>JAEIGR010000043.1:0-615000 GCA_018904305.1 Scaptomyza montana | reverse complement strand
GAAACTGCAAAGCTTCTGATTAGTAATTATCCTTGGTACTACCTTCCTCCTTCGATTCATAAAGTATTATTACATGGTCCTGATATCATAAGAAATTGCTTAGTGTCAATTGGAGAGCTCTCAGAAGAAGCTGCAGAAGCTAAAAACAAGACATAAAACATACATAATGTTCAGGCTGAAGCATACACGCAAAATGTCAAGAGTCCTGACAAATACTGATTTACTGAACAGATTGCTTTTAACCTCAGATCCCTTCATCACGGGTCAAAGAAAACTTCTATGTAGGCCAAAGTTGAAGCTTTTAAAATCAGCAATTGATTTACTGGAATGTATATAACAATTTTTTTTCTTTCTTACATATGTATATTTGTTGAATTTTTTTTTATATTTGTTGAATTTTTACCTTATAATTAAAGCGTGTACATACATGAACTATGAAAAAATCTTTAATAATTTTGTGTTTGTTGTTGTTTAATTATTGTTTCATTTTTGCTGTTTGTCGTTTAAAACAAAATAATTTTTCCAACAAAAAATCGATTTTAGACTGATTGTTCCTATGGCAGCTATATAATATAGTATCCCGATTTTCACTAAGCTCGCCCTGGTTAAATAAAGTAGTTTTTAATGAAGAATTATAAGGTTGCGTTGCCATATAATGGAAAACAAAACAGTTTTCCATACAAACACTTGATTTCAGACCGATCGTTCATATGACAGCTATATGATATGGTGGTCCGATCTGGCTGATTTTTACTCATCATCTTACCATGAATTTATAAAAATTTTGTGTTAAGTTTCAAACCTCTACCTCAACTAGAAGTATTTTTGGCCGCCCTTTCCATGCAACAGGAACCAGTGTGCGCCGCAAGCAACGATCGTGCATTTGCGCAAACTGCTGGCCGAGGTGTCAAGACCCGCTACTGCGTCGCCACCTGCTGTCACGACGGTGACCCCGCTGCCCACCGTGCCTGCTGCTGCATCAAAATCTGTTGCCCAAGCTACAACACTGCCGTCAACATCTGCCGCTGCCGCCCCCTTGCCCGCCGTGCCACCATCAACGCTGCTGTCAATCCCTTCCGCTGCCGCCCCCTTGTCGGCCGAGCCTTCAGATTAGAGATGGGCGCGTGTCGAATTTTTCGGCACGGCCCAACACGAGCACGAAACCTTTTTTCAAAACACGCACGAACACGAACGACGAAAAAATTCTGGAAACACGGCCCAGCACGGCCCAACACGAAATAATTTTTGTATTTTTTTTTTTTAAGTTGTAAAATTCAAGATTATCCAAGATAAACTCGAAGTACTTTGATCAATGATGAAAATTTTCGAATCTTTTCATATTATTTTAAAATAAATTACCGCAACTGTTTTCCGGTAAAGGCAAGCTTAAAATAGTTAGTTAATAGTTTCACTAATTATCTAGACTAAACCGTTTCTGAATAAAAAGCATTCTTATGATTCTTGTACGACTTTTGCATACACTCGAGAGGGGGCGGAATTCCTTCCTGCCATTTGATTTTTTCTTGTCATAATCTAAAGACACGGTTAGCGAGATGCGAGGCACCCTGTACAAAAGTTAAAGTCTGTATATCAGTTTGTGGATTTGTTTGAGGCTAGTGGACATTGTTGTTTTGAATCAACCGCAAAGTTTAACGCAAAAAAAATTGTACCAAAAACATATCAAAGTGTGGGTACCCGTTTTGCCTAAACTTTGTAGAAACACTTTTTGACAGAACAGGCGACACTGGGCACCTCAGAATATTTATGTAATTGTGGGAGAGGTTGGGATAGAAAGAAAGTGTAGAGCGGTTAAAAAAAATGTTAATGTGTAGCAACTATCGGGCGGCCGAGAGCGAAGTCGCTTGGGTAACAACTAGTATAAATTTAAACTCCAATTAAAAAATTTATTTATATGACATGTTACACTTCTTGCCTTTTTATTATTGCACTCAAGTCAAAGGCAGATTGCTTTCCGTTAGTTATGGGGCAGTGAGTGAACATAATTTATCGATTAGTTGTCAATAGTGATGGGACAATATGCTGTTTGACAACTAAGCGAGCGCAACATTCAGAAAAAAAGCGCTAAGGTTATTTTAAGTTGGTCAGATTAGCATTTTTGATGTCGTGTATTCTCGTGTCTAAAGCAAAACACGAGCACGAACGGAACACGCACGAAATTTGTTTTTAAACACGAACACGACGTGGCACGTCGTGTTCGTGCGTGCCACGAAATAAAACACGGCCCGCGCCCATCTCTACTTCAGATACACTGCCGCCAACCACTTTTGCGTCCACCCCGCTGATCGATGTGTCAGCAACTAGCCTGCCGTCAACCCCTTCCGCTGCCACCCCCCTGTCGGCCGAGCCGCCGGAGACAATGCCGCCAACCGCTTTCGCTGCCGCCCTGCCGTCTGCCGTATTAGTGCCAACCCTGCCGTCGATCCCTGCATCTGTTGCACTTGCCTCTGCCGTCGCACCGGCAATCCTGCCGTCAGCGGTCGTGGCTTCTCAGCCACTGCCTGGCAAACCAACAGCACACCCGCTGTCAACCGCTGCTGATGCCGCCTGTATGTCTGCCGCAGTGGAACCACACTCTCTGCCGACGCTTCCAACTGCCGCCATGCCGTCCACGGCCTCTGTGTCTGCGCCGATGCCTGCCGTCACAGCGCTTGCCCTGCAGTCGGTAAGCCTAGGCGAGCAATTGATAAATTTGCGCAAGCAAAAAGAAGTATTAGAGCTGCAGCAGCAGATTGCAAGCTTGCAATTGCAATTGGGAGTATCATCTGGCCTGCCCAGCCAGCGAGTCACAGACGTATCGGTAATAGAGTCGATGGTACCGAGATTCTCAGCCGATAATGCGTACGACGTGACAAAGTGGATCAGCGACTTGGAGGATGCGTGCGACATTCTGCAGCTGGATGACAGGTTGAGGCTGATCGCCTGCCGTCGGCTTCTGGAGGGCACTGCAGCTGTGCTAATGCGCACGATAACGGTGCACAGCTACCAGCAGTTGCGGGAAGTGTTGATAAATGAGTTTGGGCGCTCAAGAAGTGTGGAAGAGGTGTACGCAGCTCTACGAAGCAGACGCATAAAACATGGAGAGGCGTACCTGAGGTACGCCATAGAAATGCAGAAGATCGCGATGAACGCCACGATCCCGGAGTCAGAACTAGTGGATCTAATCATCGAGGGTCTTCGGGACAGCTCGCCAGCTGTGGGGATGTTGTACGCCGCCAGGACTGTAAAGGATTTAAAAACTCTATTGGAGCGCTACGAAAGGCGAAAAATTCAAAGTGCGGCTCGACAACCCGTCGTGAGCACTGTTTCGCTGCCGTCCACACACGCTGTCCCTGCAGCCAGAGAGGTGCGGTGTTTTAACTGCTCGGGGTTTGGCCACTTTAAATCGCAATGCCCGAAGCCAATCAGACCGGCAAATTCCTGCTTCAAATGCGGGAAGCTCGACCACATTTATCGGAACTGCCCATCAAAGATGGGAACTGCCGTCGCCATGTACGCTGCCGCTGCCGCCGACGCAGTCACCCCTCCATGCTGCGGAGACGCAAGACTTGACAAGATAGAACATATACAAATGGTGAGTGTTGCCTTTATATCAAATCGAGTGAAAAGCAGTGAGTTTACAAATATTTTTTCCCTCCTTGACTCGGGTAGCCCTAGAAGTTTCATTAGGCAATCGGAGGTGCCATCTTCACACAGGCTAAAGTCAACCCTGCTGAACTGCCGTGGTCTGGGTAACGACCAACTTACGTCCTTAGGGAAAGCGCAATGTGAAATTAGAATATTTAAACAATCAGTATTCCATCAACTTGATGTACTGCCCAATAGTGCCACAAATTTGCCCATGATTTTGGGTAGAGACTTTTTTATGAAAGCCAATATAAAACTATGCAAAAGAAAAATGTATTATAGCAAATGTCAATTAATGAAGTTAGATAAATATAAAATTAATTGTAACAAGAAACTCACTGCTGTCCTTAATTCACTCGATTTGTTTAGGAAAGATGTCGAACGCACAATGACCAAAAATGAGTCAACCCGATCCCTTAATGAAAATGAGTTTATGCCTGCTGAATCACAATCGTGTACCACTGAAAGAGAGTGTTCCGTCATGTCTGAGCATTTGCTGGGCGATGCCCTGGCAGCCATTAATGCAATCGAGTTACCTGCTGTTAGTGAAAATGAGTTTAATATAGAGCCTACTCTGCCGTTAGAACAATATGCAAAGTTGCAGTCTGTTATTTCAGCCTCTTATGTTGATGTCCCTTCCGAACTGATTAAACCAACCGATTACGAAATGAAAATCGAATTGACAAGTCAAACTCCTATTTTCTGCCGCCCCCGCCGATTATCCCATCACGAGCGCAACGAAGTGCGACAAATATGTGATGACTTATTAACTGCCGGCATTATCCGTCATAGTAGTTCCGCTTATGCTTCCGCTATAGTGCCCGTTAGAAAAAAAGATAATACCCTAAGGAAGTGTGTTGATTATCGCCCGCTGAACAAAATAACTGTCCGTGACCACTTTCCAATTCCGCTGTTAGAGGATTGTGTTGAACATCTGGGGGGCAAATCGTACTTTACGGTACTAGATTTAGAGAGTGGATTTCACCATGTCAAAATGCATCCTGATTCGATTAAATACACTGCCTTTGTAACACCTGATGGCCAATTTGAGTACGTACGCATGCCATTTGGCTTATTTAATGGTCCCCCAGTTTTCGCTAGATTTGTATACTTTGTGCTGAAGGACTTGATCAACAAGGGTCAATTAGTGATTTATATGGACGACTTATTAATCGCGTCGAGTGATCTTGAAACCCATCTGCAAGTACTGAAAGAGACACTTTATACCTTACGAGTGAATGGGTTACGCCTTAAATTGTCTAAGTGTCGTTTTGCGCACAAGGAGTTGGAATATTTGGGGTATTTAGCGAACTCTTCCGGTATCACCCCGAAACCAGGTCACCTTCAAGCCATAAAAAGTCTGCCGGAACCCCGGGATAGGAAAGAATTGGAACGCTGTTTGGGTCTCTTTTCTTACTTCCGCCGTTTTGTACCCAACTTTGCTAAAATTGCTTATCCGATGTCGCGCCTGCTGAAAAAAGATGCCCCTTACGTTTTTTCTGATGAGTGTCTTAAATCATTCCGAACACTGCAGCCCAAACTGATCGAATCACCAGTGCTGTCTATTTATAACCCGAAGTCTGAAACTGAATTACATCGTGATGCTAGCTCTGCCGGTTTTGGAGCGATGCTCCTGCAGAAACAAACTGATGATAAATTTCATCCTGTGTGCTATTTTTCGAAGACCGCTTCCGTCCCAGAATCCAAATTGCATAGTTATGAATTGGAAACCTTGGCTATCGTTTACGCCCTAAAACGTTTTGAGACATATCTGAAGTTCATTCCGTTTAAGATAATTACAGATTGCAATTCATTAGCGTTAACCTTAACCCTTAAAAATGGTGGATCTTCCGCGAAAATTGCCCGCTGGGCATTACTTTTAGAAAATTATAGCTACACCATTGTACATCGTTCCGGTATTTGTATGCCTCATGTTGATGCACTTAGTAGATTAGAAACTTCTGCATATGTGGACGATGTGAACCTAGATTTCCTACTACAACTGACGCAAAACCGTGATTCAGAAATTGTCAAACTTCGGAATGTCCTGGAGAACCAAGAAGTTGCTGGGTTTGAGTTGCAAGATGGTGTCGTATATCGCCGATCACCGACTAACGTACTTCAGCTCTATGTCCCTGCCGAAATGATTAACAGTGTCATACGAACAGTGCATGAGAAGCTAGGCCATCTTGCCACTGAAAAGTGTTGTACACAGATTAAAAAACATTATTGGTTTCCGTATATGAAATCTTACGTTAACAACTTTATTAAAAACTGCCTCAAATGTATTTACTATTCCCCTTCCGCTAATAATAGTAATGCTACCTAGCATAGCATTCCGAAAACCTTCACTTCCGCCGAATTCGCTGATTTTTTGCAGTCCCACCATATAATCCATGTCCAGAATGCCACTGCCTCCCCTCGTGCTAATGGGCAAGTGGAACGTGTCAACCGTGTCTTAAATCCTATGCTTGCTAAATTGGCCGAACCATTGGATCATGCTGATTGGGTGAAGCAACTTCCGAAAATTGAGTTTGCCTTGAATAATTCCATCCACTCCACAACTAAATTTGCAGCCTCCGTCCTCCTTTTTGGTGTTGTGCTGTTATAGATGAGTTAACTGAGCGTTTGGATGATAGGCTTACTGATGAAGTGTCCCTAGTGGATACCCGTAAAATTGCCCTTCAGAACATTGTCAAGTCTCAAGAGTATAATACAGAGTACTTTAACAAATATCATTGCCCTGCCGTTAATTTGGAGGAAGGCGATTTCGTCGTCATCAAGAATGTTGATACGACGGCTGGCATAAACAAAAAACTCATTAAGCGCTACCGCGGTCCCTATGTCATCCATAAGAAACTTCCGAATGATCGGTATGTCATCCGAGATGTTGAAGGCTCCCAGCTCACACAGCTTCCGTATGATGGTGTGCTGGAGTCATCTAAACTAAAATTGTGGCTCACGTCTGATTAAAATTGTGCTTTCGATGTCTGACCATAGGCAACACCCGCCGTCTGGTAAGGCTTCAAGCCCTCTATGATCTAGAGTAGGTGGAATCGAGGTCGATTCCCTGTCAGGACGGCTGAGTTGTAAAGTATTTATTTTGTGCAATATTTATATTTAATTTCTATCGATCGTTTATGTTATGTTATGCTCGTGTATACCGATATATCGTAAGCTAGTATTAAGGTATCGATGTTAGTATTAAGTTTTATCAAAAAAGTGTGGCTCGGCCACACTGACTCTGCCTCTCTCTCTTCCGGTTGCCTTCCTGACAAGCGCGCGCGTTTTTAGAGAACAACCTAAGAGAATCTTTGCGAATAAAAGCCATCAGCCATTGTTAATCGAATATTAAGGAGTCTAACAATTCTCTTTTCCACGCCACCATTGAGGTAGAGAATCAGGGGCGTCATTATACTCGATACCGAAGGTAAAGAGTATATTGGTTTTGTGCAATGTCCGTCATGGTGTCTGTCCGTCCGTATGTATGCAAGTTTTTTCCACACCCTTCTAGCTAGAGACTTGAAACTTTCCACTTCTCTTTATCTAAGGGATAGTAAATTAAAGTGTCAAGATGGGGGTTCTACGATAACTGGGGGGCAGGCAAATCGATAAATTCGATAACTCAAAAACGATAAATCCACATATTTCGCACATCCTTACAGCTAGAACTACCAAATTTGGTAAGAAGATAGCTACTAGCAACCCCAAAAAAACTGCATCAAAAATTTTGGAGCCACGCCCACCCATTCCGACCCCAGCCCCCCGCATTTTAAAATCAAAGAAGCCTATATCTCCCACAGTTTTTGAGCTATAGCCACCAAATTTGGTGCCAAGATAGGTGATGATGACCCCCCAAAAACTGCATCAAAAGTTTGGATGCCACGCCCACCGATACTGCCCTAGCCGCCCCCATCCACCCCAACGCTTCGTCAAAAACGGTAATGCGTGTATCTTCCAGAGTTGTGGAGCTAGAGCCTCCCAATTTGGTAGGAAGATAGCTGGCAACGACTCCTAAAAATCTGCCACAACCAACGATACTGCCCTAGCCGCCCCCATCCACCCCAACGCTTCGACAAAAACGGTAATGCGTGTATGTTCCAGAGTTGTGGAGCTAGAGCCTCCCAATTTGGTAGGAAAATAGCCAGCAACGACCCCCAAAAATCTGCATCAAAGTTTTGGAGCCACGCCCTCCATTTCGCCCCCCTTTCCCCACTTTTTACAAACTTCGAGCTAGAGTCACCAAATTTGGTTTGAAGATAGCAATTGACATTCCACAAAGATCTGCATCACAAATTTGGATGCCACTACCACCCTTACCGCCCCCAGCCCCCCTTTCGCGACCTTTTACAAACTTTTAGCTAGAGTCACCAAATTTGGTATGAAGATAGCAATTGACATTTAACAAAGATATGCATCAAAAATTTGGATGCCACGCCCACCCATACCGCCCCCAGTCCCCCTTCCTACAGCTTTTAAAAACTTTTAGCTAGAGTCACCAAATTTGGTATGAATATAGCAATTGACATTCCACAAAGATCTGTATCACACATTTGGATGCCACGCCCACCCATACCGCCTCCAGCCCCCCTTTCCCCACTTTTTATAAACTTTGAGCTAGGGTCACCAAATTTGGTATGACGATAGCATTTGACATTCCACAAAGATCTGCATCAAAAATGTTGAAGCCACGCCCACCCATAAGGCCCCAGCCCCCCCTTTCCCCACTTTTTACAAACTTTGAGCTAGAGTCACCAACTTTGGTATGAAGATAGCGGTTGACATTCCATAAAGATCTGCAGCAAAAATTTGGATGCCACACCCACCCATACCACCCCCAGCCCCCTCTTTCCAAACCTTTTACAAACTTTGAGCTAGAGTCACCAAATTTGTAAGGAAGATAGCTTGTGGCATCCCCATCTGCATCGAAAAATCTTTTAGGCAGCGTACACCCCTGCCGCATCCGTACCCCTCTGCAATCAGGCCTCTTTTTAGCGGTTTTAATACTGGTATCGAGTATGCCGCAGTCGGTTGCGTCCGACTGCAACGTTTCCACTTGTTTTTTATTGTGGTTTCCCCAGTAGGCCTTATCCGCTTATTGAATTTAATTTGCAATTATTAACAACTTTTAAGAGCTTCTTTATAAACGACATTGGTTGTTTTTCCGAAAAGTGCTAATACAAATATACTTTTTGGTGAACTGACTCTTGAGCAGGCTACATAAAATTGGCCATGAGAGAAACAATCGTGTCTTAAGTCTAGTCCGGCTAATTTAAGAGTTTGTCCCTGTGATTTATTAATTGTTAAGGCAAAGCAAACTTTTAAAGAAAATTGCAATCTTTTAAATTGAATTGGCAAATCAGAATCAGAAGGTATTAATGGAATTCTCGGTATAAAAACCGTTTCCCTATACCATTGCCAGTAAAGATAATTGCTTCGACAACATTCTTATGATGGACTTTAACTTGCAATCTTGTACCATTGCACAGTTTTGGCGGTTTCAAGTTGCGAATCAACATTACAGGTGAACCAATCTTTAAAGTTAATTTATGTTGAGGCAGGCCAGCCGGATTTAATGAATTAAGAAACTCAACGAGGTAATGAACTGCATCTTCGATTTCAGTCACAGAATCAATAGAGTTATATGTCATTTCTTCACTTTGAAATAATTGTAATAAAAACTCGTTTATTTCCAATGCATTGTCATTTCTCGCAGTCAAAAGTCTAGCACGTTCTGAAAACCATCCGAGTGATTTTTCAGAGATATTTGTAATATCCGGAAATTTTTTTAGAGTTAGCTCTTCAATACTTTTCACAACATGACACAAAGTTGATGGTAAAGTTTTTTTGCCATCATTTCCTATTTGAAGAAGCATTTCTGCAAATTCACCAGCTATGCTATCACCTTTTAAGTGCACTCGCTTATTCTTCGTTAATGCAATTTTCTGTATTTTGGGCCACAAAATTGAAGACTTTAAGCACGCATTTATTTCATCTGCTCTTGTTCCTCTGGGGATCACTGGGAGAGTTTGTCGAAAATCACCAGCTAAGAGAACAGTTATGCCACCCATTAAGTATTCACTATCTCGAATGTCTGTCAAAGATCGATCTACAGCTTCAAAAGCACCTTTATGGTCCATAGTACACTCATCCCAAACAATAAGCTTGCAATCTTTGAGCACAGCAGCAATATTATATTGCTTTGAAATTGAGCATTGTGGTGTTTCTAAATGAATCATATTAAATGGAATCTTAAGTGTAGATAATAAATTTAAAAGATACGTTTTACCTGTTCCACCAGGTGCATCTAAAAAATAGATTTCTCCTTTTTCTGCTTCAACGCTATATAGTATCTTTTCGTATACTTGTTTTTGCTCAGCAGTAAGGAGTAGCTCATTATTAACAACAAAATTATCGCAATTTTCATAATTTGTTTCTCTATGATATTCAATATTTGGAACAATTTCCTCGGATCTAATTGGTAGTGGAAGTCCATAGTAAGTCTAGTTTGGCCCACCAATAGGCAGTACAATATCTTCAATCATTGAAGTTCAATGTAAATAAGACATTTATTTAATACATTATTCACAATTCTTTCATCAATATTTCTGTCTTGTGAAAAATGAAAGGCTCTTAAAATATCTTCTGAGAAACTCTCTTTATAAGTATTCCAAAGTTTAAGAGCATCTGAAATTTGACAAAATACTAACATTATTGCAAAAAGTTCTCTCAGTTTTGTAGGATTTTGACATATGACAGCATCGGCTATAGTTGAATCCCAGTGCTTATCATCTTCTAGTAATCCTAGAGCTTTACACGCCAATTGAAATGATGCGTATGCTATACCATTAACGGTTTTTAAATTTAAAAATGAAGTTGGGCCCCTTACAAAATGTAATAAAAGTCTTAAATAAAAACATTCTGTATTATTAGGATGAATAGTGTAAACTCTTCCCAAAGCTGAATCTCTTTTAACTCCAGGAAAATTTGGCACATCATGCCCTCGTTTTCTTCTTTGAAATTCTTTATTGTTCCATGTAAAATACGATGGAACTTCACAATATAGAAGCGTTCTTGACAACTCATCACGTGTGCATAGCTCAAAGAAGGCTAGCAAAATGGTTTTGGGTGTAGTGCTTAATCTGTCAAGTAATTGTTGCGGACTATTGGGGTTAAAATACATCCGTTGACCATTTTCTAAATGAACAGCTAAGTGAGTAATAGCCGGATAACGTTCATGTATGGGAAATGCAAGGATTCTCCATACTGCTTCTGAGCTACTTATATACCGGCCACTTTCGTACATATTAATTTCATTACGTTGGTCTTCAAGAGTAAATGATGCTTGATCACTGCCCTTGTTAACATATTTACAAATGTATTTAATAGACTTTACAGAACTACATAACTCAACATTTATGTGAGCTTCAAATGTTCTTAATAGTACACAGTTATAAGGCACAACCCAACGATTATCTATGCAATTACCATTTATATTAATTGCATTACCACCATCTTCTATCGCTCTTCTACGATATAGAGGGTAACTATCTTTTTCCGTCACAGTTTCTTTAAGTAATTGTCGAGGAAACCTTTTGGTACATTTTCCATTTTTCATGCATGGCGATTTATTATTAAATGCACCGCAAGGACCATGAATCATATTTGATTTAACAATGTAAGTAACAAAGGATCCTCATCTGCGTTTGGTATTTCGGCACAGATAATTTTATCGATTTTATCTGGTCTTATTTTATTTTCTAACCAAAGTAGAATATGTATATGTGGTAAGCCCCGCCTTTGCCATTCCACAGAGTACATGAAACATTGCACGCTTCCAAACAAAGAACCTTTTGTCAATAGTGACATTAAAGCTTTAACTTTTAAATGAAAAACTCGAGCTATAATATCGTGACGATCACTTTTGATGTCATACCATTGTGGATTGCATGTGAATGTTATGAAAAGATCTGGTCGCCCATAATGGCGAACATATGTCATAGCATCTTGAGTCTTTTTATGCATATATCGTGCAGAGCTTGTAAAAGAAGATGGTAAAATTAACATCTGACCAAGTTGAGCTGCGACAACATCTTGTTGGCCTATTGCATCTTGTAGATGTATATAGCTATCTGCTCTGAGTTTCGCTTGATTGTAGCGAATATAATTTAACCTTTCTGTTTCAATTGTAGCATACATATCAACCAAAAACTGACTAAAAAGGGAACGACAATAAATTAAATGATTTATCTCAGATTATCTCTTATCTCATTATTTTATAGCTGTAAAAGCTTAACGCAGATATCATTTTTTTTTTTTGGTTCCTCCTTTTTTAAAAATGGATTCTATTGTGGTATATCCACTGAATAGCCTTCTTCGCCATAAGGAAATAGCAAAGGGTACTGTAAGGCATCGTATGATCGATGCACCTCACTTATACGATGTAATTTATTATTATGGCTTTCAATAATAATATCTCGCTTTTCAAATTGGTGACCAACAATAACTAAAGCTACTTCGCTTGATTGAGGTGCATTGTAAAGCCCTTTGTGAGCACCAGCGTGTGTTCGATCAGTATGTATAATCAATTTATAGTCTTTAGTACTTGTTGGTATTTTATTGAGAGCCATTTTTAGATCTTTAACATAACGATTATGCTGATGAAACATACATTGAAGATCCTTTACTACGCTTAAATCAACATTTGAAATATTTTTGCAACGTAGTTGAGCTTCCTTTTCTTCATCACCAACAAAATAAATTTGAAGAAACTGCATTTCTTCATTTGGCAAAGGTTGGACACTACCAATTAGGTGATACACTTGTCCTTGGACTTTAAAGGCCTGTACGCAGACGCCTGTACAGCTCCCGTACAGCAAAAACTTCATATAAAAAAAATGGTACCGTACAGCTTCAGTACAGTACTTACATTTTAGGTCTGCAGTTCTGTTAGCTACTGCTGGTACGGTAGTGTTGAACAATGAAAATGTTAAAATGTTATGTTAAAATGCTACGGGCAGTAAATAGCTTTCAGCAGCTATTTACGGTTGTAAAAAATGCAACAACATGTCGTGCAAGAGCCGGCTTATACATTTTTCGGATAATATTAACAAAGTTGACCTAATTCAGGCTCCAATAGAGCCATAGAAGTAATGCGCAAGAAGTAATGAATAAAAATATATTTATTAATTAATAAGATACAATTTAAATAACATATAAACTGGATTGTACTGCCACTGATCTATTGCAGGGTATAGATTATTAAGGTGAATTTGCTTTGAGTCTTTTGAGTGGTTTCAGTCATGTTTAGCATAATCTTTGGTAATCTCAGCTCTGCCCATCAAATATGGGTTCACTAAAATGCAACCGCCAGCAGCAGGGCGTTAGCTGTACTCAAACACAAAAGTAGCGCGCGAATCATTATTTTGAAATCAAGTGTACAAAACACAGTTGCATTTCCGATTTATTTACAAAAAACAATTAGCCTACCGCCATGAATTTTTCAACATTTGTCGTTACAGCCGTAAAACTCATGTATACTGTACGGGAGCTGTACGGGGCTCATGCGTACAGGCCTTAAAGGTTGACTAACTTTCATTTATAATTTTTGTACTTCCAAAAGAAGTCATTTGAAAGCAGCTGTTATACTTTCTTATACGATCAATGAAATGATCATGCTTGGGATGTCCACCAATTATTAAGCTTTTAAGTGGATCAGGCAAACTTTCTTTTTGTGAAAGTTTCACTTTTCCTGCCTTGCAAGAGATACCCAAATGCTCATTTTTCCATTTTAAAGCATTACAATGTTTGCATATAAAATTCATACTACCAAGTTGAGTAATATTATCTGACTTGTAAGCTATTTCAAAATCATAGTTTAAGCCAGACATGGCTTTAACACTCCATGCACGCAAACGCCTATCTTGACGTGCATCAGGATTATTAGCCTGATGTCTTCTCACTACAACTCTAAAAACATCAGGATTATTAACACGATATCTTTTTGATGCTTCTATGCGCTTACCCCTATTGATATCAATATTTTTTTCAAATGATCGTTTTTTTACCTTTTTCTGTTTTGCCGATGAATCGACTACGTCTTTTAACAGGATTTTTAACATTTTCAGTTAAACATTCACTTGACGTATCAGAATCTCGAGTTAATACTTCCTCTAAAGAAATATAAACATCAAAATGTCCATTCATTAATGGACCGGTAAAACGCAATCTTTTTACAGGTTACATATTATTTCCGAATGCTTGTAATAAATTTCCATTTTGAAAAACTTGAAAATTTACAGCATAAGTTACTGCTGCTGCTTGAAGCTCACATGCAGTACCATAGGTATTTGAATTTGACATATCGCACTCATATTGTTCAGAAGAGCTATAACACTCTCCATTTAAGTTTATGCTGAAGCAAGCAAAAGTTTGCCAGTTGGTTACAACATGTTCAACAATATTTTGGCGTATGGTGCCATGGAAGCCTTGCCTACCAAATAAAAGGTAGGAAATAGATCTAAAAAGGCAGGCTCCATCACCAATTATAGCAACAACTGAATGCGGCACCAAAACACCACTAATATCTAAAGTTTCAATAGGCATATTTTAATTTGGCTGTGAGTCAATTGACTTCACTGTAAAACGATTGTTACAACGTTACAGTGTCTATACGTAAGTATAGAATTCAATAAAATTGAATATACCAACTTATATTAATTTAATAGAATATTCAGACAGCTTAGTTTTATTTGATTTTTAGATGCACTAAAGCGGCGTCTATATAACTATTATATAATATGCAAAATAGAAGACAACTATATAAAATGTTGCTTCAATTATTAAGTCTAAAATCGTCTTATTAATTTTGTTTAAAAAATAAAAATACAAAACAAATTAACAACTTAATTTAAAGTAAGTATTATAAATAAGTAAATACTTCAAAATAAGTCAAAAATTGACTTCACTGTGCAACGTTGCAGCGTCTATACAAAGTATAGAATTGAATAAAATTGAATATACCATTTTATATCAATTTAATAGAATATTCAGACTGCTTAGTTTTATTTGAGTTTTAAATGCACTAAAGCAGCGTCTATATAACTATTATATAATATGCAAAATAAACTATAAACAAAAACTATAAATAATGCTTAACAATTGCTTCAATTATAAAGTCTAAAATCGACTTAATTTTCTGGTGTGTAAAAAAACAACAAATATTAAATATTTTAATAATAGCAATTAAATTTTATTTTAACTTATCATAAAATACGTATTTTAAATGATCTTATATATATAAATATGTACGAATTTTAAAGGAATGTATATATATATAATACGAAAATCAGAATATTGAAAAACTCACTGATTCAAAAAGTAACTTTCGATGTTATTATTATCCTTAATATAAACAATATTAAAAAATTCACTGAAACGAAAAGTAACTTTCTTTGTTTACATTATATATGAACTTAAATGCATAACCAATTCCCTTACCACTGTATGTAAAAACATAATGTTGGAAAGAGCATTACAGTTATTCCTCTAAGCAGCAGATCCCGAGCTCATACATACAACGCTTGCACTTAAGAGCTATGTATGGGTGGTGTAAATCAGGCAATGCAATTCCCTTAACTGCAGCATCTTAGTTATGGTTAGCTTAGCTTAGTGAGTGCGGAGGAGATAGGGATATTAAGATTTATGTTTGACATGCAAAGCGCGCATAAAGAAAAGAGTGAGCGTAAATGGGCAACAACAAAGACGCATGATTGCATTCAAATTATGTTATATCTAGCGGCAGTCATTAAGGCGACGCGCGTGCTGATCAAGCTTTAAGCCGCTCTTTGTGTTGCAGCATATATTCGGTCAGATGTGCATGCTGCTTGCAGTGAGTACCATTTACAGTTATATTTCTTCTTCTTTGTTTTTCTCTCTGTTATCTAACTGTGGCTACAATACTATTCTTAACCCATTAAGTGCCCATTAAAAAATTTAAATTTTAGTAAAAGTCTTCTTTTTAAACTTTTTTCCAAGGACTTAAACAAAAAATTTGAAAAATCTCTTTGCATGAATTTTTTATGATTTTTTGAAGCAGCAGCTGTATCAGCAGCAGCCACTACAGCAGTTTCAGCCGCAGCAGCAGCAGCAGTTTCAGACACACCAGCGGCAGCATCAGCGTCAGCCACAACAACAACAAAAGCATCGTCAGCAACAACAACCACTAAAGCATTTAAAGTTGCGCCAGCCACAAAACATTATAACGCCGCACAGTCAAATATTTAAATTAAATAAAAGATGACATTTTATAATAAAAAACAAGTGGAAACGTTGCAGTCGGACGCAACCGACTGCGGCATACTCGATACCAGTATTAAAACCGCTAAAAAGAGGCCTGATTGCAGAGGGGTACGGATGCGTCAGGGGTGTACGCTGCCTAAAAGATTTTTCCAAAACTTTGATGTAGATTTTGGGGGTCGTTGTCAGCTATCTTCCTACCAAATTTGGAGGCTCTAGCTCCACAACTCTGGAAGATCCACGCATTCCCGTTTTTGACGAAGCGTTGGGGTGGATGGGGGCGGCTAGGGCAGTATCGGTGGGCGTGGCATCCAAACTTTTGATGCAGCTTTTGGGGGGTCATCATCACCTATCTTGGCACCAAATTTGGTGGCTACAGCTCAAAAACTGTGGGAGATATAGGCGTTTTTGACTTTAAAATGCGGGGGGCTGGGGGCGGAATGGGGGGGCGTGGCTCCAAAATTTTTGATGCAGTTTTTTGGGGGTTGCTAATAGCTATCTTCTTACCAAATTTGGAAGTTCTAGCTGTAAGGATGTGCGAAATATGTGGATTTATCGGTTTTGAGTAATTTATCGATTTGCCAGCCCCCCAGTTATCGTAGAACTCCAATCTTGACATTTTTATTTACTATCCTATAGATAGAGAGAATTGGAAAGTTTCAAGTCTCTAGCTTGAAGGGTGTGGAAAAAACTTGCATACATACGGACGGACAGACGGACAGACACCATGACGGACATTGCAAAAAAACCAATATACTCTTTACCTTCGGTATCGAGTATAAACAAAAACAAATTGAATTGCAAGATAAAAATAAATTCGAAGCAATGAAATTAGAAATAAACAAGTAAGAAGGCTCTAGTTGGGAGAGCCCGACTAGAAGATACGCTGAACCCAGTTGCAAAAAATAAATTAAATTTATATAAGACTTTAGTATACTGACTTAACTTCAGTCGAGTAAATTCGATATCTGCGGTGTTTCTTAACCGATTTGGACGAAAAGCTCTATCGTTACCCATTATTTCAACCCTCATTTTTACATTTTCCAAATTCGATATTTTTTGTTATCGATTCCATGTGTATATCGGAAACCAGAATAGTTATCGATAATTTGAAGCAAACTTGTTCTGCTCATGGTATAGGAGAACTTATATCCCAAATCTGAAGTCTCTAGCTCTTGTAGTCTCTGAGATCCACGCGTTCATACAGACGGACAGACGGACGGACAGACGGACATGGATAAATCGAATCGCCTGTTGATGCTGATCAAGAATATATATACTTTATAGGGTTGGAAATGCTTCCTTCTGCCTGTAACATACTTTTGCACAAAACCATTATACTCTTATTTACAAATTTTATGGGTTAAGGGTATGAAAAGGAATGCAAAAAAGAGTTGCAAAATCTGCAATATGAGATGCAAACCCATAAAATTTTAGAACATTAGAACAAAACAAGTGGCAACGTTTCATTCGGACGCAACCGACTGCGGTATACTCGTTACCAGTATTAAAACCGGTAAAAGAGGTCTGATTGCAAAGGGGTACGGATGCGGCAGGGGTCTACGCTGCCTTAAAGATTCTCCGATGCAGATGGGGATGCCACCAGCTATCTTTCTTCCAAATTTGGTGACTTTAGCTCAAAGTATGTAAAAGGTGGAGAAAATGGGGCTGGGGGCGGATTGGGTGGGTGTGGCATCCAAATTTTTGATGCAGATCTTTGTGGAATGTCACTTGCTATCTTCATACCAAATTTAGTGACTCTAGCTAAAAGTTTGTAAAAGGTTTGGAAAGAGGGGCTGGGGTTGGTATGGGTGGGTGTGGCATCCAAATTTTTCCTGCAGATCTTTATGGAATGTCAATCGCTATCTTCATACCAAATTTGGTGACTCTAGCTCAAAGTTTGTAAAAGGTGGAGAAAAGGGGGCTGGGAGCAGATTGGGTAGGCGTGGCATCCAAATTTTTGCTGCAGATCTTTGTGGAATGTCACTTGCTATCTTCATACCAAATTTGGTGACTCTAGCTCAAAGTTTGTAAAAGGTTTGGAAAGAGGGGGCTAGGCCAGTATTGGTGGGCGTGGCATCCAAACTTTTGATGCAGTTTTTGGGGGGTCATCATCACCTATCTTGGCATCAAATTTGTTGGAGACATAGGCTTTTTTGACTTTAAAATGCGGGGGGTCTGTGGGTGGAGCGGGTTGCTAGTTGCTATCTTCTTACAAAATTTGGAAGTTCTAGCTGTAAGGATGTGTGAAATATGTGGATTTATCGTTTTTGAGTTATCGAATTTATCGATTTGCCAGCCCCCCAGTTATCATAGAACCCCCATCTTGACACTTTTATTTACTATCCAATAGATAAAGAGAATTGGAAAGTTTCAAGTCTCTAACTTGAAGGGTGTAGAAAAAACTTGCAACCATACGGACTGACAGACGGTCAGACGGACAGACGGACAGACAGACAGACACCATGACGGACATTGCACAAACGTACAGTAACGAAAAGGTAATTGTCGTTCCAACAAAAGATAATAGCATCTTTGTCTTTAGGAAAACCCATATTCTGAAAATTTAAAAGTAAAAAGGCAGCAGCTTAGATTCAAAGATTTTACAATAAGTATTTTATTTTTTTTATATGTATAGTATCTTTTTGTTCTAATTATCCGTAATTTTAAGTGCCTGTAACTCATATTGCAAGTTTTCTATGTCTACCTTACATTCATTTTTAATTTCTAATTTCAATTTGTTTCTGTTTTTTTAACATGGTATTTAGACATTTATTTAATTTGTAAACTTGGCTGTGCAGCTTTTTCACATTTTGTCGCAGCTTTAAATTCATTTTTTGTTGTTGTTGCTGACGATGCTTTTGTTGTTGTTGTGTCCGCTTCCACTGCACGGTGTTGAATTTGACCCGTTTCCGTGGCCAAAACTCATTTTTCGCGAGTATTCAAATTTCCGTTTTCTCAACGTTACCATGTTAAGAAATGATAAAAACGCAATGTTACATACCTAAAATGTCAACTTAACAGTTTAGTATTAAAATAACAGCTGTTAAAGTCAGCTGTTGCTAGCGAACAACACGTGCTGTCTTAAAGGTTAACTTTGCGGTGCAATTTGAAATTGGCATATCTCTGAAAAAAAATCATTAAATAATCAAATTCAAAATGAATATTAATTCTTCAGGTTAGTACTATGTGTTGACACTAATATGTTGCGTGTTTCGTTCGTATTTTTCTAACAATTTGTATATTTAGCAAGTGGTGTCCCCTAGTCACTTTTGGAAAGAAAGTTGAACTTTGCCAAGAGTTTAAAAACAAATTTCAAATTATTTCAGTGAGTGTCTATATACATGTTGTAGAGTTGTCAATTCTGAATTCAGAACTAGTAACCACATTGTGCGCTTTTTGCGCCTTTTTGCGTTATTTGATTTATTAGATAGCAACATCTTAATCAGCAATGCAGATCTGCTAGAAGTGTGGCGTAAACAAAGGAGCTTTTGTGAGAAACAAAATGCTATATACACTTTTATTAGTGACAAAATTGATGGCAGCGTTTTGGAAGAAAATCATCGTTATTTAAAAGATAAAATCCGAAATTTTTCTGCAAATTTATCGCGAAATTGGCAAAAATGCTGTAGGAAGGTGGAAAGGTTCAAAAAGACATATTCAAATTGGATGGAAGGTTATATGAGCCTTAATTTAACTAGAGAAGAAGCCAAAAGAGAGGAAATAAAAAAACCAGTTGGACGTCCAAAAATGACATTCAATATAAAAGGTAGAAGAGCTCAAAGAAGGCAAGCAGCCGACCTCTCCGCGGGACAAAAACATAACGCAAGATTACTGACTCAAGCGGCAAGCATAGCTGCTCGTAGGCGCGGGCTAGTTGATCTTGCTGTCCTATTAAGATTACTTGCATTAAACCCTGGAAAAGCCGTCACTATTCGCAAAATGATAAAGAAGCCTGTGGTACAGCCTTTGCGATCTTCCGCTGAAGAGGCATTGGCTTTGATTCTGGATCAAGGTTTCACAACTGAACAATATTGCGCAATTCGAGAGGATGCAAAATGCAGGAAAGCTGATATATATCCCAATTATCATGATGTAAGTCAAAAGAAAAAGGACTGCCGACCAGCCAATACTATTGTAGCGGACACCGTAGCAAAAGTTTCTTTGCAAGACCTATTGAATCACACAACAAGTCGAATAGTGGATTATCAAAAAGAGGCTATTGCAACGGCACTGAACATCCAGCAGTCTGACTTTTTATCTGCCGAATTGATATTGAGTTATGGCTTTGATGGCAGCACGGGACAAGCTAACTATAATCAGGCTTACACTAACGGCCAGTCCCAAGATGCAGACTCTTCACTGTTTGCCACGACAGTTATGCCTCTTCGTCTGATCGATGCGTCCGGCAATATATTGTGGAATAATCAAACTCCGCAGAGTATACGTTTTTGCAGACCGTTAAAATTTGAGTTTGTTAAAGAATCCATAGAAGTTATTAAAGATGAGAACAAACGTATGGAAAGTGAAATCAGTGCATTAAATTCTATTAAAGTATATCTCAATGAAAGGCAATGTATATATGTTAGGTTTAGCTTGTATTTGACTGTAATTGATGGCAAAGTGCTTAATGCCCTAACAAATACGAAATCTTACCAAGCTTGCCCAATCTGCAATGCGACACCTAAAGATTTTTTTGGTAACAAAAATTTTAAGTGCATTAAATTTGTTCCCATTCTCGACAATCTAAAATACGGTTTAAGTCCATTACATTGTTGGATTAGGTTTTTTGAATTTGTACTTCATGCTGGGTATAAAATGGATGTGAAGAAATGGCGAATCTCAAGCCAAGAAGATAAAAGCATTGTCTTGCAAAAAAAAAAAAATATTCAGCAAATGTTTTGGGAAAAGATGTCCCTGAAAGTTGACCAACCAAAACAAGGAGGATTCGGAAGCACAAATGTTGGAAATACAGCACGCCGTGCATTCAGCGAATATGAAGCTTTCGCATAAATAACTGGCGTCGATACACAGCTTATTTTAAACATGAGGAATATACTTATATCGTTATCCTGTCAGCTGCCAATAAATGCCGAAAAATTTGAAGAACTTTGCCATCAAACTGGTCACCTAATAATTGACAAATATCCATGGCTACCAATGACAGCGACGGTCCACAAGATTCTTGTCCACTCAAGAGTTATATTGGAAAACACTGTTCTTCCAGTCGGTTATTTTGGTGAAGAAGCAGCTGAATCCAGAAATAAAATATATAAATCCGACAGACTACACCATGCAAGGAAAAACAGCCGAATTAACAACCTTACAGACGTTTTTCACAGAGCAATGGATACTTCCGACCCCATAATGTCATCCTTAAATTTAAAAAGGCGGATCCAAAAACATAAGAGACTTGCTTTGCCAGTAGAAGTCATCCAGCTGTTGGCTTGTGAAGTTGAATCTGCAGATGAGTCTGCAAATGATATCGACGCAAGGGAAGACGACAATACATATTTTTTTTATAATAATAATGAAATTGATGAAGTTGAAAATGAATACATAAAATAATACAACAAAAAAAAATTAATACATAAAATAATACAACAAAAAAAATTTTTCTTATTGAACAAACTCTATAATTATTATGCAATCTGGACCAAATTTGCAGGACACATTTGAAATAGGACATTCATCCTGTGTTCCAAAATTGGGGTCTCTAACTTTATAATTGCTTTAAATTTTCGTTTTTTTCCGATTTCTGTGGGCGGAGGGGGGCGTTGACACGCCCACTTTTCTAAAATACCTTCCTATAGTCATAACCATCATTATACAAGAAACCTGCAGTGAAAAATCTTGTTAATTTCAAAAATTTTAATTTTGGCCACGAAAACGGGTCAAATTCAACATAGTGCACTGGTGAGGCTGAAACTGCTGCTGCTGGGTTGGCTGAAACTGCTGCTGATGCTGCGGCTGAAATGGCTGTTGTAGCTGCTGCTGGTAGAGCTGCTGGTGTAGCTGAAATTGTTGCTGCTGTGGCTGGAACTGTTGCTGCTGTAGCTGCATATACAGCTGATAATGCTGCAGTGGGGCCACCACAGGCAAAGCACCCCAATAACTTTGACCGTTCATGTTTAAGATGAATTGAAGCAATACGCAAATGGCACATAAAGAAAAAAAATTTGTAAATTCCCTGAGAGCAGAAAGAGTTACAGTTATTAATGTGAATTGATCTCATCTACAGAACAATATCACATTTTCATGCTCTTAAGCCAATCGCGTTGCTCTTAGTCCTCCTTTGTTGTTGCAATTGCTTCGAAACATAGAAAACCAATTTCGTGCGTGCATACAGCGATGCATACAGACAAAAACAGCAACAACAAATTTTTTTGCATTCACAGTTATTTTTATACCCAGAAATGAGTAAAAAAGGGTATAATGATTTTGTGCAAAAGTATGTAACAGGAAAAAAGAAGCATCTCCGACCCCATAAATCAGCTTCAACAGCCGAGTCCACATAGCCATGTCTGTCAGTCTGTCTGCCTGTTCATCCGTCCGTCCGTCCATCCGTATGTATGAACGCGTCGATCTCAAAGACTAAAAGACCTAGAGTCTTCAAAATTGGCTATTTCGGCTATTTCTTATGTATGCGCGCGCTCTGCAAGTCAAACAAAGAGCGCAGTATCGCTACCTTCTTCGCACGCACTGAATCAACGCAAAACATATCTAAGAGGCTGCAGTTAAGTGAATTGTATATTGCCTTTAGCTTTTATTTAGTTGGGGTGTTCAACAGCTCCGTTTCATCGTTTCATTTTTCAAAGTTGAAACGATTAACTCGTGAACGGCATTTTGGGTGTCAATGCGTTTCAAGTTTGTGCAGTCAGCTGTTGTTTGTTTACATTTCTTATTCTTCAATTTTTGTCACTGTTGCTGTTTACCGCGGTTATACTTTATTTATAAAAAATACTATTTAAAAGTGCTAAAGATATGCTTTAGCAAAGCAAGTTATTAGAGAAATAGAGGATATTGAAGGTGAGAAGAGCTCGTTGTTTGAATTAGTTGCTCAATTACATGCTTTTAACATTTGGCGGCCATTAATCATATGTGTTCATACTTTTTTGCACAAAAATACACCAAATATACTAAAAAGTACTGAACATCGATAGCAAATATCAACTAAATATCGTGCTCTTCTCATCTTTACTTTGTTGAAACTTGAAACACTTTTTGTATAAATAGGCTAGGGTGTTTCAACGTTTCAAGAAATTTTCTATGTATGCTGTTGTTGCGAGACGTTTCCACTTTGAAACGTGAAACGATGAAACGAGCTGTTGAACACCCCAATTATTTGTATACCCTGAACCCATGAAATTGGTAAAAAAGGGTATAATTGTTATGTGCAAAAGTATGTAACTGGCAGAAAGAAGCATCTCCGAACCCATAACAGATAACAAGTTGTCTTTCGTTGGTGACGGTCGTGTTTTTGCGTGATCTTAATTATTTATTGTTCTCTTGTGTGTCGGTTAGGAGTATATGAGAAACAAACTAACCGGAAGGCTGGGTCTCGGTTAAAATTTAAAGCGCGTTGAAGTCACGATATATCGATAAGAATCATCGATAAAGCAAACAGCTGTCTCTTGAATTGTATATTTATTTTGTTATTAAAGAAAAAAGCAGAGTTTTTTATATTCATGCAATGGAGACGCAATTTGACGAAACAGAGCCAAGAGTTAATAACTCGAGAAGTTATAGGGATAGGGTGAACTATTTCACTGATCTGGATGATGCCAAATTTGTTCAGCGGTTCAGGCTAAAAAAATCTACATGCAAAATCATTCTTGCAAGGATTGTAGATCAATTGGCTTGCCATAGTAATAGGTTTCTGCCAGGCTTCGTCCTTCTGCTTCCACGTAACAGCGTAGCTCTTCTTGCACTCTAAAATATGCTGATGCGACTCCACTAGTTCCACCAACAAATGCTCCTCAGAAAGCGAAAAGTTTTTCCCACGGAACCGTTTGCATTCAGGCGTGTTCATTTTAATTTTATATTTTATATATTTAAAATATACAAAATTTGCCAGTCACCAACCAAAACAAAAACAAAAAACAGCTGAGCCGCTCGCTATAAATGGCAACGCTGTGTATATATGTGGCAACGCTGTTAAGGCGATAGTTATTTTGGCTTTGAGAAAACCAAATTGTTTTAACTCGACCAGCAAAATAATCCGGCAGTTAGCTAAACGAAAATTTAACCGGACATTGAGCTATTGGGCCTTAATCTGGTAAATAATTTTAGCAGTGATTGCAAATATACGTTGTATATATTTACGTTTGCATAAAAGAGTTTGACGAGTTTATATTCACTTTGATTTGCAGTTGAACTGACACTGCTCTGCTTTAACATAAAGAAAACATACGTAAATATGTACATACATACATATATTTGCATTTGCATATTCTGTGTGTTTACTAAAGGCCTGTACGCATGAGCCCCGTACAGCTCCCGTACAGTATACATGAGTTTTACGGCTGTAACGACAAGTGTTGAAAAATTCACATATTGTGGCGGTAGGCTAATTGTTTTTTGTAAATAAATCGGAAATGCAACTGTGTTTTGTGCACTTGATTTCAAAATAATGATTCGCGCGCTACTCTTGTGTTTGAGTACAGCTAACGCCCTGCTGCTGGCGGTTGCATTTTAGTGAACCCATATTTGATGGGCAGAGCTGAGATTACCAAAGATTATGCTAAACATGACTGAAACCACTCAAAAGATTCAAAGCAAATTCACCTTAATAATATATACCCTGCAATAGATCAGTGGCAGTACAATCCAGTTTATATGTTATTTAAATTGTATCTTATTAATTAATAAATATATTTTTATTCAATACTTCTTGCGCAGCATTGACTGCCAAAACAATAAGTATGGCTCTATTGGAGCCTGAATTAGGTCAACTTTGTTAATATTATCCGAAAAATGTATAAGCCGGCTCTTGCCCGACATGTTGTTGCATTTTTTACAACCGTAAATAGCTGCTGAAAGCTATTTACTGCCCGTAGCATTTAAACATAAAATTTTAACATTTTCATTGTTCAACACTACCGTACCAGCAGTAGCTAACAGAACTGCAGACCTAAAATGTAAGTACTGTACTGAAGGTGTACGGTACCATTTTTTTTATATGAAGTTTTTGCTGTACGGGAGCTGTACAGGCGTCTGCGTATAGGCCTTAACAACAAACAGCTTGTCAATTTGTATACCCTTAACCCATAAAATGGGTAAGTAAGGGTATAATGGTTTTGTGCAAAAGTATGTAACAGGCAGAAGGAAGCATCTCCGACCCCATAAAGTATATATACTCCTGATCAGCATCAACAGCCGAGACGATAAAGCCATGTCCGTCTGTCCGTCTGTATGAACGCTTGGATCTCAGAGACTACAAGAGCTAGAGACTTCAGATTTTGTACATAAGTTCTCCAACACCATGAGCAGAACAAGTTTGCTTCAAATTATCGATAACTATTCTGGTTTCCGATATACACATGAAAACGATTACAAAAAAATATCGAATTTGGAAAATGTAAAAATGAGGGTTGAAAGAATGGGTAACGATAGATCTTTTCTGAAAATTTCGTCCAAATCGGTTAAGAAACACCGGAGATATCGAATTTAATCGATTGAAGTTAAGTCAGTATACCAAAGTCTTATATAAATTTAATTTATTTTTTGCAACTGGGTTCAGGGTATCTTCTAGTCGGGCTGTCCCGACTAGAGCCTTCTTACTTACAGCATCAGCGCCCTCCCGCTCTTATCCGCTATTATTCGTCGTACTTGCGGTTCTATCTGCCTACGTGCTTACGCTCTCTCATTTAAGCGCTCATTTGATATTTACTGTTTTATATTGCTCTTGCAGTGATACAATTTACTTATACTTACCAGCGCCTTACTTTGTTTTGTGCTAGCATATCAGTTGCCAGTTAAAACCTTAAAATAATTTGAAAATGTTTGCATGCTGTAGCACCAATTGCAAAGTGGTAAGAACCACCAACCAAGATTTTATTTTGTGTGGATTGTGTGACAACACGTCTAGCCAAGCATCCGATACTTCATCGGATGATGTTTGTGCCTACGTTAAAAGTAATATCGATTCACCACATATTATGGTTGAAAAATTTAAATTTAAACATACCCGAAGCATATTTTCTTTCAAGTTGAGTGTTCCGCCCGAACGTTTCTCGACAATTTGTTCTGAAAAGTTTTGGCCGCCATAGCTCGTTGTGAAGAAGTATGTGAATAGGCGAAAAAGTAGTAATAATACGAAAGGTATTAGGATTAGTAGCGCACCACCTGTTAGCCACCATGTAGCCTCCACCTCGGCTGCAAAAAACTAACAAAAGTTATTCGCTTGGCCTATCAAAACGTTAGAGGCCTTAACACTAAACTTGCTAAATTATATGCTAACAGCCTATCCTTTGAATCACAAATAGTTGCACTTACATAAACCTGGCTAAAACCCGATATTTCTGATTATTCCGTTTTTCTTTAAAAATATAATTTATATTGATGCGATCGCACTTCCCGGAAGGGAGGTGGTGTTCTCATTGCTGTTGACTATTGTATTTCCTCTGAACAGATTCATTCTCATGATCTTCCGGACATAGAGTTTTTATGTGTTAAAATATAACTAAGCAGCCGTTCACTTTATGTTACTTGTTCTTATATTCCTCCTCATTCTGATATTAACATTTACTCATCCCATCTTAGTGCCCAGCAACTTGTTTCGTCATTGTTGACGGATATGGATAATCTGATAGTGGTTGGTGATTTTAATCTGCCACATAATGTATGGTCTGCATCAGTAAGGCATTTGACCCTGTTAGTCAAAAATTAAATATTATCGGATTTCCATCAAAACTTTTATTGTGGCTTTCGGAGTACTTGTGTGGCCGAACACAAAAAGTTGTTTTTAAGTCGTCTGTATCTATACCTATTTTTGTTACCTCTGGTGTTCCTCAGGGGAGTCATCTTGGACCTTTGCTATTTAATCTGTTTATTAACGATCTTCCAGCTGTTATTACTAACTCCTATGTATATATGTTTGCTGATGATGTGAAACTATGTTTCACCTACAATGATGCTTCTCTTTGTAACTTTGTAACAGTCGGATTTGGGTGCGTTGTCGGCCTGGTGTCGTTTTTACTTAATCAACTTAAATTGTTCAAAATGTAAAGTCATGACTTTTTGTAGAAGTACCCCTCATACTGCTCACTACTTGCTTGATGCTTCACCACTTGAGCGCGTGTTTGAAATTAAAGATATGGGCATTATTCTTGATCCTAAATTAAAGTTTGACGCTCATATTTCGTCTATGGTCAATAAGGCCATTCATGTCTTTGGCTTCATCAAGCGGTGGACGAAAGAGTTTAACGATCCCTGCACCACTAAAACGCTTTATACGTCCCTAGTACGTCCCATCCTGGAGTATGGATCTTGTGTGTGGTCCCCACAATACTCGATTCACCAGGATAGAATTGAATCTGTGCAGAAGAAATTTCTTCTATTTGCCCTTAGAAGTTCCTGTTCCTGGAGTAGACTTACCCTCGTATTCAAGTAGACTCCTTTTGATTAATCTTCCCTCCCTGTTAAACCGTAGAACTATGCATGGAGTATAATTTATTACTAACCTACTTAGTGGTGAAATCGACTCATCAGTTCTTTTGAGTCGAATTAAATTTAATGTCCCAATTAGATCTTCACGTAACTTTTTACCCCTTAGCCTGGATCGTTGCTTGAGCAACTATTTAATTCATGAACCATTTCGTGTTATATGTTCTGACTATAACAAATTTTATTCTCTTGTATCCTTGGAGACCTCAATTCCAGTACTAAAACGATCAATCCTTTTTTCTTTATCTAATCGTAACCACTAACTACTAATCTAACGCTGGTCTGATTGGGTTTTTCTGGGTTTTCCCCAATCCACGCAACAAATGTTGGACCACTAATTTTATTGTTGAATTTCCCAGATATTTAACGTTAGTTTTAAAATTTTTACCTCAATTTATTTTTAGATTTATATATTATTCTATATTTTACTTAATTTAATTATTTTAATTATTTTTAATTTAAATTAAATATGATTTCATTTTAATGTCAGCTGCTCTTAGCTGACAATAAATAAATAAATAAATAAAGTAATTATGTTGATCAATACTATATATTGGTAGCGAGTGCGCACCGCGATACTGCGAGTGAGCAAAGCGAACGATGGGGTTGGCGGGCGAAGCGAGCAGGGGGCGGAGCCCCCTAGTATTATAATAATCAAAGACGAATAATGTAACAACAACAAAGCTTATAAAACATGGCGGCATGTGTATTGTAAGCAAAGAAGCAATAATCAAAACAAGCACAACTGTTTATCGTGGAAGAACCGACTTTTTTACTCGTTACTTCTGTCCGCTTCGAACTTGCAGAAAAGTCCAAAGCATGTTAACATCAACAATTCTGTAAACACGTCTTTATGTTAAATGGTCGTTAGTCTATCCCATCAACGAGTTTATAACAGACAGATTGGAACACAAAGCAGCCAACTGAATTTTAGTGGTGCATAATAGTGGTGGCAAACTATCGATAGTCGCCACAATCGATAGTGGGCGATTGTTTTCATAGACTATCGATACTATCGATAGTTTTTTCTCCTAATAAAAACAACACAAACAGCACAAAATTATGCGGAGAAGCTAAATAAGCATAACCCTTACATGGGTATGCCAAATGGCGCCTTTTCCAAGGTCAGAGGACAAATTTTACCAAATATTAAATTTAATTAAAAATTACAAACTTACAAAAATTTCTGGCCGAATATAGTTTAAAGCTGTGATTAGTGTTGTTTTTTCTTTTATTTTAATTAATAGAATTATGGGGAAAAACGGAAATAAAATAAAATGCAGCACTAATCGCTGTAAAACTTTACTAAGGTAGAAACATAATTATTGTGAATATTATCAGCGATGTTATTTTTGTTGAGAAAACAGAGCATATCCACGTTTTTGTCTTTCAAACGCGATATTTTTTCTGATATTATCAGGCCAGCCTTGCTGAAAGTCCGCTCTGACTCGACAGATGTTGCCGGGATACTTAAATATTTCAAAACACATTTTTTCAAGGGCTGAAAGTCATCTTCCACAACCTTAAAGATTAAATAAAAAAATTTAAGTGTCGTAATACATGCAGATCGTACTCCAGCAAATGCACATAGAGGCCGTTTCAATGCACCATCTACAAATGAGGTAGCTGTTGTATTAATTAGCGAGCAATAAAAACACCGCAACATAATAATAAAAAGTCTCAATAATAAATTAAAAAGAATAAGCGAAATTCATAGATCTTATGATGCTTTACAATATCCACTTCTTTTTTGCCGTGGAGAAGATGGTTACTCCATAGATATTCCACATCATGATCCTGTAACAAAACATCCTCTTAAGAAAACGGTATTCGCATTGAGTTATTATTCTTTTCGGTTAATGATAAAACAGGGATCAATTAACCATTTGCACTATTTCCGAGCGCTGTTCAGTCAATACATTGTTGACATGTACGCCAAAATAGAAACCGAGCGCTTAAAATTCATAAAATACAACCAGGCGAAATTAAGATCTGAAAATTATACTCATCTTAAAGGTGCAATAGGAAGAATCGATATAAATTTGCATCAAGTCGGTAAAATAGTAGTGCTTCCTTCAACATTTACTGGGAGTCCTAGATACATGCATGAAAGAACCCAAGATGCGATGACATATGTAAGACATTATGGGCGCCCAGATCTCTTTATAACTTTCACATGTAATCCAAAGTGGAAGGAGATTGCATGTGAATTGCTACCTGGATAAAAACCTCATGATCGGCACGATATTGTTGCCAGAGTGTTCCATTTGAAAATTAAAAAATTGAAGCAACTTTCAATAAAAGACCAATTATTTGGACCAGTGCGTTGCTACATGTATTCCGTTGAATGGCAAAAACGCGGACTACCACATGTGCATATTTTACTTTGGTTGAAAAATCGAATTTTATCTGAAAAGTGGATAATGTTATTCGAGCAGAAATTCTAGACCACAAAACAGATCCACTTCTTCATGATGTTGTGACAAGAAATATGATACATGGACCATGCGGTTTACTCAACATGAATTCACCGTGCATGAAAGATGAGCGCTGTGGAAAACGGTTTCCTCGAAGTTTTCTAACACATACACAAACAGGCGATGATGGTTATCCATTATACCGCCGAAGATCACCAGAAAATGGTGGGTTTGTTGTAAAAAAAAAATAACAAAACAATTGATAACCGTTGGGTAGTACCTTATAATCCAACACTATTACGAGTTTTCAATGCTCATATCAATGTAGAAAATTGTAATTCGGCAAGTCCATTAAATATATATGAAAGTACTTTAATAAGATAATAAATGATAGGAATGAAATTGCTTTATATGAGAGTGGACGTTATATAAGCAGCTCAGAAGCAGTATGGAGAATTTTGGCTTTTCCAATCCATTAGAGATTTCCTACTGTAATGCATTTGGCGGTACATTTGGAAAATGGACAGCGAATTTATTTTGATCTGAATGCATCAAACTGCCCTAAAACAATACCTGTTAAGTTGCCATTAGAATTACTAATCAATTAAATTATTTTTGGAAAATAGACGTAGTGATTATATAGTTCGCTCGTGAAAAATTTATGTTTATTTAATGATTAGGATTACAAATAATCAAAAATAATGGAAAATTACCATAAATTATTAAAAATAATGGAAAATAATAATTTTTAATATATTCCATTATTTTCCATTATTTTCTATTATTTCGACTATTTGAGAATATTTTGAGAGAAACAAATTATTTTCAGCATCAGCATTTAATAACAACATTGTTTCTGTTCGAGATCGGCTTGTCATTAAATATGATGTTGAAAATGATTTGTTTCTCTCAAAATAGTCTCAAATAGTCGAAATAATGGAAAATAATGGAATAATCGCTTAATAATTTATGGTAATTTTCCATTATTTTTGATTATTTGTAATCGTAATCATTAAATAATTGTGTGAAACCGAAAATAATCGCAATTTAAGCACTTATTCAACTTTTAAACAAAAATAATCTAATTAATAATAACTACAATTAATAATCATTAATTAACAGGTATGCCTAAAACTACTACTCTTCTATCTCTTTTCGATTTATGTAAAATAGATGCATTTGCTCAAACATTACTTTATGTTGAAGTACCAGCGTATTAAACGTGGAAAAATAAATTTTTTGAAAGAAAAAAAAAGGAAAGAACGTTCCTGGATGGCCAGGCATAAAAAAGACAATGCTCTGGGAAGAATTTATACCATTCATCCCAATAATGGCGATTGTTTTCACCTTCGACTTCTTCTTTGTACGGTGCGGGGCCCATTATCGTTTGAGCATTTAATAATATTGGTGTTGTGAATGAAACATTCAGATCTGCATGCCTTACACTTGGTTTGCTCGAAAATGATAAACACTGGGATTTAACTTTGGAAGAAGCTGCATTAGGTAAAACGCCTTATCAATTATTATGTTTTCAACTATGATTATCTTTTGCCATATTTCAAACGCACAATTCTTATGGGATAAATATAAAATGAGTCTATCTGAAGATCCACCAAACAGAAAAACAAGTGCAAACAGAAGTTACACAAATAATGGATAAGATATTCAATAAATTTTTGGTGCTTATTGAAGACCAAGTTTTGACGCTAGGTGGTCAATCTTTAAATAATTATGGTCTACCACAACCCAATAGTGACTAATCACTCAACATTAATCGAGAATTGCTCAGAGAAACGAGCTATGATATCATTACCTTAGCGCAAGAGGTGGCGAACTTCGTACCAATGCTGACGCCTGAGCAGTTGAATGTTTATGATCAAATCATGAAAAGCGTCCATGATAATGATGGCAAAGTCTTCTTTTTAGATGCTCCTGGTGGTACCGGCAAAACATTTCTTTTAAATATACTACTTTCTGCAATTCGTATAGAACGATACGTAGCACTATCCGTTGCTTCCTCCGGAATAGCAGCTACGTTATTGAGTTGCCCTTGAATATAAATCAAACTGAAACACTTCTTTGTAATATTTCAAAACAAAGTAACATGGCGCGAGTATTGAAAGAATGTAAGTTAATTGTTTGGGACGAGAGCACACAGTAATTTTTGCAGACGAGTCCAAATTCAACCATTTTGGGTCGAACGAGTGAAATTTGGTGTGGCGACAGCCCAATACTGAACTGGATCCAAAAAATGTTAAAGCGACAGTTAAGCATGGCGGAGGAAGTGTGATGGTATGGGCATGTAAGTCGGCAGCCGGCGTCGGAAACTTGGCGTTTTTTGAGTCGACGATGGATAAGACTATGTACCTCAATATTCTTAAAGAAAATTTGCTCCAAAGCGCCAAAAAGTTAGGAATCCGACGTGATTTCCGGTTCTTCCACGGCAACGACCCCAAACATACGTTCGCAATAGTGCAGTCCTGGCTTACCTGGAACTGCCCCCACGTCATGATTCCTCCAGCCCAGTCTCCAGATTTAAATGTTATTGAAAATTTGTGGACTATGCTGGAGAACAACATCCGGAATCATCGGATTTCCAGCAAATAGGACCTTAAAAATGCTCTGCTGGAGGAATGGAGCAAAATATGCCCGGAAACCACTCTGAAGCTGGTCTCTTCGATGAATAATAGGTTAAGGGCTGTTGTAAAGGTTAAGGGATTACATACTAAGTACTAAAATCCTTATTTAACCTTTTATTCGGCAAAAATATAACTGGTTTGTGTCTGCATCTTTAAAGCTGTGACCTATATTTTAGATGTATTTTTAGTCTTAAGTGTATATATAAAACTTAGCAATATTTTAGAAACAAATAAAGTTCCTTTTTTAAATGTGATATAACATGAAACAAATTGGCGCTCAAACTTTTTTTGTTTTTCCTCTAGTTTAAAATATATAGCACCTTAAACTTTTTATTTGACACTGCATCATTTAAGGTGTGAGTGTTTGTAAATAGGTCAACACTTAAAATAACTATTTCGTAGTACTTATTATGTACGAAAAAAAGTTGAATATACCACGCATATGCTTAGTTATACTACTTTTTTTTCTGTAAGTAAAAACTTTTTTGATTCTTGAAATTTTTTATAAATTTTAGTATGTAGTCACTGTACACGGCTCCAAACTGTTTTGCCAAAAATGACTTAAAAAGCTCCCGGTTGAGGTGTATGTGCTACAAAAAGTGGGGTTACATAAATTATTTATCTTGTCGGTTGACTCAACGGTGTTTCCTGCTATATGGAAGGAATATTTTATCATTCCACTCCATAAAAATTCTTCTAAGTCTAACGTTAAAAATTATAGGGGTATATCCAAGTTGTCCAACACACATGTAGTTCAATTATATCGCCTTATCAACACGGTTTTGATAGGCGAAGATCTACTACCACAAACCTTCTTGAATTCACTTCACTTGTTATCAAAGGGTTTCAGGAAAAAATGCAAACTGACGTTGTTTCCACTCATTTTAGTAAGGCATTTGATTCTGTTAGTCATTTTCTGTTGCTTCAAAAATTAAATACTATTGGATTTCCATCAAAACTTTTATTGTGGCTTTCGGAGTACTTGTGTGGTCGAACACAAAAACTAGTTTTTAAATCGTCGGTATCTAAACCTATTTTTGTTACCTCTGGTGTTCCTCAGGGGAGTCATCTTGGACCTTTGCTATTTAATCTGTTTATTAACGATCTTCCAGCTGTTATTACTAACTCCTATGTGCCTCCTATATGCCTATCAAAACGTTAGAGGCCTTAACACTAAACTTTCTAAATTATATGTTAACAGCTTATCATTTGATTCACATATAGTAGCACTCACGGAAACCTGGTTAAAACCCGATATTTCTGATTATTCCGTTTTTCCTTCAAAATATAGCTTGTACAGATGCGATCGCACCTCCCGCAAGGGGGGTAGTGTTCTCATTGCTGTTGACTCTTGTTTTTCCTCTGAACAGATTCATTCTCATGATCTTCCGGACATAGAGTTCTTATGTGTTAAAATATTACTAAACGGCCGTTCACTTTATGTTACTTGTTCTTATATTCCTCCTCAATCTGATACTAACATTTACTCATCCCATCTTAGTGCCCTGCAACTTGTTTCGTCATTGTTGACAGATATGGATAATCTGATAGTGGTTGGTGATTTTAATCTGCCACATGTTGTATGGTCTGTTAATGACACATCTTCGGCGATATTACCAGTCACTTCTGATGATTTTATCGATGGCCTACTGGAGTTAGGCCTATCGCAAGTCAACAGGGTGCATAACTGTAGTGGTAGAATGTTGGACTTGATATTTGTTTCGGACTCAGATTGCAGTAATGCTTGTAGAATACCCCCTCTAGTGCTTCCGGAAGACACCTACCATCCAACCTTAGAACTATCCATAGAAATTTTTAACCCTAGTGCAATATCTTATAATACTTTAAAAACCCGTTGCTTTCGTAAAACTAACTTTACTAAATTAAATTATCTTCTTCAACATACTAATTGGTCTCGTCTTTATTCTTGTAGTGATATAGAAACTGCTATTGCCATATTTTATAGGACCTTGAATTCGCTTTTAGATATTTGTGTTCCCCTCACTTGTTCTTCAAGTGATAATAAACCACCTTGGTTTACGAGGGAACTATCGAAATTGAAAAACGCGAAGACAAGAGCATATAAAAAATTTAAAAAATCGGGAACTACCTTAGATTTATCTTCGTATTTAGTAGCAAAATCTAGTTTTCTTTCTGTTAACACATCTTGTTATAATAATTATCTTAATCGTTGTAGACTAAACTTTTCACGTGACCCTAAACAGTTTTATAAATTTGTTAACTCTAAACGTAAGGCTTCTTGCTTGCCATCCTCAGTATACCTAGATGATACAAAAGCAAGTTCTGATCAGGCAGTAGCCGATCTATTTGCTGAGTATTTTCAATCAGTATACTCTTCGAATATGTATAGTTGTAGTAATTCCTATCCTTTTCAAATTCAAACGTCAAATTGCATATATGTCCCAGTAATTACTGAGTCTACGCTCCTGAGTGAATTTAACTCTGTCAAACCTAGCTACTTGCCTGGTCCTGATGGTGTGCCAGGCTGTATTCTTAGATACTGCGCGGATTCTCTTTGTGCGCCATTAAATAAATTATTTAACTTGTCTGTTGATTCAACTGTATTTCCTGATATATGGAAGGAATCTTTTATAATTCCACTCCATAAAAATTCTTCAAAATCAAACGTTACAAATTATAGGGGTATATCCAAGTTGTCTGCCATACCAAAAGTCTTTGAAAAAATTGTATGTTCTCAACTGCAACACGGATGTAGTTCAATTATATCGCCTTATCAACATGGTTTTGTTAGGCGTAGATCTACTACCACTAACCTTCTTGAATTCACTTCGCTTGTTATCAAAGGGTTTCAGGAAAAAATGCAAACTGACGTTGTTTACACTGATTTTAGTAAGACATTTGACTGTGTTAGTAATTTTCTGTTGCTTCATAAATTGAATATTATCGGATTTCCATCAAAACTTTTATTGTGGCTTTCGGAGTACTTGTGTGGCCGAACACAAAAAGTTGTTTTTAAGTCGTCTGTATCTAAACCTATTTTTGTTACCTCTGGTGTTCCCCAGGGTAGTCACCTTGGTCCTTTGCTATTTAATTTGTTTATTAACGATCTCCCAGCTGTTATAACTAACTCTTTTGTGTATATGTTTGCTGATGATGTGAAGCTATGTTTCACATATAATAACGCTTCCCTGTGTAATTTACTACAGTCGGATTTGGGTGCTTTGTTAGACAGGTGCCGTACTAACTTACTAAATTTAAATAGTTCAAAATGTAAAGTCATGTCATTTTTTAGAAGTACCCCTCATACTGCTCACTACTTGCTTGATGCTTCACCACTTGACCGCGTGTTTGAAATTAAAGATTTAGGCATTATTCTTGATCCTAAATTAAAGTTTGACGCTCATATTTCGTATATGGTCAATAAGGCCATTAATGTCCTTGGCTTCATCAAGCGGTGGTCGAAAGAGTTTAATGATCCCTGCACCACTAAAACGCTTTATACATCCCTAGTTCGTCCCATCCTGGAGTATGGATCTTGTGTGTGGTCTCCACAATACTCGATTCACCAGGATAGAATTGAATCTGTGCAGAAGAAATTTCTTCTATTTGCCCTTAGAAGTTATAACTGGGTTCCTGGAGTTGACTTACCCCCGTACTCAAGTAGACTCCTTTCGATAAATCTTCCCTCCCTGTTAAACCGTAGAACTATGCATGGAGTATTATTTATTACTAACCTACTTAATGGTGAAATCGACTCATCAGTTCTTTTGAGTCGAATTAAATTTAATGTCCCAATTAGATCTTCACGTAACTTTTTACCCCTTAGCCTTGATCGTTGCTTGAGCAACTATTTAATTCATGAACCATTTCGTGTTATATGTTCTGACTATAACAAACTTTATTCTCTTGTCTCCTTGGAGGCCTCAACTCCAGTACTAAAAAGATCGATCCTTTTCGCTTTATCTAATCGTAACCACTAACTACTAATCTAACGCTGGTCTGATTGGGTTATTCTGGGTTTTTCCCAATCCTCGCAACAAATGTTGGACTACTCAATTTTTTATTGAATTTCCCAGAGCTTTATCGTTAACTTTTAAATATATTTTCAGATTTATATATTATTCTATAATTTACTTAATTTAATTATTTTAACTATTTTTTAATTTAAATTAATTTCGATTTCATTTTAATGTCAGCTGCTCTTAGCTGACAATAAATAAATAAATAAATAAATATATGTTTGCCCTTAGAAGTTCCTGTTCCTGGAGTAGACTTACCCTCGTATTCAAGTAGACTCCTTTTGATTAATCTTCCCTCCCTGTTAAGCCGTAGAACTATGCATGGAGTATAATTTATTACTAACCTACTTAGTGGTGAAATCGACTCATCAGTTCTTTTGAGTCGAATTAAATTTAATGTCCCAATTAGATCTTCACGTAACTTTTTACCCCTTAGCCTGGATCGTTGCTTGAGCAACTATTTAATTCATGAACCATTTCGTGTTATATGTTCTGACTATAACAAATTTTATTCTCTTGTATCCTTAGAGACCTCAATTCCAGTACTAAAACGATCAATCCTTTTTTCTTTATCTAATCGTAACCACTAACTACTAATCTAACGCTGGTCTGATTGGGTTTTTCTGGGTTTTCCCAATCCACGCAACAAATGTTGGACCACTAATTTTATTGTTGAATTTCCCAGATATTTAACGTTAATTTTAAAATTTTTACCTCAATTTATTTTTAGATTTATATATTATTCTATATTTTACTTAATTTAATTATTTTAACTATTTTTAATTTAAATTAAATATGATTTCATTTTAATGTCAGCTGCTCTTAGCTGACAATAAATAAATAAATAAATAAAGTAATTATGTTGATCAATACTATATATTGGTAGCGATTGCGCACCGCGATACTTCGAGTGAGCAAAGCGAACGATGGGGTTGGCGGGCGAAGCGAGCAGGGGGCGGAGCCCCCTAGTATTATAATAATCAAAGACGAATAATGTAACAACAACAAAGCTTATAAAACATGGCGGCATGTGTATTGTAAGCAAAGAAGCAATAATCAAAACAAGCACAACTGTTTATCGTGGAAGAACCGACTTTTTTACTCGTTACTTCTGTCCGCTTCGAACTTGCAGAAAAGTCCAAAGCATGTTAACATCAACAGTTCTGTAAACATGTCTTAATGTTAACTGGTCGCTGATAATAATATTAAATTACTCTTCTTGTTGTTTGGTCGATGTAACCTTCAATTTGTATAGCTCTGAATTGTTGCAATATGCGATGCACCCTATCAAATGGCTGCCACTTGGATTTTGACCACCCGACAACCCCTGATCATGCAATTCTTGTGTAGAAGGAAACAACAATAATTAACCTTTGGTCATACTATACGCAGTTTTCTATATATCTTACTTATATTTGCGCGTTAAGTTTTCAACTTTATAGCGAACTGCCGCATATCCGACTCCTTCAATATCTCCACCATTTTTGCATAAATGTGGGAGTCCCTCTGCATTGCCCTGAGCGCAATTAAGTTCTCCTCCCACAACTCCATAAGAAAGTTTTCCATTCCTTGCTACCAAATTACATATTTTTTTTCGTGAATCCATTTAAAAACAAAGTATATTAATTAATTTAATAATTGCGCTTACCTTTTCAACCATCAATCAGCTGTCTTGTGACTTTTTCAATAAATCATCGCGATGTTTTATCGAACAAGTGTTCAAATGAACCAGTTTCACTTCAGTTATTCTTCAGTTAATATTTACGGCCAGTTATACTTCAGTTAATTCCTTATGGGAGAATACAAGCAAGTTACTTTTAAGTAACTGTTAAATGAATAACTGAGCAGTGGAAATATGCTAATACTCGTATGTAAAGAGAGATTAATTATTTGAATTGTGCGCCCAACTTTTGAGGCGAATCGATCAGTGCTATAGAAGTGCTGTAGAAAACAAAGCTCAAATAGCAACAAAAAAGAATTTCTGGTGGCTTCGGTCTCAGACTGAATAGCCCTGTGGTCCTGTCCCTCTTACCTTTTCGAACCCTTTTTCCCTCTCTCTTTTTTTCTTTCCTTTCCTCATTTTTATCCTAAATATACTCACTACCGATGCAAATTTTTTGTTAATCTTTTTTCTTGCAATTTAATTTCTCGCCACTAGATTTAGCTATTAGTATATAATTAAACTGTTTTTTGAAAAGAAAGAATACACTAAGATTGATTATTGACCGAGAGCTCGATACGAGACTAGCATAAGACTAAAACTAATTTGAACTTCCATTTATTAAGTCAACCAAACAAATTATTATAATAAATAAAAATATAATAAAAAAAATAAATAAAATATTGAAAATGTCAGAAATAAATCCTGATCGGCCATCACTGGCTGAACAATACGATAACTCCCCGATATCAGAAGTGGGATCTAACTCCCGACCAACAATCTTTGAGTCGCAGTTTATTGTATTGATGGAGCAGCAAAACCAGAACTTTCTGGAACTTGCAAAAACTTTGCAAGCGTCTTCTGGACAGCCCGTAGAAAATGGCGGCATCGTGTTGCCGAAATATAACTCAGACCCAGATGGTGCTGATGCTATGCAGTGGTGTGCAACTGTAGACATAATTTTGAGCGAAAGGCCGTTGCAAGACAGTGCAAGACAGTATTTTTGGAGTTGACGAAATCTCGAAGGACGCTCATCACAGTGGCTATCCCAGGTTTGCTATCGCGGCATAACGTGGCAACAATTGAGACAATTATTCGAGCAGCGGTACGAAAAAACGGAGACACGGGTGGCAACAATTTTCAATCTGCTAAATGGCCGACCAAGTGCTGGCGAGTGTTTCGCTATTTATGCAAGCCGAAAAACTACGTCAAAGAAGAAATTGCCGCGTCTGTTGTACTTGGGAATTTGTCAAACAAACTTTGACAGTCGTCAGCGTATACTGCCAACAGCAGTTCACCTTATGCTAGTCCCGCATTATTGGTGAAAAAGAAGAAAGTAAGGCTTTGTGTAGATTATCGTGAATTGAACAGAAACACAGTTACTGATAAGTTTCCATTTTCTTTGATATCCGACCAAATAGCTGATTGCGAGTATTTATGTCTTTGGCTTCATTTCTTTGGCTTCATCAAGCGGTGGACGAAAGAGTTTAACGATCCCTGCACCACTAAAATGCTTTATACGTCCCTAGTACGTCCCATCCTAAAGTATGGATCTTGTGTGTGGTCCCCACAATACTCGATTCACCAGGATAGAATTGAATCTGTGCAGAAGAAATTTCTTCTATTTGCCCTTAGAAGTTCCTGTTCCTGGAGTAGACTTACCCTCGTATTCAAGTAGACTCCTTTTGATTAATCTTCCCTCCCTGTTAAGCCGTAGAACTATGCATGGAGTATAATTTATTACTAACCTACTTAGTGGTGAAATCGACTCATCAGTTCTTTTGAGTCGAATTAAATTTAATGTCCCAATTAGATCTTCACGTAACTTTTTACCCCTTAGCCTGGATCGTTGCTTGAGCAACTATTTAATTCATGAACCATTTCGTGTTATATGTTCTGACTATAACAAATTTTATTCTCTTGTATCCTTGGAGACCTCAATTCCAGTACTAAAACGATCAATCCTTTTTTCTTTATCTAATCGTAACCACTAACTACTAATCTAACGCTGGTCTGATTGGGTTTTTCTGGGTTTTCCCCAATCCACGCAACAAATGTTGGACCACTAATTTTATTGTTGAATTTCCCAGATATTTAACGTTAATTTTAAAATTTTTACCTCAATTTATTTTTAGATTTATATATTATTCTATATTTTACTTAATTTAATTATTTTAATTATTTTTAATTTAAATTAAATATGATTTCATTTTAATGTCAGCTGCTCTTAGCTGACAATAAATAAATAAATAAATAAAGTAATTATGTTGATCAATACTATATATTGGTAGCGATTGCGCACCGCGATACTTCGAGTGAGCAAAGCGAACGATGGGGTTGGCGGGCGAAGCGAGCAGGGGGCGGAGCCCCCTAGTATTATAATAATCAAAGACGAATAATGTAACAACAACAAAGCTTATAAAACATGGCGGCATGTGTATTGTAAGCAAAGAAGCAATAATCAAAACAAGCACAACTGTTTATCGTGGAAGAACCGACTTTTTTACTCGTTACTTCTGTCCGCTTCGAACTTGCAGAAAAGTCCAAAGCATGTTAACATCAACAGTTCTGTAAACATGTCTTAATGTTAACTGGTCGCTGATAATAATATTAAATTACTCTTCTTGTTGTTTGGTCGATGTAACCTTCAATGTGTATAGCTCTGAATTGTTGCAATATGCGATGCACCCTATCAAATGGCTGCCACTTGGATTTTGACCACCCGACAACCCCTGATCATGCAATTCTTGTGTAGAAGGAAACAACAATAATTAACCTTTGGACATACTATACGCAGTTTTCTATATATCTTACTTATATTTGCGCGTTAAGTTTTCAACTTTATAGCGAACTGCCGCATATCCGACTCCTTCAATATCTCCACCATTTTTGCATAAATGTGGGAGTCCCTCTGCATTGCCCTGAGCGCAATTAAGTTCTCCTCCCACAACTCCATAAGAAAGTTTTCCATTCCTTGCTACCAAATTACATATTTTTTTCGTGAATCCATTTAAAAACAAAGTATATTAATTAATTTAATAATTGCGCTTACCTTTTCAACCATCAATCAGCTGTCTTGTGACTTTTTCAATAAATCATCGCGATGTTTTATCGAACAAGTGTTCAAATGAACCAGTTTCACTTCAGTTATTCTTCAGTTAATATTTACGGCCAGTTATACTTCAGTTAATTCCTTATGGGAGAATACAAGCAAGTTACTTTTAAGTAACTGTTAAATGAATAACTGAGCAGTGGAAATATGCTAATACTCGTATGTAAAGAGAGATTAATTATTTGAATTGTGCGCCCAACTTTTGAGGCGAATCGATCAGTGCTATAGAAGTGCTGTAGAAAACAAAGCTCAAATAGCAACAAAAAAGAATTTCTGGTGGCTTCGGTCTCAGACTGAATAGCCCTGTGGTCCTGTCCCTCTTACCTTTTCGAACCCTTTTTCCCTCTCTCTTTTTTTTTCTTTCCTTTCCTCATTTTTATCCTAAATATACTCACTACCGATGCAAATTTTTTGTTAATCTTTTTTCTTGCAATTTAATTTCTCGCCACTAGATTTAGCTATTAGTATATAATTAAACTGTTTTTTGAAAAGAAAGAATACACTAAGATTGATTATTGACCGAGAGCTCGATACGAGACTAGCATAAGACTAAAACTAATTTGAACTTCCATTTATTAAGTCAACCAAACAAATTATTATAATAAATAAAAATATAATAAAAAAAATAAATAAAATATTGAAAATGTCAGAAATAAATCCTGATCGGCCATCACTGGCTGAACAATACGATAACTCCCCGATATCAGAAGTGGGATCTAACTCCCGACCAACAATCTTTGAGTCGCAGTTTATTGTATTGATGGAGCAGCAAAACCAGAACTTTCTGGAACTTGCAAAAACTTTGCAAGCGTCTTCTGGACAGCCCGTAGAAAATGGCGGCATCGTGTTGCCGAAATATAACTCAGACCCAGATGGTGCTGATGCTATGCAGTGGTGTGCAACTGTAGACATAATTTTGAGCGAAAGGCCGTTGCAAGACAGTGCAAGACAGTATTTTTGGAGTTGACGAAATCTCGAAGGAAGCTCATCACAGTGGCTATCCCAGGTTTGCTATCGCGGCATAACGTGGCAACAATTGAGACAATTATTTGAGCAGCGGTACGAAAAAACCGAGACACGGGTGGCAACAATTTTCAATCTGCTAAATGGCCGACCAAGTGCTGGCGAGTGTTTCGCTATTTATGCAAGCCGAAAAACTACGTCAAAGAAGAAATTGCCGCGTCTGTTGTACTTGGGAATTTGTCAAACAAACTTTGACAGTCGTCAGCGTATACTGCCAACAGCAGTTCACCTTATGCTAGTCCCGCATTATTGGTGAAAAAGAAGAAAGTAAGGCTTTGTGTAGATTATCGTGAATTGAACAGAAACACAGTTACTGATAAGTTTCCATTTTCTTTGATATCCGACCAAATAGCTGATTGCGAGTAGCTAAATACTAATACTTTTTTACTCCATTGAGTACACGGCTTTTGTGACCCCAGACGGTCAATACGAGTTTCTTGCAATGCCGTTTGGCTTAAAGAATGCTCCGTCCGTTTTTCAAAAAGCCGTAATGAAAGCGTTGGGTGAGCTAGCGTACTCTTACGTTATCGTTTACATGGACTATATTATGATTGTGGCATCCACTAAGAAAGATGCACTTGAGAGATTGGTAGCTGTATTGCAAGTTTTGACATAGGCAGGTTTTGCGTTTAATGTGGAAAAATGTTCCTTCATAAGAAAAACCGTACAATATTTAGGGTACGAAGCATAGGCTGGTGAAATTCGTCCTAACTTGCGTAAAATAGAGGCACTAAGTGCATTGCCATCACCCAAATCCGTTACGTCGTTCATGGGTATGGCTTCGTATTTTCGTCAATTTGTGCCCGGATTTTCTCAATTAATGAAACCTTTGCATTCCCTTACATCTGAAAAAAATAGTTTTGTTTGGAAAAAAGAGCATGAAGCAATTCGTACAAAAATTGTCAATATGTTCACAAACAAGCCAATTTTGGTAATATTCGATCCACAATACCCTATAGAGCTACATACAGATGCAAGTGCCATTGGCTATGGTGCTAAACTTTTACACTGGATTGAAAACAAACCATATGAGGTGGAGTAATATAGTAAGACTACCAGTCCTCGTGAGTCAAGGTACACTTCGTATGAGTTGGAAACACTTGCGGTTGTCAATTCTGTTAAAAATTTCAGACACTATCTACATGGTAGAAAGTTTGTTCTTTATTCCGATTGTACTTCATTGAACGCTTCTAAAACAAAAATTGAGTTGTCACCTAGACTAAATCGTTGGTGGGCATTTCTGCAGTCATTTGACGCATAGCTCAAGTTGATTTCCTGTCAAGAAACCGATTGTCCAGCAAGTGTAAAGAATTACATAACAAAGTTGTTGAAAAGCGTGTAGAACTGATGAACATTTCAGAAAGTTGGATTCAAGTAGAACAGCAGCACGATCAAGACATTGTGTGTATCATTACAAAATTTAATGATGTGGAACTTTCTAATGATTTAGATGCAACCTATGAAATGAGAGCAAATGTGCTTTACAGAAAAATTTAAAAAAAATTAAAAACACGTTGTCTTCCAGTAGTTCCTCGAGCATTACGGTGGTCAATTATTGTTAAAGATTACCATCTCCAATAATAATAAAAACACAACGATAAATGTATTTAACTTTTATATTTAATAATACTTCTTTTCAATGTGCTGCGGCTGTGTGCACTTTTGGTACAAAATAGTAGTTTTTAGCAATTTTAAAACAATCATAAAAAATATATGGGAAGAGATTTTTGAAAATTTTTTTTTTCAGACACTATTAGAATTGTTTGAAGTAACTTTTTGCATCAAAAATTTTTTTGTTTAAGCCAGGGGAAAAAGTTTAAAAAGTAGACTTTTACAAGTGCCCACTTTTCATACAAAATAGTAGTTTTTAGCAATTTTAAAACAATCATAAAAAATATATGGGAAGAGATTTTTGAAAATTTTTTTTTTCAGACACTATTAGAATTGTTTGAAGTAACTTTTTGCATCAAAAATTTTTTTGTTTAAGCCAGGGGAAAAAGTTTAAAAAGTAGACTTTTACAAGAATTGAAAATTTTCAATGGGTACTTAATGGGTTAAGAACAGTACTTTATCATTCAAACGGAAATTTAATGACCTTTCCATTGATTCCATACTTTGACCATACATTCCATAAAACATTGCGTATACCTCATAAAACGTGTCGTACGAATTAATAGTGGTCAGGGCTCGTACTTGAAAGCTTAGTGGCAAGAATGATCGTCAGGAGTACATAATAGTTCAGATTGATGGCTTTACAAAGTATGTTCACGTGTACCATACTTTTAAGCTTGATGCTAATAGTCGTATTGTAGCTTTAAAATCCTCAATTGCCTTATTTGGAGTGCCATCTCGTTTTGTGGCTGATCAGGGCAGATTTTTTACGGGTGTGAAGTTTGTCGAGTTCTTAATAGCAACTGGAGCTAGTCGCGCCAATGGACAAGTTGAAAGTGTGATGAGTACGCTAAAAAATCTGTTGACGGAAGTTGAGTCTAATGATCGGTCATGGCAGGACGCTTTGGGAGAAGTGCAGTTATCATTGAACTGTACAGTTAATAGAGTTACGAAATCAAGTCCTCTGGAGATATTAATAGGCAAGTGTTCACGACCGTTGGGTCTGGTTCCTATTTGTGATGAGGAGAACGAGATTGATTTAGATAAACAGAGAGCAGAAACTGTTAAGAACATGCAAATTGATGCAGAGTATGATAAGTCGAGATTTGACAAGGGCAAGGCAAAATTGATCAAGTTTCGTGAAGGAGATTATGTCTTGCTGAAAAATAGTGAACGACAACGGACGAAGTTAGATCCAAAGTTCCGTGGTCCTTTTGCGTTGACAGAAGCTTAGGACGGTGATCGATACAAATTGAAGTCTGTGACGATTAAGAGGCAGAACAAGTATCCTCACGAGAGTTTAAGAGAAATGCCAGAAGGGCAGGTACAAAGCGAGCTTGAAATCGACGGAGATGAATTGAGTTCTTGAGAAGAAACAGTTGAAGACTGTGATGACCAATGTGGCATTGGTGAAAGGTTTGAAACAGACCCTATAGACTAGTGTGGCACTAGTGGAGAATAACACGGGTGAAACAGCCTGTTGAGACCAGTGTGGCACTGGTGAGAAGAGAAAAACTGTTGAAACAGACTTTGTTGGCTAGTGTGGCACAAGTGGGATGTGAGAACAGGGTGGCACTTGTGAGAAGAGAAAACAGTTGAAACAGACAGTGTTGGCTAGTGTGGCATGTGTGTGGTGCTACATGGCGGTACCTGGCCCGGAGGTTAAGAAAAGAAAAAATATTAAAAAAAGAGAAATAAAAGAAAAAGAGAATGGTGGAATGGCAAAGAATTGTAAATTGAGTAAGAAGAAAAGTTACGTTTTGAGTTAAGAGAATAGAAAATTGTTAATGAAAATAAAATACAGTTAGGGTGTTCACTTTGTGTTGCAAATGTGCAAAAGTGTAACTTTGCAACACCGCTGTCGTGAACACCCAATTGAACGAAACAAGTTTGTTTACTTTGCACAATCAGCTGTTCGCTATCGTTTGAGCTGAGTTTGCCATTTGTGATATTTAATTTGCTGCTTGCAATAAATAAATAAATTTAAAATTGCCCTTTAAAAGCGTGAAAGCATCACGCCTAGAACGGACAGCATCCCATAAACTGGTTTATTTAAGAAAATTAAATCAACCCTAATTTACTTTTAGCGCCTTTCCACAATGAACAGCTGTTTGTTTTGATTTAGCACCCAAAGCACAAAATTACACCAAAAAAATACCAGAAAATTGCTTGTATTGTGCTACACGTTTTCACTATTGTATCATTTTTAAACACTGAAATCGTTGTAAAAGTACAACGATATTTTAGTCATAGGCAGGGGCCTAGCAAAAAGTGTAAACTCGATTCTGTACAAATTGTTGTTGGGATGGCTTGCACTTTTACACTTTAACACAAAGTGAACACCCTAAGTGTGTAAAATAAAGTTGGAAACGAATGTTGTAAAAGCGTCTCGTTTGTGTTACACGACACGTCCTCGCGTATGGTCAGAATGGCCGTGGCGGAGAGAGATTAATTATTTGAATTGTGCGCCCAACTTTTGAGGCGAATCGATCAGTGCTATAGAAGGCGGGATGCTTTTGATATTGTGTAGCACTAGAAAAGTGGGACGACAGTGTTAGGTTGAGGGAAAGAGATGACTATAGCTGTCTTGTTGTCATGGAAGAAGAAGAGAACTGAAAAACAGTCTCAGTTGAATTGTAAAAGTGAAACACTCAACACGCACGCTGAGACTCGCTTCACTTATGCTATGTTTACACTACAGTGAGTTTGCTATCGATATCGTCATCGACTCAATAACTCAGAATTGGTGTTTACATTGGCTCAAAAGTGAATTATTGCGTTAAGCGTCAACCGCTGTGTTTTGCTTAGAGTTTGTAAAAGCCGAAAAATTTAATTAAAAAAATTTAGAAAGTAATGAGCACTAACAAATTATGTTTGATTTTATCTGCGATGGAGCAAAACAACGCAATGATGATTAGAGCAATGAATGAACCAGGCGTGTGGTGGAGAATGCGTTTGGACATCAAAATGCACACCAAAATGATCAGCCAGAGTTTGAGGTTTGGCTTGGCAATATGAATCCAAGTGCTAAAACAATTAGGCAAGCCCTAGCAATAAATTTCCTCAACAATAATTCCATTTAAATAAATAAATTAATTTATAAAAAAATAGAATTCATTTTTATGTATCACTGGCCCTCATTATTTCTAGCATTTCTTTTTGAAAATTTTCAGCTCGTTCTGCCATACGCTCCATGACCGCCAACTTGCGCTCCTCTATTTCTATGAGCTTGTCAATTTTGTCTACTCGTCGTCGCCTTTATGTGAAGGCGTCTCTGTTGTTATTCAGTGATAATTTATATTTTTTCAGTTGTGTAGTTGTATGTGGTGTTTACACTAGCACTAGTGGTGACAATTCTAAAATGTAACCGATTATATACTTAAATGGGCAGCACTTATGAGTAAACCGAATGTATATCGAGTACAAGCAACTGCATCCCAACTTTTTGTCACCACTACTTTTTGTATGGGAAAAAAGCTGCTTGTTGTCCTTAACGCAATAACTCAAATAAGCAGTAGTGCTGGGAAAACATCGATTTTTTTCACTATCAATCCTTCGATGTTTTATACTAATAAATAATTGAAATAAATTTTTTAGCTTTGCCACCTTGGTAATTTAAAGACATGAAAAATCATTTATTTAAAGCTAACTAAAAACTCAAAATATATATAATAACAAATAAAATATAATATATATATAATAAAATAATAATATATATAACAAAGAAATATAAATAAAGTAGCACAATTCAATTGTGTGAGATCAATCTTCTTCTAGTAACCAATAGTTGCGGCTCATAAAAATAATCATGTCTGCTGTGGAAGCTTGAAGTGAAGCCCTCTTTTGACTAATAACATTTCCAGCTTTGCTGAAAATGCGTTCACTTTCCAGTGACATTGCCGGAATGCATAGAATTGTTTTGCAGCAAGCTTTGAGACCGTCATTTCCATTGATGTTCTACAAAACAAGATAGTTAAATTATTTATATTTATTAGTATTATAACAAAAAAATTAACTTCCAATAGTCAAGAGGGTTACAATCTTCATCCAGATTTGGACTATCATAAAAGTTCCGAAGGCTTAAAATGGAGTCAACTCGTTCAGTCCTTGGTTTATTGGCAATGTTTCTTTTTAAGAAAGCAAACAGTGGCTGATTTTTGGCAGAATTGTCAGTTGGTGTTGGTGGCCCGGTGTTGTCAGGTGCATGATTTTTGTTGTGATGGGTCAGTTCGTTTTCCAACGCTTTTGCGGCTTCTGACACGTTGTGAGAAAAAAGGAAGCCCTCCTTTTTGAACCGAGGATCAAGCAACGTGGATAATCTGGTCATAGTTCGTTTTTCATATTCCAACAGTCTTCGTTTACTGCTATCAATTAAATTTAATAGCATATCAGAAACTTCTTTGGTTTGTACTTTGGGCTTTAAACTTTCCATAGTATCAAGCAATCCACACACCACCGGAATTATAAGCGAAACTGTTATATTTGTTGATGATGATACTTTTTCTGTAGCGGTGTTGAAAGGTGCAAGCAATTCTACGATCTCCATTAAAATAGCAACTTCTTCCGCAGTCAGAGGTGCAGATGCTTTTGGTATGCTTAGTATAACTTTTCCAATTACTTCATTGATGAGGATTATTCGTTGAATCATACCAAGTGCGCTGTTCCATCTGGTGGGGACCTCTTGCTTTAGGCTGTACACCATTCCTGGCCGCTGAGCATTTCTTAGCATTGCATATGAGACGTTGCTTTGTTTGAAAAATTTAACAATGAACTTGCACTTTTCATCCATCTTAAGAGCTTCTTGTACAATTAAGTTCAGTGTATGAGCGAAGCAAGGCAGATTTCGTTTCTGAATATTCTCGCACATTTTAGTCATTACTTTATCAGTATCGGTAACAATTGCGTTGACTTTGTTGAAAATTTGCCAATTATCTAAAACCGAGCGCACGGTTTCGCCAATATTTTTGCTGAATGGTTTGTTTCATTAAGCAAAAGGTTTGTAGAAAGCACAGCTGAACGTAAAATATAATCTTCATCGATAAAATGACATGTGATGGTGATAAATGATACACTTTTTCGTGAAGTCCACAGATCGGTCGTAATAGCAAGATGCTCAACTTTATCTAAAGTGGTACACAACTTAGCTTTCATTTCAATAAAAAAATTTTCCATCTGCACATGCTTCAATGTCTTCCTAGATGGTAATTCATAGCGGGGGTCCATCACTTTCATTAATTTACGGAAACTCTTCTCGTCAACAAGGGTGAATGGTTGAATGCTACATGCAATGAACTCAGAAACCGTATTGTCAATCAGTATATTACGTGCAGAACTTTTATCGTACTTTTTTTCTATAAGCGACAAAATACTGCCAGAAGACTTAGGTAGATCTCTAAGATCTGATAATTTTATATCTGGATGCAATCGCCGAAGATGATCTCTGAGGTTTGAAGTGTTACCGCATGTTTTATACACTTTACCACAGGCTTTGCACTTTGAACCTTTGAACCGCTCATTTTCTTGAAATATTTCCACACTTCCGATTTACCAAATATATTATTGTTGCTGTTTCCCTCGTTCGAACCATTTGTACATGCAGTACTCGCCATGTTGTTTTCTACAAGACATACTCACACATACACAAAAAATTAATTTGCAATTTTAAACGACAATAATTGAAAGTTATAACTACCTTTGTTTCTGTTCCCAACGAACTTATCCATCCTTGCTACCTTCCGAACACCAACACCAATTATTATTATTCAACTAATGAATTAAAGAATATTAGTAAATGTATTTAATTCCGAATTATTTTACTTACTCCAATTCATGGTGAAATAATATAAAGCTGTTCTATTCCACAGTGGTGGGGTACTTAGGTTTTAAAGAGAGCAGTTAGTATGAGAGCCATGGTGAGAGAGCTAAGAAAGAGATAGATACGACTTCATATACCGGCACTGCTCTTGCTAGTGTTGATTGTTAGCTGCAGCAAATAAAAGAATACGAAATTAAAAATATGAAACAAATTTGTTGTAGGAATTCATTTCTTAATCAACTTTATATTTTAGAAAATAAGTAACAATTAATAATAATAAAATTAAAGTAATATTTTTAAATATTTTTTATGGCCCATTTGCCTTTGCTTTTGCTTCTGTATTCTTATGTTGCAAGCCGCAACATCAAAATGCTTTTCGAATATTTTATTTCCCTAAATCAGCGTTTGATTTTCGCTCTTTTTCCACAGCTCCCTTTTTTTTGCGTCTTTTGGCACATGAAAAACTTTATTTATTGTCTTTGCGCGACAAATGCAACAGTATTGTTTCGACATTTTCTAAGTATACACAATTAACAAACTTTCCGCAACACGACTGCTCACTTCAAAATGTCAATGCATACTGACAAACGCAAAGTACCCCGAAAGAGAGCAGGAACGTGGAATAGAACACCTTTATATTATTTCACCATGCTCCAATTCAGCCACGCACAATATGTAAAGAGATGGCAAATTTTCTCAAATCATCGATAGTGAAAAAAAAAATCGATGGTTTAAAAATTTTGTTTCCATCGATAGTATCGATAGTGCTCCGATGTTTTCCCAGCACTAATAAGCAGTGCTAGTGTAAACACCACATTATTTAGTTTAGGCTAATATTGAAAATGGCAGAAATAAATTCTGACCAGCCATCACTGGCTGAACAAAACGAGAACTCCCCGATATGAATATAATTTAAAAGAATCGATTTAAATAAATTTAAAAAAAAATAATAAATTTTTAGTGGTTTGTTCCTTTTATATTCCGTTTTTGTTTACAGCGCTCCGTACCTCTTTTATTGATAGACCTCATCTTTGCACACTTATGACTCAGTGATTTTTTTCTAGCAAAATATTCTCGAGAAATAATTCATATGACAAAACAACGTTTGTCGGGTCAGCTAGTTATTTTTATGAAAATTTGAAATTTGTAGTTTTAAGTTTTTTTTCCATTCTATTGACCGTTTTTAATTGCATGCAATAGCTTAAGTAATTTCGATCTGTCTTCGCGCATTTAATCAACTCACCCAGTGTTTTATCGATTTAAATTTGATTTAAAGTACATTTCAATAAAAGATCATTAAAAAAAAATTAATAAAAGTTTCAGTTAAACATTTAATTTTTACCTTTAATACTTCTGCACTGTGGTCAGAATAGAGATGTTTGTGTGAAGTTGCTGGGGGTGTAAGCTCTGGGCGACGGCAAAGTCTAAAACAACAGGGATTCTATAAGGATCATCAGGCCAGTATGTGGGTTGCTCGGGCGAAAGGCAGGTCATGCTGTTTCTCCAGATGCAATTTAATAGAGTTCTACCTTTGGTGTTAGAAAGCTTTGAGCCCTCTCTGATGGGTACTTAATGGGTTAAGAACAGTACTTTATCATTCAAACGGAAATTTAATGACCTTTCCATTGATTCCATACTTTGACCATACATTCCATAAAACATTGCGTATACCTCATAAAACGTGTCGTACGAATTAATAGTGGTCAGGGCTCGTACTTGAAAGCTTAGTGGCAAGAATGATCGTCAGGAGTACATAATAGTTCAGATTGATGGCTTTACAAAGTATGTTCACGTGTACCATACTTTTAAGCTTGATGCTAATAGTCGTATTGTAGCTTTAAAATCCTCAATTGCCGTATTTGGAGTGCCATCTCGTTTTGTGGCTGATCAGGGCAGATTTTTTACGGGTGTGAAGTTTGTCGAGTTCTTAATAGCAACTGGAGCTAGTCGCGCCAATGGACAAGTTGAAAGTGTGATGAGTACGCTAAAAAATCTGTTGACGGAAGTTGAGTCTAATGATCGGTCATGGCAGGACGCTTTGGGAGAAGTGCAGTTATCATTGAACTGTACAGTTAATAGAGTTACGAAATCAAGTCCTCTGGAGCTATTAATAGGCAAGTGTTCACGACCGTTGGGTCTGGTTCCTATTTGTGATGAGGAGAACGAGATTGATTTAGATAAACAGAGAGCAGAAACTGTTAAGAACATGCAAATTGATGCAGAGTATGATAAGTCGAGATTTGACAAGGGCAAGGCAAAATTGATCAAGTTTCGTGAAGGAGATTATGTCTTGCTGAAAAATAGTGAACGACAACGGACGAAGTTAGATCCAAAGTTCCGTGGTCCTTTTGCGTTGACAGAAGCTTAGGACGGTGATCGATACAAATTGAAGTCTGTGACGATTAAGAGGCAGAACAAGTATCCTCACGAGAGTTTAAGAGAAATGCCAGAAGGGCAGGTACAAAGCGAGCTTGAAATCGACGGAGATGAATTGAGTTCTTGAGAAGAAACAGTTGAAGACTGTGATGACCAATGTGGCATTGGTGAAAGGTTTGAAACAGACCCTATAGACTAGTGTGGCACTAGTGGAGAATAACACGGGTGAAACAGCCTGTTGAGACCAGTGTGGCACTGGTGAGAAGAGAAAAACTGTTGAAACAGACTTTGTTGGCTAGTGTGGCACAAGTGGGATGTGAGAACAGGGTGGCACTTGTGAGAAGAGAAAAACAGTTGAAACAGACAGTGTTGGCTAGTGTGGCATGTGTGTGGTGCTACATGGCGGTACCTGGCCCGGAGGTTAAGAAAAGAAAAAAATATTAAAAAAAAGAGAAATAAAAGAAAAAGAGAATGGTGAAATGGCAAAGAATTGTAAATTGAGTAAGAAGAAAAGTTACGTTTTGAGTTAAGAGAATAGAAAATTGTTAATGAAAATAAAATACAGTTAGGGTGTTCACTTTGTGTTGCAAATGTGCAAAAGTGTAACTTTGCAACACCGCTGTCGTGAACACCCAATTGAACGAAACAAGTTTGTTTACTTTGCACAATCAGCTGTTCGCTATCGTTTGAGCTGAGTTTGCCATTTGTGATATTTAATTTGCTGCTTGCAATAAATAAATAAATTTAAAATTGCCCTTTAAAAGCGTGAAAGCATCACGCCTAGAACGGACAGCATCCCATACACTGGTTTATTTAAGAAAATTAAATCAACCCTAATTTACTTTTAGCGCCTTTCCACAATGAACAGCTGTTTGTTTTGATTTAGCACCCAAAGCACAAAATTACACCAAAAAAATACCAGAAAATTGCTTGTATTGTGCTACACGTTTTCACTATTGTATCATTTTTAAACACTGAAATCGTTGTAAAAGTACAACGATATTTTAGTCATAGGCAGGGGCCTAGCAAAAAGTGTAAACTCGATTCTGTACAAATTGTTGTTGGGATGGCTTGCACTTTTACACTTTAACACAAAGTGAACACCCTAAGTGTGTAAAATAAAGTTGGAAACGAATGTTGTAAAAGCGTCTCGTTTGTGTTACACGACACGTCCTCGCGTATGGTCAGAATGGCCGTGTCGGAGAGAGATTAATTATTTGAATTGTGCGCCCAACTTTTGAGGCGAATCGATCAGTGCTATAGAAGGCGGGATGCTTTTGATACTGTGCAGCACTAGAAAAGTGGGACGACAGTGTTAGGTTGAGGGAAAGAGATGACTATAGCTGTCTTGTTGTCATGGAAGAAGAAGAGAACTGAAAAACAGTCTCAGTTGAATTGTAAAAGTGAAACACTCAACACGCACGCTGAGACTCGCTTCACTTATGCTATGTTTACACTACAGTGAGTTTGCTATCGATATCGTCATCGACTCAATAACTCAGAATTGGTGTTTACATTGGCTCAAAAGTGAATTATTGCGTTAAGCGTCAACCGCTGTGTTTTGCTTAGAGTTTGTAAAAGCCGAAAAATTTAATTAAACAAATTTAGAAAGTAATGAGCACTAACAAATTATGTTTGATTTTATCTGCGATGGAGCAAAACAACGCAATGATGATTAGAGCAATGAATGAACCAGGCGTGTGGTGGAGAATGCGTTTGGACATCAAAATGCACACCAAAATGATCAGCCAGAGTTTGAGGTTTGGCTTGGCAATATGAATCCAAGTGCTAAAACAATTAGGCAAGCCCTAGCAATAAATTTCCTCAACAATAATTCCATTTAAATAAATAAATTAATTTATAAAAAAATAGAATTCATTTTTATGTATCACTGGCCCTCATTATTTCTAGCATTTCTTTTTGAAAATTTTCAGCTCGTTCTGCCATACGCTCCATGACCGCCAACTTGCGCTCCTCTATTTCTATGAGCTTGTCAATTTTGTCTACTCGTCGTCGCCTTTATGTGAAGGCGTCTCTGTTGTTATTCAGTGATAATTTATATTTTTTCAGTTGTGTAGTTGTATGTGGTGTTTACACTAGCACTAGTGGTGACAATTCTAAAATGTAACCGATTATATACTTAAATGGGCAGCACTTATGAGTAAACCGAATGTATATCGAGTACAAGCAACTGCATCCCAACTTTTTGTCACCACTACTTTTTGTATGGGAAAAAAGCTGCTTGTTGTCCTTAACGCAATAACTCAAATAAGCAGTAGTGCTGGGAAAACATCGATTTTTTTCACTATCAATCCTTCGATGTTTTATACTAATAAATAATTGAAATAAATTTTTTAGCTTTGCCACCTTGGTAATTTAAAGACATGAAAAATCATTTATTTAAAGCTAACTAAAAACTCAAAATATATATAATAACAAATAAAATATAATATATATATAATAAAATAATAATATATATAACAAAGAAATATAAATAAAGTAGCACAATTCAATTGTGTGAGATCAATCTTCTTCTAGTAACCAATAGTTGCGGCTCATAAAAATAATCATGTCTGCTGTGGAAGCTTGAAGTGAAGCCCTCTTTTGACTAATAACATTTCCAGCTTTGCTGAAAATGCGTTCACTTTCCAGTGACATTGCCGGAATGCATAGAATTGTTTTGCAGCAAGCTTTGAGACCGTCATTTCCATTGATGTTCTACAAAACAAGATAGTTAAATTATTTATATTTATTAGTATTATAACAAAAAAATTAACTTCCAATAGTCAAGAGGGTTACAATCTTCATCCAGATTTGGACTATCATAAAAGTTCCGAAGGCTTAAAATGGAGTCAACTCGTTCAGTCCTTGGTTTATTGGCAATGTTTCTTTTTAAGAAAGCAAACAGTGGCTGATTTTTGGCAGAATTGTCAGTTGGTGTTGGTGGCCCGGTGTTGTCAGGTGCATGATTTTTGTTGTGATGGGTCAGTTCGTTTTCCAACGCTTTTGCGGCTTCTGACACGTTGTGAGAAAAAAGGAAGCCCTCCTTTTTGAACCGAGGATCAAGCAACGTGGATAATCTGGTCATAGTTCGTTTTTCATATTCCAACAGTCTTCGTTTACTGCTATCAATTAAATTTAATAGCATATCAGAAACTTCTTTGGTTTGTACTTTGGGCTTTAAACTTTCCATAGTATCAAGCAATCCACACACCACCGGAATTATAAGCGAAACTGTTATATTTGTTGATGATGATACTTTTTCTGTAGCGGTGTTGAAAGGTGCAAGCAATTCTACGATCTCCATTAAAATAGCAACTTCTTCCGCAGTCAGAGGTGCAGGTGCTTTTGGTATGCTTAGTATAACTTTTCCAATTACTTCATTGATGAGGATTATTCGTTGAATCATACCAAGTGCGCTGTTCCATCTGGTGGGGACCTCTTGCTTTAGGCTGTACACCATTCCTGGCCGCTGAGCATTTCTTAGCATTGCATATGAGACGTTGCTTTGTTTGAAAAATTTAACAATGAACTTGCACTTTTCATCCATCTTAAGAGCTTCTTGTACAATTAAGTTCAGTGTATGAGCGAAGCAAGGCAGATTTCGTTTCTGAATATTCTCGCACATTTTAGTCATTACTTTATCAGTATCGGTAACAATTGCGTTGACTTTGTTGAAAATTTGCCAATTATCTAAAACCGAGCGCACGGTTTCGCCAATATTTTTTGCTGAATGGTTTGTTTCATTAAGCAAAAGGTTTGTAGAAAGCACAGCTGAACGTAAAATATAATCTTCATCGATAAAATGACATGTGATGGTGATAAATGATACACTTTTTCGTGAAGTCCACAGATCGGTCGTAATAGCAAGATGCTCAACTTTATCTAAAGTGGTACACAACTTAGCTTTCATTTCAATAAAAAAATTTTCCATCTGCACATGCTTCAATGTCTTCCTAGATGGTAATTCATAGCGGGGGTCCATCACTTTCATTATTTTACGGAAACTCTTCTCGTCAACAAGGGTGAATGGTTGAATGCTACATGCAATGAACTCAGAAACCGTATTGTCAATCAGTATATTACGTGCAGAACTTTTATCGTACTTTTTTTCTATAAGCGACAAAATACTGCCAGAAGACTTAGGTAGATCTCTAAGATCTGATAATTTTATATCTGGATGCAATCGCCGAAGATGATCTCTGAGGTTTGAAGTGTTACCGCATGTTTTATACACTTTACCACAGGCTTTGCACTTAGCATTTGAACCGCTCATTTTCTTGAAATATTTCCACACTTCCGATTTACCAAATATATTATTGTTGCTGTTTCCCTCGTTCGAACCATTTGTACATGCAGTACTCGCCATGTTGTTTTCTACAAGACATACTCACACATACACAAAAAATTAATTTGCAATTTTAAACGACAATAATTGAAAGTTATAACTACCTTTGTTTCTGTTCCCAACGAACTTATCCATCCTTGCTACCTTCCGAACACCAACACCAATTATTATTATTCAACTAATGAATTAAAGAATATTAGTAAATGTATTTAATTCCGAATTATTTTACTTACTCCAATTCATGGTGAAATAATATAAAGCTGTTCTATTCCACAGTGGTGGGGTACTTAGGTTTTAAAGAGAGCAGTTAGTATGAGAGCCATGGTGAGAGAGCTAAGAAAGAGATAGATACGACTTCATATACCGGCACTGCTCTTGCTAGTGTTGATTGTTAGCTGCAGCAAATAAAAGAATACGAAATTAAAAATATGAAACAAATTTGTTGTAGGAATTCATTTCTTAATCAACTTTATATTTTAGAAAATAAGTAACAATTAATAATAATAAAATTAAAGTAATATTTTTAAATATTTTTTATGGCCCATTTGCCTTTGCTTTTGCTTCTGTATTCTTATGTTGCAAGCCGCAACATCAAAATGCTTTTCGAATATTTTATTTCCCTAAATCAGCGTTTGATTTTCGCTCTTTTCCACAGCTCCCTTTTTTTGCGTCTTTTGGCACATGAAAAACTTTATTTATTGTCTTTGCGCGACAAATGCAACAGTATTGTTTCGACATTTTCTAAGTATACACAATTAACAAACTTTCCGCAACACGACTGCTCACTTCAAAATGTCAATGCATACTGACAAACGCAAAGTACCCCGAAAGAGAGCAGGAACGTGGAATAGAACACCTTTATATTATTTCACCATGCTCCAATTCAGCCACGCACAATATGTAAAGAGATGGCAAATTTTCTCAAATCATCGATAGTGAAAAAAAATCGATGGTTTAAAAATTTTGTTTCCATCGATAGTATCGATAGTGCTCCGATGTTTTCCCAGCACTAATAAGCAGTGCTAGTGTAAACACCACATTATTTAGTTTAGGCTAATATTGAAAATGGCAGAAATAAATTCTGACCAGCCATCACTGGCTGAACAAAACGAGAACTCCCCGATATGAATATAATTTAAAAGAATCGATTTAAATAAATTTAAAAAAAAATAATAAATTTTTAGTGGTTTGTTCCTTTTATATTCCGTTTTTGTTTACAGCGCTCCGTACCTCTTTTATTGATAGACCTCATCTTTGCACACTTATGACTCAGTGATTTTTTTCTAGCAAAATATTCTCGAGAAATAATTCATATGACAAAACAACGTTTGTCGGGTCAGCTAGTTATTTTTATGAAAATTTGAAATTTGTAGTTTTAAGTTTTTTTTTCCATTCTATTGACCGTTTTTAATTGCATGCAATAGCTTAAGTAATTTCGATCTGTCTTCGCGCATTTAATCAACTCACCCAGTGTTTTATCGATTTAAATTTGATTTAAAGTACATTTCAATAAAAGATCATTAAAAAAAATTAATAAAAGTTTCAGTTAAACATTTAATTTTTACCTTTAATACTTCTGCACTGTGGTCAGAATAGAGATGTTTGTGTGAAGTTGCTGGGGGTGTAAGCTCTGGGCGACGGCAAAGTCTAAAACAACAGGGATTCTATAAGGATCATCAGGCCAGTATGTGGGTTGCTCGGGCGAAAGGCAGGTCATGCTGTTTCTCCAGATGCAATTTAATAGAGTTCTACCTTTGGTGTTAGAAAGCTTTGAGCCCTCTCTGACTGCTTTTGGCGTTAAAATCTCCATCTGCAATAAATCTGCTCATAGTTCATACATGGTCTGCGACAAGTTGTGACGTAGAAGGAAGTACAAAGCTGCAAGCTTAAAAGTGCCAAGAGGACTGTGAAGCGTAGCTTCTTCCACATGAGCCCAAGGAGGGCATCTCGATGCCATTGCAAATGTTACGCTAGTGCTTAGGTACAAGCTACTTCTCTACTGGCTACTTCTCTGAAAGATTTTTCAGCTTTGGCCGTCAAAAAAATAATTTTCTATTGTTGGCCTTAGGCTCCAAATCCATTAAGAAAATCGACATGGCTGCCTTGGTATTGTGTCCTAGTCTCATCATTTCGCTTGTGCTTAACTTCAGCGATATTGAAAAGAGCAGAACAGCTTTGTAAACAAAATCCTTCTTATCTGAAAGGTGTGAAACGAAACGTTTATGGCCAAGAACAAAATCTGCACTTTTTTGCAGCATCAGCCTGACTAATCCGCCCCTAGTACACTTGTGGGTGAAAGTGTCCTTGACTACAGCTTTTGCCACCATGCTTTGCATTCCAGCGATCCAGTGATTTAGCTTTGCGCATGGGCGACACAATCATCCATTTGGCTGGTGTCTGCCAATTAACTGTCGGACCTCGGAGCGCTGCTACTAAAAGGCTTAGACTTTATTAAGGTATAGTGCGTAAAAATAAGTAGTAATTTGGATGATAATCCATATTGGATTTAGAATGACGTCACATATCTAACCATGCATTGTCATCTAAACTAATCGTGTGTACGAAATTTTGGCCCGGTCAAATACACGTTCATACAGTAGCAAAGTAATCAAAAATTGATTGATGCACAAGTGGAAGTTTTGGAAAATACATATGACTATAGTTTTATTTATTTTCAAATATAAATTTTTATAAATTTTTCAGCTAGTCAAGCTTGTCATGTTCCTTATTTCAAATATTTGCTATACACTTCACGGGTGCAAGCATCGCCTTCTGGGCACCCTGGATTGGAAGGTATGAAAATGGCCTTTCTAACAGTTTTAATAAAACAGTAGGTAGTTATTTTTAAAATTCTCGGCTGTGTCTTTATTTTCCCGATTGTCTTCTATTAAATACTCTTTTTTTTTTCTATTTGATTCAGTGCGTTATAATTTAATCATTTTTATAAACAATACTTTATTATTATCTTTTAAATATAATATCATACAAGAGAAGCGTACTTCATAAAACTTCAAAATGAGTGGTAGAGGATATAATTACTTTAGATTTTGACAATTTTTCCCTTTTAGTTTTTACCGACCCTGGGATTTGTTCATTCTACGACGTGCGTTAACTGTATTTTGACTATTTACAAAGGTGCCTAACATGCATATGAGTATTATTCACCGGAGTCACATGCGCTCTTTCATTGTTTAATTGATATTTCTTCAAATAAATTTCATGCCATGTTTAATGTGGTCACAATTCAAATTTTTGTACGTTTTTTGTTTGTTTACTAAATGGAATCTACTTTAAACACAGTTGGCACAAAATTTAGTTTCATAGTTTTTGGTCTGGTGTGAGAAGGAACGTAACGTGATTTTTAACTGTGACTTAGACCTCTAAATTTGAATATGGCAGTGACAAAAACAAAGTATTCGTCTCCTTTAAATGTACATACGTATGTATGTATGAACATTTCACTTTGCCCCATTTTTTATATATATTTAAGTATTTTTTATTTTAACCTAAGTCCCGTGTGTCGACAGGCAATTAAATTAATTCTATGTAATTATTGCTCGAAAACAATATTAATATTATGTATTTATATTTTAAACAACATGTCGTGTTTTTATTCATATATTGTAATTGTTTATGTGTGACAAATTAATCATCACTTTTCTATAAAATTTTACAAAGTGCACATTCTGACTTAAAAAAATGTATTGTATATGAAAAAATTAAATAAATATTACTACTACATATATTTACTTATAATTTCTAATTGCTTTGCCTTTTTACGATACTAGTATTTTGTATATGTTTTCAATAAATTTTTTTGATTTAATTGATTTTGCCATGCTTAATAAAAATGTGCGTTTCCATGAATTTCCAGTTCGGATACTAGAGCTGCAAAAGAATCGATACACTGAAAAAATCGATTCAGTTTGTGGGGAATCAATGTTTTGTATAGCTAGCATAACGAAAAACTTCACCACAACAAACTACCTTCTTTTTGTTCAAGATTTCCAATACAGTTAAAACGCCCAAATCTGATACCATAATTGCTCTCCGGCAATATTAAAACGCGACCTATGTACATATATGTTAATATCATATATAACTGAAAGGTTCGTCTTTTCAGCTTAAGTTTTTAATAGCACTGGCTAACAATAATCAATAAAGTTTTTTAATGTGCAGGGCTTATTCTGACTTCAGATTCGGATAAAGCATGCCAAAACCGGTCAGAAAAGTATAGTCTGGATATCTCGTTTGCCATTTTGTTGGTCGGTGTTGTTGGAAAATTAATAATAAAATCAACTGAATGGTGTCCAATTTACACTTCGATTTAAATAATTTGTCACCATCATCGATGGTTTTGCAGCACTTATTCACACATTCTTATCACTTATTTAGTACATTGAAAATAAAGTACATTCGTCTTATGCATTCTCTTAACTGTGCAGATTATTATATTTAAATTAAAATTACTTGCACTTAATTTCTGTTATAAACTATTCAATATTCCCATCATACTATCGTATGACATCAAGCGTTTTTATAAGTCTGATACCGAAGGTAAAACGTACATACATATATTGGTTTTGTGCTATGTCCTTCATGGTGTCTGTCCGTTAAACCGTCCACCAGTCAAAATTGGTGGCATACCTCACAGATATGCATCAAACTATCTTTAAGCGCTGCGCCCCCACCTACCGCCCGTTGTAAACAGACCTCTTAACAACCGTTTTCATACTACCAGTACACTCAGAACACCTGAGTCGCTTGCTTCCAACTGCAACGCTACAATTTTCAATTTTCTTCTTTCGAAAAGTTAAACATATTTAGAATTTAATAACAAATCGAACAAGTGAAAATTTTGCAGTCGGTAGCACCGACTACGGAATACACTCATAGCAGCATAAAAATGGGTGGTAGAGAATCTGCCTTCACTAGCATTAGGCGGCTTGGATGGTAATGGCAATCAAATATGACTCTCAAAAAGCGTGAAATTCGAAATTGCACAAAACTAATATACTCTGATTTTTCTGTATCAGAGTGTAAAAGTATATTGTTTTTGATATACATATGTGTATAGGAAATTTAGATTTGGAAATATTTTATAGTGTTTTTTTTTTTAAATTAAACAAGTGGAAACGTTGCAGTCGGACGCAACCGACTGCGGCATACTCGATACCAGTATTAAAACCGGTAAAAAGAGGCCTGATTGCAAAGGGGTACGGATGCGGCAGGGGTGTACGCTGCCTTAAAGATTCTCCGATGCAGATGGGGATGCCACCAGCTATATTCCTTCCAAATTTGGTGACTCTAGCTCAAAGTTTGTAAAAGGTTGGGAAATTGGGGCTGGGTGCGGTATGGGTGGGTGTGGCATCCAAATTTTTGATGCAGATCTTTGTGGAATGTCAATTGCTATCTTCATACCAAATTTGGTGACTCTAGCTCGAAATTTGTAATAAGTGTGGAAAGGGGGGCTGGAGGCGGTATGGGTGAGCGTGGCATCCAAATTTGTGATGCAGATCTTTGTGGAATGTCAATTGCTATCTTCATACCAAATTTGGTGACTCTAGCTAAAAGTTTGTAAAAAGTGGGGAAAGGGGGGCGAAATGGAGGGCGTGGCTCCAAAACTTTGATGCAGATTTTTGGGGGTCGTTGCCAGCTATCTTCCTACCAAATTTGGTGGCTCTAGCTCCACAACTCTGGAAGATACACGCATTCCCTTTTTTGACGAAGCGTTGGGGTGGATGGGGGCGGCTAGGGCAGCATCGGTGGGCGTGGCATCCAAACTTTTGATGCAGTTTTTAGGGGGCATCATCACCTATCTTGGCACCAAATTTGGTGGCTACAGCTCAAAAACTGTGGGAGATATAGTCTTTTTTTACTTTAAAATGCGGGGGGGCTGGGGGCAGAATGGGGGGCGTGGCTCCAAAATTTTGGATGCAGTTTTTTGGGGGTTGCTAATAGCTATCTTCTTACCAAATTTGGTACTTCTAGCTGTAAGGATGTGCGAAATATGTGGATTTATCGGTTTTGGGTTATCGAATTTATCGATTTGCCAGCCCCCCAGTTATCGTAGAACCCCCATCTTGACACTTTAATTTACTATCCCATAGATAAAGAGAATTGGAAAGTTTCAAGTCTCTAGCTTGAAGGGTGTGGAAAAAACTTGCAACCATACGGACGGACAGACACCATGACGGACATTGCACAAAACCAATATACTCTTTACCTACGGTATCGAGTATAAAAATCGGCTGCTTAACGATGCCTTACATATTAAGTTTTTAGTTCTATTATAACAAGTAAACTATGTTTATTTTCTTTGGTGTTCCTTACTGTGTGTGAGTGTGTGTTCTGTATGAAAAACATACGTGCAATATATCATATAATCGTATAAAAATTTCCTTAGAAGCTAAATAACTTATTGATAAATAACATATTGGATTCTTCTTTTGCGTAGAAAATATAGTTCAGTATGTGCATGCGTAATCACAACACTGTTGAGATTTTTCACTTTCCTAATTGAAATGTAGCTAACAGTTATATAATCGTATCTATATTTATTTTCATAGCCTTATGTCAGGGAGTATTTTATCTAGCGTTTCAATGTCTTAATTTTTATTTTTTACAATTAAATTGTATATTATGATCTGTTTGTATTTGGCTTCCAAGTTTTAAGTTATTTTGCTTATGTTTTTTGTGGTATGTGTGCTTAACCTGCTTAGGGGTTCCTTGAGTATACTACTATTATGATAATAGTTTTATCAAAAGTTTTCGCCTGCCTTTGAAGTTTTGAAGTAGGTAAAAATGTAAATAACACAGTAAAAAAGTTTAAGTTTTAGTTATAAAAAGTATAAAAACATGTTTGAAAACACAATTTTGGCACGACAAAAAAGGTTAAAACGAAACCAATTTTTGTATGAGATGCTCGTAAATGCGGAAGCCGTTAAAACAAAGTTATGTCAATTTGATCAATTTTGTGTTCATTTAAAATGTGTTGAAGTATATAAACTGTTTATTTTCTTTAAATTATATTAAATATCAAAGTTTTTTATGTGGCAATTCGTAGGTTGTTAAAAGTTCTATGTTATAATAAAATATTTTTGGATATTAATGTTTTTCTTTTGTAATTTGATTGTTAAATATTTGTTCACTTATATATAGAACATTCTATGCAGTCATGATCGACTAAACTAAACAAGTTTTTGTTTAAAACGTTGCTAGCCTTATTTTTTATATCGTGCTTAAGTCTACATACACACATTCACGCTTTACTTTTACTTTAATTTAAGCGCTTCGAAATGAAACGAAGTTACAAAAAAGCTTTAGTTCTCGATTTTCTCTGCCTGACTCAATTTTAAATCCTTTCGCACTTACGAAACTTATATTCACACTTGCTATCAGCAGCATTAAAACCTTCATGCTAGATTCTGCACGGGTTCAATAATCAAAAGTTTCCCTATCTGCAGTTTCTGCTCTTGATCTCGATCTAGCTCCTGCTTAAGCTCCGATCAGGCAATGCTCAATGCTTGCTCTATTTGCTTGTAGAAGCCATAGCCGGTAGCAACATATCACACGGTGGTTTCCCGATCCACATGTATGTATTCGACCGGCTGTAGTGGATGTCAGGACGCTGGATCAATGTAGACCGCCTCCTTCTTAAAGTCCGTCCTAAGAGTGCCAATGTTACAGGCAGCTGGCACATTGCTATTGCCATTCCTACCTGCATTAATAAAGCCACCAGTCTTCTGCGCCAGCGACTTTTTTCGTTTGCGGATCAGTCCGAACATGCAGAAGATCAGGCAAGCAGTTAGAGCTGCGGCAATGCAACCCAATGCAGCAAAGACGCCGCCGGGCAGCTCTAGCAGCTTTCGAGCGGTTCCGCATTCCTCTTCGGACTCGTCAAAACCACTGGGACAGTTGTGATGACCTGTAAATGTAAATAACAAACCGGGGCAATGATTAAAACGAAATCTGCGGTCAGATTACAAGATCACTTTTATGACGACCAACCTTAAATAACCACCAGCGAGTAAAAAAGTTTAAAATCTCTCTGGTTGATGGGTTTTTTGGTTAGCATGTTTAATGCTTTTTATATTTGTTTTTTTTTTTGTCTAAGAGCTCAATTGAATATGCCCTTGGCTTCCCAAATAATTTGACACACCAAATTTTTGCAAACGATCGGAAAAAATAACAAATCTTTTGTGGTAGAAATACAACTGCTTTGTTAGGGGTTGTTGAACAAAGCCGCAGCTTTGTGCATCTGTCAACAGAAGCCCTGCCTGATTAGCGTTAGCGTATTGGTAACTCAATTTGCAAAATTGTTAAAGAAATACAAATTTGCAATGCTTACAGGCGGGAATGAGTGTGGTCGTCGAATTATTTCCGATAAAGTTTCTTGTAAAATACCTTTCAAATTCAAGGAGTGTAAAAAAGAAAAAAACCATCCTTACCCAAATCAAGTGGGAATAAAATTGCGGCTTGGAGTGAAATTAAGCCTAGGGGTTAGACAGTTGGACAGCTAATGCAACAACAATCAGTCTCAAATGAAAAGCACATAATGCAAGTCCATTTGTTGCTCTTCTCATTAAATTTTAAGCACATCGGAGCCAACAAAACGTTTTTTATGTCGTAACACACATGAATATATTAATTGTGGCTGAGTGCCCACCAAGTCCGACAAAAAACAATAACAAAACGACATAAAAATAACTGTTTTCTTATCAGACAAAAAAAATAAAAAAAATTTGGTGTGCACTCAGCCTTACAGTACCGATATCCTAACAATAAAAATTTAGTAGGCTGATGGTGGTAGGTGGAAGCAAGGTATGCTTAACTAGGTAGCCTAAGTCGGTCTGTCGTCCTCTTTCTTTTGCCTTACATTTCAGTCTCGAGCCGAACGTTGTCTGCGACGCATCTCTGCGGACGATTTTCTTGCGCTCTGCTTTGCGCTTGTGTTTGAGATATTTGATATGCTTCCATTTATTCAATCATATTGGTCTTAGTTCCAGGAAAAAAACGGCTTCACATATTTTAATATGTGAGGGAAATGTTCTAGTGGTGGATACCTCATTTGTTTTTTTGACATTAAACTGTTAAAAATCAACGTAACGCCTAACTGTTCCTATCGTTGGAAAGCTAATTCAATTGCGCATCGATCTGTCGATATATACCATTCATTCATTTTTTGAGAGATAACTAATATTTAATGATAAAAGTCTAAATCACGATTTTCAAAAAAATGGCCTTATGGTGGACACCCCCCTCAATTTTTGGAAAATCCACCAAATAAACTAAAATGTGATGCCAAATAATAGTTATGATTGCGGTTTTTGATTTTTATTGAATCGAATAATCAAATTCAAACGAATTACGGTAAAAACAAGTCGATTAAGGCCAGAAAAATCTAAAATTCAATGGAAACTTTCTTTTTGGTTTTTTTTTTTCGATGAAAACCAGTTTGATTCCGGCCAACAAATCCGCTGGTGAAATTACTTCGTTGCGTTTGGGACTCATTTTGAACTACAAATTACAGAAAAGTCCATAAAAATGAATGAAAATCAATGATGTCCAACTTAGGAAAATATATCGTTTTGACATTTTTGAATGTAAAACCCAAAAAATAAAACAAAAAAATTGTTTTATTGCAGAATATGAAAGAGCATGAAAAAACGAATAAGAAAAAATGTATTTCCCTTTGCTGAATCTTGGAATATTACAATTACAAACATGTTGCAAAATTTAAAAGCTTGGATCAAAAAATAGACATTTTATTATTTGTCTCTGGAGCAACCAAAACTGCCCACAAACTCCTGTAGACCACATATACAGCAAGCCGACACTGCACAGTGGTTTCGCCCATAGGCCATAAATCAAAAAATCAATCAAAAAATATTTGGAAACTATGTATACAAATTGTCTCTTAAATGTCCAAACTTCTTGATGGCAAACCGGTTTTGTCTGGAAATCTAACGGGACTTTCTAAAAATAGAATGCAAAGCGCGATCATGTGTACATTTTTGCAGCGCAGCGGACTTAAGTTAGATTTTTGTCACAACAAAATTGCATTTCAAAGTGGTCAAACATTCGCAGGAGTTATTCGATTTCAATAATTTAAAATGCATTTTGAAGCTGAAGTTATTTGCTTTAAATGTACATATTAAGAATTAAATTAATCCTCAAATTGTTTTAGTGAAATTAACAAAATCGATTTAATATTTTTTGTGTATTTTGGGAACGTCTTTTTTATGTTTAGTTGGAGTTTTAGTTGTGTTCCCCCAAGATTCCCCCATTGTGTTCATTTTCAGTGTATTTGTGTGTGTCTTAAGGTAAAAAGAGAGTTTAACTTAGCTGCAGATATTTGCAGATGTGTGCATAATCTACAATATACTAACGCCGTATTTTTTTTTTTCAGGGTTAAATTTTCCTTGCAAAGCTGCTGCTTTGTCTTGTTGTTGTGCTTTGTCTGTGTTTTCGTCTTTCGTGTTTTGTGTTCTTATTGAGTTAAAATTATAATTATTAATGCTTTTATTTTTTGAATTTGGTTTTAAAAGGCGACTCTTATCGCTGTGTCTTAACACGATTCAAATGATGGCAATACGGACAGAGCATTTTTCAATAACCCGAAAATGGCAGCCGAAATTACAGGAATCAATGAAAATGTAATAGTCTGGTGTGCAACATTGCTGCAAAGAATGGCATCTGGTTACAAGATCAACGTAAACAAATTTGGAGAATTTGCACTTGACACTGCCAAAGAGCTTATCAAGTTGTATCCCTGGTATTATCTTCCACCCTCACTACACAAAGTTTTGGTTCATGCTCCAGATGTTATAAATTATGCACTTTTGCCAATCAGGGAGTTATCTGAAGAAGCTGCAGAATCAAACAAGTAAGAAGGCTCTAGTCGGGAGAGCCCGAGTAGAAGATACCCTGAACCCAGTTGCAATAAATATACATATTAAATTTATATAAGACTTTGGTATACTGACTTAACTTCAATCGATTAAACTCGATATCTCCGGTGTTTCTTAACCGATTTGGACGATTATTATTATTATTAACCCCCTTGTTTACATTTTCCAAATTCGATATTTTTTGTTATCGATTCCATGTGTATATCGGAAACCAGAATAGTTATCGATAATTTGAAAAAAAAATTGTTCTGCTTATAGTATAGGAGAACTTATATTCAAAACCTGAAGTCTCTAGCTCTTGTAGTCTCTGAGATCCACGCGTTCATACAGATGGACAGACGGACGGACAGACGGACATGGCTATATCGTCTCGGCTGTTGATACTGATCAAGAATATATATTCTTTATGGGGTCGGAGATGCTTCCTTCTGCCTGTTACATACTTTTGCACAAAACCATTATACCCTTTTTACCCATTTTATGGGTTAAGGGTATAAAAATAAGGACATTAAAATGTTCAGAAGGCAGCACACTCGGAAGATGTCACGCATTGCTACAAATACGGACTTAATAAATAGATTGCTTCTGAGCTCAGATCCATTTCTTACTGGCCAAAGAAAACTCCCATGCACAAAAAAGTTAGTTTTATTAAAATCAGCATATGATCTTTTAGATGGCACAAATTTATTCGATAAAATTTTAATTTATATTAATATGTTATTATCAATTTTTAAGTTTTTGATTGTTTATTTATTATTTATGTTATTTTCATATTATAGTAGAATTACATAATAGAATTACACCAAATTACTTACTTCATGTGGGCGTACTGAGAATAAACCACGCCCCTTTCCACAAAATTTTAATTTTTATCTAATAATTATAAAATGAATAAGTTTCAAACCGAAAATCTACCACTATATTTTTTTTGGTCTATTATTTTTGTTATCACAACCGATCGTTCATATGACAGCTATATGATATAGTGGTCCGATCCACCTGATTTTTATACATGATCTTACTATAAATTTATAAAAATTTTGTGGTAAGTTTCAAGCCTCTACCTCAACTAGAAGTATTTTTGGCCGCCCTCCCCATACAACAGGAACCAGTGTGCACTGAGAGCTTTCGATGACAGTAATTAGAGCGCGCTGACAACAAAACTCGCCAAAATAGGCGGAGTGTCTGACTTAGGGACAGTGTACACCATTGGGACATCTCCTTATTGTGTATAGCAAGATATCCATGACCATTGAACATTTACCTTACTTCATTGTATTGACGCAAGACAGAAATTCATTACTCTCTCGCTCTCGCTCTGTTTCGTACTCGACTACCTAGTTGAATATGCCTTGGGTGATATTACTACAGATCGATATACTACCGATGAATGTTGCGGTGTGTTGATCTGACAATCGAGTAGTTCAAGTTGAAACAGCTGATTTTAAAATGTCTGAACATAAACTAATTTGTTTGGTTCACGGAAAAAATTATTTATTTCATAAAGCTAGCAAACATTTTAAAAATCCAGCAATGAAAAGGCTGCTTGGGTATTAGTTACATTAAATTTTAATATTGTTCTATTATTTTTGAAGGCAACACCTGTTTGATAAGTTCACGCTTTAGGTAATGGCTTGAATTTCAAGTTCATATTCACGTTCAAGTTAAGTTCACGTTAAGTGAAGTTCACGTTAATTTAAGTTCGGGCAAAGACATTGAAGTATAAAAACTGTGAAATTGGTAAGAAGAGCTTTTAGAGCTTTTTCGTCTCAGGGTTCCGGTCTTAGAAACCTATAGTGTAATAAGTGTGAGCGAGAGCGATAGCGGATAGCATGTGCAGATGGTTTTGATTCAGTTGCCCTTGCGCTCAGCGGCAAATTCTTTAAGTATTTGTATGCATGTGCGTTAGTTTCATTTCTCGCTGGACCTGCTTGTCGAGGTTTTTGTTTTTTTTGTTGATATTTTTCTTTGTCTGTGTTTTCGACAAGTGCACTACTAAATACACTTTCGGAATTTGTGTGCATCGCAGCATAACAGATGGTAGTTATGATGGCATAGTTCTTGGCTATTGTCTTATACCCCAATTCTACTACAGCAAGATGCAAGTATGTAATTGGAACTCGAAGATGCCGCATCTTTTTGTATTAGATTCCCATTTGTGAAATGGGAATCTTATTCAAAATTTCCCCGTTGGTTGGCTGCATTCCCAGTTGGTTCGAAACCGACCAACTGGGAATGTTAGAAGTTTACATTACAGAGTACTGAACAGAACTTTAACATAGTCGATAGTATGAAATTTGTAATCGATACTTGGTTTAAACAGTGCTGATCTGAGTAAAACAGCTTGTCATCAAGTGCATGTCTAAACAAACTGGGATATTCGTTAAACCATGTTTTCATTTTGCGCACAAATTAAAGCAATAATGTTTGCTTATTTGACTTCACTAATTTTATTGGTGTTCGAGCTCATATTTGCTTCCAATTAAATATAAACGTAGAATACACAAACAGCTGTCAGCTATCACTTAACATACCCTGTTAAACCAAGATGCAACTATGCAATTGGATATACATATAGTGGAATCACCTACATCTTCGACTCGCTGTTAATGAAAGATGCAGCCTAATGGAATCGGGGTTTTAGAATAACAAACTTTAAAGAGTATGAATGGCCAGCAATTGTAAAACTAAAATTTGACTTTGTGTGTAAATCAGTGGTGTCCAAAATTTGAAAAGGCAGCCACGCGTGGTTGGCAAGAAAAATTCTGCCGGCGTTGCAGCCGACACATGTATAGAGAGTAGAGATGGGCGTCGGGATCGGGATTTTCGGGAATCCCGCGGGTCCCGAAAAAATTATCGGGATCGGACGGGATGGGAGCGATTTTAAAAAAATCCGGGAAAGTCGGGATAAGTGGTCGATCCCGAAATTCCCGCGGGACCCGGTAAACCTGTCGGGACCCGAAAATCCGTCGGGACCTAAACATAATGTTGTCCATAAATGTTCTGTATTTATCGAAATTACCCACCGATTGAATTTTTTAGTGACACGATATATCGCAAGTGCAATATATGGGAGCATTTAGATGTATTTTCACTATTATGAAATTCGGTCACTCATTTCCAATAGTTGGTGCAGCAATTAATTGCCAAGAAAAGTGAAGAAATTTTGGAACAGAGAAGAACTCGATTGATTGGTAGAAATTTTGAGAGAATATTGTTTTTAAACAAAAATTTAAATCTAAAGATTATATTTTTAAAAAAAATATATACACACTTATTTGAAAAAAAAAATTTCGGGAAAATGTCGGGACCCGTGGGATAGACACAAAATTTTTCGGGACATTCGGGATGGGAAAAGCGAATTTGATTTCGGGACGGGATGGGATGGGAAGCAATTTCTTTCCCGATCCCATCTCTAATAGAGAGAGAGAATATGTGTATTCTATAAATAGAACGCTCGGCAGCTTGTTCTCTTATGAGGCGCGTGTTCGGCTGCATTTGCTCTCTCGACTCATGTGTTCGGCTGAAGCTCAAAAGTCAAACGCGCAGTCATTCGCTATGCTGCATCGCAAAAAAATTTTTGATGTCAATTGGGAAAATGAATTATTTTTCATTGAGAATATGGATGGTAAAAAGCTCAATGTTTATTGTGCCATTACGATGCATTTCGCTTTAACTTTGATGTTATAATTTTTTTTATGCTTGGATCGCACGCATTTTATTTTTTCAGTGTAAAGCAGTAAAACGTCACGTTGCCTTCGTGTTTCGCTGCTTCGCACACAAGCGCAACGCTTTCATTGTGTGAGTTTGGACACCACTGGTGTAAATCTATGCATAACAAGCACCCTTGAATGTGTGTGTGTGGCAGTTGTATATTGTTTATTGACCCTTCTCAACTATTTTAGTTGACAATTTATGAACAAAGATTCTTTATAAACATCATTAATATATTTTGTTTTAAATTTTTATGAATTTTAGAGCTGCATAGAGTTTTTTTGAACAATTAAAACAAGCGGAAACGTTGCAGTCGGACGCAACGGACTGCGGTATTAAAACTGGTAAAATATGCCCAATGGCAAAAGGGTAAGGATGCGAAAGGGCTGTACGCTGTTTCAAAGAATGTCTGATTCAGATGAGGATGCCATCTTCTTACCAAATTTGGTAGTTCTAGCTGTAAGGATGTGCGAAATAAATGGATTTATCAATTTTGAGTTATCGAATTTATCGTAGAGCCCCAATCTTGACACTTTGTCTTTTTCGGCCATAGAAAAAGATATTTGCAAAGTTTGATGTCCCTAGCTTTAAGGGTGTCGAAAATTGTTTCGTACATACGGACGGATAGACACCATGACGGACATTGCACAAACCCAATATACTCTTTACCCTCGGTATCGAGTATAATTATGTAAAAAACAATCAAATATAATAATTTAATTGCATTTCCTGTGAATTTTTTTAACTTGTTCATAAATTGACAAAACAGTTGAGTTTCCACGCACACATTTAAAGGTGCTGTATATTCATAGATGTATACACACAGTCAAATTTCAGTTTTTCAATCGCTGATCATTTAAACTCTTTAATTTTTTTAATTCTATGACACTAGTCAACAATTAGGACGTGGCCACACCCATATAGTTATGCAGCGATGAGCACAATTTCCGAAAGTGATTTCAGAAGTGCATTTGTTGATGTCATTTGCCGATACAGAAGAAGAAATTATATCAAAAATAAAAATCTCGACAAGCAGGCCCACCAGAAATGTAAAAAACGCACATACTTACACACAAATACTAACAAATTATTACCGTTCTAGCTCAAAAACTGTGGGAGACATAGGCTTTTCTGATTTCAAAATGCGGGGGGGCTGGGGGCGGAATGGGTGGATGTGGCTCCAAAATTTTTGATGCTGTTTTTTGGGGGTTGCTAGTAGCTATCTTCTCACCAAATTTGGTAGTTCTAGCTGTAAGGTTGTACAAAATATGTGGATTTATCGGTTTTGAGTTATCGAATTTATCGATTTGCCAGCCCTCCAGTTATCGTAGAACCCCCATATTGACACTTTAATTTACTATCCCATAGATAAAGAGAATTGGAAAGTTTCAAGTCTCTAGCTTGAAGGGTGTGGAAAAAAGTTGCGTTCATACAGACGGACAGACACCATGACGGACATTGCACAAACTCAATATACTCTTTACCTTCGGTATCGAGTATAAAAATGGGGGCACAGCAATCGAACAAACCACTGCGCGCTAGAATTTCGCTGGCTAGCCGGCCATATACACAATTTGGCTGGGTGGTTGTGCTATGGGCAAAGATGTCGTAGCAAAGTTAGCAAGAGAAGTGGCTGGAGAATCACTCACGAAGCACTAGAAACGCACGAAATGCGCTCTCAGAGCGCGTGGTAGCCTCGCCAGCCAGTTCCAACTAATGGTTGGACTATCGGTCTTTGGCGGCTCTATTTAGATAAATTCTTGTTGCTTATGCAAATAAAACTATCAGAAAAGAAAAAATAAATTTTTTTGTTGCGATTTGAAAACCGTGTTAAAGCGAACCCGTGTAAATAAAGTACGGTGTAAATCGAGGGATAAGTGTATTTAAGAAATGTATATATGAAACCACTCCTGTTTTCTTTTAATAAAGTAGTAAAAAAAAATAGCTATTTGAAATTAATACAAGTTAAACTGCATAAATCTTTTACTTGTTGTACAATTTGTGAAAAAATTTGTGGGCTGTTAAAATCCTGCCAGCTGGCAGCGCCTTAAAAGCGGCTCAAAATATAAATAAATTTTATTTGTTTTGATAACAATTGCGAAACGGATCAAATGCACATCTGAGAGGCCTTCGCTGCATAAACCCTTTTCTAATTTCTTGCCGCCGGAGCTTTTCGATGACCAATAGTCTCGCTGTGCCAGCTATCTTCCTTCCAAATTTGGTGACTCTAGCTCAAAAAATTTAAAAGCTGGGGAAAGGGGAGCTAGGGGCGGATTGGGTGGGTGTGGCATCCAAATTTTTGCTGCAGATCTTTGTGGAATGTCAATTGCTATCTTCATACCATATTTGGTGACTCTAGCTCAAAGTTTGTAAAAGTGGAGAAAGGGGGGCTGGGGGTGGTATGGGTGGGTTTGGCATCCAAATTTTTTGATGCATATCTTTGTAGAATGTCAATTGCTATCTACATACCAAATTTGGTGACTCTAGCTCAAAGTTTGTAATAAGTGTGGAAAGGAAGGCTAGGGGCGGTATGGGTGGGTGTGGCATCCAAAATTTTGATGCAGATCTTTGTGAAATGTCAATTGCTATCTTCATACCAAATTTGGTGACTTTAGCTCAAAGTTTGTAAAAGTTGGGGAAAGGGGGGCGAAATGGGTGGGCGTGGCTCCAAAACTTTGATGCAGTTTTTTGGGGGTTGCTAGTAGCTATCTTCTTAGCAAATTTGGTAGTTCTAGCTGTAAGGATGTGCGAAACCAACCATAGGGACGGACAGACACCATGACGGACATTGCACAAAACCAATATACTCTTTACCTTCGGTAACGAGTATAACAATTTGGGGATGGAAAAGCTTATTGGAGACAGTCACAAATAGTTGCCAGACAGTTGGCAGATGGCCGCTAGAATTGCCGCACAAGTTGAATTCTTTTCCCGCCAAAATATTATGTTTTATTATACTCGATACCGAAAGTAAAAAGTATATTGGGCTTGCGCAATGTCAGTCGTGGTGTCTGTCCGTCCGTTGTTTTTGAACGCAACTTTTTCCCGCACCCTTCAAGCTAGAGACTTAAAACTCTTCATATATCTTTATATATGGCCGGGACAGATAAAGTATCAAGATTGGGGTTCTACGATAACTAGGGGCTGGCTAATCGATAAATTCGATTAAATTGATAAATCCTCCTATTTCGTAATCTACTGGCTTTCCCCAAAAAACTTCATAAAAAATTTAGGAGCCGAGCCCACCCATTCCGCCCCAGACCCCCCACAGTTTGAAATCAGAAATGCCTATATCTTCCACAGTTTTTGAGCAAGAGCCACCAAATTTGGTGCCAAGATAGGTAATGACAACCCCCAAAATTCTGCATCTGTATCAAAGTTTTGGAGCCACGCACATCCATTCCGCCCCCAACCGACCATTTAATTCGTTGCCAAGATAGGTGATAACAAGTCATAATAAGTTGTCATTCGTTGGTGACGGTCGTGTTTTTGCGTGCTCTTAATTAATTATTGTTCTCTTGTGTTTGTGCATTTTTTAATTTTAAAAATGGCAAGACGATCACTGAATCTCCGAAGCGTAAAAAGACTTCGGGTCCTTATCCGCATTGTGTTCCACCTGTCTTGCCCAGCCAGCCACTTCTGGTGTCTAGCAATAATCCCATAACTCCTATTGCTAGCCCATTAATGGTATTTAACTCGCCGGCAAGAAATCCCACTAATAGCGTAACCACCGTTAATTCAATACCACTAAATGATGCTATACGTGAGGGTTCTGGTTCGACAGCTCGTGTGCCTAGTAATCCTACTGGCGGTACAGCCGGGGCTCCCAATCCTCTTGTTTTTGTGCCTCTTAATAAATTTATATTTTTGTCAAGGCTGGCATCCGATACTTCATCTTATGATGTTACAGCTTACGTTAAAAGTAAAACTGATTCCCCTCTTATTATTGTTGAGAAGTTTAAATTTAAACATGCCCGAAGTATATCTTCTTTCAAGTTGAGCGTGCCGCCTTAACTTTTTCCGACCATTTGTTCGGAAAAGTTTTGGCCGCAGCAGCTTGTTGTAAAGAAGTATGAGAGTAGGCGAATCAATACTAATAATGGTAATAATTTATTAGTGCACCGCCTGTTAGCCAACTTGTAGCCTCCACCTCGGAGGCAAAAAACTAAATAAAATACTTTGTATGGCCTATCAAAATTTTAGAGGCCTTAACACTAAACTTGCTAAATTATATATTAACAGCTTATCATTTGATTCACATATAGTTCCACTCACGGAAACCCGGTTAATACCCGATTGCTCCGTTTTTCCTTCTAAGTATAAAAGGCGAAATAATAATAATAAGGGTATAAGGACCACCTGTTAGCTGTTGCCTCCACGTCGCACAGTGGCGCCCGTAGAACAAGTCAAAAGGCAAAAATCAAAAATGGCATGTGCCTCTAAAAAATATTGAATTAACCAACATTATAGGAAATTTTCCCACGATTTAAAATCTGCAATCCCTAATACAACCAGATTTTTTTGTTTAGAAGATATAGCCCTGCAAAGTTGACTGATTTTTTGTGTTGCATAAAAATCGAAATTTTAATGTGATTTTGTCGGCTTTGAGATACAATAACTCAAAAACTAAGAAACGGATCATCATTATTTTTGATTCTATTAATAGATCTTTTTATTCAAATATTAATAAAAAAAATAAGTGGGAACGTTGCAGTCGGACGCAACCGACTGCGATATACTCGTTACCAGTATTAAAACCGGTAAAAAGAGGCCTGATTGCTACGGGGTACGGATGCGGCAGGGGTGTACGCTGCCTTCAAGATTTTCCGATGCAGATGGGGATGCCACCAGCTATCTTCCCTCCAAATCTGGTAACTCTAGCTCAAAGTATGTAAAAGCTGGGGGAAGGGGGGCTGTGAGCGGATTGGGTGGGTGTGGCATCCAAATTTTTGTTGCAGATCTTTTTGGAATGTCAATTGCTATCTTCATACCAAATTTGGTGACTCTAGCTCGAAATTTGTAATAAGTGGGGAAAGGGGGGCTGGGGGCGGTATGGGTGGGCGTGGCATCCAAATTTTTGATGCAGATCTATGTGAAAAGTCAATTGCTATCTTCATACCAAATTTGGTGACTCTAGCTCAAAATTTGTAAAAGGTGGGGAAAGGGGGGCAAAATTGGTTGGCGGGGCTCCAAAACTTTGAAACAGATTTTGGGAGGTCGTTGCCAGCTGTCTTCCCACCAAATTTGGTGGCTCTAGCACCACAACTCTGGAAGATACACGCATTCCCGTTTTTGATGAATCGTTGGGGCGTGAGATGCATGATTTTGGTTTTTCATTCAGTTATGCTTGCCTGAAACCCTTTGTTAAATCCTGGTCCCTAAACTCAGGTGCAGCTACAGAATATACAAATAAACTACCTGATACGCAGCATAAATAGATATTGCCCTGGTATACAAGTAGTAACATTCCATACAGGTAGGCACAAATCTTATTCGGACACGTGCGTAGTACCCTAATTGCACAAATTGATCTAAGCCCAAATATATAACAAATATAAGGTAAATTTTGCAGGCATGAAAGCTAACTCTTTTCTTGAACCCTTGATCCAAACGGTATCTATGAGGTAGTAGATTAGACTATATATTGAAAAAAAATCATAATCTCTAGATTAGTCTACGTCTGAAAATTGGCGAAACGAATAATACATTACTCTTCAAACATGTCATTGAACAATCAACAATTATTTGACCTGTTTAGGAAGTCAGACACACCAACAAATTTCATGGAAGCTGCCTTCGAAGAACTTGATAGTTTATACGGCAATGTACAGAGAAGTGAAAATGTAAAAAAAAAACTTGCCTTGATTTATGCCGGACTAAACTCAAGATGGATGCAAGCAAACAGAACAATTGAAAGATTCAAGAATGAAAGATTTAAGAAGTATGGATCCGAAGAAGCTTTGGCGTTATTAATGGACTTAGAGCTTTCAAAAGAGAAATATGAGATACTAGGGGAATCTTTTAGACAACATGGAGCTGACATTTTACCGGGATACAAACATGTTTCGAAAGCAAAATTAGATTCACGACCACTGCATTCGGAGTTTAATGAAGTCTCTGTTAAAACCAACATGCAGGATCTAATGGACCACACAACAAAACGGCTGTTGGAGAGTCTTACTGAAAATGTGGTTGAACTCTTCCTGAGAATCTGACATTGATCAGTAAATGGGGCTGCGATGGATCATCTGGACAAAGCGTGTATAAGCAAAGAATATCTTCCGATGACGCAACAATATCAGAAACGAACATGTTTATGGCATCTGTTGTTCCTTTACGGCTGAAATCTGATGTTTCGTTACACTGGAAAAATCAACGACCGTCATCTGTACATTATTGCCGACCAATAATGTTTCAGTTTGCAAGGGCATCGCCGGAACTCATACGGAACAAAGTAAGGGATATTGAAGACCAAATAAGCAAGATTAAGCCAACAAGGCTCGACATCAGGGGAGGAAAATACATTGAATGTAATTATGAGTTCCACCTGACCATGGTTGACGGAAAAGTGGTCAACGAACTGACAAACACAAAGTCAACTTTGTCATGCCCCATTTGCAAAAAGACGCAAAGGAACTTCGACATTTTAAGTGATTCTACAAATGAAGAAAATTATGAATTTGGGATCTCACAATTGCACGCAAGAATAAGGTGTATGGAGCTTTTACGAGAACGAAAACTTTGACGAAAACACATCGAACAAAGAAAAAGAAAAGATCAAAAAGAAGCGAATACATGATGCTAAATGGACTTAAAGTAGACTGCCAAAGTATGGATACGGAAATTCAAAATATGGAAACACGTCGAGAAGATTTTTTGAAAATGATGAGGCTGTAACTCAAATCACAGGGATAAACCATCAAATCGTTAAGAGATTGGGAACGATCTTAAATGTTTTGAACTGCAAGGAAAAAGTTGATTCTCCCAAATATGGAGAATATGCTTCAAAAACTGAAACACTTTTAGCAGAATTATATCCGCAGAAAAAGTTGACCCCGACAGTCCATAAAATATTGGCGCATGGCAAGGATATAATTGAGTATCAGTCCTTGCCAATTGGAGAGCTCTCTGATGAAGTGCAAGAGTCCCTTAATAAGTTTTATAAAAAATACAGATTCCTTAACACTTTCAAAGCTTCAAGGGTGAGACAAAATAAGGACCTCTTCAACATGTTAGCAGCGTCTTCAGATCCACTAATTTCATCACTGAGGCATGTTAAGTCACGAAAAGAATTAGAAAATACTTATAGTTCAGAGTTGATTACTCTTTTAAATATACCATAAATATACCATCTTTTACGGATTGTGATGAATATTTTACAAAAAATTTAAAAAAAATAAGCTTAAAAAAAGTTTTTTTAAATTATTTTATTAGTTTTAAAATTTTAAAGACTTAAAAATAATATCAATAATTTTAAAAAATATGTTTTTCCTTCCCATAAAATTAATTTTTTCTTTTGTACTTTGCATACCTCTAAATAGGCACCTAAAAGTTGTAGAATTCATTTCAAATGCTCATTTTATAGGTTGATTAATTATCTTTCAGATGCTTTTTAAATTGACCGATTATCTTGTTTGGTTCAAAAGCTATGATTTTTGCAACGAAAAAAGTCAAATGGCGCCACTTTGCGTCGTTAAACGAATTTCTTTGGGATTTGTCAAGAGCAGCACAAATATTTTTCTATATATTTCGAAGACCATTGCCACGAAATGAAATTATCAAGCCGTGTTGTTGACGGTAGCATTTAAACAACAAACAAAACAAAACCGACCTGGTACGAGCCTTCATCATCCTGCCACGACCATAGAGTAATGGTAGTAAGACACTTAATGCTGGTTTTGTTGTGAAAATCAGCGCGTTGGTAAATGGGAAAAGAATTAAAGCAGTAACAAATCCATAAAAGAGGCAAAAACGATTCAGCTCGAACTTTAAACAAGTGGAAACGCTGCAGTCGGACGCAAGCGACTGCGGTATATTCGATACCTGTTTTAAAACCGGTAAAAAGAGGCCTGATTGCAAAAGGGTACGAATGCGGCAGGAGTGTATGCTGCCTCAAAAATTATCAGATGCAGATGGGGATGCCACCAGCTATCTTCCTTCCAAATCTGGGGACTCTAACTCAAAGTTTGTATTAGGTGGGGGAAGGAGGTCAAGGGGCGGTATGAGTGGGCATGGCATCCAAATTATTGATGCAAATCTTTGTGGGTTGTTAGTTGTTAACTTCACACCAAATTTGGTGACTCTAGCTTAAAAACTGATAAGGATGCTCGAATTTCCGTTTTCGACGTGGTGGTGGGGCCGCTGCGTGGATGCACATCTTTCCGGAATGTCAATTGCTATCTTCATACCAAATATGGTGTCTCTAGCTCAAAGTTTGTTTAAGACATGGAGGAAGGAGGGCTGGGGGTGGTATGAGTGGCATGGTATGAGTTTTGATGCAGATCTTTGGTGTTAGTTATTTTCATACCAAATTTGGTAAGTCTAGCTGAAAAACTCTGAAGGATACACGCATTCCCGTTTTTAATCGAGCGTTGGGGTGGTTGGAGGCGGCTAAGGCGGTATGTGTGGGCGTGGCATCTTAAGTTTTGATGGAGTGTTTTGAGGATCGCTATCACCTATCTTGGCACCAAATTTAGTGGCTTTAGCTCAAAAACATTGGAAGATATATGGGTTTTTGATTTCAAAATGTGGTGGGCTGGGGGCGGAATGTGTGGGGGTGGCTCTTTACCTTCGGTAACGAGTATAAAAACAACATATTCAAGAAACTTTAGCGCGGTGTTGATCTCGGTTCATACAAAATCAAAAAGGAGCGTCTGTTCAGCAGGGCCACCTAATTTTTATTAAATTTAATAAGACTCATGAAAAATTGTCTGGAACTCCGTTATGACCGTTATAAAGCATTGCTTAGAAGTGCATTGGTCTGAAGATTGGAAAAAATGTGTGGATGACATGTTAGACGTTTTTGAAGAAATAGGTGTGAATATGTCCTTAAAAAAAGGAGCGTCTGTTCAGCAGGGCCACCTAATTTTTATTAAATTTAATAAGACTCATGAAAAATTGTCTGGAACTCCGTTATGACCGTTATAAAGCATTGCTTAGAAGTGCACTGGTCTGAAGATTGGAAAAAATGTGTGGATGACATGTTAGACGTTTTTGAAGAAATAGGTGTGAATATGTCCTTAAAAATTAATTTCCTTCACCTTCACATAGACCATTTTGAGCAGCAATTTCTGACTGAATCCGATGAGCATGAACAAAGATTTCGCCAAGTCGCCGCTCCCCTATTTTTACTCTTGAGCGTCATTAACTTGTTCGTTTGCGACAACAACAACAACAATTTGATAACTTTTTGCGTTATACCAGTTTTGATGCAAATGAGCTATATGTAGGTACTTGAAAGTGCACGACAGCAACAACAATTGATAGTACGATATAGAGATGGGCGCGTGTCGAATTTTTTCGGCACGGCCCAACACGAGCACGATACCTTTTTTCAAAACACGCACGAACACGAACGACGAAAAAATTCTGGAAACACGGCCCAGCACGGCCCAACACGAAATAATTTTTGTATTTTTTTTTTTTTTTTAGTGTATAATTCAAGATTATCCATGATAAACTCGAAGTACTTTGATCAATGATGAAAATTTTCGAATCTTTTCATATTATTTTAAAATAAATTACCGCAACTGTTTTCCGGTAAAGGCAAGCTTAAAATAGTTAGTTAATAGTTTCACTAATTATCTAAACTAAACCGTTTCTGAATAAAAAGCATTCTTATGATTCTTGTACGACTTTTGCATACACTCGAGAGGGGGCGGAATTCCTTCCTGCCATTTGATTTTTTCTTGTCATAATCTAAAGACACGGTTAGCGAGAAGCGAGGCACCCTGTACAAAAGTTAAAGTCTGTATATCAGTTTGTGGATTTGTTTGAGGCTAGTGGACATTGTTGTTTTGAATCAACCGCAAAGTTTAACGCAAAAAAATATTGTACCAAAAACATATCAAAGTGTGGGTACCCGTTTTGCCTAAACTTTGTAGAAACACTTTTTGACAGAACAGGCGACACTGGGCACCTCAGAATATTTATGTAATTGTGGGAGAGGTTGGGATAGAAAGAAAGTGTAGAGCGGTTAAAAAAAATGTTAATGTGTAGCAACTATCGGGCGGCCGAGAGCGAAGTCGCTTGGGTAACAACTAGTATAAATTTAAACTCCAATTAAAAAATTTATTTATATGACATGTTACACTTCTTGCCTTTTTATTATTGCACTCAAGTCAAAGGCAGATTGCTTTCCGTTAGTTATGGGGCAGTGAGTGAACATAATTTATCGATTAGTTGTCAATAGTGATGGGACAATATGCTGTTTGACAACTTAGCGAGCGCAACATTCAGAAAAAAAGCGCTAAGGTTATTTTAAGTTGGTCAGATTAGCATTTTTGATGTCGTGTATTCTCGTGTCTAAAGCAAAACACGAGCACGAACGGAACACGCACGAAATTTGTTTTTAAACACGAACACGACGTGCCACGTCGTCATAGTGAACAAACCCGACATGATCTAAGCAATCTGTGAAAGTTTCATCAAGATCGGTTCAGCAGTTTGGCCGGAAATCGTGTTGAAACAGACAGACGGACGAACGGACGAAAAGCAATACTGCTTTCAAACTATTTTTCGACGAGTCAATAAACAAGCGCCATTGCTCTGGTTTGTACTCACAGTTCATGTAGTGCATAAGACCAGGAATATTTTTACAATACGAAAAAGTATTTTCGCCATTAACCTCAAAGAAATCTAAAAGCTCCTCCTGTCTTTTGCGGTATCCATACACCTTCACATCTTTAGACAATATATTTACCGATCGAAGATGATGTGCTAGGCAAATCGCTTGTCTTTGTGATAATTTCAGCTGTCGTAACATCGTATTCAAACGAGCTTGGGAAATCTCCAAGTGACGACATGGGCTTTCAACTTCGGTTGGGTTATACATTGAGAGTAGATCTGTAGGGTAGGTTCGGTGGCAAATGTTGGCGAAATATATCTCTCAGTTGGACTTGGACATCTTGGTATCGGAACATTTTCTGAGTGAGATACTGGCAGCTGTTCAATCGAACACTTTTGTAAACTGTGTTTTTTTGGTTGAGTCTTGCAAATTTGTTCTTGCACGCGTAGCAGTTACCAGTATGATGCCCTTGTGGATCTATCCAAATCATTTTTAGGCACAGTCTTTTTGACCAGTTATGCAGGTTGTTGTTGCATTGCGTGAAAATGATATTTGGCACCCAATCTACGTCTCTTATAACGGGCAAATCAAAATATTCCTCGTAGATGCTGGCAGTTCCAAAAGATGTTTTGCATCTACTCCGAGGGCTTGTAAACTTTCCACATACGTAGCAGAACAACGATAGGCCAATTGGACACTTATTCATTTTAATTTATTTTCTTAATATACAAGGCACTAAAACAATGTTCTTTCCGCGAAGTCAAAGTCAAATTAACTACTGCAATCAATGCTTAAATTTGGACTCTTAGGCAAGCTAACGTCAGATAAGATGTTATCAGCAGCATTAAACGGTTCATTCAAACGTTACTTGTTGTTATTTCTTATCAGTGCAGTGGTTAAAAGCTTGACTCCTTGCTTGCTGATTTGTGTTGTACATTGGTAGATGAGTCTTATTAAATTTAATTTAAATATTGTGTACAAATTTATGATACTTATTAATAAAACTTATAAGATACAAAAAAAAATAAAACAGCACACAAACATAGTTAGTGTAGCTTTTTTAAAAAATACAAATGTTGTTAAGTTTTTTTTTCTAATGGTTAGTTTGCTCAGAACGTTGTCTTTGCTTAAGTTTCTTACTATTACATAATGTCACTTAATGTAAAAGTATCAAAGGGTAAATTAAAATATTGACGAAACGTGAGGGAAAAAACATTAAAGTTAAATTTCAGTTTTTTCGACATATTGGCTATAAGGACAACCAAAACATTGATTTTGGGGTTTACAGTCATCTAAGAACTTAAAGACGGACTTATTCTGAGAAGTTTTGCCAAAGAAAGTTTAACAAAAAAGTCAACATTAAAAAAGTTAAAGACCGAAGAAAAATGTGCCTTTCTGTTACAATGGGCCACTTTGATGAAAAACTTCAGCAATAAATTTTGTATGAAACCACGATTCTTAGGACCCGAAATATGAGGAAACCGTCGAGTTTGGTCTTGTGGGGTTGGCGTGGCTTCAAAATTTTGATGCAGCTCTTCCTACTATATTTGGTGGCTCTAGCTCAACAACTCTGGAAGATACACGCATTCCCGTTTTTGACGAAGCGTTGGGGCGGATGGGGGAGGCTCGGGCATTATTGGTAGGCGTGGCATCCAAACTTTTGATGCAGTTTTTGGGGGGTCATCATCACCTATCTTGGCACCAAACTTGGTGGCTCTAGCTCAAAAACTGTGGGAGACATAGGCATTTTTTACTTTAAAATGTGGGGGGGCTGGGGGCGGAATGGGTGGGCGTGGCTCCAAAATTTTTGATGCAGTTTTTAGGGGGTCATCAACACCTATCTTGGCACCGAATTTGGTGGCTATAGCTGAAGAATTTTGGAGATATAGGCTTTTTTGATTTCAAAATGTGAGGGGGCTGGGACGGAATGGGTGGGCGTGGCTCCAAAACTTTGATGCAGTTCTTCCTTCTATATTTGGTGGCTCTAGCTCAACAACTCTGGAAGATACACGCATTCCCGTTTTTGACGAAGCGTTGGGGCGGATGGGGGAGGCTAGGGCATTATTGGTAGGCGTGGCATCCAAACTTTTGATGCAGTTTTTGGGGGGTCATCATCACCTATCTTGGCACCAAACTTGGTGGCTCTAGCTCAAAAACTGTGGGAGACACAGGCATTTTTTACTTTAAATGCGGGGGGCTGGGGGCGGAATGGGTGGGCGTGGCTCCAAAATTTTTGATGCAGTTTTTTGGGGGTTGCTAGAAGCTATCTTCTTACCGAATTTGGTAGCTCTAACTGTAAGGATGTGCGAAATATGTGGATTTATCAGTTTTGAGTTGTCGAATTTATCGATTTGCCAGCCCCGCAGTTATCGTAGAGCCCTCATTTTGACACTTTGATTTCCTTTCCCATAGATAAAGAGAACTGGAAAGTTTCAAGTCTTTATCTTGACGGGTGTGGAAAAAACTTGCACACATACGGACGGATAGACGAACAGACGGACAGACACCATGACGGACATTGCACAAAACCAATAAGCTCTTTACCTTCGGTAACGAATTTAAAACATACAGGCTGCAAAAGCAAAAACAAAGCAAGCATTTGACTGAACCCATATTTGATGGGCAGAGTTGAGATTACCAGCGATTATGCTAAACTGACTCGAAATCACTCAAAACACTATGTAAATTCACATTACGGATCTGTACCCTGGCTGAACGAGTCGTCTGGAGTTGAAGAATAAAAATGTATTTTATTATTAAACTAGCTACCCGTTGCCCGGCGTTGCGCGGCATCATTCTGTAGAAAAATTGTAAGTCGTATTTTGTTTACTATTGTTATACAGTTGAAAACTTGTGTGATTTAAGTAGTTTATTTTTTAAATAATCAGTGATCTTAGTTTGTATATGGTTTTTCCACTTCTCTTCCTCGATAAATACTTCAAGCACGTTTAGGGCAGCTGAAGATGTTTGCTGCATTGTTGGTGTGTCCGAAACGATTGCATTAGGATCGTCGAAGATCAGAGAATAAGCAAAACATAACACGAAAACAAAGCAGTAAACGAAAAACTTTTTTGTTTGGTTACGCAGTAAACTAAACAAAAACAAGTAAGAAGGCTCGAGTCGGGAGAGCCCGACTAGAATCCTGAATCCAGTTGCAATAAATAAATTAAATTTATATAAAACTTTGGTATACTGACTTAGCTTCAATCGATTAAGCTCGATATCTCCGGTGTTTCTTAACCGATTTGGACGAAATTTTCAGAAAAGTTCTATCGTTACCCATTACTTCAAACCTCATTTTTAGATTTTCCAAATTCGATATTTTTTTGTTATCGATATTATGTGTATATCGGAAACCAGAATAGTTATCGATAATTTAAAGCAAACTTGTTCTGCTCATGGTATAGGAGAACTTATATACAAAATCTGAAGTCTCTAGCGCTTGTAGTCTCTGAGATCCACGCGTTCATACAGACAGACAGACGGACAGTCAGACGGACAGACGGACATGGCTAAATCGACTAGGCTATTGATGCTGATCAATAATATATATACTTTATAGGGTCGGAGATGCTTCCTTCTGCCTGTAACATACTTTTGCACAGAACCATTATACCCTTATTTACCCATTTTATGGGTTAAGGGTATAACAAGTGGTAACGTTGCAGTCGGACGCAACCGACTGCGGCATACTCGATACCATTATTAAAACCAGTAAAAAGAGTCCTGATTGCAAAGGGGTACGGATGCGGCAGGGGTGTACGCTGCCTTAAAGATTCTCCGATGCAGATGGGGATGCCAACAGTTGGTGACTCTAGCTTAAAGTTTGTAAAAGGTGGGGAAAGGGGAGGGGGGGGGCTGGGGGCGGTATGGGTAGTTGTGGCATCCAAATTTTTGTTACAGATCTTTGTGAAATGTCAATTGCTATCTTCATACCAAATTTGGTGACTCTAGCTCGAAGTTTGTAAAAAGTATGGAAAGGGGGGCTGGGGGCGGTATGGGTGGGCGTGGCATCCAAATTTTTGATTCAGATCTTTGTGAAATGTCAATTGCTATCTTCATACCAAATTTGCTGACTCTAGCTCGAAATTTGTAATAAGTGGGGAAAGGGGGGCTGGGGGCGGAATGGGTGGGCGTAGCTCCAAAATTTTTGATGAAGTTTTTTGGGGGTTGCTAGTAGCTATCTTCTTACCAAATTTGGTACTTCTAGCTGTAAGGATGTGCGAAATATGTGGACTTATCGGTTTTGAGTTATCGAATTTATCGATTTGCCAGCCCCCAAGTTATCGTAGAACCCCCATCTTGACACTTTAATTTACTATCCCATAGATAAAGAGAATTGGAAAGTTTCAAGTCTCTAGCTTGAAGGGTGTGGAAAAAACTTGCAACCATACGGACGGTCAGACGGACAGACACCATGACGGACATTGCACAAACCAATATACTCTTTACCTTCGGTATCGAGTATAAACAGCATCAACAGAACCATAACTCTCTTATCACTAATACCTATCATGCTCTGCGCAGCATAAGAGCAACTTAACGTAATTTCTAGCTGTTGTTTTGCATAAGCTCTTATATTATTTCTTACATTGTCTATTGCTAGCCCTTGGCGTTCAGCTGAGTGCAAGCCGCTGCTGCATTTCTGCAGCCGTTCAGTACTATCAAATTTGTCGGTAGCTCAACTTCGGACATTTCTCTGTTTCGCGACAAACGAAAAATCGGTAATTATTGAACAGCCCAAATCGGGGTTAGTTCCAATACACAACATTAAACATTTGTAAATTAATTTAAGTTCAGCCACGAAGGCAAATTAAAATATATTATACTCATTAATGCAAATCTCGCAGAAATTCGATAGCTATTGAATAAGCTCAATAGCTCAACAGTATTATTGCTTTGTTTTCGCATTCTCTTTTTTAGATTTTCCAAATTCGATATTTTTTGTTATCGATATTATGTGTATATCGGAAACCAGAATAGTTATCGATAATTTGAAGCAAACTTGTTCTGCTCATGGTATAGGAGAACTTATATACAAAATCTGAAGTCTCTAGCGCTTGTAGTCTCTGAGATCCACGCGTTCATACAGACAGACAGACGGACAGTCAGACGGACAGACGGACATGGCTAAATCGACTAGGCTATTGATGCTGATCAAGAATATATATACTTTATAGGGTCGGAGGTGCTTCCTTCTGCCTGTTACATACTTTTGCACAGAACCATTATACCCTTATTTACCCATTTTATGGGTTAAGGGTATAACAAGTGGTAACGTTGCAGTCGGACGCAACCGACTGCGGCATACTCGATACCATTATTAAAACCAGTAAAAAGAGTCCTGATTGCAAAGGGGTACGGATGCGGCAGGGGTGTACGCTGCCTTAAAGATTCTCCGATGCAGATGGGGATGCCAACAGTTGGTGACTCTAGCTTAAAGTTTGTAAAAGGTGGGGAAAGGGGAGGGGGGGGGCTGGGGGCGGTATGGGTAGTTGTGGCATCCAAATTTTTGTTGCAGATCTTTGTGAAATGTCAATTGCTATCTTCATACCAAATTTGGTGACTCTAGCTCGAAGTTTGTAAAAAGTGGGGAAAGGGGGGGCTGGGGGCGGTATGGGTGGGCGTGCCATCCAAATTTTTGATGCAGATCTATGTGGAATGTCAATTGCTATCTACATACCAAATTTGGTGACTCTAGCTCGAAGTTTGTAAAAAGTATGGAAAGGGGGGCTGGGGGCGGTATGGGTGGGCGTGGCATCCAAATTTTTGATTCAGATCTTTGTGAAATGTCAATTGCTATCTTCATACCAAATTTGCTGACTCTAGCTCGAAATTTGTAATAAGTGGGGAAAGGGGGGCTGGGGGCGGAATGGGTGGGCGTAGCTCCAAAATTTTTGATGCAGTTTTTTGGGGGTTGCTAGTAGCTATCTTCTTACCAAATTTGGTACTTCTAGCTGTAAGGATGTGCGAAATATGTGGACTTATCGGTTTTGAGTTATCAAATTTATCGATTTGCCAGCCCCCAAGTTATCGTAGAACCCCCATCATGACACTTTAATTTACTATCCCATAGATAAAGAGAATTGGAAAGTTTCAAGTCTCTAGCTTGAAGGGTGTGGAAAAAACTTGCAACCATGCGGACGGTCAGACGGACAGACACCATGACGGACATTGCACAAACCAATATACTCTTTACCTTCGGTATCGAGTATAAACAGCATCAACAGAACCATAACTCTCTTATCACTAATACCTATCATGCTCTGCGCAGCATAAGAGCAACTTAACGTAATTTCTAGCTGTTGTTTTGCATAAGCTCTTATATTATTTCTTACATTGTCTATTGCTAGCCCTTGGCGTTCAGCTGAGTGCAAGCCGCTGCTGCATTTCTGCAGCCGTTCAGTACTATCAAATTTGTCGGTAGCTCAACTTCGGACATTTCTCTGTTTCGCGACAAACGAAAAATCGGTAATTATTGAACAGCCCAAATCGGGGTTAGTTCCAATACACAACTTTAAACATTTGTAAATTAATTTAAGTTCAGCCACGAAGGCAAATTAAAATATATTACACTCATTAATGCAAATCTCGCAGAAATTCGATAGCTATTGAATAAGCTCAATAGCTCAACAGTATTATTGCTTTGTTTTCGCATTCTCAACGATATTCGTACATAAAATCACCAAGTAAAAAATATTCTAGAGCAATCACTTCGTTTTTCGTGCACGCGGTCGGGTTTCGCTGTACATTTGCACGGCGGAACCCACAGAGCAGTTCGGCTGTTGAGCCGACTGCGCGCTCTCGAATTATTTTAGTTTGCGATTAATTGCAGAGAGGCAGTCGACTGAGACGGTCGATCCACGCAGCTCTGCTGTTTATATGCGTATTTGATTTACGTATTTGATTTGCGTGTAGGGTTTTGTTATTTTTGGTGTGGGTCTCTGAAAATTGAACAGCGTTGACTGAATTTGTGTTCACATGCATGCATTAATGTTTATTTGTATGCTAGTCTAGTGTACAAGAACCTGTCTCAGTTTTTATGAAATTTTTATTTTTTTACAGGTGTATATATTTAAGACTTTCTTACTTTATTTATTAAAAAGCACTTATGAAATAATTTGAAAATTTTGCCATATTATTTATATATTTAATTATATCTATGATTGATGATTACATAACAAATTTCTTTTCTATTAACATATAATTAAGTCATATCAAAACAATCCATGTAAGATAAAGCATTTTTTACAAGCAGCAACAAAAATTTGTAAACACCCAGAAATCTATGAATTCATTTTTGTATGCCCACAAAAGCTTATTTGCTACACTATCAAGTTTGCCGCTCGAAGCGTAAATAACATTGATATATGTAGTTTTATTAGACTATTTTTAGCAATTTCTCAATTGTTAGCTTAGTGCCAACTTACTATAATCAAAATATACAACTATAACAAATATATTATTAAATTACATATCAACAATAGCACTTACATATATTATATTAGAGTATCCAACACTCAACATTCGTCTGCTCATACTCTTATTCAACATGTTCGCTATTTAAGTCTATTAGTGTGCGTGTGTGTGTGTGTATTCACAAAAGAAGCAAAACAGAATTGCCGCACAAAATATAAAATCGACAATTTCAGACTTCTGCTTGAATCTGCTTTATGCAGTCCAACTTGGTAGGGTAGTATAAACTTAATATGAACTTTGTCAAACTTGATGGCAAAACGTGAGATACTTTAATATTATTTATGTTCATATTTTTTATTTATATATCGAAAATAAACTATATATATATAAAAAGTAAATATTTGAGTTTTAATTGGCTTTTATTCAATATTGGTACAAAGGGTATTTTTACTTCGTGCATTTTGTGTTGAAGCACTGGTTTTGTTATTTTGGAAATGGCAGAGAAGAACAAATTTCGTTTTTTATGCGCTGTGTGCGTGCACATGAATATACATATTCTATGCGTATGCATGTGTGCGCTTTGTTGATCTGCTGGTGGCCGTCAATAGCAAAACCTGACCTTTCTCAACATCTACAATATGATTTTTTTTACATGTACATACATTTGCATGCTGGTGCAGGGCTTTTGGGTGGGCAACTATATTTATTATAATTTTAATGTTAGTATATTTATTATATTATATTTAACAAAATAATATTAAAAATATATGTAGGCTTAAGTACTTAAAATTACATATAACATTTTATTTCATTTTATGTATGCTTGCACATGCATACAAACATATGAGAAGAGGCACAGAGAAAAATACACACACATATATATGCATGTACATGAAAGCGCGCGAAACTTTGATTAGAATGGTTCGATATTTTATTGCCGACTATTGTTTTTCTTAAGCCGTGCCACAAATTATCCCCATTCTGCTAATATAACCAACTAATATTAAGTATATCACTTTAAATTTATTCATCTAAAGTTAGTATAACTTAAGTAATTCAAAAACAAGACAGTGATAAGTGATTAAGTGACTTTATTTAGTTAAAACTGTAGAAGCAGCCCAATTATATTTTGGCGCAATTATCTGTCCGTGTTTGTGTGTGTTTGCATAAGGGTAAGTGGCAGCAATTAGTTAAAAGCTGCCTTTTTAAACTACATATATTTAAACGAATATACATTCTTCTTCATACATACTTCTTTGCAATTTAAAAAGCCCCCAGTATCAATCATTGTTTTTATTGCAGCGGCTACACTATGGCTAAAAATTTGGGTGGCATATTTTACTTTCATTTTTTCAAAGTCGTTCGGATGCACGTGTTTTGTTGTTAATTTGGGGCAGAGTCGTGTTGAGTTTTTGGTATCTACTTCAAATAACTCTTCTATAATTTTCCATGAAACAACACCATCAGGCGAAATTAGATTACGTTTCATTATAATATTTCGCAGGGATTTTATTAAATGTGGGACGTCGTATATTGCACTTATGTCTTTACCATTAACGCAAAAGCTTGGTTTGGTTGCATCAACGCCCAATCTTTTAAAAACAGCTCTATTATTTGAGCCCTGGTCGCAAATAGCTGCTCTAATATTAAGGCCTATAGCTTGGGCCTGTTCAATATTTGCCATTACTTTATCTAAAAGGGCATCATGCTTTATACCGCTTGCAGAAACAGTATAGCTTAAAACATACTTCCAGTTTTCATAAAGTCCCTTTAACATGAAAACACACACTTGCTGCCCCAACACGCATTTTGTTTTTTGGCCATCATTTTCATAGCCTTGAATTTCATCCAGAGTACTATTGTATTGAAGCCCCCTTTTAATCTTTATCTCGTCATATAGAATGACTGCTTCTTTACCCTTAGCACTCATCTCGCTTACAATTTTCTGCAAATTGATAAGCAAATCAGGGTTAAAGCCGGGTCTCATGTTTTTTATTACAGCCCACCGCGTTAATGAGACCTTCGACGGCAGTTTTAATTTCAGCACGTCTCGAAGATAATCATAAGTTCTTGCCGAGTAAAAGTTTATATTTTGCGCAATAGTTTTTTCTGCTTGAGTATATATAAATTTTTTCTTTAAAAGCATAATGCATATTGTTTTTGCTTCCTCTGAGACATGTGACATGGCGGCAATAGCTGAAAGCACATTTGGTTTTTTTTTCTTTAAAATTTTACGACGCCGATTTTTACTAGATATGGATTTTTTTAATAGTTTAAAACTTATGTTCAATTTTCTATAATTTTCTTTTGCTTTCTTTAGCTCCCCCAGTACCTCAAACCAACTTTTTCTATAGTATGCCTCGTTTTGCTCTCTTTTTAAGCAATTATGGCAAAATTCTGAATATTCGTCTTCAACTATTTCGTCATTATTTACTTCTGACGTTGATACAAAAATGTCATTAGCTGGTCTTTCTTCTTCAGCTCTAATATAGGGGACTATCGGTGCGTTATCTTCAAAATTGTCCGAGAATTCATATTCATTACATACAACAGCATTTATTGACGTCAACAGGGTATTTTCACTCAAGTTTAATGTGGGAATTGCACAAGACTTTAAAGTTTAAACGAACCTTTCCTAAATATTTGGCCTCAAAATGTTTGTCGCATATACGTGAAGATTTTCTGCTTATATGTGAACTATTTAAATGGCAGGCCTCAACCCATTTATTAAAGAAAAATTCATTGGATGGAAATGAAAATAATCTAACCGGAAAATCTTTTGAACACTTTCTATAGCTTCTTTTGCAAGATTCAATAATGCACTTCAAATTTGAAATCCTAAAATCTTTTCTCTTAGGAGCAGACATTATCAGACACCCACAGACCAACCTGTCAATTTCCTGGAAAGCTGCACGAATGTATATTCGTTTAAATATATGTAGTTTAAAAAGGCAGCTTTTAACTAATTGCTGCCACTTACCCTTATGCAAACACACACAAACACGGACAGATAATTGCGCCAAAATATAATTGGGCTGCTTCTACAGTTTTAACTAAATAAAGTCACTTAATCACTTATCACTGTCTTGTTTTTGAATTACTTAAGTTATACTAACTTTAGATGAATAAATTTAAAGTGATATACTTAATATTAGTTGGTTATATTAGCAGAATGGGGATAATTTGTGGCACGGCTTAAGAAAAACAATAGTCGGCAATAAAATATCGAACCATTCTAATCAAAGTTTCGCGCGCTTTCATGTACATGCATATATGTGTGTGTGTATTTTTCTCTGTGCCTCTTCTCATATGTTTGTATGCATGTGCAAGCATACATAAAATGAAATAAAATGTTATATGTAATTTTAAGTACTTAAGCCTACATATATTTTTAATATTATTTTGTTAAATATAATATAATAAATATACTAACATTAAAATTATAATAAATATAGTTGCCCACCCAAAAGCCCTGCACCAGCATGCAAATGTATGTACATGTAAAAAAAATCATATTGTAGATGTTGAGAAAGGTCAGGTTTTGCTATTGACGGCCACCAGCAGATCAACAAAGCGCACACATGCATACGCATAGAATATGTATATTCATGTGCACGCACACAGCGCATAAAAAACGAAATTTGTTCTTCTCTGCCATTTCCAAAATAACAAAACCAGTGCTTCAACACAAAATGCACGAAGTAAAAATACCCTTTGTACCAATATTGAATAAAAGCCAATTAAAACTCAAATATTTACTTTTTATATATATATAGTTTATTTTCGATATATAAATAAAAAATATGAACATAAATAATATTAAAGTATCTCACGTTTTGCTATCAAGTTTGACAAAGTTCATATTAAGTTTATACTACCCTACCAAGTTGGACTGCATAAAGCAGATTCAAGCAGAAGTCTGAAATTGTCGATTTTATATTTTGTGCGGCAATTCTGTTTTGCTTCTTTTGTGAATACACACACACACACGCACACTAATAGACTTAAATAGCGAACATGTTGAATAAGAGTATGAGCAGACGAATGTTGAGTGTTGGATACTCTAATATAATATATGTAAGTGCTATTGTTGATATGTAATTTAATAATATATTTGTTATAGTTGTATATTTTGATTATAGTAAGTTGGCACTAAGCTAACAATTGAGAAATTGCTAAAAATAGTCTAATAAAACTACATATATCAATGTTATTTACGCTTCGAGCGGCAAACTTGATAGTGTAGCAAATAAGCTTTTGTGGGCATACAAAAATGAATTCATAGATTTCTGGGTGTTTACAAATTTTTGTTGCTGCTTGTAAAAAATGCTTTATCTTACATGGATTGTTTTGATATGACTTAATTATATGTTAATAGAAAAGAAATTTGTTATGTAATCATCAATCATAGATATAATTAAATATATAAATAATATGGCAAAATTTTCAAATTATTTCATAAGTGCTTTTTAATAAATAAAGTAAGAAAGTCTTAAATATATACACCTGTAAAAAAATAAAAATTTCATAAAAACTGAGACAGGTTCTTGTACACTTGACTTGCATACAAATAAACATTAATGCATGCATGTGAACACACATTCAGTCAACGCTGTTCAATTTTCAGAGACCCACCCCAAAAATAACAAAACCCTACACGCAAATCAAATACGTAAATCAACTACGCATATAAACAGCAGAGCTGCGTGGATCGACCGTCTCAATCGACTGCCTCTCTGCAATTAATCGCAAACTAAAATAATTCGAGAGCGCGCAGTCGGCTCAACAGCCGAACTGCTCTGTGGGTTCCGCCGTGCAAATGTACAGCGAAACCTGACCGCGTGCACGAAAAACGAAGTGATTGCTCTAGAATATTTTTTACTTGGTGCTTTTGTGCTTATTCCGATTTGTTGCCTGCAGGTAGGGTTACCAACTGTCCGGGTTTCACCCGGAGGCTCCGGGTTTCGAGGATGATCTACGGGTCTCCGGGTAAAAAACGAATTTCTCCGGGCCTGAAGCCAAACAAGACAAAACGCGCTCAATGTCTCTCATTTTTTTCTGTTTGTGAATTTTTCAAATTTCCCGCAACAGCTTTGGGAGCGCTGCTCGCTCTGGCAAAATAAATATAATAAATAAATAAATAAACTTATATAAGGGAGAAGCCCTAGTGTTGGACACCCCTTTGGTTTTTTGACATAAGACTGTCCAAAATCAACGTACAGCTTATCTGTTAGTATCGTTGGAAAGCTTGTTCAATTGCGCATCGATTGGTATAAGGCATTTTACACATTTCATTCATGTTTAATGATATATTTAACATTTAATGAAAAAACTCAAAATCACGATTTTCAAAAAAGTGCCCCGAAGTTGGACACCCCCTTTTATCTTGTGAAAATGCAGCCAATTAAATAAAATAAAATGCCAAATCATTGTTTTTATGTAAGATTTTGTTTTTTATGCAATTAAACAATGAAAATCAAACGAATTTTTTATTTTATTAATTATTATTGCTCGTAATGAGCAGTATCGCAAGTAATGCATCGATATATCGATTGATGTATCGATTTATGCATCGCACGCTCATCATTGCTCACATACCTTATTAATATGGCGCGAAATATGTAAACAAACTAATTATTCTTATTTTTTGGGTTTTTTTCATCAAAACCGTTTATTATGAAATTATTATTCAATTAACTATGAAATTCAATGTAACCAATTTAATCGCGGCCAGCAAATTTTGTTGCGAATGTACGTTTTCTTGTTGCGCGCTCATTTTGATACATGTGTATGAAGATGACACGATCATCGATACAATTGAATGAAAATATCGATTACAATTAATCGTGTTAGATTGTGAAACATCAAGAGTGTCCAGATTATAAGAAAGCACGGTTTTAACATTTTTGAATGTAAAACCCAAAATATAGAGAAAAAAAAATGTTTGATTGCAGAATATGAAAGAGCATGATGAAACGAATAAGAAAAAATGTATTAACCTTTACTGAATCGTGGAATTATTCAATTACATAAGCGTTGAAATTTTTAAAAGTTTAGGTCGGAATATCGGTATTTTAATTTTTGTCTCTGAATTAGCCAAAACTAGGTATTAACACCTGTAGACCATGTCAAAAGAAAGCCGGCACTGAAAGCTATCTGTCACAGTAATTAGACCGCGCTAGCATCAAAACTCGCAAAATAAAGGGGGGTGTCCGACTTCTGTACAGTGTCCGAGATTGGGGCTTCTCCCTTATTATATAGAGGTTATATGTCTACTGTAAAAAGAATGATAGAGACCAGATTACAACAACCGAGTGTGTTCCCGTTATAATACGGCATTGGTTTCATTCGAAGAGTAGCCACTGTAACGTTTTTCTTACATAAATTTAGGCCATACAAATTAAAAACAAAACGAGTGAATATTATTTTGTTTGGTAACCCTAAAGAATACACTAAATGAAGTGCACAGTGGGCGGTTGCAGCCAAAAACAGAAAAAAAGTGTAAATAATTTGTAATTTAATAAGGACATGGAATTTTTTATTTATGTATTGGTTGCTATATTTGAAACAAATAACAATAGCTAAAGTTTTTATGAGATAATTCATGAACTAAGTGCTATTAAAAAATTATATTAAATTTGAAACCTTGTCCTACTGTCGCACGGCTTGCACATTTTTTAAATGCCGTTGCTTTAAATTTTTAGCCAATAGAATCAGGCGAACAGTGTGATTCGGTGATCATAGCTGATATTCGCGTATACGATATTCAAAAGTGACATATATGTGTGTAATTTTAAGAAAATGTACCCCCCCCCCAGGAAATTGAATCTCCGGGTTGGACTTCGGACAGAGTTGGTAACCTTACCTGCAGGGTTGTAATTTTCAATAATCACTTGGCTTCAGGGTTGTTTATTTCGATAATTATTTACAATTGCGGTTATATGTTGTTTTTGTTCAAAGTTACATAGCATAAAAGAAAGTATGTGGACTCAAGCGAACACGGAATTGCTGCTGTCAAATTATGAGCAGTACGAAAATCTTTATAATGTACGCCAGTGCGGCACAATCGAAACTTTTATCGAAAAGAAGCAGCAACTAAAAAGCATCGTGTGTGTGTGAGTTGCAACTCGAAGCAACTTTCAAAAGAAAATCAACAAGAATGCATGCGTTAAAAAAGCACCGTGTGTACGCAGTCTTAACCGGTTTGGAAGAAATTTTCAGAAAAGTTCTATCGTTACCATGTGCGTCAAGCTAGCAACGGTTCCGCCAACGAATATCGGAACTTGGTTCATGAGTCGGAACCACCAATGAACTTTCATGTTTTTACAAGTTTTTCAGCATGGAATCAAATGAAAATTGATGCAGAAATGTTAAAAAATTAATTATTTATTGTTTTCATGCACCGTTTGGCATATTTCATCTTTTGAAATGCGTAAAACAAGCAATTAAAAAATTGCATATCCAGCATATCTTAAATATCTCAACTCAGAAATAATGACCCCAAATACGGCTTATACACGATAAAAGCCTACAAATTCACCTATTTTATGGTCAAAATTGTAGGAAAATCGGCAATTCAGTTTTTGAGTAATTTGCGAATGAGTGTAGCTACCTCGAAACCAGCCCCATACAAAACGACCGCCAAAATCAATGGTTGGTTCTCAAGCCTTAATAACGTTTTTCAGAGATAATGGCCCTAAATGCACGCTATACCAAATTAAAGCTATATGTTTCAGGAAGCTATAAAAAATAAATTTAGAGAGATTATACATACAGACTTTGAGAAAATTAATTAAATGTAAGTCAACCTTTTTTGTTCATTAAAAAGGCCTATCGAGTTGGTAGTTCCAGCATGAGCTGAACTACTGCGCAACAGAAAGCTGGATGATATGGCGTGGGTTATATGCCAAAGCAACTATATGCAACTAGGTGGCACTTTTTTTGCTCAAAAACTACAATCGTTGCTAACTTTTATCTTTTTTCCAAGATAATGGCCCAAGTTGCACGGTAGTTAAGGATAAAGGCCCTATTTTTCTTATTCTTTTGCCGTTTAAATCATAAAAAATTACAATTCAGTTCTTGAGAAAAGTGCATTTATGTAATTTTATTTCATTTTAGGTGAAACATGCATATATACATTGATATAAATGCCATCGCAAACAACGCTTTTGCATGCACAGCACTGCTGTCTTTAGCACTTTTAACAAATGTTCCCGATAGCTAAGTTGAACGTTCTTAAAACTGAGCACACCCTGTGTGGGACAGCCAAAGGGTGGATCTGCACTGCCCTCGGCATTCTGTTCGGGCCCCAACTTTAGATACTGATCCAAACGCTCCACTGCGACCAGTTCTTGTTCTTGAACTTGGCCTGCAAAGGAAACGATTCAAAATAAATTTCCACAAGTTATGCTAATGATTTTTTACTTACAAACATAACTCGCTTAAGGAGCTGATCATGCATAAAGATGGCCGCTTTAATGCCTGCGCAGGCAAAGAGAAAGGCACGCGCAAGAGTCACCAGAGAATTGGTTACTGCAATTTTAGCAAATCTTGTGTTATTTTTTGGCACAATCCAGATCCTTATACACATATGTGATTACACCAACAAGACTGTCAACTTGTTTTTATGTGTATTTTAGAGTTGATTTGTAAATAAAGGCTACCAGATTAAAAAAAATATGTGTATACAAAACTTTAACATATTTATATTGATCTGGCAGCCCTTATTTACAAATACATATACATATATAACGGGTCTTTACCCAGCAGTCCAATTTCGGAGCCCTCCAAATTATGTGTCTGGAAGGAGCCTAGATTATGAGCGTTTTAAGAGTAAACACATAAATTTGAGGGTTTTCGGAGCAGATTCAGTGTTCTCCCAGCAAAAGCTCATAAAAGGCACTTAAATCTGAGCATTTTCGGATGTAGGCAAAAATATAATAGTGGTATTCATTTAAAGTTGTAAACTAGTTGCATTTGTTGCATTTATCGCAATATGGCAATGTCGCGAAACAGCTGTTCAGTTTTGTATAGAAATTCATTTGCAATAAAGTGGCAATAATGCCACAGCATTTTGTGTTGCAAATGTGGCAATACTTGTTGCATTGCATTACCAGCTGATTTTTAGCACGATTCAACTTGTCATGGAAGAAGTAAGTACATAAATATATTAAACTAATTAAAAAATCATTTATTTATTCATATTATTAAAGCACAAACTATTGAAATGTAAACAAACTGGAAAACAGCTGATTAATGCAACATGATTGCCAACAGTGTTCATTTAATATTTATTGCAATGTTGCCACTTTGCGATTTTTTTAGCAATGCAACTTTAAATGAATACCACTAATGATCATTGTTTTTCGTCTTGCATATCGCATGAAACTTGCATTCCGTTATTTTAAGCAAAACGACTACCCAAAACAGAATGTTCGGTTTTTTGTGTGTCTGTATAACTACCGAACCTTCTAGAGGTCTGTTTTGGGTAGTCGTTTTGCTTAAAATAACGGAATGCAAGTTTCATGCGATATGCAAGACGATGGAAAATTTTCGCATTCATTCAATTCATTTGTTCTTTTAACGTGAAAGGCCTTTCACGCGTGGTTGCTAAAATTTATTAAATATAAAGTGGTCAGTTAAAATTTATAAATATAAACAAAGAAAATAAATAGAAAATGAGTGTATACAGGTCAAGCCGCTATGAGGCTAAACAAATAATTAATTCGATTATAGCCAAAAAACGACGCTTAAGTGAGAGTTTGCCATCGTTACCAATATCATTAAATGTTGAGATGCAATTGGACCGAAATTATATGGATAATGATAATGATGGATACTCAACAGACAATAGTGTCGATTCTGAAGACTCTGAAAGTGATGTTAAATCTCTGCGTGAGGAACTAGCTTACTGGGCAGTTGTGTTCAATATTTCGAGCTCTGCTTTAAATGAACTTCTTAAAATCTTGCGGCGTTTTAATTGTGATTTGCCATGCGATTCCAAAACTTTAAAGAAAACTCCCAGAGATGGTTCTTGTGTCACAATGAACGGCGGCGAATATATACATTATGGAATCGCTGACTGCTTAACAGATTTTCTTGAAAATTATTCTTTTAATGATAAGGCAATGTACATAAATGTAAACATTGATGGCCTGCCTCTCTTTAAAAGTTCAAGAATGCAGGCTTGGCCAATATTAATTAATATTCATAAAACTTCCCCCGTATTGCTAGCTGGTGTTTTTTGTGGAGACAGCAAGCCAAAAAATGTAAACGAATATCTAAACTTATTCGTTTCTGAGCTTAGTACTCTTATATGTAATGGTTTTTTTTATAAGACGAATCATTTTGAAATTAAGGTGAGAGCCTTTATTTGCGATGCTCCCGCAAGAGCATATGTACTTGGAACTAAAAGTCATAGCGGATACTTCAGTTGTACCAAATGTCAACAACGAGGTGAAAACTTTCAAGGTAGGATAGTTTTCAGGCTTGAAAACAGCTCACCAAGAACAGATCAGCAATTTAGGAATAGAATAAATGCCGAGCATCATAACATTATACTCCCACTTAAGTTAGAAGAACTTCCCTTAGACATGGTCCGTCAGTTCCCGTTTGATTACATGCATACGGTGTGCTTAGGGGTAATGAAAAGTTTGTTAAATGGTTGGATTAAAATTAGATGCAAGAATTACTCCCTATCAAAACAAAATATTGATATTTTAAATAATAAGTTAATGTCTCTAAAGGCAGATATTTGTAAGGAGTTTGCCAGGAAACCGAGAAGTATTTTAGAAATGGATAGATGGAAAGCCGTTGAGTTTAGGCAATTCTTACTATACACTGGGCCAGTAGTTTTGAAAGGTGTTTTGACAAAAAGCCGATATGAGCATTTTCTTCAACTAAGCATTGCAATAAGAATTCTGCTTAGTGACAAGTACAGCTTGACTAAAAATGAATGTGCTAAAGAACTTCTTGGTAGTTTTATAAGTAAATTGCCAGAGCTTTATGACGAAACATTTCTAAAATATAATTTTCATTGTCTATCGCATTTGGCAGATGAAGTTATATTTTACCAAGAAAATCTACATTCCTTCAGTGCTTTCAAATATGAAAGCTATTTGTGCAAAGTAAAGAAAATGGTAAGAAAAGGAACGCATGTAGCTATTCAAGTATATAATCGCCTTGTTGAGCACAGCATCAATAGCCTAAGAAAAAAAGACACTGCAAAAGAAGTTTTGAAAACCAGTTTTGGAGGATAAATTTGCTCAATCAAAAATAAATACATATATATGTCCATAAAAGCTCCCGACAACATTTACATTGTTAATTCTAAAGTTTATAAAATTGATCATTTTGTAGAAGAAAATAATGAAGTTTGTGTTATATCAAATGAAGTTTTTCTATTCGGTGATCTATTTACTATACCATTAAAATCAAGCCTTTTGGGCATAAAATATTCTGAAACGCTTATACTTAGTGAAATACAGAGTGTTCACAAAGTAACAGACGTTGCACAGAAAGGCATTATTCTTACTTCGTCGTCACCAGGTTCCATAATTGTTATTCCTGTAATACATAATGAACGACTTCACTGAAAAGTTTTTAACTAATAATAATAATACCGAGTCATCGGAATCGTTACCGGATAATGGATCTGCTGAACCAACTAACACACAGCTGACGTCCAGCAATGCATATCCTTCCAGTGAGTATAATTATAAAAACTTAATTTGAGTAACAATAAACTAAGTGCATTTTTCTATTTTTTTCCAGATTTACAGCATTTTATTTACGAGCAATTGGTGAAATTAAATAAAAATGGAGAAGAGCTGCTTATGGAAATTAAAGGTATGAAATTATCACTTTTTTTAAATGTTATTTCAAATCAATATTGTTTTAGATCTTAAGGAACGCTTAAACAGATTGGAAGACGAAAACCAAAAGGTTCAATGTCGAATACTAACTGCGGTGGTAGCACAACGCAAGCTTGTTCATGGAAATAAACCACGTTTGTTGCTACCATCAAAGCCCTTCAGCAAAATTGAAGACTTTGAAAAGTTCGAGGCTGAAATTAATAATTCCGCAGAATTTTCTGAACAACTGGTAAGACTAACTTCACTTTCAAAACCATACGAATAATAATGAATTGTTGCAACTTTATTTTATTTGCAGGAAGCAGAAATGTTAAACTTCCATATTTCGGATCCAGCAAAATTTTTAAGAACCATTTGGCGCAAAATTTTATTTGACGAAGCAGCTGTCAATTATTCGTGGAAGGGAACCCAAACTAAAAAGAGTGTTCTCAGCCTGGCAGTAACAACTGCACTACGAAGTAAGTTTCACAAACCTTTTAAAGTTTTAACAAAATTTTTAATTTATAATTCTATTTCACCCTTATACATAGGCGCTTTCAATCAAAAATTTAAGGTTGATGAAAATTTATTTGCAACTATAAGCAGTAAATGGTTCCAGACAGCGAACGATAGAATAAAATATTATAAAAAATCAAATAAACATGTTTAAATATATAGAAGTGTATGGTAGTTTTAAGTTTTACCTTATAACATTTATAAATATATAGAAGTATAGTTTTAAGTTTTCCCTTCATTCAAATTTTGTTAACATTTTCTAAATAAACATATTTTCTTATATATAATAAAAAAAATTAAATAAAAATATTCAAATAAGTATTTTTAAGACTCATTTTAGAATCCCAAAACTCCAATGATAAGTGCTCTTTCTGCAATTAAATCTGCACTCCAATCAGCGTCTGAAAAGGGGATTTTAGGAGCATTTTCTGTGCTTCAATAGGAGGGTAAAAGCACTTATGTCTGTGTCAGAAAAGAGTCAGATTAGACTCAGAAATTATGCACTTATAAGGAATACCAGTTTCATAGAAAAAAACGCTCATTCCGGACTCTTTTTCGTACACATTATGATGGTAAATGCTCATAAAAAGGTCCATAAAACTATCAGAAAACGCACATATTCCTTGCTGGGTAGTCACATGAAAAACGAAAATGGAAGGAAGCGGTAGAAAATTTGAGCTGGCTGCCCTCAAGGCCCAGCGCCTTCAAAATCAAAAAAGGGAACGAGAGCTAAGGCAGCAGGGACAGGCAACTTGCCGTTGCCTGCACATTGACAATAATCTTATTAACGATGTAAAGGACCTTAAGCAGCAGATGGCAAATTTAAAAAACGAACTGGCACAGCTTAAAGAGACAATTAAGAAACAGCAACGCCGTGACAACGTGAACAAATGCCCAGGGCCTCAACAGCAGCCAATGCAGCAGAAGGAAGTGGCACCAGCGTAGCTGGAAATCGATATAAAATAATATATCACTCACTATTGAATTGAATTACATTTTTGTTTTTCTTTTTATATTTAACTTTACTATTATATTGGAATATATTCTTATTTCTAAATAAAGAACTTTTTGTAAACATAAAAATTAAATGAATTAGTAATTCCTTTTTCAGAGTGTTTGTTTAATTTAATAAATTAGACAATCAATGAATTTTGTTAGTTGCAGATCGTGCGATAGCAGCAGAATGAAAATTAGGGTAAAGATCCGTTATTCCAAGAAAATATATGTACATGCACAAGGCTGCCTTGGATGCATATGAATGAACAATATAAAATGAGAAAAACACATAAATGCCCTTTTCTCAAAAACTGTCGTATAACTTTTCATGATTTAAACGGCAAAAGAATGAGAAAAATAGGGCCTATATCCCCAACTACCGTGCAACTTGGGCCATTATCTTGGAAAAAAGATAATAGTTAGCAACGATTTTAGTTTTTGAGCAAAAAAAGTGCGACCTAGTTGCATATAGTTGCTTTGGCATATAATCCAAGCCATATCATACAGCTTTCTGTTGCGCAGTAGTTCAGCTCATGCTGGAACCAACTCGATAGGCCTTTTTAATGAACAAAAAAGGTTGACTTACATTTAATTAATTTTCTCAAAGTCTGTATGTATAATCTCTCTAAATTTATTTTTTATAGCTTCCTGAAACATATAGCTTTAATTTGGTATAGCGTGCATTTAGGGCCATTATCTCTGAAAAACGTTATTAAGGCTTGAGAACCAACCATTGATTTTGGCGGTCGTTTTGTATGGGGCTGGTTTCGAGGTAGCTACACTCATTCGCAAACTACTCAAAAACTGAATTGCCGATTTTCCTACAATTTTGACCATAAAATAGGTGAATTTGTAGGCTTTTATCGTGTATAAGCCGTATTTGGGGTCATTATTTCTGAGTTGAGATATTTAAGATATGCTGGATATGCAATTTTTTAATTGCTTGTTTTACCCATTTCAAAAGATGAAATATGCCAAACGGTGCATGAAAACAATAAATAATTAATTTTTTAACATTTCTGCATCAATTTTTATTTGATTCCTTGCTGAAAAACGTACAAAAACATGAAATTAATCGGTGGTCCCAACTCGTGAGTCAACATCCGATATTCGTTGCTGGCGATAGTCGTTGCTAACTTGACGCACATCATTTTCAACCCTCATTTTTACATTTTCCAAAATCGATCTTTTTTGTTATCGATTGCATGTGTATATCGGAAACAATAATAGTTATCGATAATTTGAAGCAAACTTGTAGTGCTTATGGTATAGGAGAACTTATATCCAAAATCTGAAGTCTCTAGCCCTTGTAGTATCTAAGACAGACGGACATAGCTATATCGTCTCGGCTGTTTATGCTGATCAAGAATATATATGGGGTCGGAGATGCTTCCTTCTGCCTGTTACATACTTTTGCACAAAACCATCATACCCTTTTTACCCATTTTATGGGTTAAGGGTATAAAAACCGTCGGGCGATCGGTATACGAAATATGGCACAAACGCCCACGATTTTTTTCACAATAATATTAGCATTTTCGATCAGTAATGTTTTAAGCTTATTTTTAACTTTTTAGTTCAATGATTTAAAAAGCGTTTATTTCAGTTTTTTAAACTATATTTATTTTTAAATTTTTAGTTCAATGTTTTTAAAGTAAGTTATAAGTATATGTAAATTAAAAATATATGGATTTGTCAATAGACAAAGAACTTGTGTTATGTGGGTTGCAGGAAAGTATTTTGATTCCTTAATGTATGTGCAGTTTGGGTTTCATTTGTCGTGAGTTCAAAACAAGTTAGGGCTCCGACCGTTTGATCAAATTTCCGGCTATATAATTAGTCAGCTGAAAAATTTTGCCAGGTATACCATCCTATCAAAGCTAGAACCAATTGAGATTTATAAGTAATGGGTTGGCTAAAGTTTACTTTTTGCACCCTAAAAAAGTACTTAGCTACTAAAAAGCTATTAAAACAAGTAGAAACGTTGCAGTCGGACGCAACCGACTGCGTCATACTCGATACCAGTATTAAAACCGGTAAAAAGAGGCCTGATTGCAAAGGGGTACGGATGCGGCAGGGGTGTACGCTACCTTAAAGATTCTCCGATGCAGATGGGGATGCCACCAGCTATATTCCTTCCAAATTTGGTGACTCTAGCTCAAAGTTTGTAGAATGTAGGGAAAGGGGGGGGGGCTGGGGGCAGTAAGGGTAGTTGAGGCATCAAAATTTTTGTTGCAGATCTTTGTGAAATGTCAATTGCTATCTTCATACCAAATTTGGTGACTCTAGCTCGAAATTTTTAATAAGTGTGGAAAGGGGGGCTGGGGGCGGTTTGGGTGGGCGAGGCATCCAAATTTTTGATGCAGATCTATGTGGAATGTCAATTGCTATCTACATACCAAATTTGGTGACTCTAGCTCGAAGTTTGTAAAAAGTGGGGAAAAGGGGGGCTGGGGGCGGTATGGGTGGGCGTGGCATCCAAATTTTTGATGCAGATCTTTGAGAAATATCAATTGCTATCTTCATACCAAATTTGGTGACTCTAGCTCGAAATTTGTAAAAATTGGGGAAAGGGGGTTGGGGGTGGTATGGGTGGGCGTGGCATCCAAATTTTTGATGCAGATCTTTGTGGAATGTCAATTGCTATCTTCATACCAAATTTGGTGACTCTAGCTCGAAAATTGTAAAAAGTGGGGAAAGGGGGGCGAAATGGAGGGCGTGGCTCCAAAACTTTGATGCAGATTTTTGGGGGTCGTTGCCAGCTATCTTCTTACCAAATTTGGTGGCTTTAGCTCCACAACTCTGGAAGATACACGCATTCCCGTTTTTGAAGAAGCGTTGGGGTGGATGGGGGCGGCTAGGGCAGTATCGGTGGGCGTGGTATCCAAACTTTTGGTGCGGTTTTTAGGGGGTCATCATCACCTATCTTGGCACCAAATTTGGTGGCTATAGCTCAAAAACTGTGGGAGATATAGCCATTTCTGATTTCAAAATGCGGGGGGGCTGGGGGCGTAATGGGTGGGCGTGGCTCCAAAACTTTGATGCAGTTTTTTGGGGGTCGTTAACAGCTATCTTCTTACCAAATTTGGTACTTATAGCTGTAAGGATGTGCGAAATATGTGGATTTATCGGTTTTGAGTTATCGAATTTATCGATTTGCCAGCCCCCCAGTTATCGTAGAACCCCCATCTTGACACTTTAATTTACTATCCCATAGATAAAGAGAATTGGAAAGTTTCAAGTCTCTAGCTTGAAGGGTGTGGAAAAAACTTGCAACCATACGGACGGACAGACGGACAGACACCATGACGGACATTGCACAAAACCAATATACTCTTTACCTTCGGTATCGAGTATAAATAGGAGTCAAGGTAAAAAAAAAACTAAATCTGACTAAAGATTAAAATCATCCATATGCCTTTACTGGGATTTAAACCCAGATCTCCCGGCAATGAGTCGAGTACGCTAACCACTAGGCCATATGAGTGTGATGCTCAGAGCGCCTTTAAAAGCTAATTATACTCGATACCGAAGGTAAAGAGTATATTGGTTTTGTGCAATGTCCGTCATGGTGTCTGTCCGTCTGTCCGTCTGTCCGTCCGTATGGTTGCAAGTTTTTTCCACACCCTTCAAGCTAGAGACTGAAACTTCCAATTCTTTATCTATGGGATAGTAAATTAAAGTGTCAAGATGGGGGTCTACGAAACTGGGGGCTGGCAAATCGATAAATTCATAACCCAAAACCGATAAATCCACATATTTCGCACATCCTTACAGCTAGAAGTACCAAATTTGGTAAGAAGATAGCTATTAGCAACCCCCAAAAACGCATCAAAATTTGAGCCACGCCCCCATTCCGCCCCAGCCCCCCGCATTTTAAAGTCAAAAGCCTATATCTCCCACAGTTTTGAGCTATAGCCACCAAATTTGGTGCCAAGATAGGTGATGATGACCCCCAAAAACGCACCAAAAGTTTGGATGCCACGCCCACCATACTGCCCTAGCCGCCCCCATCCACCCCAACGCTTCGTCAAAAACGGGAATGCGTGTATCTTCCAGAGTTGTGGAGCTAGAGCCTCCAAATTTGGTGGGAAGATAGCTGTTAACGACCCCCAAAAACTGCATCAAAGTTTTGGAGCCACGCCCACCCATTACGCCCCCAGCTCCCCCGCATTTTGAAATCAGAAATGGCTATATCTCCCACAGTTTTTGAGCTAGAGTCACCAAATTTGCTGCCAAGACAGGTGATGATGACCCCCTGAAAACTGCATCAAAGTTTGGATGCCACGCCCACCGATACTGCCCTAGCCGCCCCCATCCACCCCAACGCTTCGTCAAAAACGGGAATGCTTGTATCTTCCAGAGTTGTGGAGTTAGAGCCACCAAAATTCGTAGGAAGATAGCTGGCAACGACCCCCAAAAAACTGCATCAAAGTTTTGGAGCCACGCCCACCCATTACGCCCCCAGCTCCCCCGCATTTTGAAATCAGAAATGGCTATATCTCCCACAGTTTTTGAGCTAGAGTCACCAAATTTGCTGCCAAGACAGGTGATGATGACCCCCTGAAAACTGCATCAAAGTTTTGGAGCCACGCCCTCCATTTCGCCCCCCTTTCCCCAATTTTTACAATTTTCGAGCTAGAGTCACCAAATTTGGTATGAAGATAGCAATTGACATTTCAGAAAGATCTGCATCACAAATTTGGATGCCACATCCACCCATACCGCCCCCAGCCCCCTTTCCCCACTTTTTACAAATTTCGAGCTAGAGTCACCAAATTTGGTATGAGATAGCAATTGACATTTCACAAAGATCTGCCTGAAAAATTGGGATGCCACGCCCACTAACCGCCCCCAGCCCCCCTTGCCCCACTTTTACAAACTTCGAGCTAGAGTCACCAAATTTGGTATGTAGATAGCAATTGACATTCCACATAGATCTGCATCAAAAATTTGGATGCCTCGCCCACCCATACCGCCCCCAGCCCCCCTTTCCCCACTTATTACAAATTTCGAGCTAGAGTCACCAAATTTGGTATGAAGATAGCAATTGACATTTCACAAAGATTTGCAACAAAAATTTTGATGCCACAACTACCCATACCGCCCCAGCCCCCCGACCCTACATTTACAAACTTTGAGCTAGAGTCACCAAATTTGGAAGGAATATAGCTGGTGGCATCCCCATCTGCATCGGAGAATCTTTAAGGCAGCGTACACCCCTGCCGCATCCGTACCCCTTTGCAATCAGGCCTCTTTTATCCGGTTTTAATACTGGTATCGAGTATGCCGCAGTCGGTTGCGTCCGACTGCAACGTTTCCACTTGTTTATAAATTGTTTTTTTTTTAGTTTAACACCTCACAGACAAGTGAAGCTAATAAAAAGCTATTAATAAAATAAGTGCTCCACCAAATGTTTGTTGATTACCTCGAAGATCTTGTAATGTTCAGTGAAGCGCTTCTATTGATTTTTTATGTGCCATAGAACACTCATCCCATACAATGGGCTTGCATGTGCCGAGTACTTTACCTATTCCAGAACTTTTGGTAATATTGCATGTTGGAGTTACAGTGTATTGCAGATTCAATGGTAACTTTAGTGCTGAATGTGCTGATCTACAACCACCTAGTAGAGTTGCTGCAATTCCAGATGATGCTACTGCCAGAGAAATATGATTTTCCGAACGTTTTTTGGCCAATATTAATGATGTGAGGAACGTTTTGCCTATACTACCTGGAGCATCCAAAAAATACAATCCACAGCTTTCATTTTCAATTGCCGTCATTAATGTATCGTATGCATTCTTTTGTTGAGTGAGCAATTTCGGCTGATTCGATTGCACAAACGTATTCAATTCATTCGTATCGTATTTAGTAGCAAAATCTAGTTTTCTTTCTGTTAACACATCTTGTTATAATAATTATCTTAATCGTTGTAGACTAAACTTTTCACGTGACCCTAAACAGTTTTATAAATTTGTTTAACTCTAAACGTAAGTCTTCTTGCTTGCCTTCCTCAGTATACCTTGATAATACAAAAGCAAGTTCTGATCAGGCAGTAGCCGATCTATTTGCTGAGTATTTTCAATCAGTATACTCATCGAATTTATATAGTAGTAGTAATTCCTATCCTTTTCAAGTTCAAGCGTCAAATTGCATATATGTACCAGTAATTACTGAGACTACGCTCCTGAGTGAATTTAACTCTGTCACTATTTGCCTGGCCCTGATGGAGTGCCAGGTTGTATTCTTAGATACTGCGCGGATTCACTTTGTAAGCCCTTAAATAAATTATTTAACTTGTCTGTTGACTCAACTGTGTTTCCTGATGTATGGAAGGAATCCTTTATAATTCCACTCCATAAAAATTCTTCAAAGTCAAACGTTAAAAATTATAGGGGTATATCCAAGTTGTCTGCCATTCCAAAAGTCTTTGAAAAAATTATTTGTTCTCAACTGCAACACGGATGTAGTTCAATTATATCGCCTTATCAACGCGGTTTTGTTAGGCGTAGAACAAAGTTGAATTCACTTCGCTTTTATCATAGGGTTTCAGGAAAAAATGCAAACTGACGTTGTTTACACCGATTTCAGTAAGGCATTTGACCCTGTTAGTCATTCTATGTTGCTTCAAAAATTGAATATTATCGGATTTCCATCAAAACTTTTATTGTGGCTTTCGGAGTACTTGTGTGGCCGAACACAAAAAGTGTTTTTTAAGACGTCTGTATCTAAACCTAATTTAGTTACCTCTGGTGTTCCCCAAGGTAGTCACCTTCGACCTTTGCTAAGTAATCTGTTTATTAACGATCTTCCAGCTGTTATTACTAGTTCCTATGTTAATATGTTTGCTGATGATGTAACGCTATGTTTCACCTACAATGATGCTTCCCTGTGTTATTTACTACAGTCGGATTTGGATGCATTGTCGGCCTGGTGCCGTACTAACTTTCTAAATTTAAACTGTTCAAAATGTAAAGTCATGTCTTTTTGTAGAAGTACCCCTCACACTGATCACTACTTGCTTGATGCTTCACCACTTGACCGCGTGTTTGGCCATTAATGTTCTTGGCTTCATCAAGCGGTGGTCGAAAGAGTTTAACGATCCCTACACCACTAAAACGCTTTATATATCCCTAGTACGTCCCATCTTGGAGTATGGATCTTGTGTGTGGTCCCCACAATACTCGATTCACCAGGATAGAATTGAATCTGTGCAGAAGAAATTTCTTCTATTTGCCCTTAGAAGTTTTAACTGGGTTCCTGGAGTAGACTTACCCCCGTATTCAAGTAGACTCCTTTTAATAAATCTTCCGTCCCTGTTAAACCGTAGAACGATGCATGGAGTATTATTTATTACTAACTTACTTAATGGTGAAGTCGACTCATCAGTTCTTTTGAGTCGAATTAAATTTAATGTCCCAATTAGATCTTCACGTAACTTTTTACCCCTTAGCCTTGATCGTTGCTTGAGCAACTTTTTAATTCATGAACCATTTCGGGTTATATGTTCTGACTATAACAAACTTTATCCTCTTGTCTCCTTGGAGGCCTCAACTCCAGTACTAAAAAGATCGATCCTTTTTGCTTTATCTAATCGTAACCACTAATTACTAATCTAACGTTGGTCTGATTGGGGTTTTCTGGGTTTTTCCCAATCCACGCAACAAATGTTGGACCACTAATTTTATTGTTGAACTTCCCAGAGCTTTAACGTTAACTTTATAAATTTTTTACCTAAACTTACTTTCAGATTGGCCGTCAGCCGATTGGAGCAACAAGGGATAAAGCGTACTGACATCACACGTCCATGCATACTGACAATTTGTGTGACGTTGATGCCGTGCGCCGTCCTTGCGGCTCACAATTGGTAGTGCGACTATACTCTCCACGCGAGGGCGGCTGGAAGCAGATCCTTGGTACGGTCATGTCTCTGCCAAGGGTGCTGACCAATTGTAGTCGAGCGAGAGAAGAAAACTCTATAAAATTACCCCAATCCAAGGTGGAACAGCATTGTGCCGAGGGATTCGTGGCCGAGGGGGTGCTCGGTCTCTACTTTGCGAACTCTGGATACCTGCCGACCTCCAGTTTAAATTAGGCTTCCCGCGATACACGGGCTATGTCGCGGGTGACCGTCCTTCCCGTCTACTCGTGGGATTCCAATATGAAATCAAATTTAAATAAAATCAAAAACACAGTGACCGGGACACTCTCAAACCCGGGGGACAAGCCAATCCCTCTGTCGGTGGAAACACCCCACGTCTGGTAAGCCAGCAGACGTCCACAAGCCCACCAGCGGCATAAGTGGAAAACGGCCAAGCCAGCCGTCATCCCACTTCGGTGGTCTGCCCAGCACCGCTCCTGGTGCAAGTGGTGGCAACCAAAGGTTGCCAACTCGGCACCCAGGACGGTAGCGCCAACGGGCAACACCACAAAATCCGTTGCTCCTGAGGGAGTCAAAGCGTCCTTCCAGGACCGTAGGCGCGCAGCCGACATTCTCGGAAAAGTCTGTCCGCTCAGCCCGCATCTCCGGATGAGGTCCGACTAGTGGAGTGGGCCAGAAAAATCATCCCAAATTTCAAGCCAGCCCCCCTGCGTCCTCTGCCAAGTCCAAGCAGAAACGCCAGCGGTCCGTTGAGGAATCGGCCCCGCAAGCAAAGCGGATCAGACCACCTCCACCTCGACCGCAGCCGTTGACGAAATCTTTCGCCGAAGCCACAAGGGAAAAGATTGTCATTGGGGTCCTTGACAGGGCCACAATGAGGGTCATATCCCCAGGAATCGGTGGGGGATTATCGAAAATGAGCTGCAGGACAGGTTCGTCGACCTCATGACAGAATTCATGGGTCCCCCGTTGCTCTGATGCAGGCTGGCATCAGGGCAACATTAAAGCAATAGCTTGTGAGGATGAGCGATCTGCCGGGCTGTATAAGAAGGCGGTTGCAATGCTGGGAGAGATCTACCCTGGCGCGAAACTGGAGGCGGTGGACTGGAAGGATGTGCCCAGTAGACCTCGCGCCAGGGTATGGGTTTCTGCCAAGCCCGAGGACCCCGAAAAGGTCCTGAAAATCTTCCAGCTGAGCAATCCCACGCTTGACACAGCTGATTGGAGGGTCGCCAAAGTCGACGAGCCAGAAGGCAACTCGAGGCAGGTGATCCTCATAATCAACGAGAGATCGGCGGAGGCACTTGCGGGTTCGGATGGTGCGGCTTACTACGGCTTTAAAACCGTAGCTATCCGCGTCTATAAAACCGACACCAACAAGCTCTCGGCAGCAGACGAGGAGCTCCCAGATAAACCGGTTGACACTACAGACAATTGTGTCAACCGGCCTGACAGTGGGTACCACAGACAATGGTGCCCCCGTCAAAACCTTGGTATGGAGCCGGCAGATGGGAAGGAGGCCGGCTACCACTCTGAGGCTCTGAATTGGCCCATGACATGGCCAAGCTAGCGAGCTTCAGTGAAGAGTCCCTTGACTTGGATGACACGGACGAGGAAGCGAACAGGACAGTGGTGGAGCGTCGGCCTGAAGATGTCACTAAGACTTCTTCAGATTAACCTCCACCACTGCAAAGCGGCGGCGGCGCCTGCTGCCCGCATAAGCCAATGTGGAGCAGACGTTGTCCTCATCCAGGAACCTTGGGTCTGTGGTGGCAAGGTGACTGGACTGGGGACCAAAGACTATAAGCTAATAGTAGCCAAAATAAAGGTAAAATTGCACCTGCATTCTAGCAAAAAACACCTAAATATATTTTGCTCCCTAACTACAGCGATGGAACAACACAGCTGTCTGCCTGGAGTTGAAGGCTGGGAATGTGAGAGTTTGCTCAACATACTTGGCCCATGACCACCAAGGGCCATTCCCACATCCACTCCTGCAAGGGTTGGTGACCGACAGCGAAACCACGCACACGACCTCATAATTGGGTGTGACGCCAACGCCCATCATCATCAGTGGGGAAGCACTGACACAAATGAACGGGGTGAGTTGCTTTTTAACTACATTCTGTCCACTAATCTCATAATTTGTAATACGGGCAATGACCCAACCTTCATTACAAAGAACAGGGAAGAAGTACTAGATATTACGCTAGTCTCAACCTCCCTCGTAGCAAACTAACAAGATGGAGAGTGCTAGACGAGCACTCCTTCTCAGACCATAGATATATCGAAATAGTCTTTTCGTTCGATGTACCCAAGCCCAAATGGCACCAGAATGTTAGACGTACAAACTGGTCCACTTTCAAAAATCACTTAAACACTCTCGTCCCTGAGTCCCCCCACTGGGAAACCCCACTACTGAAACCACAGACCTTCTTATAAAAAAGCTTACGGAGGCATGCGAGTCCGCCCTAAACGAGTCGTGCCCCCGTAGCAAACCCAGAGGTAAGACTAAGCCACCATGGTGGTCTCCCCCAACTGGGTGAGCTGCGTAAGACATCACGCAAGCTTTTTAATAAAGCTAGGTCTCTCGGAGACGACCAGTCATGGAGTCTCTACAAAACCAGCCTCGCCTCCTATAAGAAGGCACTTAGACAAGCTAAACGCTCCTCATGGCAGACATTCTGCTCTAATATTGAAAGTACCACAGAGGCCGCAAGGCTCAGAAAAGTTCTTTCTCAAACCACCCCATCGGTAGGTTTTCTCAAAAAACCAGATGGCTCATGGACTTCGTCCAGCTCTGAGTCCTTAGAACTCTTGATGGAAACTCATTTTCCGGGCTGCTCAGCAGTAGCAATCCCACAGACAAACACAGGGGTTCATATGGATAGACCTTCCACAAACTTCCTGACTAAAGAATTAATCTCATGGGCTATCAACAGCTTTATGCCCATCAAATCCCCAGGGCCAGACGGCATCTTTCCAGCCCAACTGCAGCATGCAGGTGAGACTGCCTTAAACTGGCTCCTACAAATTTTCACTGGAGTCTGGACGACGGGACTCATCCCAAAGCCCTGGCTTGAATCCAAAGTCGTCTTCATTCCAAAGGCGGGCAAAGCCTCCCACACAACTCCCAAGGACTTTCGTCCAATAAGCCTAACATCCTTTCTACTCAAGACCTTTGAAAGGGTGCTGGGCCTTCACTTAAGGAATTCGATATCGACACATCAATTCTCCCGTGCGCAACATGCGTATCAAAAAGGCAAATCCACGGAAACAGCACTTCATGCTGTAATCTCCACAGTGGAAAAATCGCTTCACCAGAAGGATTATTCTCTAGTCGCCTTCCTTGACATAGAGGGTGCTTTCAACAACGTCAACCCAGAGGCAATCACAGAGGCGCTAACGGATTTGGGTGTCGGGCACCGTGCTGTGCACCTGATCGATCAACTGCTAAGACGCAGGATCGTCAGGTCAACTCTCGGTTCCACGACAATCTCCAGGTCCGTCTGCAGAGGCACCCCTCAAGGTGGAGTTCTCTCTCCTCTCCTTTGGAACGTGGCAGTAAATTCTCTGCTGCGCTCCATTGAGGAGGTGGCTGCAGGGTGATTGCCTATGCGGATGACGTTGCGATTGTTTTCTCGGGAAAATTCCCCCAAACCTTGTGCGAACGCATGACCGTAGTGCTTCGCACTCTGTCCACTGGGCAAAGAAAAACGGACTTGGACTGAACCCAGCGAAGACTGATCTTGTCCTCTTTACTAGGAAATATAAAATCCCGAATCTTAGGCCGCCCACCCTTGACGGGGTGGAACTAACCTTCAGCAAATCAGCCAAATATTTAGGGCTCACTTTAGACAGTAAATTGGACTGGAATCTTAACACCGAAGAGCGTGTTAAGAAAGCCCTAGTTGCTCTTTACACGTGCAGAAAGTCGATCGGACTGAAATGGGGCATGGCCCCCACATAACTCTGTGGCTGTACACGGCCATCATTCGGCCAATCCTACTGTACGGTGTATCAGTATGGTGGCCAACACTCTCAAAGAAAAGTCAGTTCGCTTGCTAGGCAAGGTGCAGCGCCTGCAGGACTGACCGCCACCGGAGCCCTCAGAACAACCCCTAACGAGGCTCTCGATAACATACTCAATCTTTTGCCTATCGACCAGATGGGCAAACTAGTAGCAACCCTCTCAGCACTTCGCATGAGGGAGACAAACCAGTGGACCGCACAGACACACGGTCACTCAAGTATTCTCAATGGAAACTCGCTTCTTCCCCCAGCAACTGACTACTGCTGCCCTCAGGAGTTTCTTAATACTTCTTTCCACTCAATTATCCCATCTAGGGAAGAGTGGAGAGAAGGGATACCAGGCCGACAGACTCAATTAGAATTTTTACGGACGGTTCAAAGCTAGACAACCGGGTAGGGGGAGGTGTCTTCTGCGAAGAACTGTCCATAAATAATTCCTTTAATATACCTGACCATTGCAGTGTTTTCCAGGCAGAAATCACCGCTATACAAGAAGCGCTCAAATCCTTACAAGGAATTGAACGCTCTGCAGCCAAAATCTGCATCTTCTCTGATAGCCAAGCAGCTATCAAATCGCTCAACGCGATATCGTCGAACTCGATATCCGTCACAAACTGCCGCAAATCTCTGCAAGAGATGGCAGAGCAGTTCGATCTCTACCTCATATGGGTGCCCGGTCACAAAGGCATCGAGGGCAATTGTAGGGCGGATGAGCTGGCAAGACATGGTACTACCATGCCTCTCCTCTCGGATAAGGAGGGTTTGGGCATGCCCATGGCCAGCTGTAAACTTAAGATTCGCGAGCATTTCGAACGCGAAGCAAATAAAAGGTGGCAACACACCACCGGTAGATGCAATATAGCCAGACAGACATGGCCAACGCGCTGTAAAAAGCGCTCTTCAAGCCTAATCCACCTAAATAGATCAGGTTGTGCCTCCGTAGTGAGGGCTGTTACGGGGCACTGGCTAGTGGGATCTCATGCAGCGAGACTACTAGCCCCTTCTAACGATTTCTGCAGAAGTTGTCGGGACGAGGAGGAGGAGGAAACTGTTTCCCATCTTTTCTGCGACTGTCCTGCACTCTGCAAAAATAGAAATCGCTTTCTCGGTTCCTATTTCCTAACAGACCTCTCAGAGATAGCGAACACCACCCCCAAGAGTATTCTCTCCTTTATTCATGCTTCGGGCTGGAACCACGCCCTCTCAAATAGTATCACACACCCTGTTCTCGGGTAGACGGAGTTGTGGACGCAGTCCATTGCGGCATCACAATGGGCCAACAATTGGCCTAAGTGAGTGGAAGGGTCTCTCACCTGCCCACTACCGCTCTAACCTAACCTACTTTCAGATTTAAATATAATTTTATTTTATAATTAATTTAAATTTCAAATTTAAATTTTTATTTTAATTCTAATTAATTTGGATTTTATGTCAGCTGATTATAGTTGACAATAAACAAATAAACAAACAAACAAAACATTGCTCTCGTCGCATATCACGATCATAAATATCATTGAGTGATCGATTGGATGCCACCATTCCCAATTATATCAATGTTTTATTTACAATTGTCAATCATTGATCCTCGAGCAAAATCAACGCTTCATTGTAGATATCAGGTGTGAATTGCATTTCGTTATTTCTACTTGCTGCACTTAACCGATGGGAAACATGTAGTCAATATGATTGCGATTAATGTACGTATATGATGTGGGGAGGATGTTATTGATGCATCAGTGAGACACGTTTCCCAATGTGCATCGTTTTCAAGTAAATGCAATTTTTGGCAGGCTTCTCGATATGTTTCACATTGCTGCCCATCAATTCTCTTCTATTCTTGAAACGATGTTGGTCCACGAACGTTGACCAACAACAACCGCAAGTAAAAACACTGCATTATTCGGATGAACATTATAAATGCAATGCATCTTATGAAAATACATTCGAATATCCTTCCTCACACAAACGGACATTTAATTTCATACATAACCATTATAAAAAACTAGTTCCATTCCAGCTTTTTGTGTATTCAGATTCCTCACATTAAGCGACGACATCTGTATTTAAAATACAACATTAATTTGTTTAGAAATTTATAAATTTAACAGGAAGTTAAACATTTAAAAGAAGATAAGACCATACCTAATATTTTTTGGTGTTTGATATTTAGCTGCACCGATCGGTTCGCTTCAAAGGGCTTATAAAACAACTAGGCAGGCTCTAGTAGAGAAAGCTCTACTGGACGATACCTTGAACTTCACGCGTTCTGTCATTATTTGTAAGGTTTTATTTTATATACATGCCTGCCAGCTGTCGTGCTGATGTTGATATGTTAAGGGCATGACGCGTACGTATTATATTAATAGGTATAGGTAACTATAGGATATGGAAATCTGATGTTTTAGAGGAAAATAAATATAATATTTAGCAACATACGGCCAGATGTCACCTTAAAACTGTAAACTTTGTTTCATTAGGAACTTCAAAACAAAACAAAATAATTAAGAAGGCTCGGGAAAGCTCGACTAGGAGATACCCTGAACCCTAGACAATACGCGTACAGGCATTGTTTGTATGTATTTGTGTGTGTGTTCATAAAAATCATGCGATAATGTGTTACTGAATGCTTGACTTGACTTTCTAACTGAAAGTTTCGCAGATGATCAGATGATTTTTGAGTAAAGTTTCAAATTGTTTCATGTTAAAAATTTTATTGTTATGGATTGTATTAGTGGATCAAAAACCGAAAGACTTATAGGTAATTTGAAAGAAGCTTGACCTGCGCGTGGTGAACACGAATAATAATCTATAATCTTAAGTCTAAAGCTCCTAGTTTCCGATACCGGCATGCTTTAAAAAAGAAAGGACAGAAACACGCATAAATCTTTCAACCTTCTTTCACCCATTTCATGGGTTCGGGGTAGACCAAGTATAATGAATTAGTTCGAGAAAGCTCGACTAGAAAATGCGTACAGTAATTTTTTGCATGAGAGTGCACGGGTATAATACTTTTTATTAAAATTAATAACACCTTAATGGATTTTGGATCCCAAAAAACAATTTCACAACGGCAAATATGTATATAACCTTAAAATGCAAAACACGGTTTTTTGACTCGTTTGAAATCATGTCACAAAGAGTAAAACAAGTGGAAACGTTGCAGTCGGACGCAACCGACTGCGGCATACTCGATACCATTATTAAAACCGGTAAAAAGAGGCCTGATTGCAAAGAGCTACGGATGCGGCAGGAGTGTACGCTGTACCTTAAAGATTCTCCGATGCAGATGGGGATGCCACCAGCTATCTTCCTTCCAAATTTGGTGACTCTAGCTCAAATTTTAAAAATGGTAGGGAAAGGGGGGCTGGGGCGGTATGGGTAGGCGTGGCGTCCAAATTTGATGCAGATCTATGTGGGATGTCAATTACTATCTTCATACCAAATTTGGTGACTCAAGCTCGAAGTTTGTAAAAAGTATGGAGAGGGGGGCAGAATGGGTGGGCGGCTTGGCTCCAAAATTTTAACGCAGATTTTTGGGGATCGCTTTCAGCTATCTTCCTACCAAATTTGGTGGCTCTAGCTCCACAACTCTGGAAGATACACGCATTCCCGTTTTTGACGAAGCGTTGGGGCGGATGGGGGCGGCTAGGGTGTTATTGGTTGGCGTGGCATCCAAACTTTTGATGCAGTTTTGGGGGGTCATCATCACCTATCTTGGCACCAAATTTGGTGGCTATAGCTCAAAAACTGTGGGAGATATAGGCTTTTTTGATTTAAAATTGTGGGGGGGCTGGGGGCGGAATGAGTGGGCGTAGCTCCAAAACTTTTGATGCAGTTTTTTGAGGGTTGATAGTAGCTATCTTCTAACCAAATTTGGTAGTTCTAGCTGATATGCAGGGGGGCTGGGGGCGGAATGGGTGAGCGTGGCTTAAAAATTTGTGATGCAGTTTTTTTGGGGTTGCAAATTTGGTAGTTATAGGTTTAGGGATGTGCCAAATATGTGGATTTATCGGTTTTGATTATTTTCGAATTTATCGATTTGCCAGCCCCCCAGTTATCGTAGAACCCCCATCTTGACACTTAAATTTACTATGCCATAGATAAAGAGAATTGGAAAGTTTCAAGTCTCTAGCTTGAAGGGTGTGGAAAAAAGTTGCGTTCATACAGACGGACAGACAGACAGACGGACAGACACCATGACGGACATTGCACAAAGCCAATATACTCTTTAGCTTCGGTAACGAGTATAAAAATAAAGGTTTCAGCAGTGTGGTGAGCCACCTTTTTGCTCCAAGACTTCACACATCCGGTTTGGAAGGGATGCATACAATATTTCCAAATAATCCAGCGAAATCCACCTCCTAGCTAACTTGATGTCGTCGATTAGTTCAGGAACGCTCGAATATTGCTGTCCTGATCCATGCACCTGACGTGTTAGCCACCCTTAAACATTTTCGATGACATTCAAATCTAGCAAATATAGTGGCCAATTTAACAAAAGTTTTTACAACACAGCCTGTATGTATGGGAGCATTATCATGTTGATAAACCTACGGCAGACGTCCAAAAAGGTTAGGAAAGGCTCTTTCAGTACACCATTGTAAGACACCGCATTCATTGTGGTTGATGAAAATGTCAACTCACAGGTGCCATAGTATGAAATGGCGCCCCATCCCATAACACCTCCAACTCTGCAATGCAACTTATCTAAATGATGTGTTTATTTTCAAAGGTCATATAAACAGTAAGACCTCATTTACACGCTGAAGTTTTTTCATGAAGTTATTTTTCATTCTGTTTTAAAACTTCTTCGGAATTCAAGTCGCATTTACACGCTCAAGTTTTTCAGTGAAATTTTTCCTTTGAAAATGCAACTCTGGTTTAAATTTATGGTCGATAAACATACATCTTTGCCATCGATTGTATTATTTGTTAAAATATAATTGATTTAAGAAGTAACAAGTAAATAAAATGGATTCACTGAACATTACTATTAATAATTTTTTAACCAAAACAATGTATTTACTATTTGCGCTAATATTTGCTTGTGCGATATTTCGTATCAATAACTTTATTTTTCACATTAAACACTGTAGGTCTGTTCGATAGCTGCACTAGTGTACCCTAGTGTACACTAGTTCACAAAAAAGTGTTCGATAGCTGCCCTTTTTTACACTAAACTGTTCTGCCCTGTGTTTTTTAGTGTGCCCTGACTTACACTTTTCTGCACTTTTCTACACCACCAAAAATCAAGAGCAGAAAAGTGTAAAACAACAAAACAGCTGTTTTGAGTCAGTTATCGTTTTGGGACAATCAGTTTAACATTGCAAGTTGTTTAAAAATGTCAAATGAGGATGATTATTATATGGATGAGGAGTATTTGGAGTTTGCAATTGAAGGTTGTATTAAATTAATTGTTTATTTTTATAACTTTTTATAATTTTTTATATTTTTTTATACAATATGTAGAGCCTGCCGTTAATTCAGAGCAGGAAGCAGCAGCTGCCGCACCCAATGAACAATAACTAAAAATCTAAAAAAAAAAACAAAATAATTAAAAATAGTTATAGTGGTTGTTTTTTATTGATAAAAAGTTTACGAAAAATTCATTTGATTTTTATTAAAATAATGTTGCAATAGTTTCAGCATCGCTGTCTTCATCAATTAACTCACTTAAAGTGAAATTTTCATTTTTATTAAAACTCATGTTAAGGCCCAACCAAACGATGTATGCTTGCTTCACGGCTCGAAGTTGTCAGTCAGCTGTTGTTTGCTTCAATTGCCCTAACTTACACCTTTTTTGTTCGATAGCAGTTCTACACTTTTTTACACTTAAAATTTTCAGAGTTGTATTTTTCGTGTTCTGTTCTGCCCTGCACTACCCTGCACTTTCTACTATCAAACAGACCTTGTGCAACTCTGTGTTTACATTCTATTGGAATAAGGCAAAGCAAAATGAGAAAAATAAATCATTGCTACAAAAGTCATGAAGCATTGCTTGCAGCTGTTACCCCTCTACTCCCTTTGCCTACAAACGAATGCTTCAGACGCAAAAACTTCATCGTGTAAAAGGGGTCTAACTCAATAAAAATGTATAAATTGTGTTTCAAAGGCACTTCGGGTACACTCTTGTATAGTCTAATGGTAAGGGTGCCAGACTCTCACCCGGGGGCTCCGGGTTCAAGTCCCAGTATGAGCATATGAATGCATTTAATGTTTTAGCCAATTTTTTATTTTTTTTTTTTTTACCCGGGAGGTCCGGGTTCAATTCCCAGTATGGGCATATGGATGTTTTAATCTTTTAGCCAAATTTAGTTTTTATTAACTTCACTTGATGATGAGTAACTCAAAGAAAAAGGTAATAATGTAGGCTTTAAAGGCACACTGAGCATCACACTCATATGGCCTAGTGGTTTAAATACCCGACTCATTAGAAGAAAAATTCACGACTTATATTTTTACCCCTCTACTCCCCTTGCCTACAAACAAAAGATTCAGAGAGAAAATTCATGAAAAAACTTCAGCGTGTAAATGGGGTCGCGCACGAAGAAAACAGTACACTGAGAAAAATGAATAAGTTGGCAAATCAAAAAAAAGTTCACGTTATTTTCTATTCTAAAGGAGGGTTGACAATGTCAGCGTGAGATTGGAAAATGTTTTGCTTCTATCTGCCACACATATTTTTTACATAAGTTCGTCTCACTCACTCCCAATCTGTAACCGCTTTCGCTTGCATCTCAGCTTGGAGTGGAAAAAAGCTATACGGAAATTTTGTTTTAAAAGCTGTCAATAGAGGGCGTTTTTTCGAAATTAGTAACATGTGCTTGAAAGCTCCAAAGTTTTTACCTCTATTTTACTCAATACTGAGGAAAATGATAACAGAATTCACTATTTAATATATATTAAGTACATATTAATGAATATATAACAATAAAATCATTGTTAAATAAAAAAACAAATGGATAATTTTTGCGCTATTTCACATGTTGTTAGCCGAGTTCGAATCAGCTGATTGCACTGTTCGAATTGCGCTTATGTTGACAATTCTCCTCTTCTACTACAGCAGCAGCAGCAGCAAGAACTGCCTGCGTCATCATAGAATTATAAACTAATAAAATTGCTTATTTTTTCTCCATTTTTAAAATAATTCCGTTTCTGATTCCGACTTGGATTCACATTATAAATATTTGTTTTACAATTTCGAAATTCGAACATGTTGTTCACGCTAACATTGTAAACTATCAGCGTACATTTAAGATTTTTAAAAGCTTCAATCCAAGCTAAGCTGACATTGTAAACCCTGCTTAATCATCGCGGCCTTCCAAATTAAAAATTTTTTTTTCCGAAAAGAATACACTATGCATCTCCGTTTTCCAAGTCACATATGCGCGATAAAAACCAAGAAGTTGGAACTTCCGAACCGGGCTTTAAGGTGTTTTTTTTATACCCTGAACCCATGAAATGGGTAAAAAGCGTATAATGGTTTTGTGCAAAAGTATGTAACAGGCAGAAGGAAGCATCCCCGACCCCATGAAGTATATATATTCTTGATCAGCATCAACAGCCGAGACGATATAGCCGTGTCCGTCTGTCTCAGAGACTACAAGAGCTAGAGACTTCAGACTTTGAATATAAGTTCTCCTAAACCATAAGCAGAACCAATATGTTTCAAATTATCGATAGCTATTCTGGTTTCCGATATACAAATGCAATTGATTACAAAATAATATAATGGGTAACGATATAGCTTTTCTGAAAATTTCGTCCAAATCGGTTAAGAAACACCGGAGATATCAAATTTAATCGATTGAAGTTAAGTCAGTATACCAAAGTCTTATATAAAAGTAATTTATTTATTGTAACTGGGTTCAGAGTATCTTCTAGTCGGGCTCTCCCGACTGGAGCCTTCTTACTTGTTGTTCAAGAAATCGTGCTCATATCAATAATGCAGTTACAAACACACCAACAAACAAGTGTAAGCACATTGCCCGTGAGTTCCAACACTGATTGATTTTTATACTCGCTACCGAAGGTTAAGAGTTAAGAGTTAAGGGTTGGTGCAATGTCCGTCATGGTGTCCGTCCGTCCGTCCGTCTGTCCGTCCGTATGTTCGCAACTTTTTTTCACACCCTTCAAGCTAGTAACTTGAAACTTTCCAATAAATCCACTTATTTCGCACATCGTTTCCTTACAGCTAGAACTACCAAATTTGGTGAAAAGATAGCTACTAGCAACCCCCACGGAGCCACATTCCCCAAGCCCCCATTTCCACACTTTTTACAAACTTTGAGCTAGAGTCATCAAATTTGGTACGAAGATAGCAATTGACTTTCCATAAAGATCTGCAGCAAAAATTTGGATGCCACACCCACCCATACCACCCCCGGCCTCCTTTCCACACTATTACAATCTTTGAGCTAGAGTCACCAAATTTAGTATGAAGATAGCAATTGACATTCCACAAAGATCTGCATCAACAATTTGGATGCCACACCCACCCATACCGCCCCAGCCCCCCTTTTCCCACTTTTACAAACTTTGAGCTTGAGTCACCAAATTTGGTATGTAGATAGCAATTGACATTCCACAAAGATTTAAATCAAAAATTCGGATGCCACACCCACCCATACCACCACCAGCACCCGCTTTCCCCACATTTTACAAACTTTGAGCTAGAGTCACCCAATATGGTATGAAGATAGCAATTGACATTCCTTAAAAATCTGCATCGAAAATTTCGATGCCACACTCACCCATACCGCCCGCAGCCCCCCTTTCCCCTTTTACAAACTTTGAGCTATAGTCACCAAATTTGGAAGGAAGACAGCTGGTGGCATCCCCATCTGCATCGGAAAATTTTTAAGATAGCGTACACCCCTGCCGCATCCGTACCCCTTAGCAATCAGGCCTCTTTTTACGGGTTTTAATACTGATACCAAATATACCGCAGTCGGTTGCGTCCGACTGCAACGTTTCCACTTGATTTTATAGCTTTTTATACTCGATACCGAAGGTAAAGAGTGTATTGGGTTTGTGCAATATCCGTATTTATGAACGAAATTTTTTTCCACATCCTTCAATTTAAAAACTTGAAACGTTCCAAATATCTTTATTGATGGCCGGGAGAGATAAAAAGTCAAGATTGGGGTTCTACGATAAATGGGGGGCTGGCAAATCTATAAATTCGATAGCTCAAAATCAATAAATCCTCATATTTTGCACATCCTTACAGCTAAAACTGCCAATTTTGGTGAGAAAAAACCCAAAAAACTGCATCAAAAATTTTGGAGCAACCCCTACCCATTCCGTTTCCAGCCCCCTCGCAGTTTGAAATCAGAAACGCCTATAACTTCCTGAGTTTTTTAAATACAGCCCCCCAATTTGGTGCTAAAAAAGGTGATGCTGACCCCCAAAAACTGCATAAAATTTGGATGCCACGCCCACTTATACCGCCATAGCCGCCCCAGCCGCCAACAGCCGCCCTAAAACTTCGTTAAAAACGGGAGTGCGTGTATCTTTCATTTTGTTTGAGCTATAGCCACCAAATTTTGTAGGAAGATAGCTGGTAGCAGCCCCCAAAGGTTTGCATCAAAGTTTTGGAGCAACGCCCACCCATTCTGCACCCAGTTCCCGCATTTTGAAATCAGTAACACAGTCTTTGAGGCAGCATACACCCCTCCCGCATTCGTACCCCTTTGCAATCAGGCCTCTTTTTACCGGTTTTAAAACAGGTATCAAACATACCGCAGTCGGTTGCGTCCGACTGCAACGTTTCCTTTTGTTTTTAAATGAAAAATTTATAAAACATAGAACAAATTTAAACAAACGGACTTGAGATACAGTTTGAGCGACCTTAAATCATGTAAAATGCTTATGTTATTAATTTGTTTTTCGATAAAAATAGATAAAATTGGATAGCTTCAATTTTGTTTAACTCGATCACGCTAATATACAAATAACACATGAAATTGGACGCGTGTAATGGAACAAAAGGAAGTTTAAACCGTCTGTTTACACTATTTCAACAGACGCAGCCTACATTTTTGTACATTTTGTGCAAATCTCAATTCGGCCATTTTGAATCTGGAACTTACCATCACACCATAGAATAGCTGTTATGCATGCATCAATTTCAGGACATTTGTACTCGCAATCCACCTCATTTTGATAGAACCCAAATTCGTTCAGCGTTTCGTTAGCTGCTGTACTGGGTGTTATACCTTTAGCACCAACGACACCAGAGCTACCAGATCCACCCAATTCAGCACCAGGAGCACCACCCACATTACCAGAGCCAGGAGCACCACGAGGTGGTGCGCCCATGCCAGTGGTAACACTTGAATTTACATGCAGGTCCAGTTGCTGCAGCAGTGCATCCTTGGTGCGATGTATCTCTAGCCATGTAAAGCCTATGTTACCTGGCTCCTTGAGTATGGGCTCCAACACCAAGGTAATGGGCCTGAAAACAAGAACAAACGGTTAGTAAAGTTAAGTTGCAAACTTTCCCAGCTGTCATGCATCTGGCTTTCATGTTTCATCTAACTTTGAGGCGAGTCATTTAAAGCACTGGATTTTCACTCAATGTAAGTGGAAAAGTCAGTTTCGCGCAGCTTAACTAATAGCTACTAAAATGCTGCTGTCAGTATGTATTAAAGAAACCCTGCTTTGTAATTAATTTGCGATTTTTTACAAAACATAGGCAAACCGCAAGTATACTCGATACCTGTTTGAAAACGGGTAAGACGATGCCTGATTGCAAGGAGCTACGGGCGTGGAATCCAAAGTTTTGATGCAGATCTTTGGAGATGGCACCAACATTTATTATGCAGTTTACTTTGGGAATGCCAGAAGCTTTCTTTCAACCTAAATCGGTAATTCCAACTGTGTGGGTGAAGGAAATATAACGATTTAGGCCGGCCGCACACCGGAGCCAACAAAACGTTTTTTGTTGGTCTTTGTTGGTGCGACAAAAAAACTAATAGTATTATGTGTTTTTGTTTTTCGGTCCTAGTGTGCGGCCGGCCATAAGAAGCAAGGGATTCATGTTCGGTTCGACATAAAGAAACGTCTAAAGACGTTTTGTTAGCTCCGGTGTATGGCCGGTTTTATAGATTTTGAATTTCAGAATTTATCGACTTGCCAGACCCCTTTTTACCTTCGGTATCGAGTATAAAAACCGAAATATATTTTTATTTTATGCCGTAAAAAAAGTTTTCGTAAAAATTCTTATAAAGAATATAAAACATGAGTTTGAATTTAAAAAGACGTCCATAAAACATAAACCCCCTAGTTACCACTTGATGGGTATTTGATTTACCGAAAACTCAATATGAAGTTTATTATTCTCATTAAGATAATTATTAGTGGGTGCATCGTACTTTGTTAGAAACAACGTATTTCATAATGACCTAAAGATGCCCACGATCCAAGAAACTATCACTAAATATAGCCAGAAATACATGATAAAACTTGAGAACCACAGCAATGTATTGGCGCAACAGCTGCTGGACAACAGCAATCAGACCCGACGGCTCTCAAGATTCCATCCCCTTGACCTCCCTTTCCGATTATTTAATGTATTTTACGTCAATGCTAAGTATACGTCACCGTCAATTACTCCACGAAATTTAGCCATTGTCAAAATATGACAGATTCTAAATAATGAATGTTACCAAAAAAAAAAAAAAAAAAACAATTAAGATAATTAACAATTAAGAAGGCTCTAGTCGAGAAATCACGACTGGGAGATACCCTGAACCAAAGACATGACAAAATTTTATTCATCAAAATCTCCATTATTTCTCAACTGATTCTGTTGAGGTATATTCCAGGAACTTAATAAAAGGCGTAGCAAGTAAGGTTTGCGTGCGTTCGGTCGCAGCATTTAATAAGAACTAAACTCTATCGAGTATAATGAATTAACATAAAATGATAATATCGATATATGATACGATATACGAGTGCTGCCAGATTATATGTAGACTTACAATATTTTCAATACTTCTTCTTAAGCTAAATATAATTTTAAATGCCAACGAATGATTACTTCATGCCCAAAAGGTTTACAAATCGATTATGCTTTTGCTTGTTTAAACATTTTGTTAGTATATCAGCAACGTTATCATTTGTGGATACATATTTGACTTCAATTTCATTACATTCTATCTTTTGTCTGACAAAGTGATATTTTATGTCTATATGCTTCGTGCGTTTGTGATGTACTGGGTTCTGCGCAATGTGCTGCGCACTGATGTTGTCACCAAAGATGGTCATCGGTTTCATATTGATTGACCACCCAACCTCTGCTAATAACCTTCGTAGATAAACAGCTTCTTTAGCAGCCATAGATAATGCAACATACTCTGCTTCGGTGCTGCTTAAAGCGACAATGCTTTGCTTTGATGAACTCCAGGAGAGCGCACTGCCAGCCAAGAAAAATGCGTATCCAGAGTAGGATTTTCTGTCCTGCCCGTTCGCCCAATCCGCGTCGACGTATCCTTTCGCTGGTTCATCACATTTTCGATGTACGATTCTCTGATTGATCGTACCTGCAAGATACCTCAGGATGTGTTTGACAGCTGCTTCGTGTTCGCTATGCGGATCCATATTATGCTGTGACAGTTTGCTAACAGCATGCAAAATGTCAGGTCTGGTTAGCACTGCTAAATACATAAGCGAACCAATTAGTGACTGATATTGTGTAACATTTACCTTAACACAATCATCGTCTTTGCAGTCCCCTTGAAATCCGGCGTCGAGAGGTGTTCCAACTGAACGGCAATTGCTCATGCCATACGTGTCCAGCAGCCCTTGAATGTGCGCTTTTTGGCACAGCGTAATAGTGCTTTGTTCACCTTCTCGATCTATTTCCATGCCTAAGAAATAACTTATAGGACCTCCATCATGCATCTTGAATCCGATGCGATCTTCTTCTTAATCATAGCTATGTCTTTTTCATTCTGACAAACAATGATTAAGTCATCAACGTATACAGCGATGTAACTGTACTTCTGGTTATCCTGCTTGACGTACAAACATGCCTCGTTCTTGCATCTTTTGAAGCCCATGCTTCTTAGCATCTCATCGAGCGTGTTATTCCAGACGCGCCCGGATTGCTTTAATCCATACAGTGCTTTGTTCAGCCTGAGAACATCGTTCGGACTCCTCTTGTCAATAAAATTCGGGGGCTGCTTCATGTAAACAACCTCATCCAGCTTTCCATTAAGATATGCGTTTGAAATATCGATCTGATGCAAGTACAACTGTTTTTCTGCAGCTATAGCAAACAGCATTCTTATAGTTTCGTATCTTATTACCGGCGAAAATGTGTCACAATAGTTGATGCCAAATTGTTGCCCACATCCTTGAGCAACTAAGCGTGACTTGAACTTCTCGATCTCCCCATCTTTGTTTCTTTTGAGTCTAACAAACCCATTTGGAGCCAATTGCCTTTTGCCCTGAAGGTAGTTTGCACAATGACCACGTGTCATTTGCCTGAAGAGCGTCATATTCCTCTTGCATCGACTTTTGCCAATCAGTCGCATGCCGTCCTTGTAATGCATCCTTAAGTGACTCTGGTGTCTCAATGTCACAAACTTGATTAAGACTTTTCAGCACCTGATACTGCTTTTTGGGCCTGCCTGGATGACCACTGCGAATAATTTTAGGTCTACCACACCCACGCTTGGGTGCAGCATCAACTTGAGGCGGTGCTTCATTGCCACTCTCGTTATCGTAGTCATCTTCTGCATCGCTTGCGCTCACAAACTCCTCCTCCTCTTCGCCGCCGGAGTCACTAATAGTTCCTTGGGGTTGAACTTCTTCTGGAGACGATACTTCTTGATCTTCTTCTCGATACTCAGGGTAAGACTCAAGGCGAACAATGTTTGTAAAAAAATCATTTATTCTGTTTGATGAGTTACTGTTTTTTGTTGCATTTGTGTCAAACTCACCTTCAACAAACTTACCGTCTCGTCGCGCGATTATAATCCGTTTTTCTGGATCATAAAGCCTGTATGCTTTGCTTTCGAAGGAGTATCCCACAAAAATTTACTCTCTTCCTTTTGCTTGGAACTTGCTCTTTCTAGTTTTGTCCAGTGCAAATGCGCGCGATCCAAATGTGCGTATGTGTTTTACCGACGGCTTTCGGTTCTTCCATGCTTCAAATGGTGTTTTCCCATTTAACGCTCTTGTTGGGCACCTGTTGCGCAAATAAACTGCCGTATTTCCTGCTTCTGCCCACAAAAATTCATTTAGGTTGGGATGAATCAGCAAACTCTTAGCCATTTCTACTACCGTTCGATTTGCTCTTTCAGCCACACCGTTTTGTTGAGGTGTATACGGAACGGTCAATTGCCTTTTTATGCCATTATTTATTAAATATTCAGTGAAATTTTTATTCACGTATTCTTTGCCGTTATCGCTTCGTAATATTTTTATTCTTTTTCCAGTTTGGCATTCCACACTTCGCTCTTTGCACGCATAAAGAAAAAAAAAATCTTTCGTGAGTAGTCGTCAATAAATGTGACGAAATAGGAATTTCCTCCGATTGAATTTATGTTCATCGGACCACATACGTCTGTGTGCACTAACTCTAGGACTTGATTTGTCACTCGTTCCGCTTTCTTGGGAAATGGTAATGCACAAATTTTTGCCTTATTAAATGTGTCACAATTTTCATTAATTACGTCTTCAACACACATGCCATGCACTAGCTTCTTATCATTTAACATTTTAAAATCTTTAAAATTCAGGTGGCCAAATCGGTAGTGCCACTTCATTGAACACATATGAACCGCACTTTTTTCTAAGCGTTGTTTGAACACATACAAACTATTTTCCTGCCATGCCTTTAGAAACACTTTTCCTTGTTTACATTTTATCAGTGCTTCCTTTCCAATAAAAATCGCTGAATTTCCAAAATTAGCTGCTGCACTAACTGAGAAAAAATTCATTTGTAAATCAGGCACATAATATACTTTTTCTAAGTTTATATGAGTTTTCGTACTTTTGCAGTACAATTTCACGCTTCCAATACCAGGTGATTTTACAAATTTATTTGCAGCTAACATAACCGATGTTTATTTTTCAACATATTTATTAAAAAACTGCTCTCACAACACATGTGAGCAGTTGCTCCACTGTCAATGCACCACTTATCGCATTGTTGCTCTTTCACTTGGCATACTTGACTGCAACTAGATTTTTCAAGTTTGTTCTCTTCTTCAGCAATTTTTTTCTTAGTGCGACATACACTTGCTCTATGTCCGTATTTTTCGCAATTATAACATTTTCCTTTGAATTTTGGTGTACAGTCTTTGTCTCGATGTCTTTCTTTTCTTTCGTTTGCATGTTTTTCTTTGCCTTGACGGTGTGCATATACAGCTTGCGCTGCTGTATTGCCGTCTCGCTCTATTATTTCTCTTTTGCGTGAACCTTCTTCTAATATTTTTATTTTCAGTACCTCAAATTTAGGCAATTCGTCGCGAGTTTCAATAGCGGCAACGAAATTTTCCCATGTTTCTGGCAAGCTACTCAATAGCAATGACCATTAGTTCATCATTTAATTTGATGTCTAACTCTGCCAACTTTTCAATTGTCTCAACAAAAGAATTTACGTACGCGACTACATTGTCGTCTTTCTGCATTCTTAGACGCGTCAACTTTTGGTATAACTGTACTTTCTTGATCGGCCCTACCGGCATGTGAATCTCTTTCAGTTTATTCCACGCTCCCGCTGATGTTGTGCACGACTTCATGTGCATCAACTGTGTTGGCCTTACATTTAGTATAATGTGTGCTAAGGCCTTCTGATCCGCCGTTTCCCATTTTGTTGATTCCTTCTGGTTCTCTTCGGGTTTTACATAGATTCCGCATGTGACGTTCCATAGGTCTGCTGTGACCAATATGCTTCTCATGGTCATACACCACGCATCGTAGTTCTCCTCGCCAAGTTTTTATACTCGATACCGAAGGTAAAGAGTATATTGGTTTTGTGCAATGTCCGTCATGGTGTCTGTCCGTCTGTCCGTCCGTATGGTTGCAAGTTTTTTCCACACCCTTCAAGCTAGAGACTTGAAACTTTCCAATTCTCTTTATCTATGGGATAGTAAATTAAAGTGTCAAGATGGGGGTTCTACGATAACTGGGGGGCTGGCAAATCGATAAATTCGATAACTCAAAACCGATAAATCCACATATTTCGCACATCCTTACAGCTATAAGTACCAAATTTGGTAAGAAGATAGCTATTAGCAACCCCCAAAAAACTGCATCAAAAATTTTGGAGCCACGCCCCCCCATTTCGCCCCCAGCCCCCCCCGCATTTTGAAATCACAAATGGCTATATCTCCCACAGTTTTTGAGCTATAGCCACCAAATTTGGTGCCAAGATAGGTGATGATGACCCCCTAAAAACCGCACCAAAAGTTTGGATACCACGCCCACCGATACTGCCCTAGCCGCCCCCATCCACCCCAACGCTTCGTCAAAAACGGGAATGCGTGTATCTTCCAGAGTTGTGGAGCTAAAGCCACCAAATTTGGTAAGAAGATAGCTGGCAACGACCCCCAAAAATCTGCATCAAAGTTTTGGAGCCACGCCCTCCATTTCGCCCCCCTTTCCCCACTTTTTACAATTTTCGAGCTAGAGTCACCAAATTTGGTATGAAGATAGCAATTGACATTCCACAAAGATCTGCATCAAAAATTTGGATGCCACGCCCACCCATACCACCCCCAACCCCCCTTTCCCCAATTTTTACAAATTTCGAGCTAGAGTCACCAAATTTGGTATGAAGATAGCAATTGATATTTCTCAAAGATCTGCATCAAAAATTTGGATGCCACGCCCACCCATACCGCCCCCAGCCCCCTTTTCCCCACTTTTTACAAACTTCGAGCTAGAGTCACCAAATTTGGTATGTAGATAGCAATTGACATTCCACATAGATCTGCATCAAAAATTTGGATGCCTCGCCCACCCAAACCGCCCCCAGCCCCCCTTTCCACACTTATTACAAATTTCGAGCTAGAGTCACCAAATTTGGTTTGAAGATAGCAATTGACATTTCACAAAGATCTGCAACAAAAATTTTGATGCCTCAACTACCCTTACTGCCCCCAGCCCCCCCCCTTTCCCTACATTCTACAAACTTTGAGCTAGAGTCACCAAATTTGGAAGGAATATAGCTGGTGGCATCCCCATCTGCATCGGAGAATCTTTAAGGTAGCGTACACCCCTGCCGCATCCGTACCCCTTTGCAATCAGGCCTCTTTTTACCGGTTTTAATACTGGTATCGAGTATGACGCAGTCGGTTGCGTCCGACTGCAACGTTTCTACTTGTTCTATTTGGTTACTTATGCTCATCTTTGCTATCTTTATAGTACAACCGACACGATTTGCAAACACTTATTGTCTGGTCTATCCGTCTCGTCTGTCTGGGCCCATAACCAATGTTGAGGTATATTCCAGGAACTTAATAAAAGGCGCAGCAAGTAAGGTTTGCGTGCGTTCGGTCGCAGCATTTAATAAGAACTAAACTCTATCGAGTATAATGAATTAACATAAAATGATAATATCGATATATGATACGATATACGAGTGCTGCCAGATTATATGTAGACTTACAATATTTTCAATAGATTCCTTTAACCTGTTAAATGCGTAAGACGAGTCAACTCATCTAAGCAAAACCTTTTCGAGTTGCGTAAGACGAGATAACTCGTCCTGGAAAGTTAAGAATTCGGAGGAGACATAAGGACTAAAATTTTTCAATAAGTTCCAGAGCAGTTGTCATTAAGTCATAAAAATTCGTTTTTATACTCGATACCGAAGGTAAAGAGTAGATTGAGTTTGTGCAATGCATTTGGTGTCCGTCCGTCCGTCCGTCCGTCTGTATGTTCGCAACTTTTTTCCACACCCTTCAAGCTAGAGACTTGAAACTTTTCAATTCTCTTTATCTATGGGATAGTAAATTAAAGTGTCAAGATGGGGGTTCTACGATAACTGGGGGGCTGGCAAATCGATAAATTCGATAACTCAAAACCGACAAGTCCACATATTTCGCACATCCTTGCAGCTAGAAGTACCAAATTTGGTAAGAAGATAGCTACTAGCAACCCCCAAAAAACTGCATCAAAAATTTTGAAGCCACGCCCCCCCCCATTCCGCCCCAGCCCCCTCGCATTTTAACACGCATCTGTCCCTTGTGTCAATTTGGCACAATTTTGAGATTCAAAATGCTTTTGCGGCTTCTCTACTTATCGAATGTGAATAAAATTTTGGCTCACTGAACGAATTTTGACAAATTTTCAGAAAATCATAATTTAAATATTTTTCCATTGTTATTTTCGTTGCAAATGAAAAAGTTACAAAAGAGTCCCTGGCGTGTCAATTTGACACATATGGGAAAATAACGGGCACTTTGGTTTTTCCTTATTGCCTGCTACCTGCTATGTACTACCAAAATATTTGGCATGGGTGTTTTTCTTCTTGTAACTCACAACTGGTTCAAGCTTGAACCTATAGAGGACCTACAAAAAATATGCCAGGATATCAAAAACCAAGAATATGGCGTCTGCATCGGGAAATATAGTGATGAGCGACGAGGAGTACGAGCAGACCGATCAGTTTGAATCAGATGACGATGACAGCGACTACGAGCCAAATGAAAATGAGACTGATGTGGAAACTGAAACTGATAGCGATACGGACCTTTTATGCGAGGAGGTGAGACGAGAATTGGTTGCAGAGTCCAGCTTAGCATTTTTGTCAAAAGACAAAAAAATTTAGTACTCGCTGGACCAACCGAAAACTATGCGACAAGCTATTTGTAACCTGCGTGTAAGCTCAGGTACAAATAATGTGCGTCGCAAACTTAGTATTCAACAAGGTATTTATTATTCATCTTGTTTCCGTCGTCAGGTGCCACAGTGTTCGCAGCATCACGCTGTGTTGATAAGCTCTCTGCAATGCTCTTATTTCTCGAACCCATTGAGCAGACCATTGTCGACATGACCAATTTGTACGGCATACGGTCATGTGGAAGTGAATGGAAGAATGTCGACATCTGCACTATGCGAGCATATTATGGAGTTTTGCTGCTTGCAGGAGTGTATCGGTCGCATGGTGAATGCATTACTGAGCTGTGGAATCTAAAAAGTGGACGACCGATATTATCAGCAACAATGTCGCTCAAGCGTTATAAGCAGATCACTCGGTGTTTGTGGTTCGACGATCGGGAAGAGAGAGCACACTTCCGTTTTCGAGACAAATTCGCGCCAGTTCGAAAAATTTTTGATAAATGGGCATATCGACTCAAATTGTGCTATATTCCTGGCAAAAATGTAACCGTCGACGAGCAGTTGCTACCATACCGTGGTCGATGTCCGTTTACGCAGTACATCCCGTCGAAACCCTGCAAATACGGTATCAAACACTGGATTCTGTGTGATGCATCAACATTTTACGTGTATGCTGTTGATGTTTACATTGGTCGTAACCGCAACTGTGCACCCGAAGTAAACCTGGCAGAACGGGTTGTATTGCAGCTTACAGAGGGACTCAACGGAAGAAACGTTACTACCGACAATTTCTTCACATCCCACGGTCTTGCGGTAAAATTTAAGCAGAAACAAATTACAACCGTTGGCACTATTCGTAAAAACAGAAAGGAGCTGCCACCTCTGGTACTGGACATGAAGAACAAACCACTGTACCATTCTCAATTTGTGTTCGATCACGTGCTGAACTCGACAGTGGTTTCGTACTTAACGAAGAGACGTCGCACAGTGGGGCCTTTGCTCATTTAGCTTATCAAAAATCATATCTTCTAAACTAATAAAGCGATTTCAAAAATTTAAAAAGCAATTAATAGATGACTTTTCAAGCTTTAAAATGAATGTTCGCCAAAAGTGCTAGGTATCCGTGGTGCTTAAATATTCAAGGTCAAAGTCAAGAAATATTTCCAGCACATTTTACCTGTAAAATTCCAATTAAAAACGTTTGTTTTTAATCATAACTGAACATTTTTTATAACTTCAATGACTATTTCGCATTTTTTGTTGTTTTTATTCGATTTTCTAACTTAAATACATAAAATTTAAATTCTTATTTTTGGGTGATTTTTTGAGGTTAATTTTTAATATTTGCTATCGATGGCTGATCTTCAACCAAATAATCATCAACATTAATGCTAGTAAGGTTAACATCTAATAAACTCAACATTTCGGAACTATAGTTGCTATCTTCCAAATCCTTTCGTGATCGCACATGTCTCAGCGATGCAAGAAGTGGATCCGATGAGGCTGCCAGCATGTTGAAAAGGTCTCCATTTTGTCGCACCCGAGAAATTTTGCACGTATTAGTGTATCTGAACCTCTTGTAGTCCTTGTTTTTACATTCCTGTGCTTCTTCGGACAGCTCTCCAATAGGTAAGCACTGATATTCTATTAAGTCCTTTCCATGAGCCAAAATCCTATGTACCGTGGGGGTTAGTTTTTTCTAAGAATACAATCCAGTCAAAAGTTGAGCTGTTTTTGATGCGTATTCGCCAAATTTTGCACCATCTATCATTTATTTGCCGTTTATAACATTTAGGATAACAGCAAACCTTTTAATGATCTCATTATGAACACCTGTTATCAAAGTTGTTATTTGATCATTTTCAAAAAATCTCCTCGAAGTATTTCCATCATTCGTATTCCCGTATCCGTGCTCCGTTGAGTCGTCTAAACTGTGAAAGTCTTTTTGAGTTTTTTTTACAAATGGGACACCTCAATGTTGAGGAGGTGTTTGTAATTTCATTTAAGACTTTTCCATCAATCATTGTCAGGAAGAAATCAAACTTCACCGTGAATGTTTTTCCACTCTTGGTTTGAAAAACAGTAGGCTAATTTGATTTTGTATGTCGGTTACAGTTGATTTAATCAATTCAGACGACTCCTTCGCATATTTGAAGAAAATAGGGCGACAATAATGAATCGATGATGGTCGGCGATTTTTCCAATGTTCAGAAGTTTCACTCCTAAGGCGTAAGGGAACTACAGAAGCCATAAACATATTTTCATCAGAAATAGTTTCGTCATCTGTCTGTATAATTTGTTTGTATATGCTTTGTCCAGACGATCCATCACATCCCCACTTATTGAGTAGAGTCAGATTTTCAGGAAGAAGCTCGACCTCTCCATCAGGCAAACTTTCAACTATACGCCTAGCAGTCCCTGTTATTATTGTATTAGGTGGCACTGCTTCCTTTTTGGCAAATACAATTTTTTTATATTCGGGAAGAACTTTGACGTTATGTTTTTTTAAGGAGCTGCGTAAAATTTCATACTTCTCCTTAGTCAATCCCAAGTCCATAAATAGGGAAAACGCTTCTTCATCAGTGTACTTAATGGCGACTGAGTTTGGTGGCGTTGGAATACTTTCTTTAATCCTATTCAGCCGTAAAGGACTGGCGACCTGCACAGCTTTCGTAATTGTCGCTCTTGTCCTCTCTTGTTCCTTCATATACTTGGATGAAAGTGCTTCCGACAGATGTTCAGCTGTTAAGCTATCCGTAGCATCCTCAAGCTTACGTTTCTTTGTAACACATGAACACTCCTCCATACTTTTTTGCGGCCTTCCTCTTCCTCGGCTAGTCGATGGGTAAACTTCTCCCTGTCCTGAATATCCGAATGTTGTACATTCCTCCAACCAATTTTCATGCTTTTTTATGAAAGCCGACATGGTTCTATGGACCAAGTTCCATTTTCGCTTCAAGTTAGCGTGAATGAATTTAATTTGTGTCTGAAGCGCACAACTAGCGTTTTCGAGTACGCCAATCTCTTTAAGCAATGCCACTTGAAAATCGTTAATATATTCAGAAGCACGAAAAAGTTCAAAAATCTTTGAATTTGTTAAATCCATTATTGCGCTTATTTAATAAATGAATAAAAATACTATTCAATCTGAAAATTTCTTATTGTTCGCAGCAATAAACAACAAGTGTTTCCTCTTATGAAGTTATGAAATAACTGTTGCCATCAAGTGACAAATTTTGCACTTTATACCATATTTTTGAGTTAGCTAGGTAAGCAAGCAAAATTGGTATAACCCTTTTCCAATTAGCTAGGTAAAAAACAATATATACCTAAGGTATTGATTTACATTAAAAATAGGTAAACGGGGAAATACAGAAATTAAAAAAAAAAATAACCTATAGTACCGCAACTTTCCATCAACTACAATTATATTTACCTGCCTCCTCAGACCTTTTCCATTCAGGTAATTAGAAAGGATAGGAAGGTAGAACTTATAATACAACATTTAGAAATGTTGTCAATAAACAGCACACACGCTACAGCCAAATTTGTATGCGCTCTTCTTCTTCCTTATACCTGCCGCGTGTTTTTAACTCGAGGTATCCCTAGTTTTTTGGCTCGCGTTTCCAAAATGCAGATTTTCGCAGATTGTGACTATATACATATGAAAGGTATATATTATAGCTTTCAAATGCATGTGGTCCCACCGTGACTCTGAGAGATACTTTTTTGTTATAGTCCACGAAAGTTCAAAAAATGCCAAAATTTAGTGTATTTTTTAAACGATTCTAATTTAATAAGTATTTCAGCTATATTTAAACTGTATACAGAAAAACACTGAGATTGAACATACTTTTCAGATAAAGAAAAAAGATCGAAGATCGGTTGTGTACGTCGCCCAATATTCAGTTCGAAAGTGGTAAATTTCGGTAAAAATTGTCATTTTTTCGTACTCACGTAAAATTACTCAACTTTGAGGAGCTCTACCACGCATAATTATTAAACGATTTAAAAAATCTTTTGGATCCATAATCTTTGAAGTATTCTCTATCGATTACATATTTCACTTTTGCCAAACGCGTTCATGAAAAAAAATTATTTTTGATAGCTATCCGAGAAAAGGCCCCACTGTGCGTCGTTTCGTTACGTTACTCAGCACAATGCATTTATCGGCACAAATAGAAGAGAAAGACGTTAAAAAAAAGCCGGAAATTATACATTTTTATAATAGAACGAAATGCGGCGTCGACATTATGGATGAGATGGTAGGCACTTATCGCTGCAAACGCAAAGTTAACAGATAGCCTGTCGCAGTATTTTGCAATATGCTATATATATCTGCGTTGAATGCGTTCATTTTATTCACGAAATTGAACCCAAACTGGAATTTGGCCAAAAAAAAAACATCCGTCGCCGCCTTTTTATACTCGATACCGAAGGTAAAGAGTATATTGGTTTTGTGCAATGTCCGTCATGGTGTCTGTCCGTCTGTCCGTCCGTATGGTTGCAAGTTTTTTCCACACCCTTCAAGCTAGAGACTTGAAACTTTCCAATTCTCTTTATCTATGGGATAGTAAATTAAAGTGTCAAGATGGGGGTTCTACGATAACTGGGGGGCTGGCAAATCGATAAATTCGATAACTCAAAACCGATAAATCCACATATTTCGCACATCCTTACAGCTATAAGTACCAAATTTGGTAAGAAGATAGCTATTAGCAACCCCCAAAAAACTGCATCAAAAATTTTGGAGCCACGCCCCCCATTCCGCCCCAGCCCCCTCGCATTTTAAAGTCAAAATAGCCCATATCTCCCACAGTTTTTGAGCTATAGCCACCAAATTTGGTGCCAAGATAGGTGATGATGACCCCCTAAAAACCGCACCAAAAGTTTGGATGCCACGCCCACCGATACTGCCCTAGCCGCCCCCATCCACCCCAACGCTTCGTCAAAAACGGGAATGCGTGTATCTTCCAGAGTTGTGGAGCTAGATCCTCCAAATTTGGTGGGAAGATAGCTGTTAACGACCCCCAAAAAACTGCATCAAAGTTTTGGAGCCACGCCCACCCATTCCGCCCCCAGCCCCCCCGCATTTTGAAATCAGAAATGGCTATATCTCCCACAGTTTTTGAGCTATAGCCCCCAAATTTGGTGCCAAGATAGGTGATGATGACCCCCTAAAAACCGCACCAAAAGTTTGGATACCACGCCCACCGATACTGCCCTAGCCGCCCCCATCCACCCCAACGCTTCGTCAAAAACGGGAATGCGTGTATCTTCCAGAGTTGTGGAGCTAAAGCCACCAAATTTGGTATGAAGATAGCTGGCAACGACCCCCAAAAATCTGCATCAAAGTTTTGGAGCCACGCCCTCCATTTCGCCCCCCTTTCCCCACTTTTTACAATTTTCGAGCTAGAGTCACCAAATTTGGTATGAAGATAGCAATTGACATTCCACAAAGATCTGCATCAAAAATTTGGATGCCACGCCCACCCATACCACCCCCAACCCCCCTTTCCCCAATTTTTACAAATTTCGAGCTAGAGTCACCAAATTTGGTATGAAGATAGCAATTGATATTTCTCAAAGATCTGCATCAAAAATTTGGATGCCACGCCCACCCATACCGCCCCCAGCCCCCTTTTCCCCACTTTTTACAAACTTCGAGCTAGAGTCACCAAATTTGGTATGTAGATAGCAATTGACATTCCACATAGATCTGCATCAAAAATTTGGATGCCTCGCCCACCCAAACCGCCCCCAGCCCCCCTTTCCACACTTATTACAAATTTCGAGCTAGAGTCACCAAATTTGGTATGAAGATAGCAATTGACATTTCACAAAGATCTGCAACAAAAATTTTGATGCCTCAACTACCCTTACTGCCCCCAGCCCCCCCCTCCTTTCCCTACATTCTACAAACTTTGAGCTAGAGTCACCAAATTTGGAAGGAATATAGCTGGTGGCATCCCCATCTGCATCGGAGAATCTTTAAGGTAGCGTACACCCCTGCCGCATCCGTACCCCTTTGCAATCAGGCCTCTTTTTACCGGTTTTAATACTGGTATCGAGTATGACGCAGTCGGTTGCGTCCGACTGCAACGTTTCTACTTGTTTTGATTGAACTCGGGTACTCCCTAGTCACGCTGCATATCGACCAACGGGATCGAGCACCACGAGGCCAGTCCAAACCGAAACTGATGCATCTGCGAACAGTCGCTTGTTGCACCACACACCAACTGGGAAGCGCGCAAGGTGCCACATATGCCCACAGGCAAAGAATGCAAACATCCACTCTGCCGAATGCGATAGGTGCATGAAAAAAGTTTGCCCGCAGCATCGCTTTGTTCTATGCGAAACATGCGGTTCATAGATGTTTTTGTTTTTATTATTTAAATAAATATTTTCAATTTTAAAAATATTTTTCCTTACATTTTTTTTGATTGTGTCAAATTGACACACCAGGGACTGATTTGTTATTATACTCGATACCGAAGGTAAAGAATATATTGGGTTTGTGCAATGTCCGTCATGGTGTCCGTCCGTCCGTCCGTCTGTCCGTCTGTATGTTCGCAACTTTTTTCCACACCCTTCAAGCTAGAGACTTGAAACTTTCCAATTCTCTTTATCTATGGGATAGTAAATTAAAGAGTCAAGATGGGGGTTCTACGATAACTGGGGGGGCTGGCAAAACGATAAATTCGATAACTCAAAAACGATAAATCCACATATTTCGCACATCCTTACAGCTAGAACTACCAAATTTGGTAAGAAGATACCTACTTGCAACCCCCAAAAAACTGCATCAAAAGTTTTGGAGCCACGCCCACCTATTCCGCCCCCAGCCCCCCCGCAATTTAAAGTCAAAAAAGCCTATATCGTCCACAGTTTTCGAGCTAGAGCCACCAAATTTGGTGCCAAGATAGGCGATGATGACCCCCCAAAAACTGCATCAGAAGTTTGGATGCCATGCCCACAAATACCGCCCTAGCCGCCCCCAGCTGCCCCAACGCTTCGTCAAAAACGGGAATGCGTGTATCTTCCAGAGTTGTGGAGCTAGAGCCACCAAATTTGGTAGGAAGATAGCTGGTAACGACCCCCAAAGAACTGCATCAAAGTTTTGGAGCCACGCCCACCCATTCCGCCCCCAGCCCCCCCGCATTTTGAAATCAGAAAAGCCTATATCTCCCACAGTTTTTGAGCTGGAGCCACCAAATTTGGTGCCAATATAGGTGAAGATGAACCCACAAGAACTGCATCAAAAGTTTGGATGCCACGCCCACTAATACCGCACTAGCCGCCCCCAGCTGCCCCAACGCTTCGTCAAAAACGGGAATGCGTGTATCTTCCAGAGCTGTGGAGCTAGAGCCACCAATTTTGGTAGGAAGATAGCTGGTAGCGACGCCCAAAAATCTGCATCAAAGTTTTGGAGCCACGCCCACCCATTTCGCCCCCCTTTCCCCACCCAATACAAATTTTGAGCTAGAGTCACCAAATTTGGTATGAAGGTAGCAATTGACATTTTACAAATATCTGCATCAAAAATTTGAATGCCACACCCACCCATACCGCCCCCAGCCCCCCCTTTCTCCACATTTTACAAACTTTGAGCTAGAGTCACCAAATTTGGTATGAAGATAGCAATTAACATTCCACATAGATCTGCAGCAAAAATTTGGATGCCACGCCCATCCATACCGCCCCCAGCCCCCCTTTCCCACCTTTTACAAACTTTGAGCTAGAGTCACCAAATTTGGTATGAAGGTAGCAATTGACATTCCACAAAGATCTGCATCACAAATTTGGATGCCACGCCCACCCATACCGCCCCCAGCCCCCCTTTCCCAACAAACTTAAAAACTTTGAGCTAGAGTCACCAAATTTGTAAGGAAGATAGCTTGTGGCATCCCCATCTGCATCGGAAAATCTTTTAGGCAGCGTACACCCCTGCCGCATCCGTACCCCTCTGCAGTCAGGCCTCTTTTTACCGGTTTTAATACTGGTATCGAGTATGCCGCAGTCGGTTGCGTCCGACTGCAACGTTTCCACTTGTTATTATTTTTACCGAAGGTTAAGAGTATATTGGGTTTGTGCAATGTCCGTCATGGTGTCCGTCCGTCTGTCCGTCCGTATGTTCGCAACTTTTTTCCACACCCTTCAAGCTAGTGACTTGAAACTTTCCAATTCTCTTTATCTATGGGATAGTAAATTAAAGTGTCAAGATGGGGGCTGTTCGATAACTGGGGGGCTGGCAAATCGATAAATTCGATATCTCAAAACCGATAAATCCACTTATTTCACACAGTCTGAAACTAGTGTTTCTGTTGAGTTCTGTTAAGATACTGATTTTATTCTTACAAATCCTAGTCCTTATATACTAACAACATGTCTTAGAGTAGGTCTGCGGTGGCACATAATCGCCAGCAGATAGTCACTTTTTGTTTAGGTTAATTTCTATTTTAAATATTAGTGTAGGTCTTTTGACAATCTTTGGTGACCTTATCTTTTGCTATGATTTTATTTATATTTTTAGCTCTTGCTGCAGCCGCATGCAGCAGGGTTAAAGTGACGTTTTGTATATTTTACCAAGACTCTATTGAGACTTGGTGTCAAGTGTTCATGCGTGAACATTCTGCGGCGGGCCAACAAAGGTGATGGCCCGTAGTTTATTCGTTACAGTTATTTTTCTTATTACATATATAATCAATATTACCACCAAAACTAATACAACCATTAACGAAGCATGTCCAGACACGTGATGAAAGTTTAACCCATTTAATTCTACGTGATGGTCTTTTAATTGTTGGACTTTGCCTAGTAACCTATTCAATTCCTCTGAAGTACTAATATTGGTTGCTGCTATTGGATCCCACATAATTTTTGGTATTTCATTTATTTCTCCTACGTAAGAAGGAATAATGGTTTCTTGCCTTTCTGATTGTATTTTATGGTGAGCAACTAATAATTTATCTTCTGTTCTAGCTGTACAGTCAGATCTAATAGATAATATTCCTTGTTCTGGCAAGTTTACTATTTCTGGGGGTGTTTTCTCACATTGTATCCTAGCAGTCGTATTACGCAGGTTTTTAAAAAGCCACGTGCTCCTGCCTTCTAATTCTACCCAGTATGTTTTGGATCTTATAATGGATTTATAAATGCAAGTTGATGGTCTGTTTGGTTTGAAAGGTGATGTTTCGCAGGTATTATCACTGGCACTGTTCCAAGGCCAATTCACTTCACACACTCGTTTGTTTGTTTGCCATTTTTGGCATTTATTTAATGTGGATTCTTTCATAAGATGGTACGAATCCATTTCAAAATTGTATACTAAAAACTCTGAGATTAACTGTATCATTAACAAATGCCCATCTCGCTGTACTGGTACTGGTATAATTCTAAAGAGTTGAGATGGATGCCTGCTGAACAATGGTATTTTGGCATATACGACAAGTTTATTTTCTATAAAAATTCCTTTTGCCTTCAGCAGTGTGTAAATCTCCTTAATTTCAGTATTAGTTCTTTTTCCTGGTAGTACTAATTTTTCGGATAGGCTATCTTTTATTTTTAAGATCTCATCCCTTAATTGTCTTGGTTTTAAAATGTTTGGATTCAATCGCCCATGATTAATGTCAATTAGTAATCCTATTAAACTTGCTTGTATTTTGTCACACTCATCAATTAAAGTACTAAGTTCTTTGGTTAATAAGAAGAAGCTAATGGATTCCTTATAAACATAATAACTTTCCTTGAGAAGTTCGGTCATGTTCTCTATTCGATCATTCATTCTCCCAAAGTTTCTATTTATATCCTCTGTGGTCTTCTGTATTATATTTGTTGTCGAGTCTATTACTGACGTTTGTTTTTTCTCTAATGCCTTTAAGTTGTACTGATTTTGGAGTAATCCTTTCATGTTTACCTCCATCATTTCCCTATCGTCGGCATCCATTATACCAAACAAAATGTGATATAACGAGCCCATAAAATTCAATGGGGATCGCCTTTTTCTTATTGGTTTTTTGGTTGTGAATAGTTCGTTATTTTCTTCTAAATCTGAAATTTGTTTTTGTGTGTTGTTTAAGATCAGATTGCACTGATCCTCGAACTCATGGAGCTTCTTACACACAATTCTCATTTTCTGCACTAGTTTGCTTCCCCTATGCAGCATTTCAAAATATGGGTTCATGTCGTAAAAAATGACTAAATCCCAAAAGGATGACACTATCTCTACCTCGCCCATTGGATCCAGATACATAGCGGAAGAGCTATTCATATTCTTTATTGCCCATTTCCTTTCTTCTTCTCTTAACGATGTTGTGCTTGAAACTTGGCAGAATAGCATCAGAAACAGCATCATCATTAATCCAAGCTTTGAGACTTTGAGTCTTTTAGAGCTTCTCTTTTCATCCTTATTATTTTTTTCTTCATTCTCATTTTTGTCGTGTGTCTGTATGCCAATAAACGGGCACACTTTCGTTATTGGTCTTGTGGAGAAGCCATCCTGTAACTTTACTTTTACTACCCTAACTTTATTGTCGTTGCCCTTATGAACTTCTTCTATTTTACCCAAGGGCCATCTTGCTGGATGACAGTTTTCGTCTTTCATTATTACTATCTGTCCTTTTTGTATATCCCGTGTCTCTTTTTTCCACTTACTTCTTTGTTGGAGAGTAAATAAATAATCTTCTTTCCATTTTGACCAAAACTCTTTTTTCATTCTCTGAATCAATTTCCATCTATCCAAATTGCCTATTTTATGCTGTGTTTCTGATTCTATGCTGTCTAAAGTTGGTCTTCCAATTAAAAAATGCCCTGGTGTCAACACTTCATTGTCGTCAATGTCTTCTCCGTATGTATACAAAGGTCGTGAATTTAATACTGCTTCTATTTGACACAATAATGTTGACATTTCTTCGTATGTTAAATTGTTGTCACCTATTACTCTTTTTAAGTGATATTTCACTGATTTAACTCCGGCCTCCCAAATACCTCCGAAGTGAGGTCCTGCCGGCGGGATAAAATGCCATTGGATTTTTTCATTTTCAAGTATTGGGACAATTACATCGTTATTTTGAATCGCTTTTACGAAATCTTGATCTAGCTTTCTTGACGCACCTACGAAATTTGTTCCATTGTCAGAGTATATGTGAGCACATTTGCCTCGTCTTGCTATAAATCTTCGTAATGCAGCTAAAAACGCATCTGATGTTAAATCACTAACTACTTCTAAGTGACTTGCTTTTGTGACCATACATACGAATACTGCTATATAGCCTTTATATGTTTTCTGTCCGCGAGTTTTCGAGCATTTAATATTGTATGGTCCTGCATAGTCTACTCCTGTATTTAAAAACGGGAGAGATTCTGTTATTCTATATTTTGGAAGATTTCCCATTATTTGCTCTATTGTTTGTTGCTTGTATCTAGTGCACCTAACACATTCTTTTAGATATTTCTTTAAGGAATTCCTTAACCCGAATATCCAGTATTTTCTTTGAATATGATTTCTCATAAGGTTAATTCCTCCATGCAATGTTTCTTTATGTGCTTGTTTTATTAAAAGAGAAGTCATGTGACTTTTGTCTAATATTATTGGATGTTTAACGTCAAAATCAGCGTTCGAATTTTGAAGTCTACCTCCTACTCTTAATATCCCGTCTTTATCTAAAAATGGATTTAATCCTAATATTTTACTTTTTGATTTAATTTCCATTTTTTGACGTAAGCAATTTATTTCTTCAGAAAATATATCTGCTTGTTCTTGCTTAAGCAATGTTATTTTTGCTTTTTTAAGTTCTTTTACCGTTAAATACGGCGGAAACACCTCTTTTTATACTCGATACCGAAGGTAAAGAGTATATTGGTTTTGTGCAATGTCCGTCATGGTGTCTGTCCGTCTGTCCGTCTGTCCGTCCGTATGGTTGCAAGTTTTTTCCACACCCTTCAAGCTAGAGACTTGAAACTTTCCAATTCTCTTTATCTATGGGATAGTAAATTAAAGTGTCAAGATGGGGGTTCTACGATAACTGGGGGGCTGGCAAATCGATAAATTCGATAACTCAAAACCGATAAATCCACATATTTCGCACATCCTTACAGCTATAAGTACCAAATTTGGTAAGAAGATAGCTATTAGCAACCCCCAAAAAACTGCATCAAAAATTTTGGAGCCACGCCCCCCATTCCGCCCCCAGCCCCCCCGCATTTTAAAGTCAAAATAGCCCATATCTCCCACAGTTTTTGAGCTATAGCCACCAAATTTGGTGCCAAGATAGGTGATGATGACCCCCTAAAAACCGCACCAAAAGTTTGGATGCCACGCCCACCGATACTGCCCTAGCCGCCCCCATCCACCCCAACGCTTCGTCAAAAACGGGAATGCGTGTATCTTCCAGAGTTGTGGAGCTAAAGCCACCAAATTTGGTATGAAGATAGCTGGCAACGACCTCCAAAAATCTGCATCAAAGTTTTGGAGCCACGCCCTCCATTTCGCCCCCCTTTCCCCACTTTTTACAATTTTCGAGCTAGAGTCACCAAATTTGGTATGAAGATAGCAATTGACATTCCACAAAGATCTGCATCAAAAATTTGGATGCCACGCCCACCCATACCACCCCCAACCCCCCTTTCCCCAATTTTTACAAATTTCGAGCTAGAGTCACCAAATTTGGTATGAAGATAGCAATTGATATTTCTCAAAGATCTGCATCAAAAATTTGGATGCCACGCCCACCCATACCGCCCCCAGCCCCCTTTTCCCCACTTTTTACAAACTTCGAGCTAGAGTCACCAAATTTGGTATGTAGATAGCAATTGACATTCCACATAGATCTGCATCAAAAATTTGGATGCCTCGCCTGCCCAAACCGCCCCCAGCCCCCCTTTCCACACTTATTACAAATTTCGAGCTAGAGTCACCAAATTTGGTATGAAGATAGCAATTGACATTTCACAAAGATCTGCAACAAAAATTTTGATGCCTCAACTACCCTTACTGCCCCCAGCCCCCCCCTTTCCCTACATTCTACAAACTTTGAGCTAGAGTCACCAAATTTGGAAGGAATATAGCTGGTGGCATCCCCATCTGCATCGGAGAATCTTTAAGGTAGCGTACACCCCTGCCGCATCCGTACCCCTTTGCAATCAGGCCTCTTTTTACCGGTTTTAATACTGGTATCGAGTATGACGCAGTCGGTTGCGTCCGACTGCAACGTTTCTACTTGTTTAAATTTGATTGCAATAAATCTTAATATATATGCTACTATTCTTTCTAATTTTTGTATGCAAGAGTATTTTTGAATTAAATTTTTTATAATAGCACTGCCAAGGTTAATTAATACTGTATTGACTATTAGATTATCTTCGGCTACCTGTTCTTTGGGCCAATAGTCTTTAGGTTTTGATAGCCATTTGGGTCTTTTTTTTTTTTTTGTGGTCTTGATTCTCCTAACAATTTTTCTTCTTTAAACGGAATTGTTACTGTGTACCTTTCATCTAATTCCCTTTTCGTTGTTCTTGCGAAGCTTTTCTTTGCAGCTTTCTGTTTCTGCATCTTCTTCATCATCCTCTTCTACCTCCCAAAACCTTTGTGAATCTTTAGACTCAATTATTGACGCGACTATATTTCCCTTTCCTTTGGATTTGGTGCATCCTGACACTATCCACCCAAATTCAGTATTCTGACCGAGAAGCCCGTCGATTTTAACTAATTGATTGATTCATTAATTGAATCAATAAATGCTTAAAGTGCTCTGCTGAATCTCTCAGTACTGGCAACTCTAAAACTGAAGCAAATGCGACACAACGCATCTTGCCTCTTTTACTGCAGGATGCCTTGCCCAATTTTCTTCTATTGTCAAGGGCCTGCTAGTGGTTTTTTAGCAATGACTTTTCAAAGCACTTCTTTTTAAGCGCTAGTCATGCCTTTCGTCCTTTTCCGAATTGTAAGTTCGGCTCGAGCGCCTTAGGCCTATTTCGAGAGGGCAATTTTTCCGACCGTCTTTTTGACGTAATCGGACGGTCTTTGAGTGCTTCTAAACGGCAACTCAAAGACTATATATTCCGACTGCTCTGCTGAATCACTCAGTACTGGCAACTCCAAAACTGAAGCAAATGCGACACAACGCATCTTGCCTCTTTTAAATGCTTAAAGTGCTCTGCTGAATCTCTCAGTACTGGCAACTCTAAAGCTGAAGCAAATGCGACACAACGCATCTTGCCTCTTTTACTGCAGGATGCCTTGCCCAATTTTCTTCTATTGTCAAGGGCCTGCTAGTGGTTTTTTAGCAATGACTTATCAATATCACATCATATTGCTTGGAATTGAAGTATTCATGATCGACTACTCCAATTTTGCAGAATATGTTGTGATTCGCCTGAAAACTGGTTAGAAGTTTCTCTACTTCTTCCCTGTCAACTTCTTGACTTCCATCTAGCTGTCTAACTCTTTTAACTATTTCTGACTGCTTCGTTAACAGTTCTATCGTTTTGTCGGACAACATTTTGTTTTTTTTTTTAATGGAAATTTTTGAAAATATGTATTTTATTTTTTTCTAAATTTTAAATGCACTTAACTAACATAAGTTTATTTTAATATTTTTAAGTAGACTTAAAAAAATTGAAATATATAATTTTGTTTTTTAAGTGGACTGTATGTTTTTAATATTTTTAAGAAGACTGGGTATTTAAAAAATTTAAATATATAATTTTGTTTTTTAAGTGGACTGTGTGTTTTTTGTTATAGTGAGGCGATCTTGCCGCCGTTTTCACAATGGGTTCGCCAAAAGGCGCACTCGCATTTTAATGTTTATTATATTTTTTTATTTAATTGACGCTCTATAGCGTCGATCTGCTCCTACAGACGCGATGCCTTCTGCTAAGTTGGTGGTGACTCGTGCTGGATCCTCTCCAGCAGTTCTCGCCTGGTTTGCCTGAGCCTGTACATCTCGTCTTTTGGGGGCCTTGGTAATTGGTATTGCCACCAATTTTTCTTCCTCTGCTTTCCGCGCTGCTTCTGCCGCTCTTACTGCAGGCTGCCTTGCCCAATATTCTTTTATTGACAATGGCTTCGGCCCTGCTTGTGGTTGCTCCGCAATGACTTTCTGCAGCACTTCCTGATAAGTGCTAGTCATTGGTGAATTGGCGCTCTTACTGCAGATTGCCTTGCTCAATATTCTTCTATTGACAAGAGCCTGCCAGTGCTTCTTTCCGTCCTTTTGAGTTCAAGCGCCTTAGGCCTATCTCGAAGGCACGGAATCGGATAGTTTTTGAGTGCTTATTTTTTTAAAGTCAACTCCAAAAACCAAATGTTGAGCGTGCCAAACTACGGCACTGCTCTACGGTCTAAATGTTCGGCGTGCTACTAATTTCAGCACTGTTCGAACGACCAAATGTTCGGTGTGCCAAACTACGGCACCACTCGACGGTCTAACTGTTCGGCGTGCCGCTAATTTTAGCACTGCTCGAACGACCAATGCTCGGCGTGCCAAACTACGGCACTGCCCGAAGGTCTTACTGTTCGGCGTGCCAAATTACGGCACTGCTCGAAGGACCAAATGAAACTAGTGTTTCTGTTGAGTTCTGTAAAGATACTGATTTTATTCTTACAAATCCTAGTCCTTATATACTAACAACATGTCTTAGAGTAGGTCTGCGGTGGCACATAATCGCCAGCAGATAGTCACTTTTTGTTTAGGTTAATTTCTATTTTAAATATTAGTGTAGGTCTTTTGACAATCTTTGGTGACCTTATCTTTTGCTATGATTTTATTTATATTTTTAGCTCTTGCTGCAGCCGCATGCAGCAGGGTTAAAGTGACGTTTTGTATATTTTACCAAGACTCTATTGAGACTTGGTGTCAAGTGTTCATGCGTGAACACAGTCTTACAGCTAGAACTACCAAATTTTGGTGAGCAGATAGCTACTAGCAACCCCCAACAAATGTATAAAATTTTGGAGAACTCCCACTCATTCCGCCCCCAGCCTCCCCACATTTTGAAATCAGAAATGGCTATATCTCCCACAGTTTTTGAGCTAGAGCCACCAAATTTGGTGCCAATATAGGTGATGATGACCCCCAAAAACTGCATCAAAAGTTTGGATGCCACGCCCACCAATACTAGCCTAGCCGCCCCCATCCACCCCAACGCTTCGTCAAAAACGGGAATGCGTGTATCTTCCAGATTTGTTGAGCTAGAGCCACCAAATTTGGCAGGAAGAAAGCTGGAAATGACCCCTAAAAATCTGCTTCAAAGTTTTGGAGCCACACCCACCCATTCCGCCTCCCTTTCCTCTCCATTTACTAACTTTGAGCTAGAGTCACCAAATTTGGTATGAACATAGCAATTGACATCCCACATAGAACTGCAGCATTAATTTGGATGCGTCGCCCACCCATACCGCAACCAGCCCCCCTTTTCACACTTTTTACAATTTTCGAGCTAGAGTCACCAAATTTGGTATGAAGATAGCAATTGACATTCCCTTTCCCCACCATATACAAACTTTGAGCTAGAGTCACCAAATTTGGTATGTAGATAGCAATTGAGTTTCCACAAAGATTTGCAGCAATAATTTTGATGCCACACACACCCATACCGCCCCCAGCACCCCCTTTCCCCTCTTTTACAAACTTTGAGCTAGAGTCACCCAATTTGGTATAAAGATAGCAATTGACGTTCCATAAACATTCATTATAACAAGTTGTCTTTCGTAGGTGACGGTCGTGTTTTTGCGTGCTCTTAAGTATTTATTGTTCATTTGTGTTTGTGAACGGTGTTTAACTCTGTTTAATCTGGTAAATAATTCTAGCAGTGATTGCAAATATACGTGTATATATTTACGTTTGTAAAACAGAGTTTTGCCAAGTTTATACACACTTTAATTTGCAGTTGAACTGACGCTGCTGTGCCTTACTTAAATAAAACATACGTACATATATATATATACATATACTTGCATTTGCATATTCTGTGTCTACTAACAATAAACAGCTTGTCAATTTTATTTCTCTCGCTTTTCAGCATCAGTCCTCTCCCGCTTTCGCCCGCTCTTATCCGACGTAATTGCGGTTCTATCTGCTCACGCTCTCCTGCTCTCTTTATTTTTACCGTTTCAACGTACTCATTGCATTGAAACGTAAATACATACATATATTCTTGCACTCTTCATCGTTTTGTTTTAGCATTTCGATTTGCTTATTTCATTGTTTACATTTTTCAATATGTTTACCTGCTGCAGCAAGAATTGTAAAACGGTTGGTACAACCAACCAAGACTTTATTTTATGTAGATTGTGTGAAAACGCGATCCACATGAAATGTGCTGGCTTTACTGCCAAAATAAGGGACTGCTTAGTTGCTGACTCTGGTCTGAAATGGTATTGTCAGTCCTGCAATGAGGTTGAGAAGGAAATTGCTCAATTCATAAGGCAGACTCACCTAAGCTTTGTATCTATGAACAAGGCGTTTAATAGTCTGCATTCGGCTTTCAAAGAGCTTGAGGCGAATTTTAAAAACGGCAAGATTATGACTGAATCTCCGAACCGCAAAAAGACTTCGGGTCCTTTTCCACCTAGTGTCCCACCTGTCTTGCCAACCAAGCCACTACTGGTGCCAAGCAATAATCCCACAACGGGTCCTATTGCTGGCCCATTAATGGTTTTTAACTCGCCAGCTAGAAATCCCAGTAATAACTTAACCACAGCTAACAATCCTTTACTAGTGCCCTCCGATTCGACAGCTTGTGTGCCTAGTAATCCTACTGTAGGTACAGCCGGCGCTGCCAAGCCTCTTGTTGTTGTGCCTATCAATAAATTTATCTTCGTGTCTAGGCTAGCATCCGATACTTCATCGGATGCTGTTAGTGCCTACATTAAAAGTTATATCGAGTCCCCACATATTAGGGTGGAAAAATGTAAATTTAAACACGCCCGAAGCATATCTTCTTTTAAGTTGAATGTTCCGCCCGAACTTTTCACGACGATTTTTTCTGAAAAGTTTTGGCCGCCACAGCTCGTTGTAAAGGAGTATGTGAATAGGCGAAATGATAATTATTATAATAATGGTATTAAGATTACTAGTGCACAGCCTGTTAGCCACCCTGTGGCCTCCACGTCGTCAGCAAAAAACTAACAAATGTAATTAGCTTGGCCTACCAAAATGTTAGAGGCCTTAACACTAAACTTGCCAAATTATATGTTAACAGCCTATCTTTTGATTCACAAATAGTTGCACTTACAGAAACCTGGTTAAAACCCGATATTTCTGATTATCCGTTTTTCCTTCTAAATATAACTTGTACAGATGCGATCGCACTTCCCGCAAGGGGGGTGGTGTTCTCATTGGTGTTGACTCCTGTATTTCCTCTGAACAGATTCTTTCTCATGATCTTCCGGACATAGAGTTTTTATGTGTTAAAATATTACTAAATGGCCGTTCACTTTATGTTACTTGCCTTCATATTCCTCCTCATTCTTATATTTACATTTACTCATCCCATCTTAGTGCCCTGCAACTTGATTCGTCATTTTTGACAGATATGGATAATCTGATAGTGGTTGGTGATTTGAATCTGCCACATGTTGTATGGTCTGCAAATGACACATCTTCGGCGGTATTGCCAGCCACTTCTGATGATTTTATAGGATTAGGCCTATCGCAAGTTAACAGGGTGCATAACTGTAGTGGTAGAATGTTGGACTTAATATTTGTTTCTGACTCAGATTGCAGTAATGCTTGTAGAATACCCCCTCTAGTGCTTGCGGAAGATACCTATCATCCAACCTTAGAACTATCCATCGAAATTCTTAACCCTAGTTCAATATCTAATAATACTTTAAAAACCCGTTGCTTTCGTAAAACTAACTTTACTAAATTAAATTATCTTCTTCAACATACTAATTGGTCTCGCCTTTATTCTTGTAGTGATATAGAAACTGGCATTGCCATATTTTATAGGACCTTGAATTCGCTTTTGGATATTTGTGTTCCCCTCACTTGTTCTTCAAGTGATAATTAACCACCTTGGTTTACGAAGGAACTATCGGAAATATCATATAAAAAATTTGAAAAATCGGGAACTACTTTAGATTTATCTTCGTATTTAGTAGCTAAATCTAGTTTTCTTTCTGTTAACACATCTTGTTATAATAATTATCTTAATCTAAACTTTTCACGTGACCCTAAACAGTTTTATAAATTTGTTAACTCTAAACGTAAGTCTTCTTGCTTGCCATCCTCAGTATACCTTGATAATACAAAAGCAAGTTCTGATCAGGCAGTAGCCGATCTATTTGCTGAGTATTTTTAATCAGTATACTCAACGAGTTTATATAGTTGCAGTAATTCCTATCCTATTCAAATTCAAACGTCAAATTGCATATATGTCCCAGTAATTACTGAGTCCACGCTCCTGAGTGAATTTAATTCTATCAAACCTGGCTACTTGCCTGGTCCTGATGGAGTGCCAGGTTGTATTCTTAGATACTGCTTGGATTCTCTTTGTAAGCCCTGTGAGGTAGGCCCAGCGCAGGCCTCCCCCACAATACATTACATGTAGAATATATACATACCTTTAACATAATAAACTGCATAGCATATTATTGTATTAGACTTACCATTAACATAGAACATAGATATAACATGGTAAAGGGTAAAGGTAAAGAGTAAGCTAAGTATAAGAGCGGCCAAACCAGCGTAAGAAGAGCGAAGGTCGGGCGCGCGTTCGCGATTCACGATCAAGGTGTCGCGATTCACGAGAAGAGGAATAGCGCGCTCAGGCCGAGTGCGAGACCGGCGAGGGAGTCGGTGGTTTGGATTAAAGGCGTGCGGTTGTGTCCCACGGAAGGGAGTCGAGAAAACGTAGAAAGTAGCAAAACGTGGCAGACGGCCGGCGAGATTAGACATTTGGAAAAGTAAATCAGTGTGGATGAACTCCCACTGGAAAACGGAGAGCAATTGTGTGTATATAGATATAAGGCGGGATAGAGAGTTTAAGTGAATCTTTGTGAAATAAAGCAGCATAACCTTAAAACACGTGTGTCTTTGTTCCGACCTGAGAGGCATTAAATATACACGCATACGAGCATACACGCATACGTATATGTACACGCGGTCGGCACGTTACTAGGTGCGTCTCGAATTGTGTGGTTAGAATCTGAGTGAGCAGCGGCACGCGTACTGTGGCTCGTCCCGTACGCTTCCCAAATCATTCAGTCGGTTCGGTTACGGAGCTTTGGCATCCGCGCGATCTCGACTTGCGAGGGAACATAACCTGTGCTATCGGCGGTACTTGAACTGTGGCTTGTCCCGTACGCCTCCCTGATCGCCAGCCGTCGTGAAATCTTAACCCCGGGGTAAAGGCGGACTAGCTTGCCTCCAACTCGCGAATACGTTTCGGCAAAAATTTAAATATTTCTTGTAACGTGGAACCTTGGCCGGACTGAGTTTCATACCCCGGCCAAAATCACTACTTTACAGCCCTTAAATAAATTATTTAACTTGTCTGTTGACTCGACTGTGTTTCCTGATATATGGAAGGAATCCTTTATAACTCCACTCCATAAAAATTCTTCGAAGTCAAACGTTAAAAATTATAGGGGTATATCCAAGTTGTATGCCATTCCAAAAGTCTTTGAAAAAACAAGTGGAAACGTTGCAGTCGGACGCAACCGACTGCGGTATACTCGATACCAGTATTAAAACCGGTAAAAAGAGGCCTGTTTGCAAAGGGGTACGGATGCGGCAGGGGTGTACGCTGCCTTAAAGATTCTCCGATGCAGATGGGGATGCCACCAGCTGTTTTCGTTGCAAGTTTGGTGGCTCTAGCTCAAAGTTTGTAAAATGTAGGGAAAGGGGGGCTGGGGGCGGTATGGGTGGGCGTGGCATCCAAACTTTTTATGCAGATCTTTGTGGAATGTCAATTACTATCTTCATACCAAATTTGGTGACTCTAGCTCAAAGTTTGTAAATGGTGGGGAAAGGGGGTTGGAAGGGGTGGGCGTAGCTCCAAAACTTTGATGCAGATTTTTGGGGGTCGTTACCAATGTCAATTACTATCTTCATACCAAATTTGGTGACTCTAGCTCAAATATTGTAAGTTTGTTGGGAAAGACGGGCTGGGGGCGGTATGGGTGGGCGTGGCATCCAAATTTTTGCTGCAGATCTTTGTGGCATGTCAATTGCTATCTTCATACCAAATTTGGTGACTCTAGCTCAAAGTTTGTAAATGGTGGAGAAAGGGGGTTGGAAGGGGTGGGCGTGGCTCCAAAACTTTGATGCAGATTTTTGGGGTCGTTACCAGCTATCTTCCTACCAAATTTGGTAGTTCTAGCTGTAAGGATGTGCGAAATATGTGGTTTTATCGGTTTTGAGTTATCGAATTTATCGATTTGCCAGCCCCCCAGTTATCGTAGAACCCCCATCTTGACACTTTAATTTACTATCCCATAGATAAAGAGAATTGGAAAGTTTCAAGTCTCTAGCTTGAAGGGTGTGGAAAAAAGTTGCGAACATACAGACGGACAGACGGACGGACGGACGGACGGACGGACACCATGACGGACATTGCACAAACCCAATATACTCTTTACCTTCGGTATCGAGTATAATTATATGTTCTCAATTGCAACACACATGTAGTTCAGTTATATGGCCTTATTAACACGGTTTTGTTAGGCGAAGATCAACTAACACTAACCTTCTTGAATTCACTCCGCTTGTTATCAAAGGGTTTCAGGAAAAATGCAAACTGACGTTGTTTACACCGATTTTAGTAAGGCATTTGATTCTGTTAGTCATTCTCTGTTGCTTCAAAAATTAAATATTATTGGATTTCCAGCAAAACTCTTATTGTGGCTTTCGGAGTACTTGTGTGGTCGAACACAAAAAGTAGTTTTTAAATCGTCGGTATCTAAACCTATTTTAGTTACCTCTGGTGTTCCCCAGGGTAGTCACCTTTGACCTTTGCTATTTAATTTGTTTATTAACGATCTTCCAGCTGTTATTACCAACTCCTTTGCTTATATGTTTGCTGATGATGTAAAACTATGTTTCACCTACAATGATGCTTCTCTGTGTAACTTACTTCAGTCGGATTTGTGTGCCCTGTCGGCCTGGTGTCGTTTAAACTTACTCAACTTAAATTGTTCAAAATGTTAAGTCATGACTTTTTGTAGGAGTACCCCTCATACTGCTCACTACTTGCTTGATGCTTCACCACTTGACCGCGTGTTTGAAATTAAAGATTTAGGCATTATTCTTGATCCTAAATTAAAGTTTGACTCTCATATTTCGTCTATGGTCAATAAGGCCATTAATGTCCTTGGCTTCATCAAGAGGTGGTCGAGAGAGTTTAATGATCCCTACACTACTAAAACGCTTTATACATCCCTAGTTCGTCCTATCCTGGAGTATGGATCTTGTGTGTGGTCTCCACAATACTCTTTTCACCAGGATATAATTGAATCTGTGCAGAAGAAATTTCTTCTATTTGCCCTTAGAAGTTTTAACTGGGTTCCTGGAGTTGACTAACCCCCGTATTCAAGTAGACTCCTTTTGATTAATCTTCCCTCCCTGTTAAACCGTAGAACCATGCATGGAGTATTATTTATTACTAACCTACTTAATGGTGAAATCGACGCATCAGTTCATTTAAGTCGAATTAAATTAACTGTTCCGATTAGAGCTACTCATAACTTTTTACCCCTTAGCCTTGATCGTTGCTCGAGCAACTATTTAATACATGAACCATTCCGTGTTTTATGTTCTGACTATAACAATCTTTATTCTCTTATATCCTTGGAGTCCTCAATTCCAGTACTAAAAAGATCGATCCTTTTTGCTTTATCTAATCGTAACCACTAACTACTAATCTAACGCTGGTCTGATTGGGTTTTTCTGGGTTTTTCCCAATCTACGCAATAAATGTTGGACCACTAGTTTTATTGTTGAATTTCCCAGAGCTTTAACGTTTACTTTATAAATTTTTACCTTAATTTAGATTTAGATTTATATATAATTTAATTTTACATAATTTTAATTTCAATTATTAATTTTATTTTAATTTTAATTAATTTGGATTTTATGTCAGCTGATCATAGTTGGCAATAAACAAACAAATAAATAAATAATGATCTGCAGCAAAAATTTGGATGCCACACCCAGCCATACCGCTCCAGCCCCCTTCACCACTATTACAAACATTGAGCTAGAGTCACCAAATTTGGTATGAAGATAGCAATTGACATTCCACAAAGATCTGCATGAAAAATTTGGATGCCACACCCACCCATTCCGGCCCAGCCCCCCTTAACAAACCAATTCAAATATTGCGTCAAACACGGAATGCCAACAATGAAGCAACAGTCAAAGCAAGAACAGCTGTTCGCTGTTAAAGGTGAACTAGCTGCTCCTCGTTAAGGCCTCTACGCAGATGCTAGTACATCGCCCTTACCGTAGAAACTTCATATAAAAAAAACAGTCCCGTACAGCGCTCGTACCGTATTACGAAACACTGGTCTGCAGCTCTGTTTGTCACAGGCAGTAGCTAAGTGTTGAACAATGAAAATGTTAAATAAAAGCTGTGCTGTTGTTACTTACAAGTATATACCTAACAGAGAGAAATTCAGAGCCCGCCACAGAAAACGTTCAGACCTATACTCGTTTGAGTAAAGGCCTGTACGCATGAGCCCCGTACAGCTCCCGTACAGTATACATGAGTTTTACGGCTGTAACGACAAGTGTTGAAAATTCACATATTGTGGCGGTAGGCTAATTGTTTTTTGTAAATAAATCGGAAATGCAACTGTGTTTTGTACACTTGATTTCAAAATAATGGTTCGCGCGCTACTTTTGTGTTTGAGTACAGCTAACGCCCTGCTTCTAATAATCTATACCCTGCCATAGATCAGTGGCAGTACAATCCAGTTTATATGTTATTTAAATTGTATCTTATTAATTAATAAATATATTTTTATTCATTACTTCTTGTGCAGCATTGACTGCCAAAACAAAAATATGGCTCTTTGGAGCCTGAATTAGGTCAACTTTGTTAATATTATCCGAAAAATGTATAAGCCGGCTCTTGCCCGACATGTTGTTGCATTTTTACAACCGTAAATAGCTGCTGAAAGCTATTTACGCCCATAGCATTTTAACATAACATTTTAACATTTTCATTGTTCAACACTACCGTACCAGCAGTAGCTAACAGAACTGCAGACCTTAAATGTACGTACTGTACTGAAGCTGTACGGGACCATTTTTTTTATATGAAGTTTTTGCTGTACGGGAGCTGTACAGGCGTCTGCGTACAGGCCTTAAACAAATAATTTTGCTCTCTGCCTTGCCAACTTATTCTGCCAGCTATTTGAAAATCAGCTGGTGCATAGGGAAGTAGCAAGGAATCAAAGTCAGCCATCATTGTTTAGGCTTTTGTTTTGATCGCAAAGTGTGCGATGCGAGAGACGAAAATTATATGTTGCCGCACTTCGTTTCTCTTGTTTTGCTAAAGAGCTTGAGTTTGGCAATTTAGACTTTTGCTTGAATGTACTTGCTGCTGCGCAACATGGAAGGGTAGACTTAAAATTAACTTTGCGCAATTGTAATGCTAAACGGGAGATACTTTAAATTAATCTCTATTTTACATGTTTATATATATTTTGGCAATAAGGTAGGGCATTCATAACTAATAAAACAAGCTATAAAATACTAAACCACCACTTGTATAAACATATTTTGTATTTATATACTTAATATAAGTTATCTATATATTAAAATTATATGTATGATATGTTTATGGCTATAAATGAATATTGGGATAAAGGGTATTTTTACTTTGCGCATTTTGTGCGTCTTAGCTACGGCAAGCCAGCACGTTGTTGTTTTATTTCAATTGCGCTTTGCGTTCAGTGGGTTGTGTATTAAAGGACAGGCGGCGGGCCAGCGGAAAGCAAGAACGGTGAAAATTTGTTAGTATTTGTATGCATGTGCGTTTGTTTCATTCTTGCTGGGCCTGCTGGACAATGGGTCATTTCATCACCGAATCAGAATATCTCGCTTTGTTCACGGGTTATAAATGAATGTCAAAAAACTTTTTTTTTTTTTGAAAAAAGTGGTAAAATTACCCATTGTGTGCTGTGTCGAGATTTTTGATACACATATGTATTTTATCTTTTTCGGCGCCCTGCATTTGCATGTGTGTATGTATGCATATGAAGCATGTTCAAATGTATGGGTGGCAATTGTATTTTCATTCATTGACCTGCCCAATATTATTATTTGACAATTTAAACTACTGAAATGGTAAGATCGCAGATCTAACAAGCTCTAATAAAAACATTTTAAGCTGCCATCTGATTGTCTGCTGAAACAATTTAAATAAGCTTAAAATGCATATTAATAATTATGATAAGTGTCATTCCATTTAACTTTTATTTCATATACATATGTTATATTGATATTTTTTAAGCAACATATACACCATATGTATTTTGATTGTATAATATATGTAATAATATAATAATATGTATTATTGTATGCCATAAGTATGCCATAAGTATTTGTATGCCATAAGTATTTTGATTGTATTACATGTCCTACAAACAAAAACTCAGCGCACACAAGCATTGTACAAGCAAAAAAAAACAGCGTCGCTGCATGATCAAAACAAACCATTTTAAATATGGCGGCTTCCCTGAAAAGTAAACAAAGAAGCAATAATCAAAACACAAGCAGCTGTTCGCTCTCGTTTTGTATAGGTGCCCAAATCTAGGTCTGGTGATGCACCACTAAAATTCAGTTGGCAGCTCTGAGTTCCGCTCTGTTAGGTATATACTGTTGGAATCAATGTTCAGCAATTCTTTACGGCCCTTAAAAAGTGAAACAAGATGTCGGCAAACAAAAGTAGATTCGAAAATTTTAATAGCGATTCGGAGAAAATTGCTCTAATAAAGGCTATGGAACGTCGGCAAGTCTTGTGGGACATTAAGAGTGGCAGTGCTGGTGGCTGTTCGCTGAGTGTTCCACATATTTGGGATTCTATTGAGTGGTTTCAGTTATGTTTAGCATAATCTTTGGTAATATCAGCTCTGCCCATCAAATATGGGTTCACGAAAATGCTTTTTGGTTTTGCAGCCTGCCTTTTTTTTAACAACCGCCAGCAGCAGAGCGTTAGTTGTACTCAAACACAACAGTAGCGCGGTTTGGTCATGAATCATTATTTTGAATTTAAGTATACAAAACACAGCTGCATTTCCGATTTATTAAAAGAAAGTTATCAACCAACCGCCACAATATGTGCATTTTTTTAACACTGCTCGTTAAGGTCCGTAAAACTCATGTATAGGGTACGGGAGCTGTACGGGGCTCATGCGTACAGGCCTTAACTTGTGTCCATTCCAATCTTGCGAAAATGATTACAGCACTTTAACATTAGCAGTTCTGATTTCTCGTTTTTATGTAAATTCACCTACGGACTTTAACAGAATGTGAAAATAATGAATGTGTTATACATACTTGTTTATAAATAACGGCTGTCCATTTGTCCAGTCCTCAGAGAATATGTGCAGGGATGTTGGCCGAGGACCACTTTGAGCCGGGCAAACAATACGCATAGGCTTCAGTGGCCTGCCCGTGTATACTATCAACCGATTCTTGGTGTGGCAGCGCATGGCATCCTCGGAGGTTGGATCGACGGGTAGATAAGCGCCCCATGTTTGCACAAAAAGCGAACGCTCCGGCGATTGCGCTTCAATGTACCAGGCGAGCCCCTCACAACCAGCGTCCTGCATCTTAAGTGGATACTTAAGTTCATCCTCACCCCCGGCGCCCTTAAGTTTCAGCTGCTTGCGGCAGTCCACCTGCCGCTTGAACTCATACGAGGCCGAAAAGAATAAATCGGCAAAGTCCTCCGAAATGTTGAGTCTGCTTACAGTAAAGCTTAGCTCCATAATTCTTGAGTGCGAGACAAAAATCAGCGGTGCATTACTGTAAAGGACGCTAGAATTGTCACAAAAGCAGGCCAGTTGTATTTTGACATCGCGGAAAGGCACATCGTAGAGGCGCAGTTCGCTTATGCGTCCTTCGGTATCCAGTTGATTGCAACGTGGTCGGCCCGTGTGCAAATCTGAATCGGTGGTGCAGGCGGTTCCATCGCCAAATGATACATTGTGCAGCACCAACTGAACCCGCTCCGAGGTGCCCGCTTCGAAGCGATAAAGGCAGGTGATGTTCTTGGCGCCGCCTCTCCCATAGAGGAACACATTCCTTGGCACCTGAATGTTGCCTTTGCGTTTGCGAAATATACGCGAACAGAGTCGCGGCACTGGATCTTCACCTCGCCTACCCGGCCAAGATTCTCCTCCCTGTTCTGTGTCAACAAATTCGTAGTTCAGTGCAAATTGAGCGGGGAAAAGGGCGGTGCCTGTGTGCGTGTGGAATTCCAGTTTCTGTAAATATCAAAAGTTCGAATGCCTGTTAGTAAGTTGTATACAGGATGTTTACATTTTTTTTTTTTGATGTGTTAAGATTTATACGCGCGGAAGCGTGACTAGTCCAAGTCACACTATCAAACTTCTCTGCTGTAACTCACATGTATACCTCGCTGCGTTATTTCGTCGCTGTAACTCGCTGCTGTAACTCACACAGATAGGCAGTCAAAAATTTAAATAATATGTGGTTGTTGTACAACAATTGTCTCGGTTTGCAAACGAATATGACGGTATTGGTGTTGCGGCAGAGAAAAGTGGTCGTAAGAGACGAAGTCTCGCTCGTGAATTAACGAACGCTGTCTGTTGCTTTGAATTCGCTTTGTTTTGTTTGTGCTTTGAATTCGCTTTGTTTTGTTTTTGCTTAGAGTCAGAGACTGAGACAGTCGATTCAAGCGGCTCTGCAGTTTATGTTATGCCCAAAAACAACCACAACAAAAAAATACTATTACGAACAAGCTTATTTATTTGTAGGTGCAGGGTTTCTGGGTTGGCAATTATTAATATATTTAGTTATGATAGAGAAAAATGGGAAGGCAATAATTAAATTTAGCTATAATAAAAAGTGTGAGTATGTGCGCATACACAAAAGAAGCAAAACAGAAATGCACTAGACGAATGATAAATGGTGGATACTCTTATAATGTTCGAAGATAATATGTTATTAAACTGTTTTTAGTTATTTCTCAATTGTGTGCTAACACCAACCTTTGCTAATAAAAATAATCAAAATATGCAATTATTGCAAATATATTCTATAACTACATATCCACAATAGCACTTATACTTTATTAGAGTATCCAACATTCATCATCCGTCTAGTGCATTTTTTGTTTTGATTCTTTTGTGAATGCACACAAACTCACACTTTTTATTATAGCTAAATGTAATTATTGCCAACCCCTTATTGTCTGTTATAACTAAATACATTAATAATTGCCAACCCAGAAACCCTGCTCCTACAAATAAATTAGCTTGTACGTAATAGTATTTTCTTTTGTGGTTGTTTGTGGGCATAACATAAACAGCACAACCGCGTGACTCGACCTTCTCAGTCGGCTGCTTTTCTGCAGGTAAGTACAAACAAAACAAAGAGAATGCAAAGCAACAGACACAGCGTTGGTTAATTCACGAGCGAGACTTCGTCTTGTACGACCACTTTTCTCTGCCGCAACACCAATACCGTCATATTCGTTTGCAAACCGAGACAATTGTTGTACAACAACCACATATTATTTAAATTTTTGACTGCCTATCTGTGTGAGTTACAGCAGCGACCCGCCAGTATTGGCAACTAGTTCAGTACTAGTTTAGAACTAGTTGCAAAGTGGAAATGACTGGTTCTCGCTCGATTGCTTTTCAATGCTAACAACTGTTTACTTTTACATGGGGATGTCCTAGGAGGGCAACTAGTTCTGCTTAGCATTACCTTGAAATAGTTCTGAACTAGTTCTATTGGGACAAAATTAGAACTAGTTGCCAACTGACTACTTTTGGACAAAATTAGAACTAGTTGCCAACTGACTACTTTGGGACAAAATTAGAACTAGTTGCCAACTGACTACTTTGGGTCAAAACTAGAACTAGTTGCAGATTGACTACTTTAATAACAATATTGCAATTCATTTTAGTTTTGACTCAAAATAATAAGTTGTGCACTATTTTATTGGGCTGACAATAAATAAGAATATAGGTAAAAAATAAAAAAAAATATTTTTCATTTCAACAACTTTTTTTTATTCACAAAAAGTTTTATTTTCTTTTAAACATACATATTTACACATCTGGTGAAGTTGGAAAATTTTTTTTGCCAACGCATATATGTATTTTTAAAAAACCGCTTTTTTTGAACTTCAATAGCCGCCCTCAGCTCTTCTTCAGGAGGTTTTTCCCCCTCAGGTATTGAAGCTGAAAGATATAAAAATTTATTGTTTTTTATACAATAAGTATAGATTCAATGGTTCTATAAACTATTACCTAATAGCACTGTGTAAAAATTAGTATGCTCTTTTAATGCCCTTTTCCCGTGAGTGCCAGAAACGTTGTATGCTTGTATTATTTTGTTCCTTTTTGTTGCTGACTCCTTTGTTGTTGTTAAACTTTTTATGTGGTCATTTAAAACTTTTTTGTTGATTTGTTTGTAGAACTCTTGTATTTTTATACACTTGTTTTTAATTGTATTTATATATAATTTTTTTGATGCAATTGTTTTAAGATTTTAAAGCACAAAACTTTATAATGCACAGCACAGCGTGATCACAATTGCACTAAAACTGGCAAAAATTAGCCAAGCATACAACGCATAACACAGAAATAAAATTCAACCGGTAAATATTAAAGAAGACAAAGGGATAACAAACAGTTACAGCATATAATTTGTTGTTGTGCTGCAGCTTGCAAATGTGCTCTCTAACTCTTTTCCTCGCGCTTTGTCTCTCTCCATTCGCTAAGGCAAAGCAAAGCAATTGCTCTCTCAAATGGTTTTCAGCAAAGAGAGCACTCAACGCATAAAGATTGTGAAAACGTTTTACAACTGACTACCCACCGCATTACTTTTGAACTAGTTGCAAAATAGTTAGTTGAGAACTAGTTGAGAACTATTTGCAAAATAGCTAGTTGAGAACTAGTTGCAAAATAACTAGTTGAAAACTAGTTGAGTTTTGGAACTGACTACAAAGTGAACTGGCGGGGAGTTACAGCGACGAAATAACGCAGCGAGGTATACATGTGAGTTACAGCAGAGAAGTTTGATAGTGTTTGACTTTGAATAGTCACGCTACCGCGCGTATAAATGTTAACACATCAAAAAAAAAACATAAAAAACGATTCATGTCAGCTGATAGTGCTGCCAGTCTTTGCAATGATTTGGCAGTAAAGTACCAATATTTTAGATCGATTACGATGTGAAGACGTCAGAGTTGCGCCAATATGAATGTATAGGTATAGATAGAGGCACCAAATGGCGATATTCCATTATATAGTTGGAATCTGAAACCCTGGCGACATCACTCTCAGAGAGCGCATTTGTGGTCTAGTTTTTCTGGTCGGGCGAGTGATGAGAAAAATGCAAGTCATTCTGCTTTATGCCGCTGCTACGACATGTTCTACAGTAGCACAGCCAGCCAGCCATATTGTATGTATGCGCCAGTCGCCAGCGACTTTCTAGCGCGCAGACCCTTGTTTTCTGGGCAGATCGCCTGTTACATCATGCTTATGAGCGTATGTGTTCTTCATTTTTTCATATGGTTTTCCTCCTGCCTTAGCTGTAAAGCAGCAATACACAAATGTGAATTCATACCAACAAACATATACTTTTGTATAAATGTGCGTTTTCTTATGTTTGCAGTTTTGGTGGACCTGGTCTTTGGAATGATTTTTGATATTTTGTTTTGGCTAGCTCCCATTAGCACGCGTGTGTGTCGCTAGGCAAACCCTAAACAGCCATTATTTATATTAAATTTGGTGCATATTTCTAATTTGACTACGAAAACCAGGAAAAACAAGACGTCCAAGGCAGTAAAATATAATTTTTGGTGCTGTTCGACCATTTGCAGGAACAGGCGAACAGGAAAATAAACAAGCGTCTAGTAAAATAGGCAAATATCAGTTTTGCATTACTGTTCATATATACTCTTTCATGTTTTAGCTCTATGACACTTTCCAGCAACTTTGCCATAGCAACTACCATACAGTTATGCAGCGATGCGCATAAATGCCGAAAGTGTATACAGAAGTGCACTTGTGCAAGGCATTTACCGAAAACTCGGAATATAAGAAAATAAAATAAAATAATGTCTCGGCAAATCTTTCACACACATTCACATATTTATATATGTATGTGTGCTATCCATACGCTCATGTCAGGCTAGGCACCAAAAACCTAGACTTAGTGTCTGCGACACCAGCCGATCTGCAGCAAATGCCAAGACTTTATTTTATATTTTTATATTCCGAGTTTTCGTCAGATGCCTTGGACAAGTGCACTTCGGAATACACTTTCGCAATTTGTGCGCATTTTGCATAACTGTAGACTTAGTGTCTACGACACCAGCCGATCTGCACCAAAAGACATTCTTATTTGTTGCGTATTAATGCATTTAATATAAAGTGCATTAAAAAGCAGAAACAAATTGCTGAAATAAAAGTTTAATGCAAATGAAATTTGAACTGTATGAAAATAAAAATTTAATGCTAATGCAATAGTAAGCTTGTCACGGAAAAGTATCGATGTATCGAATACTCGAAGTTGAGCAAGAAGTGCGCTCCCTGACAAAGTTTAATAATATTTAATAACTATTAAATATAAAAAAAAATATATATATATAAATAGATCTAATAAAAAATTGTTAAACAGGATTAAATTATTTATTATAATCGGTCAACGCAACCTATTAAAATTTGGCCAGTTGCGAAAACTGAGGTGAATTTTTTTGGTGGCCACGAGACCTTTTTATACTCGATACCGAAGGTAAAGAGTATATTGGTTTTGTGCAATGTCCGTCATGGTGTCTGTCCGTCTGTCCGTCTGTCTGTCTGTCCGTCTGTCCATCTGTCCGTCCGTATGTATGCAAGTTTTTTCCACACCCTTCAAGCTAGAGACTTGAAACTTTCCAATTCTCTTTATCTATGGGATAGTAAATTAAAGTGTCAAGATGGGGGTTCTACGATAACTGGGGGGCTGGCAAATCGATAAATTCGATAACTCAAAACCGATAAATCCACATATTTCGCACATCCTTACAGCTAGAACTACCAAATTTGGTAAGAAGATAGCTACTAGCAACCCCCAAAAAACTGCATCAAAAATTTTGGAGCCACGCCCCCATTCCGCCCCCCAGCCCCCCGCATTTTAAAGTCAAAAAAGCCTATATCTTCCACAGTTTTTGAGCTATAGTCACCAAATTTGGTGCCAAGATAGGTGATGATGACCCCCAAAAACTGCATCAAAAGTTTGGATGCCACGCCCACCGATTCTGCCCTAGCCGCCCCCATCAACCCCAACGCTTCGTCAAAAACGGGAATGCGTGTATCTTCCAGAGTTGTGGAGCTTGAGCCTCCAAATTTGGTAGGAAGATAGCTGGTAACGACCCGCAAAAAACTGCATCAACGTTTTGGAGCCAACCCCACCCATTTCACCCCAAGCCCCCCCGCATTTTAAAATCAGAAATAGCTATATCTCCCACAGTTTTTGAGCTAGAGCCAGCAAATTTGGTGCCAAGATAGGTGATGATGACACCCCAAAATCTGCACCAAAAGTTTGGTGCCAGGCCCACCGATACTGCCCTAGCCGCCCCCATCCACCCCAACGCTTCGTCAAAAACGGGAATGCGTGTATCTTCCAGAGTTGTGGAGCTAGAGCCACCAAATTTGGAAGGAAGATAGCTGGCAACGACCCCCAAAAATCTGCATCAAAGTTTTGGAGCCACGCCCACCCATTTCACCCCCCTTTCCCCACCTTTTACAAACTTTTGGCTAGAGTCACCAAATTTGGTATTAATATAGCGATTGACATTCCACAAAGATCTGCAGCAAAAATTTGGATGCCACGCCCACCCATACCGCCCCCAGCCCCCCTTTCCCCATTTGTTACAATTTTCGAGCTAGAGTCACCAAACTTGGTATGAATATAGCAATTGACATTCCACAAAGATCTGCAGCAAAAATTTGGATGCCACGCCCACCCATACCGCCTCCAGCCCCCCCTTTCCCAACTTTTTACAAATTTCGAGCTAGAGTCACCAAATTTGGTATGAAGATAGCAATTGACATTCCACAAAGATCTGCATCAAAAATTTGGATGCCACAACTACCCATACCGCCCCCAGCCCCCCCCCTTTCCCCACCTTTTACAAACTTTGAGCTAGAGTCACCAAATTTGTAAGGAAGATAGCTTGTGGCATCCCCATCTGCATCGGAAAATCTTTAAGGCAGCGTACATCCCTGCCGCATCCGTACCCCTTTGCAATAAGGCCTCTTTTTACCGGTTTTAATACTGGTATCGAGTATACCGCAGACGGTTGCGTCCGACTGCAACGTTTCCACTTGTTTAAAATAAGGATGCCTTCGCTTACCTTTAATATTATTTAATCGAATAAGACTGTGTTTAAAGCAAGCATTTCTATTGTTTATATTTATTTTTGAAAAATTGAGAAATTGGGGTCTGTACTTTTTTACAATTTCTTTAGAAATAGGCAAATTACGCTCTCTTTGTTTTAGAAACCACGCGTACAATGATTTCTCCATATTATCATTTTCGCAAGCATTTAAAAAAAACAAAAAGATAACGAAAGAAAAGTGGTAAAAACGAACTTAAACATACGATTTCCTTAGGAAGTTAGGTTAAATGAGGTAATTTTTTTTTAAAGTTGCGTTAACAGAGTCAACAATGTTAAGAATTCGGGTGTTGCAATAATCGAGCAGTTGCGTGTAACGAGGGTTGCGTTAACCGAGGTCGTACTGTATATAAACATTCATTTAAAAAACGTATTTCATGATAGGTTATAAAAAATATTTAATTGCTATTATTTGAATATTTAAATAACGATCAACGTATTTTAATTTCTTTTGTTGTTTTTTAAACACAAGAAATTTAAGTCGATTTTAGACTTAATAATTGAAGCAACATTATATGTATGTATATTAGAGCGGGTCAATTTGTATGGACCAAAAAAAATCGACCGGGAGTATAGCAAAAACACAATCTTCGGCAAATTCTACGAACTTTTTCCCAAGAAACTATTGGTCGGAGATCAATTTCGAGCCAGCGGTTTTTTGGGTGAAAATTTTTATGTACGGAAATGCAAAAATAATTGACATATCATCAAAAAATCTGTTGAAGGTGATGGAAAACTGTTTTGCATCGTTCTCAAAACAACTTGTTTCAACAGAAATTTTCTTCTTCTTTCAAATAAGGCCCAAATTATAGAAATGCAGAAGCGCTGATAAGCAAAACGAGACTGATGTAAGAAGGCGTAATGAGAGCGACTTATCTAAGCGAGCGCACATCACCGGTCGCCGCTTAAGGCCTGTACGCATGAGCCCCGTACAGCTTTCGTACCGTATACATGAGTTTTACGACTGTAACGACAAGTGTTGAAAAATTCACATATTGTGGCGGTAGGCTTATTGTTTTTTGTAAATAAATCGGAAATGCAACTGTGTTTTGTACACTTGATTTCAAAATAATGATTTGCGCGCTACTTTTGTGTTTGAGTACAGCTAACGCCCTGCTGCTGGCGGTTGCATTTAAGTGAACCCATATTTGATGGGCAGAGCTGAGATTACCAAAGATTATGCTAAACATAACTGAAACCACTCAAAAGACTCAAGGCAAATTCACCTTAATGATCTATACCCTGTAATAGATCAGTGGCAGTACAATCCAGTTTATATGTTATTTAAATTGTATCTTATTAATTAATTAATATATTTTTTTAGTCAATACTTCTTGCGCAGCATTGACTGCCAAAACAATAAGTATGGCTCTATTGGAGCCTGAATTAGGTCAACTTTGTTAATATTATCCGAAAAATGTGTAAGCCGGCTCTTGCCCGACATGTTGTTGAATTTTTTACAATCGTAAATAGCTGCTGAAAGCTATTTACCGCCCGTAACATTTTAACATAACTTTTAACATTTTCATTGTTCAACACTACCGTACCAGCAGTAGCTAACAGAACTGCAGACCCAAAATGTAAGTACTGTACTGAAGCTGTACGAGACCATTTTTATACCCTTAAGGCCTGTACGCATGAGCCCCGTACAGCTCCCGTACAGTATACATGAGTTTTACGGCTGTAACGACAAGTGTTGAAAAATTCACATATTGTGGCGGTAGGCTAATTGTTTTTTGTAAATAAATCGGAAATGCAACTGTGTTTTGTACACTTGATTTCAAAATAATGATTCGCGCGCTACTTTTGTGTTTGAGTACAGCTAACGCCCTGCTTCTAATAATCTATACCCTGCCATAGATCAGTGGCAGTACAATCCAGTTAATACGTTATTTAAATTGTATCTTATTAATTAATAAATATATTTTTATTCATTACTTCTTGCGCAGCATTGACTGCCAAAACAATAAGTACGGCTCTATTGGAGCCTGAATTAGGTCAACTTTGTTAATATTATCGTACCAACAGTAGCTAACAGAACTGCAGACCTAAAATGTAAGTACTGTACTGAAGCTGTACGGGACCATTTTTTTTTATATGAAGTTTTTGCTGTACGGGAGCTGTACAGGCGTCTGCATACAGGCCTTTAACCCATAAAATGGGTATAATGGTTTTGTGCAAAAGTATGTAACAGGTAGAAGGAAGCATCTCCGACCCCATAAAGTATATATATTCTTGATCAGCATCAACAGCCGAGACGATATAGCCATGTCCGTCTGTCCGTCTGTCTGTCTGTATGTCTGTCTGTCTATCTGTCTGTCTGTCTGTCTGTCTGTCTGTATGAACGCGTGGATCTCAGAGACTACAAGAGCTAGAGACTTCAGATTTTGTATATAAGTTCTCCTATACCATGAGCAGAACAAGTTTGCTTCAAATTATCGATAACTATTCTGGTTTCCGATACAAACATGTGATCGATAACCAAAAAAATTTGGAAAATCTAAAAATGAGGTTTGAAGTAATGGGTAACGATAGAGCTTTTCTGAAAATTTCGTCCAAATCGGTTAAGAAACACCGGAGATATCGAGCTTAATCGATTGAAGCTAAGTCAGTATACCAAAGTTTTATATAAATTTAATTTATTTATTGCAACTGGGTTAAGGGTATCTTCTAGTCGGGCTTTCCCGACTGGAGCCTTCTTACTTGTTTTTTTATGAAGTTTTTACAGTACGGGAGCTGTACAGGCGTCTGCGTACAGGCATTTAGTGAGCGAGCTTTTGTTACAGTTACATTATTTCCAATGGAATAGATACATAATTAGCATCAGAGATAAGTGCAAACTATTTTTTTCCTAAAAGTGATCTTTCAGTCCAATTTAATTTTTGAATATGGATGTTTCGGCGATGTCAATTGGTTCTTCGATTTCAAACGTTGATTTATTTTCGTGTATTAATTCCGAATCTAGTTTAGATCATATGCCAAATCAAGAGTATAGTGTTTTTGGAATGCCGAGCCATTTAAGCGAGCTTAATCTACCAACCGCGGCGATGTTTTTCTGATTCTAAGGTACTATTTTCTTTTGAGCGATCTATCGAAAAATCAAAGTAAAATGTTTTCTTATAGGCATTTTACCACGGAAGTTGCTGATAGATTGATTGGCTTATGGCAGAAGTTAAATATTGTGCTGAACGATAAACGAAGTGTTGTGAAAAAGCTTAATGCTTTACTCAAAAAAAAAAAAAAACAAGTAGAAACGTTGCAGTCGGACGCAACCGACTGCGGCATACTCGATACCAGTATTAAAACCGGTAAAAAGAGGCCTGATTGCAAAGGGGTACGGATGCGGCAGGGGTGTACGCTACCTTAAAGATTCTCCGATGCAGATGGGGATGCCACCAGCTATTTTCCTTCCAAATTTGGTGACTCTAGCTCAAAGTTTGTAAAATGTAGGGACAGGGGGGGGCTGGGGGCAGTATGGGTAGTTGAGGCATCAACATTTTTGTTGCAGATCTTTGTGAAATGTCAATTGCTATCTTCATACCAAATTTGGTAACTCTAGCTCGAAATTTGTAATAAGTGTGGAAAGGGGGGCTGGGGCGGTTTGGGTGGGCGAGGCATCCAAATTTTTGATGCAGATCTATGTGGAATGTCAATTGCTATCTACAGACCAAATTTGGTGACTCTAGCTCGAAGTTTGTAAAAAGTGGGGAAAGGGGGCTGGGGGGCGGTATGGGTGGGCGTGGCATCAAAATTTTTGATGCAGATCTTTGTGAAATATCAATTGCTATCTTCATACCAAATTTGGTGACTCTAGCTCGAAATTTGTAAAATGTGGGGAAAGGGGGGCTGGGGGTGGTATGGGTGGGCGTGGCATCCAAATTTGTGATGCAGTACTTTGTGGAATGTCAATTGCTATCTTCATACCAAATTTGGTGACTCTAGCTCGAAAATTGTAAAAAGTGGGGAAAGGGGGGCGAAATGGAGGGCGTGGCTCCAAAACTTTGATGCAGATTTTTGGGGGTCGTTGCCAGCTATCTTCTTACCAAATTTGGTGGCTTTAGCTCCACAACTCTGGAAGATACACGCATTCCCGTTTTTGACGAAGCGTTGGGGTGGATGGGGGCGGCTAGGGCAGTATCGGTGGGCGTGGCATCCAAACTTTTGGTGCGGTTTTTAGGGGGTCATCATCACCTATCTTGGCACCAAATTTGTTGGCTATAGCTCAAAAACTGTGGGAGATATAGCCATTTCTGATTTCAAAATGCGGGGGGCTGGGGGCGTAATGGGTGGGCGTGGCTCCAAAACTTTGATGCAGTTTTTTGGGGGTCGTTAACAGCTATCTTCCCACCAAATTTGGAGGCTCTAGCTCCACAACTCTGGAAGATACACTCATTCCCGTTTTTGACGAAGCGTTGGGGTGGATGGGGGCGGCTAGGGCAGTATCGGTGGGCGTGGCATCCAAACTTTTGCTGCGGTTTTTAGGGGGTCATCATCACCTATCTTGGCACCAAATTTGGTGGCTATAGCTCAAAAACTGTGGGAGATATGGGCTATTTTGACTTTAAAATGCGGGGGGGCTGGGGGCGGAATGGGGGGGGCGTGGCTCCAAAATTTTTGATGCAGTTTTTTGGGGGTTGATAGTAGCTATCTTCTTACCAAATTTGGTACTTATAGCTGTAAGGATGTGCGAAATATGTGGATTTATCGGTTTTGAGTTATCGAATTTATCGATTTGCCAGCCCCCCAGTTATCGTAGAACCCCCATCTTGACACTTTAATTTACTATCCCATAGATAAAGAGAATTGGAAAGTTTCAAGTTTCATAAAAATCAAAGATAAACCTACATCTGAAAGTTACAAGGCCTTCTTAATGCCTGACCGCTTAAAAGAATTTTTGCTCGATCAGCACACCAAGAGAAATCTGACATACATTGTATATAGTTGAGTTATATTTTGCATATTATATAATAGTAATATAAACGCTGCTTAAAAGAATTTAAAAATCAAATATAACTCAGCAGTCTGAATATTCTTTTAAAATAATATAAGTTGGTTTATACAATTTCATTGAATTCTATACTTTGTAGAGTTGTACAAATAAGTCAATTTTTGACTTATTTTGAAGAATTTATTTAGAATACGCACTTTAAATTAAGTTTTTAATTTGTTTTGTTTGTTTTTTTTTTATTTAACTAACTTCATAAGTCGATTTTATATTTTGCTATTTTGCATATTATATAATAGTTATATATACGCTGGTTAAGTGCATTTAAAAATCAAATAAAACCAAGCAGTCTGAATATTCTATTAAAATAATATAAGTTGGTATATTCAATTTTATTGAATTCTATACTTACGTATAGACACTGTAACGTTGTAACAATCCTTTTACAGTGAATTCAATTGACTCACAGCCAAATTAAAATATGTCTATTGAAACTTTAGATATTAGTGGTGTTTTGGTGCCGCATTCAGTTGTTGCTATAATTGGTGATGGAACCTGCCTTTTTAGATCTATTTCCTACCTTTAATATGGTAGGCAATGCTTCCATGGCACCATGCGCCAACATATTGTAGCCTATGTTGTAACCAACTGGGAACTTATGCTTGCTTCAGCATAACCTTAGATGGAGTGTTATAGCTCTTCTGTACAATATGAGTGCGTTATGTCAAATTCATATACTTATGGTACTGCATGTGAGCTTCAAGCAGCAGCAGAAATTATGCTGTAAATTTTCAAGATTTTCAATATGGAAATTTATTACAAGCATTTGGAAATAATATGCATCCTGTAAAAGGATTGTGAGAAGACATCAGGCTAATAATCCTGATGCACGTCAAGAAAGGCGTTTGCGTACATGGAGTGTTAAAACCATGTCTGGCTTATACTATGATATTGAAATAGCTTACAAATTACTCAACTTGGTTGTATGAATATGATATGAAAACATTTTAATGCTTTAAAATGGAAAAATGAGCCGCTGGGTATCTGTTGCAATCAGGGGCGCACGCAGAAAATATTTTCGGGGGGGGTTTGAAAGGAAATAATGTAATGTACATTAGATTGTAATATCAATCCTTCGTGGTTTTTTGGCCATTATATCCAAAATTTGTTCACTGGTTACTTCCAGATCTCGATGAATGCTGAGAAGCGCCAATCCACTTAATCTTTGCTCTCCAGTCTTATTTCGTAAAAAGGTCTTCAATCTTCGTAATGTAGAGAACGACCGTTCGCTTGAAGCGACTGTTACTGGCAGTGTCGCACCTATTTGAAGAAATCTGTATACCGTTGGATAGAATGCTTCATCGCAAACGTCCAAAGCTTCGATGAATGTTTTGATTCGCTTTTCTTCAAACACATTTAAACAGTGCCTGCAATCAGAAAAATATTTATCAATTCAAAACTGACGCATCGGCTCAAATTGCAGTCTTCCTGTTGGAGAAACAGGCTCAGATTTTTTGTCAAGCTGAAGACTGGTTTTAGCACAGTTAACGCTATGATGAATTCAGTCGTACGAATAGAAGAGAGCAGTGCATTTGGCTGAACACCGTCAGATTTGATGTTCTTTTCATCCATTTCTTCCAGTGCTGAGCAGATAAATTGTAGCACTTCAAAAAACAAACTGAGGGATGCCAGATGTTCAACCCAACGTGTTTCACAAAATTTTAGAAGACGGGTCTGCTTGGCTCCAGAGTCTACTGCGAGGATGTGTGCCCTCAATAAGTTTCCAGCCTTGTTTGAATTTCGGAAGAAATTCACCGTAGCTTTGACAGTTGACATACAATTCCGGATTGATGAAATATTGCATGCATGTGTGATAGCTAAATTCAAATTGTGATTAGCGCAATGCACGTACAAAGCATCTGGACACGTTTTTCTCACAATAGCCGCACAACCCTTGAATTGTCCACTCATAACTCGAGCTCCATCATAACCTTGAGAAAAAAAAAACATTTTATAAATCGTGTGCAGTCTTAGGCGATAATTAAGAATTTACCTTGCCCTTTCATGGAATTGGTGTCAACTTTCATTTCCTCCAAATGTTTCAGAATTGTTTTTGCAAGGCTCGCTCCAGTCACATCAACCAAAGGGACGAAACGCAGAAAATCTTCCCGGATTGTGTGCTCTTTCTTCGAAAATTTCACGATAGCTTGAACGTATCGAACACTCAACGTTAATTGTTCAATCCCACTAATATCTGTAGTTTCATCAGCAGTTATTGTAAAACACTTCGACTCATTTACGCGTTTTACTATATTTTGAGTGATAATTTGTCCTGCAGCTTCGATGATCTCATTCTGAATGCGGTCGCTCAAATACGTTGCATTGGCATTAACCGTTTCCAAATGTTTCTTCAAAACTGTGTCTCCACTTTCCCCAGCAAAACGAAGAAGGGTTCTGAAATTTGCCATCGTTTTCCTCTGGCATCTTCATCGATAATGGGCCCCGATCCCGATGTCCTCGAAGTGCAAGTCCTTGTCTGCCACATAGTAAAACGGTGCGGATGATGGGTTCTAGTTTCTGTCGGTTTTCATGTTGAAGTTGTTTTCGGCCTAGGTCAATCGCATTCGTTATGTCTGTTCGCTGATTTTCACGTATCATTTTGAAATTCTGCGCATCTTCAGAAGCATCTTTGTGATATTTTTTAGTTTGGTGGTCTCTGAATTTTTCTAAAGCTTTTTTCCAATCTCGGAAAGCACTTCGAACGAACATGTCAACGTTTACATGGCTTCCTTTACCAACGTTTTTCTGCACAAATAATAAGCATATTCGACAATAAGCTCCATCTTCAACCGCTGAATAAGCCAACCAGGGGAATGTTCGCAGCCAAGAAAGTTGGAAATTCAGATTTCTCTTTCCTGATGATGGAAATTTAAAAGAAAAATCTGGTGTCCATACATGAACAAGAAGCTCGTACTTTTCATTGTCGTCCAATTGTCTTCTACAAAACTTTTCAACATCATTAGGTGAACCCTAAAAACAATAAAAATCAACGAGAAAATTGCTGGGGGCGTCCAGGGTCCAAAGGATTCCACATTTTGTCGTGTATTGTAAAACTTACTGCTTGATTTGAAGAAGAATCCTCATGTCTTTGTCTTTTCACTGGTGGTGAACACTCATCTAGCGAGTGTCCGGGATTTGCCGCCGAATTTGGCGCATTTTTTGGTTTGAAAAAAGACGATATTTTTTCAGAAGCCATTTATGTACGTGGTCGTGCGTCGTACCAACGAGCATATAAAGTAAAGAAATTTGCAATTGTCAAAAGCTCTTTCGTCTGAAGTCTCAGTTACCTGAACTTAACTTGACTTGAACTGTTGATATTATCGAACTTGAACAAGAACGTAACTTGAACTTAACGGGAACTAATTTAAACTTGAACTTGAAATTCTGTTTTCTACCAGTGTTTAAATTGCTTCAGCCGCAGCAGCAAAAGTCGTAAAATTTTCGCTTTTTACTACTTCTGCTTTTTTAACATTTTTAGAATGAGCAAATGCTTCTGCTGCTGCTTCTGAAAAAATCAAAAGCCGCAGTCGAAGCAACAGCAAAAAATGAGAAGTCACTAAAAGCAAAGCAGAGACTGCAGTCGCCGTTCGAAAAATTTACAGTTTTCTTTGCTGTTGATTTCGTTCATCAGCGCAAGTCGAAGCAGCAGCACGTCGACAAAGTCGCAAGTTGGTGGCGCTAGCTGTCGCGACAGCACTCGTGTGTAACTGTTGTCTAATTTCTGCTTTAATAATTTCATTTTATCACTTGGAAACACAGAAATATAAAAACAACTTATATATACCAAATTTTTTCTTTTTTTTTTATTGCTTTTAGCGACTTCTCATTTTCTGCTGTTGCTTCGGTAGCGGCTTTTGATTTTTTTCAGAAGCAGCCGAAAAAGCAAAAGCAGATTAAATGAAACTTCTTGCAGACTGTTTTCTACAGGTTGTTAAGTCAAGTCAAGTAAAGTTAAGTTAAATTAATTTTTTTTGCGCATTTCGGGGGGGGGTTCGAACCCCCCAAACCCCCTGCGTGCGCCACTGGTTGCAATGCAGGAAAAGTTTAACTTTCACAAAATTAAAGTTTGCCTGGTCCACTTAAAAGCTTAATAATTGGTGGACATCCCAAGCATGATCATTTCATTGATCGTATAAGAAAGTATAACAGCTGCTTTCAAATGACTTCTTTTGGAAGTACAAAAATTATAAATGAAAGTTGGTCAACCTTTAAAGTCCAAGGACAAGTGTATCACTTAATTGGTAGTGTCCGACCTTTGCCAAATGAAGAAATGCAGTTTCTTCAAATTTATTTTGTTGGTGATGATGAAAAGGAAGCTCAACTACGTTGCAAAAATATTTCAAGTGTTGATTGTAGCGTAGTAAAGGATCTTCAATGTATGTTTCATCAACATAACCGTTATGTTAAAGATCTAAAAATGGCTCTCAACAAAATACCAACAAGTACTAAAGTCTATAACTTGGTTATACATGCTGATAGAACACCAGCTGGTGCTCATAAAGGGCTTTACAATGCACCTCAATCAAGCGAAGTAGCTTTAGTTATTTTTGGTCAGCAATTTGAAAAGCGAGATATAATTATTGAAAGCCATAATAATAAATTATATCGTATAAGTGAGGTGCATCGATCATACACTGCCTTACAGTACCCTTTGCTATTTCCTTATGGCGAAAATGGCTATTCAGTGGATATAACACAATGGAATCCATTATTAAAAAAGGAGGAACCAAAAAAAAATGTATCTGCGTTATGCTGCATTCACACTAGTAAACTCAGCGTCAATTATCGATACGTCAGCAATAGTAAATCAATATCAACGCGTTACTTGTGTTTAGACTAGTTGACTGAGTTGACCAAAAAACCGATATGTAAACTAATTTTTGAGTTGAGCAACGAGCTAGATGCCAACGCGTTGATGATGAAGTTGACAGTAATTCACACTAGTTGATATCAACTTTCATTGACGCAAACGTAGTTAAAGTATTTTCCGTTGACGGCGATATTGTGTAAGTATCGGAAGTGATTTTCATTTATTTGGCAGATTGCGCGCGGAAGCGGCCTGACCGCTTATAGTCGATTTTACCATGCTTTGTGCATTCTGAAATAAATTCAATTACATTAAGTAAAACAAGTAGAAACGTTGCAGTCGGACGCAACCGACTGCGGTATACTCGATACCAGTATTAAAACCGGTAAAAAGAGGCCTGTTTGCAAAGGGGTACGGATGCGGCAGGGGTGTACGCTGCCTTAAAGATTCTCCGATGCAGATGGGGATGCCACCAGCTGTCTTCGTTGCAAGTTTGGTGGCTCTAGCTCAAAGTTTGTAAAATGTAGGGAAAGGGGGGGCTGGGGGCGGTATGGGTGGGCGTGGCATCCAAACTTTTTATGCAGATCTTTGTGGAATGTCAATTACTATCTTCATACCAAATTTGGTGACTTTAGCTCAAAGTTTGTAAAAGGTGGGGAAAGGGGGTTGGAAGGGGTGGGCGTAGCTCCAAAACTTTGATGCAGATTTTTGGGGGTCGTTACCAATGTCAATTACTATCTTCATACCAAATTTGGTGACTCTAGCTCAAATATTGTAAGTTTGTTGGGAAAGACGGGCTGGGGGCGGTATGGGTGGGCGTGGCATCCAAATTTTTGCTGCAGATCTTTGTGGCATGTCAATTGCTATCTTCATACCAAATTTGGTGACTCTAGCTCAAAGTTTGTAAATGGTGGGGAAAGGGGGTTGGAAGGGGTGGGCGTGGCTCCAAAACTTTGATGCAGATTTTTGGGGGTCGTTACCAGCTATCTTCCTACCAAATTTGGTAGTTCTAGCTGTAAGGATGTGCGAAATATGTGGTTTTATCGGTTTTGAGTTATCGAATTTATCGATTTGCCAGCCCCCCAGTTATCGTAGAACCCCCATCTTGACACTTTAATTTACTATCCCATAGATAAAGAGAATTGGAAAGTTTCAAGTCTCTAGCTTGAAGGGTGTGGAAAAAAGTTGCGAACATACAGACGGACGGACGGACGGACGGACGGACGGACGGACACCATGACGGACATTGCACAAACCCAATATACTCTTTACCTTCGGTATCGAGTATAATTATATGTTCTCAATTGCAACACACATGTAGTTCAGTTATATGGCCTTATTAACACGGTTTTGTTAGGCGAAGATCAACTAACACTAACCTTCTTGAATTCACTCCGCTTGTTATCAAAGGGTTTCAGGAAAAATGCAAACTGACGTTGTTTACACCGATTTTAGTAAGGCATTTGATTCTGTTAGTCATTCTCTGTTGCTTCAAAAATTAAATATTATTGGATTTCCAGCAAAACTCTTATTGTGGCTTTCGGAGTACTTGTGTGGTCGAACACAAAAAGTAGTTTTTAAATCGTCGGTATCTAAACCTATTTTAGTTACCTCTGGTGTTCCCCAGGGTAGTCACCTTTGACCTTTGCTATTTAATTTGTTTATTAACGATCTTCCAGCTGTTATTACCAACTCCTTTGCTTATATGTTTGCTGATGATGTAAAACTATGTTTCACCTACAATGATGCTTCTCTGTGTAACTTACTTCAGTCGGATTTGTGTGCCCTGTCGGCCTGGTGTCGTTTAAACTTACTCAACTTAAATTGTTCAAAATGTAAAGTCATGACTTTTTGTAGGAGTACCCCTCATACTGCTCACTACTTGCTTGATGCTTCACCACTTGACCGCGTGTTTGAAATTAAAGATTTAGGCATTATTCTTGATCCTAAATTAAAGTTTGACTCTCATATTTCGTCTATGGTCAATAAGGCCATTAATGTCCTTGGCTTCATCAAGAGGTGGTCGAGAGAGTTTAATGATCCCTACACTACTAAAACGCTTTATACATCCCTAGTTCGTCCTATCCTGGAGTATGGATCTTGTGTGTGGTCTCCACAATACTCTTTTCACCAGGATATAATTGAATCTGTGCAGAAGAAATTTCTTCTATTTGCCCTTAGAAGTTTTAACTGGGTTCCTGGAGTTGACTAACCCCCGTATTCAAGTAGACTCCTTTTGATTAATCTTCCCTCCCTGTTAAACCGTAGAACCATGCATGGAGTATTATTTATTACTAACCTACTTAATGGTGAAATCGACGCATCAGTTCATTTAAGTCGAATTAAATTAACGGTTCCGATTAGAGCTACTCATATCTTTTTACCCCTTAGCCTTGATCGTTGCTCGAGCAACTATTTAATACATGAACCATTTCGTGTTTTATGTTATGACTATAACAATTTTTATTCTCTTATCTCCTTGCAGACCTCAACTCCTGTACTAAAACGATGGATTTTTTTTTATCTAATCGTAACCACTAACTACAGTCGATTTTCCATATAACGAATCTGAAGGGGACAAGAAAAACTTCGTTATATAAAAATTTCGTTATATAGAAATGATAGAAACTGCAGATGTAAGAATCGCGCAAATTTTCACTTTTCTAAATCTAAATTAATCACAATCTGTTGTTCTTTGCTTTGGTGCCTATAAAAAATAACGGAGTAATCCCAACAACATCTACGTTTACATCTATATCTTCGATGTGCACTGAGCTGTAGAAAATGTTCATAAAAAACTGTGCAGAGAAGATCAGAGTATAAGCAAATCATAACACGAAAACAAAACTGTATATGCAAAAATGTGTTATTGTTTTGTTTTCGCATTCTCAACTTCGTTCGTACATAAAATGAAACAAGAACGAAAAAATTCGGTAAAACGAACAGAAAGCGCATGAGCGTACGAATAAAAATACATTCGTAATAAAGAAATATTCGCTATAGGGAAATTATAAATTGTATGGAAAACAAAACACACTGAAAGTTGAACCAAAAATCAGTGTTCGCGAAATTAATTCGTTATATGGAAAACTTCGTTATATGGAAGTTCGTAATGTGGAAGTTCGACTGTACTAAGCTAATGCAAATTTTAAATATGTAGCTCTGAATCCTACACGATTCAAGATGAGAATGAATAAAAGGCAAAAACATGCGATGAGAATGATTTTTAAAAACATCCGCCTACTGTTTCTTTTAAAAAGCAGGAATGCCAATCTTGCGGCAAAACAGTGATAAAAAGCAATAATACACTCATTTAATAACTGATGTGCCCCCTCCACACAGACCCCAATCACCTCTGAAAATTAAATTGAAATCGGTTCGTGCGTTCTGGAGTTAGACAATCATGGAGGAAAACCCGACTTATTTTTATACAGTAGATTAATAAGATACATTTCAATAGAGAACTTTGTATCGGCAGCAAACAAAGAAAGAAAGAAAGAAAGCTGCAAAATACATGAAAGTGCATCCCTTCCAATGTTAACTTTGTGTTTTTCTTTGTTTGGAAACATTGATCTTCACGTTCAAACCATATGTATATGTTTTTGTCTTTATTTTGTAGATGACGTGATTTTCTCTCGCCGCGGGCGCATGGGACGCATTGTAAGTCCGCGTCACACTCTTCCGCCGAACACAACATGCACATACCACTTTCACGGATATCCTGGTGACCTGATTTGGTTATCGTTCACCAGCTATAATCTGCAGATACTGCAGCAGGCAATACATGATAACAATACGCTGGGACGGGTAAGTTGAAGATAGCTACCATCCAAACTTAGAATTATCCTTAGAAATTCTCACCCCTTATGAGACATTCTCACCCCTTATCTAACAGTTTTTTAAAAACACGTTGCTTTCGTAAAACTAACTTTACTAAATTAAATTGTCTTCAGCATACTGATTGGTCTCACCTTTATTCTTGTAGTGATATAAAAACTGCCATCGCCATTTTTTAAAAAACCTTGATTTCGCTTTTGGATATCTGTTTGTTTTACAAGTGATAATAAACCGCCTTGGTATATGAGGGAACTTTTAAAGTAAAAAAATTTAAAAACTCGGGAACTTCTATAGATTTATCTTCTTATCAAATAGCAAAGTCTAATTTTATTTCTGTTAGCACTTATTTTTGTAATAATTGTCTTAATCGGTGAAGATTAAACTTTTCCTGTGATCCTAAAGAGTTTTATAAATTTGTTAATTCCAAACGTAAATCTCCATGCTTGCCATCATCAGTTTACCTTGATAATTATTATTATTATTATTTTGGGGGTGAATGCACTGCGACCAAACAGATCTATTGTGCCACCTTCTTGGCCTATAGCCATGTGTTACATAAATACTTTGATAATACGAAAGAAAGTTCTTATCAGGCAGTAGCCGATTTATTTGCTGAGTATTTTAAATCAGTATACTTATATAGTTGCAGTAATTCCTATCATTTTCAAGTTCAAACGTCAAATTGCATATATGTCCCATTTATCAAACCCGGCTACTTGCCTGGTCCTGATGGAATGAAAGGTTGTATACTAAGATACTATGCGAATTCACTTTGTAAGTCCTTAAATAAATAATTTAACTTGTCGGTTGACTCGACTGTGTTTCCTGATATTTGAAAAGCATCCCTTATTATTCCACTCCATAAAAATTCTTCTAAGTCTAACTTTAAAATTTATAGGGGTATATCCAAGTTGTCTGGAAAAATTAAATGTGCTCAATTGCACACATATGTAGCTCAATTTTATCGCCTTATGAACATGGTTTTTTGAAATCACCTCGCTTGTTATCAAAGGGTTCCAGGGCAAAATGCCATTTGACGTGGCTTACACCGATTTTAGTTAGGCATTTGATTCTGATAGTCATTCTTTGTTGCTTAAAAAATTAAATATTATTGGATCTGCAGCTAAACTCTTATCTTGGTGAAACTAGCGTTTCTGTGGAGTTCTGTTAAGATACTGATTTTATTCTTACAAATCCTAGTCCTTATATACTAACAAGATGTCTTAGAGTAGGTCTGCGGTGGCACATTATCGCCAGCAGATAGTTGAATCATTATTTGTTTAGGTTATTTTCTATTTTAAACATTAGTGTAGGTCTTTCCACAATCTTTGGTGACCTAATTTTTTGTTATGTTTATGTATATTTTTAGCTCTTGCTGCAATCGCATGCAGCTGGGTTAAAGTGCAATTTTGTATATTTTACCAAGACTCTATTGAGACTTGGTGTCAAGTGTTCATGCGTGATCATTCTGCGGCGGGCCAACAAAGGTGATGGCCCGTAGTTTATTCGTTACAGTTATTTTTCTTATCTATATATATAAAAGAGTTTGTCCTGATGATAATGGAAGAGCCACAGCCTAAACGAAAAGAGCTAGAAGGCTGAAATTTTCACACAATTTTCCATGCAGGTAGGAGGTGAGCACTAAGAAGGGAATTTTTATTTGGACAACTCCTTCAAGTACCTCCCATACGATTTGGAGCACTTTTTACCACTTTTAAAAAACAAATTACAATTACAACAAGTACCCATTCCACTACTGTCGCCTGATTGTCGCACAAGCTGAGAGTTTGATCGGGAGCGAGAATACAAAAACAAAACAAATGCGCAGTGACGCCTTCGCGTCGCACAAGCAAAGTCATAAAGAAAGGTTCTTACACTTGCAAAAAAGAAACGGATTTCCGCTTCTTAATGAATAAGTGCATACACAATTAAGTGAACAATGCGCTTGAAAATAATTTTCATAATTTTATGTACATGTATCACTTCGCACAGTGCACATTTTGTTTTTTCAAATTTGTGTGCCTTTGACAATTGACTTACGACCCAAGTAGCGTTTGTTGTTGTTGTAAGTGTTGTTGTTGGGCCCGCACTGCTACTTTTTGTTGGTGTCATTGATTTAAAAAAAAAACAACAACAACATAACAAAACTTAGTGCGTCTAGAAAAATTTCCCACACCAGAATATGTTATGGGGGTGGATTCGCCTGCTTGCTGCTTATATAACTTAGACAAAACGTATCACACTAACATTGTTGATATATTATTGATATGCAATTTCGAACAAGCAAAGGGCGTTCACATAATGATAATCAGATAATTTGAAATCTCGCTCTGATCATGCTCCTTTGTTGTTGCTCATTTACGTTCACTCTCTATCTTATGTGCGCGCTTTGCATGTCAATCATAAAGTTTAATAACCCTACCTCCTCCGCACACACTCTAAATTAAAGCTAAAGGCAATATGCAATTCACTTAACTGCAGCCTCTTAGATATGTTTTGCGTTGATTCAGTGCGTGCGAAGAAGGTAGCGATACTACGCTCTTTGTCTAACTTGCAGAGCGCGCGCATACTTAAGAGAATTAGCCGAAATAGCCAACAACGAAGGCGCATGATCGGAGCGAGATTTAAAAATAATTTGTCATCTAGCGCCGAACATGAAGAGCGATGCGTGAGCGTGTTCAAGTTTTAAGCTGCCTCTTTGGGTTTGGGACCAGCAGCGCTCAATTCATGATGCAGGTGTTGAATTGCCGACTGTCAGCACAACACGAGAATGAGCGAATCTGAAAACAAGAAAGAAGGCTTTAGTCGAGAAATCCCGACCAAAAGATACCCTGAACCCGTGTATTAAAATGACTTGCAGAAGTGAGTTTTTCTTGACTTTATTTTAATATATAAATAGGGGTAAGCGCATAGAAGCATCAAAAAGATTTCAGGTTAATAATTCTGAAGCTCATAGAGTTGCAGTGAGAAGACATCAGGCTAATAATCCTAATGCACGTCAAGAAAGGCGTTTGCGTGCATGGAGTGTTAAAGCCATGTCAACTTGGTAGTATGAACTTTATATGCAAACATTGTAATGCTTTAAAATGGAAAAGTGAGCCCCTGGGTATCTGTTAACGTCCAAGGACAAGTGTACCACATAATTGGTAGTGTCCGACCTTTGCCAAATGAAGAAATGCAGTTTCTTCAAATTTATTTTGTTGGTGATGATGAAAAGGAAGCTCAACTACGTTGCAAAAATATTTCAAATCTTGATTTAAGAGTAGTAAAGGATCTTCAATGTATGTTTCATCATCATAATCGTTATGTAAAAGATCTAAAAATGGCTCTCAATAAAATACAAACAAGTACCAAAGACTATAAATTGGTTTTACATGCTGATCAAACACCCGCTGGTGCACATAAAGGGCTATAAAATCTGAGTTAAATCATTTAATTTATTGTCGTTCCCTTTATAGTCAATTTTTAGTTGATATGTATGCTAAAATTGAAACAGAAAGGTTAAATTATATTCGCTACAATCAAGCGAAACTCAGAGCAGATAGCTATATACATCTACAAGATGCAATAGGCCAACAAGATGTTGTCGCAGCTCAACTTGGTCAGATGGTAATTTTACCGTCTTCTTTTACAAGCTCTGCACGATATATGCATGAAAAGTCTCAAGATGCTATGACATATGTTCGCCATTATGAGCGACCAGATCTTTTCATAACATTCACATGCAATCCACAATGGAATGACATCAAAAGTGTTTTATTACCGGGTCAAAAACCGCATGATCGTCACGATATTAAAGCTCGAGTTTTTCATTTAAAAGTTAAAGCTTTAATGTCACTATTGACAAAAGGTTCTTTGTTTGGAAGCGTACAATGTTTCATGTACTCTGTGGAATGGCAAAAGCGGCGTTTACCACATATACATATTCTACTTTGGTTAGAAAATAAAATAAGACCAGATAAAATCGATAAAATTATCTGTGCCGAAATACCAAACGCAGATGAGGATCCTTTGTTATGATTCATGGTCCTTGCGGTGCATTTAATAATAAATCGCCATGCATGAAAAATGGAAAATGTACCAAAAGGTTTCCTCGACAATTACTTAAAGAAACTGTGACGGGAAAATATAGTTACCCTCTATATCGTAGAAGATCGATAGAAGATGGTGGTAATGCAATTAATATAAATGGTAATTGCATAGATAATCGTTGGGTTGTGCCTTATAACTGTGTACTATTGAGAACATTTGAAGCTCACATAAATGTTGAGTAATGTAGTTCTGTAAAGTCTATTTAATACATTTGTAAATATGTTAACAAGGGCAGTGATCAAGCATCATTTACTCTGGAAGACCAACATAATGAAATTAATATGTACGAAAGTGGCCGTTAAATAAGTAGCTCAGAAGCGGTATGGAGAATCCTTGCATTTCCCATACATGAACGTTTTCCGGCTTTTACACACTTAGCTGTTCATTTAGAAAATGGTCAACGGATATATTTTAACCCCAATAATCCGCAACAATTACTTGACAGATTAAGCACTACACCCAAAACCACTTTGCTAGCCTTCTTTGAGCTATGCACACGTGATGAGTTTGCAAGAACGCTTCTATATTGTGAAGTTCCATCGTATTTTACATGGAACAATAAAGAATTTCAAAGAAGAAAACGAGGGCATGATGTGCCAAATTTTCCTGGAGTTAAAAGAGATTCAGCTTTGGGAAGAGTTTACACTATTCATCCCAATAATACAGAATGTTTTTATTTAAGACTTTTATTACATTTTGTAAGGAGCCAAACTTCATTTTTAAATTTAAAAACCGTTAATGGTATAGCATACGCATCATTTCAATTGGAGTGTAAAGCTCTAGGATTACTAGAAGATGATAAGCACTGGGATTCAACTATAGCCGAAGCTGTCATATGTCAAAATCCTACAAAACTGAGAGAACTTTTTGCAATAATGTTAGTATTTTGTCAAATTTCAGATGCTCTTAAACTTTGGAATACTTATAAAAAGAGTTTCTCAGAAGATATTTTAAGAGCCTTTCATTTTTCACAAGACAGAAATATTGATGAAAGTATTGTGAATAATGTATTAAATAAATGTCTTATTTACATTGAAGATATTGTACTGTCTATTGGTGGTCAAAACTTGACTTAATATGGACTTCCACTACCAATTAGATCCGAAGAAATTGTTCCAAATATTGAATATCATAGAGAAACAAATTATGAAAATTGCGATAATTTTGTTGTTAATAATGCTTACTGCTGAGCAAAAACAAGTATACGAAAAGATACTACATAGCGTTGAAGCAGAAAAAGGAGAAATCTATTTTTTAGATGCACCTGGTGGAACAGGTAAAACGTATCTTTTAAATTTATTAATGGCAAAGATACGGCAAAGTAAAACAATTGCATTGGCCGTTGCTCCTTCCGGTATCGCAGCCATTTTACTAAATGGTGGTCGCACAGCGCATTCTACACTTAAGATTCCATTTAATTTGATTCATTTAGAAACACCACATTGCTCAATTTCAAAGCAATCTAATATTGCTGCTGTGCTCAAAGATTGCAAGCTTATTGTTTGGGATGAGTGTACTATGGGCCATTAAGGTGCTTTTGAAGCTGTAGATCGATCTTTGAAAGATATTCGAGATAGATTCTTAGCTGGTGATTTTCGACAAACTCTCCCAGTGATCCCCAGAGGAACAAGAGCAGATGAAATAAATGCGTGCTTAAAGTCTTCAATTTTGTGGCCCAAAATACAGAAAATTGCATTAACGAAGAATATGCGAGTGCACTTAAAAGGTGATAGCATAGCTGGTGAATTTGCAGAAATGCTTCTTCAAATAGGAAATGGATTATTTCCAACCCATGATGGCAAAATAACTTTACCATCAACTTTGTGTCATGTTGTGAAAAGTATTGAAGAGCTAACTCTAAAAATATTTTCGGATATTACAAATATCTCTCAAAAATCACTCGAATGGTTTTCAGAACGTGCTATTTTGACTGCGAGAAATGACAATGCATTGGAAATAAACGAGTTTTTATTAAAATCATTTCAAAGTGAAGAAATGACATATAACTCTATTGATTCTGTGACTGAAATCGAAGATGCAGTTCATTACCCCGTCGATTTTCTTAATTCATTAAATCCGGCTGGCCTGCCTCAACATAAATTAACTTTAAAGATTGGTTCACCTGTAATGTTGATTCGCAACTTGAAACCGCCAAAACTGTGCAATGGTACAAGATTGCAAGTTAAAGTCCTTCATAAGAATGTTGTCGAAGCAATTATCTTTACTGGCAATGGTATAGGGGAAATGCTTTTTATACCGAGAATTCCATTAATACCTTCTGATTCTGAACTGCCAATTCAATTTAAAAGATTGCAATTTCCTTTAAAAGTTTGCTTTGCCTTAACAATTAATTAATCACAGGAACAAACTCTTAAATTAGCCGGACTAGACTTAAGACACGATTGTTTTTCTCATGGCCAATTTTATGTAGCCTGCTCAAGAGTCAGTTCACCAAAAAGTTTATTTGTATTAGCACCTGACGGAAAAACAACCAATGTCGTTTATAAAGAAGCTCTTAAAGTTGTTAATAATTGCAAATTAAATTCAATAAGTGGATAAGGCCTACTGGGGAAACCACAATATTCTCTACCTCAATGGTGGCGTGGAAAAGAGAATATTAAATACTTTGCTTAAATATTTTGTGAAATATTTTCTAATTTATTTATTTTATATCTTTCTTCTATTGCTAAAATTTATATAAACTATCCGCGCAGCGAAGTAAGCGGGCCACTTACTAGTTACATATATAATCAATATTACCACCAAAACTAATACAACTACTAACGAGGCATGTCCAGACACGTGATGAAAGTTTAACCCATTTAATTCTACGTGATGGTCTTTTAATTGTTGGACTTTGCCTAGTAACCTATTCAATTCTTCTGAAGTACTAATATTGGTTGCTGCTATTGGATCCCACATAATTTTTGGTATTTCATTTATTTCTCCTACGTAAGAAGGAATAATGGTTTCTTGCCTTTCTGATTGTATTTTATGGTGAGCAACTAATAATTTATCTTCTGTTGTCTTCTTTATTATATTTGTTGTCGAGTCTATTACTGACGTTTGTTTTTTCTCTTATACCTTTAAGTTGTACTGATTTTGGAGTAATCCTTTCATGTTTACCTCCATCATTTCCCTATCGTCGGCATCCATTATACCAAACAAAATGTGATATAACGAGCACATAAAATTCAATGGGGATCGCCTTTTTCTTATTGGTTTTTTGGTTGTGAATAGTTCGTTATTTTCCTCTAAATCTGAAATTTGTTTTTGTGTGTTGTTTAAGATCAGATTGCACTGATCCTCGAACTCATGGAGCTTCTTACACACAATTCTCATTTTTGTCGTGTGTCTGTATGCCAATAAGCGGGCACACTTTTGTTATTGGTCTTGTGGAGAAGCCATCCTGTAACTTTACTTTTACTACCCTAACTTTATTGTCGTTGCCCTTATGAACTTCTTCTACTTTACCCAAGGGCCATCTTGCTGGATGACAGTTTTCTTCTTTCATTATTACTATCTGATCTTTTTGTATATCCCGTGTCTCTTTTTTCCACTTACTTCTTTGTTGAAAATAAACAGTCTTCTTTCCGTTTTGCCCAAAACTCTTTTTAAGTGATATTTCACAGATTTAACTCCGGCCTCCCAAATACCTCCTAAGTGAGGTCCTGCCGGCGGGATAAAATGCCATTGGATTTTTTTTGTGGTCTTGATTCTCCTAACAATTTTTCTTCTTTAAACGGAATTGTTACTGTGTACCTTCCATCTAATTCCCTTTTCGTTGTTCTTGCGAAGTTTTTCTTCACAGCTTTCTGTTTCTGCATCTTCTTCATCATCCTCTTCTACCTCCCAAAACCTTTGTGAATCTTTAGACTCAATTATTGACGCGACTATATTTTCCTTTCCTTTGGATTTGGTGCATCCTGACACTATCCACCCAAATTCTGTATTTTGACCGAGAAGCAAGTCTAATTTTATTAAATTGATTGATTCATTAATTGAATCAATAAATGCTTAAAGTGCTTTGCTGAATCTCTCAGTAATGGCAACTCTAAAGCTGAAGCAAATGCGACACAACGCATCTTGCCTCTTTTACTGCGGATGCCTTGCCCAATTTTCTTCTATTGTCAAGGGCCTGCTAGTGGTTTTTTAGCAATGACTTTTCAAAGCACTTCTTTTTAAGCGCTAGTCATGCTTTTCGTCCTTTTCCGAATTGTAAGTTCGGCTCGAGCGCCTTAGGCCTATTTCGAGAGGGCAATTTTTCCGACCGTCTTTTTGACGTAATCGGACGGTCTTTGAGTGCTTCTAAACGGCAACTCAAAGACTATATATTCCGACTGCTCTGCTGAATCACTCAGTACTGGCAACTCCAAAACTGAAGCAAATGCGACACAACGCATCTTGCCTCTTTTACTGTTCGGAAAATATTTTCGGTTTTTTTTTTTTTTTTTTTTTTCATGATGCTTGGTTTACAATTCCCAAGTCGCATTAAAATTTTTCGCGGAGCCTAATAACAAATGCGACACCACGCATCTTGCTTCTCCTTTTATTGCCATTTTTGGGTAATTAAATTTAAGAGATGGACTCAAATCTTCCCTAGACTGAATCAACTCATAAAATAATTCTGAAAACAAATCCCATTCTTTTGAATCCCCATTGGAAGATGGGTATCTGCGTTTTTGGAAGCAATGGCAACTCCTCTACTTTGATTTTGCAACCTTCAACTTTTGGTTGACAATTGTTTGCAATCCCTTCTGCCAGCTCTTGCACTATATTTTCTACGTCAAACCCAAGCATTTTAATCTCCCTATCGAAAGTTGTATTACTTTTAAATTTTTCTTTAAAGAATATTATTTCTTTTTCTATTTCTTGTTAAAGGAATATTATCTTCTTTTTTTTCAAACTGAATATTTTTGTGTTGTTTTCTTTTAAGTCTGCCTGAGTTTGGTTTAGGTATTCAGTTAATACGTCTACCTGCTTATCAAATGCGTCTGCCCTACTCTCCATATCAGACTTTGCATTGCCTACCTCACTACCTGGTTTTGCCGTTATCTTTGGTACTTTGCTGTTTTGGCTGTCAGTGTTTTTTAACATTTTTTCTTTAATTTTTTCTATAACTTTCAATATCACATCATATTGCTTGGAATTGAAGTATTCATGATCGACTACTCCAATTTTGCACAATAAGTTGTGATTTGCCTGAAAACTTGTTAGAAGTTTCTCTACTTCTTCCCTGTCAACTTCTTGACTTCCCTCTAGCTGTCTAACTCTTTTAACTATTTCTGACTGCTTCGTCAATAGCTCTATCGTTTTGTCGGACAACATTGTATATATGAAAAATTTATTTTTACTTAGAAAACAATATATTTTTCTTAACTTTTAGTGAACAAATATTTAGTTTTACGTAAAATTTTAACAAATTTTTTTTTTTTTATGGAATTACAAATTTTTGAAAATATGTAATTTTTTTTTTTTTTAAATTTAAATTTACTTAACTAACATAAGTTTATTTTAAAACTGAGTATTTAAAAAAAAAAAAATTGAAATATATAATTTTGTTTATTAAGTGGACTGTATGATTTTTGTTATTGTGAGGCGATCTTGCAGCCGTTTTCACAATGGGTTCGCCAAAAGGCGCACTCGCATTTTAATGTTTAAATATTTTGTTATGTATTATATTTGTTAAGCTGACGCTCTATCGCGTCTATTTTCTCCCACAGTTTGGTTGCTTCCTTCCAGGTTGGTGGCGGTTCCCTCTCGATTTTCGCCAGCAGCTCTCGTTTTTCTTGTCGAAGCTTGACTTTTTGGCCACCTCGCCTTTTGGGAGCCTTGGTAGGAGGTATTGCTACACGTTTTTCTTCCTCTGCTTCCCGCGCCGCTTTTGCTGCTTTTACTGCGAGTTGCCTTGCCCAATACTCCTCTATTGTTAATGGCTTTGGACCTGCTAATGGTTCCCTAGCAATGACTTTTTGTAGCGTTTCTTGGTACGCGCTAGTCATGCTACAGAACTTTTCCTTGATTTAAGCGTAGTAAAGGATCTTCAATGTATGTTTCATCATCATAATCGTTATGTAAAAGATCTAAAAATGGCTCTCAATAAAATACAAACAAGTACCAAAGACTATAAATTGGTTATACATGCTGATCAAACACCCGCTGGTGCACATAAAGGGCTTTACAATGCACCTCTATCAAGCGAAGTAGCTATAGTTATTGTTGGTCAGCAATTAGAAAAGCGCAATATTATTATTGAAAGCCATAATTATAAATTACATCGTATAAGTGAGGTACATCGATCATACGATGCCTTACAGAACCCTTTGGTATTTCCTTATGGCGAAGATGGCAATTCAGTGGATATACAAGAATGGAATTCATTATTAAAAAAGGAGGAACCAAAAAAGATATCTGCGTTAAGCTTTTACAGCTATAAAATAATGATTCGTCAATCTGAGTTAAATCATTTAATTTATTGTCGTTCCCTTTATAGTCAATTTTTATACTCGATACCGAAGGTAAAGAGTATATTGAGTTTGTGCAATGTCCGTCATGGTGTCTGTCCGTCTGTCTGTCTGTCCGTCTGTCCGTCTGTCCGTCTGTATGAACGCAACTTTTTTCCACACCCTTCAAGCTAGAGACTTGAAACTTTCCAATTCTCTTTATCTATGGGAAAGTAAATTAAAGTGTTGAGATGGGGGTTCTACGATAACTGGGGGGCTGGCAAATCGATAAATTCGATAACTCAAAACCGATAAATCCACATATTTCGCACATCCTTACAGCTATAAGTACCAAATTTGGTAAGAAGATAGCTACTAGCAACCCCCAAAAAACTGCATCAAAAATTTTGGAGCCACGCCCACCCATTCCGCCCCAAGCCCCCCCGCATTTTAAAGTCCAAAAAGCCTATATCTCCCACAGTTTTTGAGATATTGCCACCAAATTTGGTGTCAAGATAGGTGATGATGACCCCGCAAAGACTGCATCAAATGTTTGGATGCCACGCCAACTAATAATGCCCTAGCCACCCCATCCGCCCCAGCGCTTCGTCAAAAACGGGAATGCGTGTATCTTCCAGAGTTGTGGAGCTAGAGCCTCCAAATTTGGTAGGAAGATAGCTGGCAACGACCCCCAAAAATCTGCATCAAAGTTTTGGAGCCACGCCCACCCATTCCGCCCCCAGCCCCACCGCATTTTGAAATCAGAACAACCTATGTCTCCCACAGCTTTTGAGCTAGTCACCAAATTTGGTGCCAAGATAAGTGATGATGACCCCCAACAAAACTGCATCAAAAGATTTGATGCCACGCCCACCAATACCGCCTTAGCCACCCCCATCCGCCCCAGCGCTTCGTCTTCCAGAGTTGTGGAGCTAGAGCCACCAAATTTGGTAGGAAGATAGCTGGCAACGACCCCCAAAAATCTGCATCAAAGTTTTGGAGCCACGCCCACCCATTCCGCCCCCAGCCCCACCGCATTTTGTCATCAGAACAACCATGTCTCCACAGCTTTGAGCTAGCACCAAATTGGTGCCAAGATAAGGATGAACCCCCAACAAACGCATCAAAAGATTGATGCCACGCCCACCAAACCGCCTAGCCACCCCCATCCGCCCCAGCCTCGTCAAACGGAATGCGGTCTTCCAGAGTTGTGGAGCTAGAGCCACCAAATTTGGTAGGAAGATAGCTGGAAACGACCCCACACAATCTGCATCAAAGTTTTGGAGCCACGCCCAACCATTCCCCCCCCCCTTCCCCACCTTATACAAACTTTAAGCTAGAGTCACCAAATTTGGTATGAAGGTAGCTATTGACATCCCACATAGATCAAAACCAAAAATTTGAATGCCACGCCCAATTATACCGCCCCTAGCCCCCCTTTCCCTACTTTTACAATTTTTGATCTAGAGTCACCAAATTTGGTATGAAGATAGCAATTGACATTCCACAAAGATCTGCATCAAATATTTAGATTCCACGCCCACCCATACCGCCCCCAGCCCCCTTTTCCCCACATTTTACAAACATTGAGCTAGAGTCACCAAATTTGCAACGAAGAAAGCCGGTGCAGCGGAGAATCTTTAAGGCAGCGTAAACCCCTGCCGCATCCGTACCCTGTTGCAATCAGGCCTCTTTTTACCGGTTTTAATACTGGTATCGAGTATACCGCAGTCGGTTGCGTCCGACTGCAGCGTTTCCACTTGTTAGTTGATATGTATGCTAAAATTGAAACAGAAAGGTTAAATTATATTCGCTACAATCAAGCGAAACTCAGAGCAGATAGCTATATACATCTACAAGATGCAATAGGCCAACAAGATGTTGTCGCAGCTCATTTGGTCAGATGGTAATTTTACCGTCTTCTTTTAGAAGCTCTGCACGATATATGCATGAAAAGACTCAAGATGCTATGACATATGTTCGCCATTATGAGCGACCAGATCTTTTCATAACATTCACATGCAATCCACAATGGAATGACATCAAAAGTGTTTTATTACCGGGTCAAAAACCGCATGATCGTCACGATATTAAAGCGTGCAATGTTTCATGTACTCTGTGGAATGGCAAAAGCGGGGTTTACTACATATACATATTCTACTTTGGTTAGAAAATAAAATAAGACCAGATAAAATCGATAAAATTATCTGTGCCGAAATACCAAACGCAGATGAGGATCCTTTGTTATGATTCATGGTCCTTGCGGTGCATTTAATAATAAATCGCCATGCATGAAAAATGGAAAATGTACCAAAAGGTTTCCTCGACAATTACTTAAAGACACTGTGACGGGAAAATATAGTTACCCTCTATATCGTAGAAGATCGATAGAAGATGGTGGTAATGCAATTAATATAAATGGTAATTGCATAGATAATCGTTGGGTTGTGCCTTATAACTGTGTACTATTGAGAACATTTGAAGCTCACATAAATGTTGAGTAATGTAGTTCTGTAAAGTCTATTTAATACATTTGTAAATATGTTAACACGGGCAGTGATCAAGCATCATTTACTCTGGAAGACCAACGTAATGAAATTAATATGTACGAAAGTGGCCGTTAAATAAGTAGCTCAGAAGCGGTATGGAGAATCCTTGCATTTCCCATACATGAACGTTTTCCGGCTTTTACACACTTAGCTGTTCATTTAGAAAATGGTCAACGGATATATTTTAACCCCAATAATCCGCAATAATTACTTGACAGATTAAGCACTACACCCAAAACCACTTTGCTAGCCTTCTTTGAGCTATGCACACGTGATGAGTTTGCAAGAACGCTTCTATATTGTGAAGTTCCATCGTATTTTACATGGAACAATAAAGAATTTCAAAGAAGAAAACGAGGGCATGATGTGCCAAATTTTCCTGGAGTTAAAAGAGATTCAGCTTTGGGAAGAGTTTACACTATTCATCCCAATAATACAGAATGTTTTTATTTAAGACTTTTATTACATTTTGTAAGGAGCCAAACTTCATTTTTATTTTTTTTTTTTTTTTTTTTTTTTTTTGTGTGGGGGGTTTTTCAAATTACCACTATTAAATTTAAAAACCGTTAATGGTATAGCATACGCATCATTTCAATTGGAGTGTAAAGCTCTAGGATTACTAGAAGATGATAAGCACTGGGATTCAACTATAGCCGAAGCTGTCATATGTCAAAATCCTACAAAACTGAGAGAACTTTTTGCAATAATGTTAGTATTTTGTCAAATTTCAGATGCTCTTAAACTTTGGAATACTTATAAAGAGAGTTTATCAGAAGATATTTTAAGAGCCTTTCATTTTTCACAAGACAGAAATATTGATGAAAGTCTTGTGAATAATGTATTAAATAAATGTCTTATTTACATTGAAGATATTGTACTGTCTATTGGTGGTCAAAACTTGACTTAATATGGATTTCCACTACCAATTAGATCCGAAGAAATTGTTCCAAATATTGAATATCATAGAGAAACAAATTATGAAAATTGCGATAATTTTGTTGTTAATAATGCTTACTGCTGAGCAAAAACAAGTATACGAAAAGATACTACATAGCGTTGAAGCAGAAAAAGGAGAAATCTATTTTTTAGATGCACCTGGTGGAACAGGTAAAACGTATCTTTTAAATTTATTAATGGCAAAGATACGGCAAAGTAAAACAATTGCATTGGCCGTTGCTCCTTCCGGTATCGCAGCCATTTTACTAAATGGTGGTCGCACAGCGCATTCTACACTTAAGATTCCATTTAATTTGATTCATTTAGAAACACCACATTGCTCAATTTCAAAGCAATCTAATATTGCTGCTGTGCTCAAAGATTGCAAGCTTATTGTTTGGGATGAGTGTTCTATGGGCCATTAAGGTGCTTTTGAAGCTGTAGATCGATCTTTGAAAGACATTCGAGATAGATTCTTAGCTGGTGATTTTCGACAAACTCTCCCAGTGATCCCCAGAGGAACAAGAGCAGATGAAATAAATGCGTGCTTAAAGTCTTCAATTTTGTGGCCCAAAATACAGAAAATTGCATTAACGAAGAATATGCGAGTGCACTTAAAAGGTGATAGCATAGCTGGTGAATTTGCAGAAATGCTTCTTCAAATAGGAAATGGATTATTTCCAACCCATGATGGCAAAATATCTTTACCATCAACTTTGTGTCATGTTGTGAAAAGTATTGAAGAGCTAACTCTAAAAATATTTTCGGATATTACAAATATCTCTCAAAAATCACTCGAATGGTTTTCAGAACGTGCTATTTTGACTGCGAGAAATGACAATGCATTGGAAATAAACGAGTTTTTATTAAAATCATTTCAAAGTGAAGAAATGACATATAACTCTATTGATTCTGTGACTGAAATCGAAGATGCAGTTCATTACCCCGTCGATTTTCTTAATTCATTAAATCCGGCTGGCCTGCCTCAACATAAATTAACTTTAAAGATTGTAATGTTGATTCGCAACTTGAAACCGCCAAAACTGTGCAATGGTACAAGATTGCAAGTTAAAGTCCTTCATAAGAATGTTGTCGAAGCAATTATCTTTACTGGCAATGGTATAGGGAAAACGCTTTTTATACCGAGAATTCCATTAATACCTTCTGATTCTGAACTGCCAATTCAATTTAAAAGATTGCAATTTCCTTTAAAAGTTTGCTTTGCCTTAACAATTAATTAATCACAGGAACAAACTCTTAAATTAGCCGGACTAGACTTAAGACACGATTGTTTTTCTCATGGCCAATTTTATGTAGCCTGCTCAAGAGTCAGTTCACCAAAAAGTTTATTTGTATTAGCACCTGACGGAAAAACAACCAATGTCGTTTATAAAGAAGCTCTTAAAGTTGTTAATAATTGCAAATTAAATTCAATAAGTGGATAAGGCCTACTGGGGAAACCACAATATTCTCTACCTCAATGGTGGCGTGGAAAAGAGAATATTAAATACTTTGCTTAAATATTTTGTGAAATATTTTCTAATTTATTTATTTTATATCTTTCTTCTATTGCTAAAATTTATATAAACTATCCGCGCAGCGAAGTAAGCGGGCCACTTACTAGTTACATATATAATCAATATTACCACCAAAACTAATACAACTACTAACGAAGCATGTCCAGACACGTGATGAAAGTTTAACCCATTTAATTCTACGTGATGGTCTTTTAATTGTTGGACTTTGCCTAGTAACCTATTCAATTCTTCTGAAGTACTAATATTGGTTGCTGCTATTGGATCCCACATAATTTTTGGTATTTCATTTATTTCTCCTACGTAAGAAGGAATAATGGTTTCTTGCCTTTCTGATTGTATTTTATGGTGAGCAACTAATAATTTATCTTCTGTTGTCTTCTTTATTATATTTGTTGTCGAGTCTATTACTGACGTTTGTTTTTTCTCTTATACCTTTAAGTTGTACTGATTTTGGAGTAATCCTTTCATGTTTACCTCCATCATTTCCCTATCGTCGGCATCCATTATACCAAACAAAATGTGATATAACGAGCCCATAAAATTCAATGGGGATCGCCTTTTTCTTATTGGTTTTTTGGTTGTGAATAGTTCGTTATTTTCCTCTAAATCTGAAATTTGTTTTTGTGTGTTGTTTAAGATCAGATTGCACTGATCCTCGAACTCATGGAGCTTCTTACACACAATTCTCTTTTTTGTCGTGTGTCTGTATGCCAATAAGCGGGCACACTTTTGTTATTGGTCTTGTGGAGAAGCCATCCTGTAACTTTACTTTTACTACCCTAACTTTATTGTCGTTGCCCTTATGAACTTCTTCTACTTTACCCAAGGGCCATCTTGCTGGATGACAGTTTTCTTCTTTCATTATTACTATCTGATCTTTTTGTATATCCCGTGTCTCTTTTTTCCACTTACTTCTTTGTTGAAAATAAACAGTCTTCTTTCCGTTTTGCCCAAAACTCTTTTTAAGTGATATTTCACAGATTTAACTCCGGCCTCCCAAATACCTCCTAAGTGAGGTCCTGCCGGCGGGATAAAATGCCATTGGATTTTTTTTGTGGTCTTGATTCTCCTAACAATTTTTCTTCTTTAAACGGAACTGTTACTGTGTACCTTCCATCTAATTCCCTTTTCGTTGTTCTTGCGAATTTTTTCTTCACAGCTTTCTGTTTCTGCATCTTCTTCATCATCCTCTTCTACCTCCCAAAACCTTTGTGAATCTTTAGACTCAATTATTGACGCGACTACATTTTCCTTTCCTTTGGATTTGGTGCATCCTGACACTATCCACCATAATTCTGTATTTTGACCGAGAAGCAAGTCTAATTTTATTGAATTGATTGATTCATTAATTGAATCAATAAATGCTTAAAGTGCTTTGCTGAATCTCTCAGTAATGGCAACTCTAAAGCTGAAGCAAATGTGACACAACGCATCTTGCCTCTTTTACTGCGGATGCCTTGCCCAATTTTCTTCTATTGTCAAGGGCCTGCTAGTGGTTTTTTAGCAATGACTTTTCAAATCACTTCTTTTTAAGCGCTAGTCATGCTTTTCTTCCTTTTCCGAATTGTAAGTTCGGCTCGAGCGCCTTAGGCCTATTTCGAGAGGGCAATTTTTCCGACCGTCTTTTTGACGTAATCGGACGGTCTTTGAGTGCTTCTAAACGGCAACTCAAAGACTATATATTCCGACTGCTCTGCTGAATCACTCAGTACTGGCAACTCCAAAACTGAAGCAAATGCGACACAACGCATCTTGCCTCTTTTACTGTTCGGAAAATATTTTCGGTTTTTTTTTTTTTTTTTTTTTCATGATGCTTGGTTTACAATTCCCAAGTCGCATTAAAATTTTTCGCGGAGCCTAATAACAAATGCGACACCACGCATCTTGCTTCTCCTTTTATTGCCATTTTTAGGTAATTAAATTTAAGAGATGGACTCAAATCTTCCCTAGACTGAATCAACTCATAAAATAATTCTGAAAACAAATCCCATTCTTTTGAATCCCCATGGAAGATGGGTATCTGCATTTTTGGAAGCAATGGCAACTCCTCTACTTTGATTTTGCAACCTTCAACTTTTGGTTGACAATTGTTTGCAATCCCTTCTGCCAGTTCTTGCACTATATTTTCTACGTCAAACCCAAGCATTTTAATCTCCCTATCGAAAGTTGTATTACTTTTAAATTTTTCTTTAAAGAATATTATTTCTTTTTCTATTTCTTGTTAAAGGAATATTATCTTCTTTTTTTTCAAACTGAATATTTTTGTGTTGTTTTCTTTTAAGTCTGCCTGAGTTTGGTTTAGGTATTCAGTTAATACGTCTACCTGCTTATCAAATGCGTCTGCCCTACTCTCCATATCAGACTTTGCATTGCCTACCTCACTACCTGTTTTTGCCGTTATCTTTGGTACTTTGCTGTTTTGGCTGACAGTGTTTTTTAACATTTTTTCTTTAATTTTTTCTATAACTTTCAATATCACATCATATTGCTTGGAATTGAAGTATTCATGATCGACTACTCCAATTTTGCACAATAAGTTGTGATTTGCCTGAAAACTTGTTAGAAGTTTCTCTACTTCTTCCCTGTCAACTTCTTGACTTCCCTCTAGCTGTCTAACTCTTTTAACTATTTCTGACTGCTTCGTCAATAGCTCTATCGTTTTGTCGGACAACATTGTATATATGAAAAATTTATTTTTACTTGGAAAACAATATATTTTTCTTAACTTTTAGTGAACAAATATTTAGTTTTACTTAAAATTTTAACAAATTTTTTTTTTATAGAATTACATATTTTTGAAAATATGTAATTTTTTTTTTTTTAAATTTAAATTTACTTAACTAACATAAGTTTATTTTAATACTGAGTATTTAAAAAAAAAAATTGAAATATATAATTTTGTTTATTAAGTGGACTGTATGATTTTTGTTATTGTGAGGCGATCTTGCCGCCGTTTTCACAATGGGTTCGCCAAAAGGCGCACTCGCATTTTAATGTTTGAATATTTTGTTATGTATTATATTTGTTAAGCTGACGCTCTATCGCGTCTATTTTCTCCCACAGTTTGGTTGCTTCCTTCCAGGTTGGTGGCGGTTCCCTCTCGATTTTCGCCAGCAGCTCTCGTTTTTCTTGTCGAAGCTTGACTTTTTGGCCACCTCGCCTTTTGGGAGCCTTGGTAGGAGGTATTGCTACTCGTTTTTCTTCCTCTGCTTCCCGCGCCGCTTTTGCTGCTTTTACTGCGGGTTGCCTTGCCCAATACGTCTCCTTGACGGAACCAGAAAGTTTTTGAGTGCTCAAAAACCAACGTTCGGCATGCCAAACTATGGCACTGCTCGACGTTATTAAATGCTCGGCGTGCCAAAATACGGCACTGCCCGAAGGTCTTACTGTTCGGCGTGCCGCTAATTTTAGCACTGCTCGAACGACCAATGCTCGGCGTGCCAAACTACGGCACTGCTCGAAGGTCTTACTGTTCGGCGTGCCAAATTACGGCACTGCTCGAAGGACCAAATGAAACTAGTGTTTCTGTTGAGTTCTGTTAAGATACTGATTTTATTCTTACAAATCCTAGTCCTTATATACTAACAAGATGTCTTAGAGTAGGTCTGCGGTGGCACATTATCGCCAGCAGATAGTTGAACAGTGTTGCCAACTCTCAGTCGTCAGTTATAGCTGAGTGGACTCTTAAAAATAGCCAAGAATGGCCAAATTTGAGCAAAAAATAGCGAAAAAATAGCTGTGTCTAAATAAATTAAAAATAATATGATTTTTTGGTTATTAAACATATTTATTCGACAAGTGTCGCTAAAATTTCATCAACATCAACTTCTGTTTCATTGTATGCTAAGTTGGTGCCAATTATGCGCAACCAATTCTCAGGTACTGAGTAATTAAAACAGCATTTCTGAGCTTGACGCAATCCATATCTGGAAATAATATTGATCATAAATTTAAATTATAAATTAATAGATTGATCTATAAATACCTTATGTCCAAAATGGAATTTAAGGTTTGAATTTCCATTTTGTTTCGGTGCTTCGTTTTTACAATATTGACCTGGCTGAACACTCTCTCTATTTCGGCATTCGACCAAGGTAGGGAAAGCAGCATTATTGAGAAGGAAGCGAGGTCATGAAATGGATTTTGACCTCCAGAATCTTTGTAGTTAAACACTTCCGCCCAAAATTTCTCATTGTCATCAATATTTACCCACTTTATGTGGTGTATTGTTGCATATTGATTTAAAATGCGTTCAATTTGCTCTGGAAGCAGCTTAAAAAATGATACTATTTCGAGTACATCATCTTTTTTTGGGTGCAATACTTTTTTTACGTCAAATGCACTCATTTTCTCCAAAACTTCAAAATTATCTGGCAATCTTAAAAATATATAATCATGTTAGAGCATAACAATTATTAAAACGTGATCTTCACTTTGTACATACCTTCCAATTAACTGTTTTATTAATTCAATAACAAAATCCGTGCATGTGGTACGAAGACTAGATTCCGATTCGGAATCTATACTTATGCTTTTTAAATGCGTTTCAAACATGTATCCTAAGTACAAGTCCCGTTGAACATATTTTTCAAAATCAGGTTCGTCAACATTTGGTGGTAAAATTTTTGATTTTAGTGAATTTATAAGCAACCTCAGGTCTCCAAGAAGTTTGGTTGCATAAATGTTTCTTCCTTGAAAGCTTTTATTCACAGTTTGAGTGTGCTCTAAAATCGGCTTTAGGAAAAGCAGATATGCATGGTTTATCTTATCTGCAAACATATTCCGTAATATTTGCGCTTTGTGGCATTTCTCTTCCGTTGCAGCAATTTCAAAGTGAAGTTTTAGTTCATCCCATTGGTTTAAAATTCTGTTAACCGCCGTATCTATGGAAAGCCATCTTGTGTCAGAGACTCTCGGAATCTTGAGGGGATCCTTTTTAACAGAAATAAAAATTTAAGTAAGCAAAGGTAAAATTAAATAGATAATTAATTCACAACACAATGAGACATACACAAATATACCAAACACATTGTTAAAAAAACGTCGACGGTGTTATACAAGTAATTAATGGAAAGAGCTATGCCCGAATCAAACCTTCTCGTTGTTTATAACTTGGTAAATCCTTTTGTAGTCCATTTGCCGCTTGGAACTTTTGGCAAACCAATTGTATGTCTCGTAAATTAAGAATTCCAAGTCCCCTGGCAGTATTAGTTTACAGGCATAATTAACTGCCAACTGCACTGAATGGCACACGCATTTAATTAAAATTAATGACGGCACATCCTTTTTAAGTTCTAGGTATACACTCCTTTTAGAGCCAACCATAACTGCCGCGTTGTCTGTGCCAATTCCTATTAGGTTGTTTTGGTTGATTTTCATTACCTTTAATTTATCCTTTAGAACTGTTGCTATAGAAACGGCATCTGAGTTTTCAAGCTTTACTATGCACAAAAAAGTTGACACAATTTTATGTTGCTTCATACTAAAATAGTTTATGGCCACACCTGCGAAAACAAAGAATTAAAAGCTATAGTAATTATGTGTTTGCAATATTCTCTACTTACCAAGTACTTTTGTAATGCTAATATCGGTTGATTCGTCAATCAACAAACTAAATTTGGATTCACCAATATCGCTGCGCAAAATATCTTGAAAATGTGGCGATAGCACATTTTTTATCACATTTATACACTTGGTGCGATGTATTTTAATATTTGTTTCATTAAACACGTGTGTGCACAAATTGTTTAAATGATCCACTGGACTAATAGCACAATGTTGTGCCACAAAGAGGCAAAGAGCCGCTTCCTTCTGCGATAAAGCATTGGGTTTTCTGGTAAAGTCAATTGTTGCGTTTTGCTTTAAAGACGCAACTCTCTCCTTATGTTTTTTTGTTTCCACATGTGATTTTAAATCCCACAGTTTCGCATTTATTGTGGATTTGCAATACGTGCAAAATACTTTTGTTGGATCACTCCCGTCCTTTTTAATGCAAGTTTTAAAACGAGGGTCCTCCATCCATGCATCACGAACTTTTTGCTTATATTCCTTAGGCATTTGGGCGCGTTCTTTAGCTTCTTTTGTTCGTACAAAGTGAATTGCAAGCTAGGGATGGTAGTGTAGTATGTACGTACTTGTATATCGATTAGGAATCGATGTGTGAAACAGGGGCGCTTGTATATTTTTTTCATGGAGTAACAGCAGGTCTTATGGTATTTACTTATAAAAGGTAACAGCAGGGCTGCTAGTATTTTTTGTAAGGGATTACAGTCACTATAATCGATAATTAAACGTAAATATTGACGAAAGATTTTACAACTGAAAACATTTAAATAGTTTATTTTTATTTTAAAAATAGCCAAAAACTAGCTAAGTTATTTTTTAGAATGGCTAAAAATGTAGCCTCTAGCTAAAGGCCCAACCAAACGATGCATTCGTGCAGGCAGAGTCGCTGCACGGAAAGTTTCAACATAGGCTACGCCGTGTATCCGCCCAAACGATGCATATGCAAGGGTTCGTTCAGTTTTATTTTTTAACGAATGCATGAGTGCCGCATGCATGGTTTCACTGAATTGAAACCATGCAGCAATGCATTGGGCATAGAGTTGTCGCAGTCTTTTTATTGTATGGAAAATATTTAAAAAAATTGTTAAATCTTCATTTTATTGTTTATAAACACATTGATATAATATACTAGTTATTTGAAACATGTATTTTTAACATAATATTACATAAAATGTTAACATTTATTTTTAAAGGGAATATAAAAAGCACATGTGGCAACAATGGTTGGCAAAAACAAAGAAGAAGAAGAGACAATGCACTTATGCAACGTATGGCTATAGACGTTGATGCATAATGCATAAGCAAGCATTTCGTTCATTTTTGCAGCGACTCTGCATGCACGAATGCATCGTTTGGTTGGGCCTTAAATTGAATGGTTTCCAGTTTTTGATCATGCAAAATAGCCAGATCTGGCTAGAAAATAGCCGAGTTGGCAACACTGTAGTTGAATCATTATTTGTTTAGGTTATTTTCTATTTTAAACATTAGTGTAGGTCTTTCCACAATCTTTGGTGACCTTATTTTTTGTTATGTTTATGTATATTTTTAGCTCTTGCTGCAGTCGCATGCAGCTGGGTTAAAGTGCAGTTTTGTATATTTTACCAAGACTCTATTGAGACTTGGTTTCAAGTGTTCATGCGTGAACACTTGGCTTTCGGAGTACTTGTGTGGCCGAACAAAGAAGGTTGTTTTTAATTTATCTGTTTCCAAGTCAATTTTTGTGACCTCTGTTGTTCCCCAAGGGAGTCATCATATTTGTATTTAATCTGTTTATTAACGATCCTCCAGCAGTTCTTACTAACTCTCGTATGTTTGCTGATGACGTTTAAGCTTATAATAAAGATTCTTTGTGTAATTTACCACAGTCTGATTTGGGTGCGTTGTCGGATTGTTGCCGCTATAACTTACTGAATTTAAATTGTTCAAAATGTAAAGTCATGTCTTTTTGTAGAAGTACCACCCATACTGCTCACTACTTGTTTGATTGTACACCACTTGACCGCGTCTTTGAAATTAATGATTAAAGCATTATTTTTGATCACAAATTAAAGTTTGTTCATAATGCCATATATAAGGTTCTTGGCGAAATCGACTCATCGGCACTTTTGAGTCGAATAAAATTAGCTGTTCCAACTAGAGCAACTATTTAATTCATGAACCATTTCGTGTTATATGCTCTGACATTAACAAGCTTTTTTCCCTTGTCTCCTTGGACGCCTCAACAAGTAGTAAATAGATCGATCCTTTTGACTTTGTCTAGTCTTAACCACTTATTACTAATCAAACGCTGGTCTGATTGGGTTTTTCTGGGTTTTTCCCAATCCACGCAACAAATGTTGGACCACTAATTTTATTGTTGAATTTCCCAAAGCTTTAACGTTATCTTTATATAATTTTTACCTAAATTTTCTTTCAGATTTATATATAATTTTATTTTACTTAATGCTAATTTCAATTTTTAATTTAATTTTAATTTTAATTAATTTGGATGTTATGTCAGCTGATCTTAGTTGACAATAAACAAATAAATTATAATAATAATAATAAATATGTGATTGTGTGTGAAACATTTGCCGAGACATTATTTAATTTTATTTTCTTATATTCCGAGTTTCCGGCAAATGCCTTGGACAAGTGCACTTCTGAATACACTTTCGGCATTTGTGCGCATCGCTGCATAACTGTATGGTAGTTGCTATGGCAAAGTTGCTGGAAAGTGTCATAGAGCTAAAACATGAAAGAGTATATATGAACAGCAATGCAAAACTGATATTTGCCTATTTTACTAGACGCTTGTTTATTTTCCTGTTCGCCTGTTCCTGCAAATGGTCGATCAGCACCAAAAATGATATTTTACTGCCTTGGACGTCTTGTTTTTCCTGGTTTTCGTAGTCAAATTAGAAATATGCACCAAATTTAATTTAAACAATGGCTGTTTAGGGTTTGGGAGCTAGCCAAAACAAAATATCAAAAATCATTACAAAGACCAGGTCCACCAAAACTGCAAAAATATGAAAACGCACATTTATACAAGAGTATATGTATGTTGATATGAATACACATTTGTGCTTTACAGCTAAGGCAGGAGGCAAACCATATGAACACATGGAGAATACACACGCTCATAAGCATGATGTAACAGGCGATCTGCCCAGAAAACAAGGGTCTGCGCGCTCGAAAATCGGAAAAGCAGAAAGAACTAGAAATATAAAGGCACATCTCATGGAATAGGCTATGAGGTCTGCACATGCACGCTGTAAACATTTGTGTGACGTTGGAATTGCACTTCGACTCTCTCTTTCTCAGCAGCGTTGCTAAAACTAAGAGAGAGTAGTGAGAGTGTAAGAACCTGCGTGTCGCTGTTACGCACACAAGCAAGGGTGCCGATCACTGATATATACATACATTTCGAACAGCGTCGTTTGATGATTAAATTTGTTGGCATTATTTTGCTGCATTTTTTTAGTCACGTCGCAATATCCGGTTGAATTGTGAAAAATCTCGTCGGTATAAGCGGTTTGTCGCTAAAAGCGAAAACGTACTAAGCGGAGGCCCTTTCATATAAGTTTGTATGGGGACCAACCAAGTCATCGAGTTTTCGTCGCAATAGCCGGACGGACGCTATAAGCAGTGCCGTTATAACCGGATTCTATTGTATATGATGGAATATCGCCATTTTGTGCCTCTATCTATATACATTGGCGCAACTTAGTCTTCACACAGTAATCGATCTAAAATATCGACACTTTACTGCCAAATCATTGCAAAGAGTGGCAGCATTATCAGCTGAATCGTTTTTTATGTCCCTTCTTCTATCTTCCTTAAAAATTTTATGACTCTAGCTCAAAATTTGTGAAAACTGGGTACCAGCCCTTCTGGGGACGGTATGGAGGAGAGTGGCATTCGAATTTTTGATGTGGATCTTTGTGGATTGTAAATTGCTATCTCTCTACCAAATTTTATGACTCCAGCTCAAAATTTATAACAGTGGGTATCAGATCTTTCTTGGCGTTATGCCGGGAAGGCGGGCGTGGCATCCAAATATTTGATGCAGATCTTTGTGGGATACACATTACTATCTTCCTACCAAATTTCATGATTTAATTTAGATGCAGTTTTTTTTGGGTCATCATCACCTTTCTTGGCACCGAATTTGGTGGCTTTAGTTCCAAAACTGTGGGGGATGTAGGCTTTTTTGACATAAAAATGCGGGGGGCCGGGTGCTGAGTGGGGGGGCGTGGCTTCAACATTTTTGATGCAGTTTTTTGGGGGTTGCTAGTAGCTATATGCTCACCAAATTTGGTAGTTCTAGCTGTAAGGATGTGCGACACATGTGGGTTTATCGGTTTTGAGCTATCGAATTTTGTTTTGCCAGCCCCCAGTTGTCGTGGACCCCCAATCTTGACGCTTTATCTGTCCCGGCCATAGATAAAGATAATTGGAAAGTTTCAAGTCTCTAGCTTAAAGGGTGTGGAAAAAAGTTGCGTTCATACAGACGGACGAACGGACAGACACCATGACGGACATTGCACAAACCTAATATACTCATTACCTTCGGTATCCAGTGTAAAAATATTACTAGAATGCTAATATATAAGTACTTTTTTAAAATACCAAGGAAAATGTACAAAAAAAATAAAATATAAATTGTGGACCTGAAAAAGAACAACGCTATCTCGCTCATTCAATGTACGAATTATGAACCACAAGAATCCCATAATTTTTCGATCATTGTTGTCTTAAACTTATTTAAGAAATAATTTTTTAAATTTTAAGTTCAATGGTTTTAAAAAGCGTACTTTTTTAGTTTTTTAAGCTATAAGTATTTATTTCTTTATAATATTTACTAAGTAAATTTTACTAGGCATTATTATTTTGCCGCTGCGAAATTTATGCCTACTCACTCTTATTCTTTTCTCCCTCACAGTCACCTATCAAGCAGTCAAGCAAACGGGTAACGGATGCCAGCACAACTCTCTAACCCTCGTTCAACAACTACAACCATCAATAGCGTATCGCTGGCTAAAACAAGGTAGGAAGATTATTATAAATGGAAGAAGGATAGTGAGTATTTAAATGTTGAAGGAGAAAAAGGTAGTAGCTTTCTAGATGTCCAGATCTTAACTGCAAAGCAAATATGGTTGATTAATTTAATAGCATTAATTTCACCATTAAAAAGTTTGTGTAGAATGATCCCTTGTAGCATCGATCTGCGTTCAGAAAGAGAAGGCAGATTTATTTGAAAAAGTCTGGAATGGTTAGAAGGTTAGTTTATGTTAGTGTCCCAGCTAAAACCCTTTATAACAGTAAGCAGAAATTGCCTTTGAATACGTGATATTCTATGCTGATGAATCCAATACTCCGGAAACCATAAAAGCAGATCCATATATATATATATAGATTAAACGGGCTGAAAACTTTATTCTGCTTACCAGATCTCTGCCAGTGCTCACATAGCTCTCAAGTGGGCTACATGGGCGGTGTTTGCTTCCACCTAGTATAGCGCTGCTGCCGCTGACTCCACTGCCGATGGCCGTGTGATCGCACAATTTGGGCGTCTCATAGTCGTAGATTTCGAGCATAAGACGCCTTTTGCCCTTGTTGCTTATAGGGGACACGGCGTTTTGGCTGTTCTTATCTGAGCTTAATACTGCAGCAGCTGAGGCTTCATCTCCATCTCTGACCGACTTACCACCTGAAATATAGTTTAGGCTATCCTTAAAACCACTCAGGTGCTTTCCAGCTGCTCCTGAGGATGCTAATTCGCCAGCAAGTTTTGCACCCGCAGCGACACTGCTCTGATAGCCACTGTACTTGTTCTCCTGATTAAACACACTTGACTGAGTGGGTCCATAGATGTATGTATCCACCGGATTCCATGCATTGTCAATGTTGACGCGCAAATTGCGATTTAGTTTCGGATTGCTGGCACTGTAATAGTAGCTGCCATAGCTGCTTTGGTTCGAGAGCGAAGTTTTACTACCATCCGCCGACGAGGCAACCGGTGGTGGAGGTGGCGGCTGCCCGGTGGTTATGCTCATTGATTTAATAGGCACATAGGTGCCGTAGCTGTCCCACATGCGCAGACGTGTAATCCAGGGCGGAAGGTCATTCTGCAAAGCGGAAAAATTTATAAGTTGAAAGCTTTTCTTGCTTAAGGCCCATACGCAGATACTCGTAACACTTCAAATAAAAACAAGTGGAAAGGGGTACGGATGCGGCAGGGGTGTACGCTACCTTAAAGATTCTCCGATGCAGATGGGGATGCCACCAGCTATCTTCCTTCCAAATTGGGTGACTCTAACTCAAAGTTTGTAAAAGGTAGGGAAGGGGGGCTGGGGGTGGTATGGGTGGGTGTTGCTTCGAAATTTTTGCTGCAGATTTTGTGGAATGTCAATTGCTATATTCATACCAAATTTGGTGACTCTAGCTCAAAGTTTGTAATAGGTGGAGAAAGGGGGGCAGGGGGTGGTATGGAAGGGCGTGGCATCCTCATTTTTGATACAGATCTATGTGAAATGTCAATTGCTATCTTCATACCAAATTTGGTGACTCTAGCTCAAAGTTTGTAATAGGCGGAGAAAGGGGGGGCTGGGGGCGGTATGGGTGAGTGTGGCATCCATATTTTTGATGCAGATCTTTGTGAAATGTCAATTGCTATCTTCATACCAAATTTGGTGACTCAAGCTCAAAGTTTGTAATAGGTGGAGAAAGGGGGTCAGGGGGCGGTATGGAAGGGCGTGGCATCCACATTTTTGATGCTGATCTTTGTGGAATGTCAATTGCTATCTTCATTTCAAATTTGGTGACTCTAGCTCGAAGTTTGTAAAAAGTGGGGAAAGGGGGGCTGGGGGCAGAATGGGTGGGCGTGGCATCCAAATTTGTGACGCAGATCTATGTGAAATGTCAATTGCTATCTTCATACCAAATTTGGTGACTCTAGCTCAAAGTTTGTAATAGGTGGAGAATAGGGGGCAGGGAGGCGGTATGAAAGGGCGTGGCATCCAAATTTTTGATTTTGATCTTTGTGGAATGTCAATTGCTATCTTCCTACCAAATAAGGTAACTCTAGCTTAAAGTTTGTAAAAGGTGTGGAAAGAGAGCTGGGGGCAGAATGGGTGGGCGAGGCATCAAAATTTTTGATGCAGATCTATGTGAAATGTCAATTGCTATCTTCATACCAAATTTGGTGACTCTAGCTCAAAGTTTGTAATAGGTGGAGAAAGGGGGGCTGGGGGCGGTATGGGTGAGTGTGGCATCCATATTTTTGATGCAGATCTTTGTGAAATGTCAATTTCTATCTTCATACCAAATTTGGTGACTCTAGCTCAAAGTTTGTAATAGGTGGAGAAAGGGGGGCAGGGGGTGGTATGGAAGGGCGTGGCATCCACATTTTTGATGCAGATCTATGTGAAATGTCAATTGCTATCTTCATACCAAATTTGGTGACTCTAGCTCAAAGTTTGTAATAGGTGGAGAAAGGGGGGCTGGGGGCAGAATGGGTGGGCGTGGCATCCAAATTTGTGACGCAGATCTATGTGAAATGTCAATTGCTATCTCAACCAAATTGGTGACTCAGCTCAAAGTTTGTAATAGGCGGAGAAAGGGGGCTGGGGGCGTATGGGTGGTGTGGCATCCATATTTTGATGCAGATCTTGGAAATGTCAATTGCTATCTTCATACCAAATTGGTGACTAGCTCAAAGTTTGTAAAGGCGGAGAAAGGGGGCTGGGGGCGGTATGGGTGAGTGTGGCATCCATATTTTTGATGCAGATCTTTGTGAAATGTCAATTGCTATCTTCATACCAAATTTGGTGACTCTAGCTCAAAGTTTGTAATAGGTGGAGAAAGGGGGCAGGGGTGGTATGGAAGGGCGTGGCATCCACATTTTGATGCAGATCTAGTGAAATGTCAATTGCTATCTCATACCAAATTTGGTGACTAGCTCAAAGTTGTAATAGGTGGAGAAAGGGGGCGGGGGCAGAATGGGTGGGCGTGGCATCCAAATTTGACGCAGATCTATGTGAAATGTCAATTGCTATCTTCATACCAAATTTGGTGACTCAGCTCAAAGTTTAATAGGTGGAAAAGGGGGCAGGGGGCGTAGAAAGGGCGTGGCATCCAAATTTTGATTTGATCTTTGTGGAATGTCAATTGCTATCTTCCTACCAAATAAGGTAACTCTAGCTTAAAGTTTGTAAAGGTGTGGAAAGGCTGGGGCGGTATGGGTGAGTGTGGCATCCATATTTTTGATGCAGATCTTTGTGAAATGTCAATTGCTATCTTCATACCAAATTTGGTGACTCTAGCTCAAAGTTTGTAATAGGTGGAGAAAGGGGGGCTGGGGGCAGAATGGGTGGGCGTGGCATCCAAATTTGTGACGCAGATCTATGTGAAATGTCAATTGCTATCTTCATACCAAATTTGGTGACTCTAGCTCAAAGTTTGTAATAGGTGGAGAAAGGGGGGCAGGGGGTGGTATGGAAGGGCGTGGCATCCACATTTTTGATGCTGATCTTTGTGGAATGTCAATTGTTATCTTCATTTCAAATTTGGTGACTCTAGCTCGAAGTTTGTAAAAAGTGGGGAAAGGGGGGCTGGGGGCAGAATGGGTGGGCGTGGCATCCAAATTTGTGACGCAGATCTATGTGAAATGTCAATTGCTATCTTCATACCAAATTTGGTGACTCTAGCTCAAGGTTTGTAATAGGTGGAGAAAGGGGGGCAGGGGGTGGTATGGAAGGGCGTGGCATCCACATTTTTGATGCAGATCTATGTGAAATGTCAATTGCTATCTTCATACCAAATTTGGTGACTCTAGCTCAAAGTTTGTAATAGGCGGAGAAAGGGGGGCTGGGGGCGGTATGGGTGAGTGTGGCATCCATATTTTTGATGCAGATCTTTGTGAAATGTCAATTTCTATCTTCATACCAAATTTGGTGACTCTAGCTCAAAGTTTGTAATAGGCGGAGAAAGGGGGGGCTGGGGGCGGTATGGGTGAGTGTGGCATCCACATTTTTGATGCTGATCTTTGTGGAATGTCAATTGCTATCTTCATTTCAAATGTGGTGACTCTAGCTCGAAGTTTGTAAAAAGTGGGGAAAGGGGGGCTGGGGGCAGAATGGGTGGGCGTGGCATCCAAATTTGTGACGCAGATCTATGTGAAATGTCAATTGCTATCTTCATACCAAATTTGGTGACTCTAGCTCAAAGTTTGTAATAGGTGGAGAAAGGGGGGCAGGGAGGCGGTATGAAAGGGCGTGGCATCCAAATTTTTGATTTTGATCTTTGTGGAATGTCAATTGCTATATTCCTACCAAATAAGGTAACTCTAGCTTAAAGTTTGTAAAAGGTGTGGAAAGAGGGCTGGGGGCAGAATGGGTGGGCGAGGCATTCAAATTTTTTACGCAGAACTATGTGAAATGTCAATTGCTATCTTCATACCAAATTTGGTGACTCTAGCTCAAGGTTTGTTAATGGTGGGGAAAGGAAGGCTGGGGGCGGAATGGGTGGGCGTGGCTCCAAAACTTTGATGCAGATTTTTGGGGGTCGTTGCCAGCTATATTCCTACCAAATTTGGTGGATCTAGCTCCACTACTCTGGAAGATACACGCATACCCGTTTTTGATGAAGCGTTGGGGCGGATAAGGGCAGCTAGGGCAGTATTGGTGGGCGTGGGCATCCAAACTTTTGAGGGGTCATCATCTCCTATCTTGGCACCAAATTTGGTTGCTATAGCTCAAAAACTGTGGGAGATATAGGCTTTTTTGATTTCAAAATGCAGGGGGCTGGGGGCGTAATGGGGGGCGTGGCTCCAAATATTTTCATGCAGTTCTTTGGGGGTCGACACCAGCTATTTTCCTACTAAATTTGGTGGCTCCAGCTTTACTACTCTGGAAGATACACGCATTCCCGTTTTTGACGAAGCGTTGGTAGTTCTAGCTGTAAGGATGTGCGAAATATGTGGACTTATCGTTTTTGAGTTATCGAATTTATAGATTTTCCAGCCCCCCAGTTATCGTAGAACCCCAATCTTGACACTTTAATTTACTATCCCATAGATAAGGAGAATTGGAAAGTTTCAAGTCTCTAGCTTGAAGGGTGTGGAAAAGACTTGCACACATACGGACGGACAGACACCGTGACGGACATTGCACAAATCCAATATACTCTTTACCTTCGGTAACGAGTATAACAAGTAAGAAGGCTCTAGTCGGGGGATATTTTAAATTTAATTTAAATATTTTAAATTTATATAAGATTTTGGTATACTGACTTAACTTCAATAGATTAAATTCGATATCTCCGGTGTTTCTTAACCGATTCTGACGAAATTTTCGGAAAGGTTCTATCGTTATCCATTATTTCAACCCCCATTTTTACATTTTCCAGATTCGATATTTTTTTGTTATCGATTCCATGTGTATATCGGAAACCAGAATAGTTATCGATAATTTGAAGCAAACTTGTACTGCTTATAGTGTAGGAGAACTTATATCCAAAATCTGAAGTCTCTAGCTTTTGTAGTCTTTTGTAGTCGTTCATACAGACGGACAGACGGACGGACAGACTGACATGGCTATATCGTCTCGGCTGATGATGCTGATCAAGAATATATATACTTTATGGGGTCGGAGATGCTTCCTACTGCCTGTTACATACTTTTGCACAAAACCATTATACCCTTTTTACCCATTTTATGGGTTAAGGGTATAAAAAAACAAGAAAGAAGGCTCTAGTCGGAAGAGCCCGACTAGAAGATACCCTGAACCCAGTTGCAATAAATAAATTAAATTTATATAAGACTTTGGTATACTGACTTAACTTCACCAGAATAACTAACCAGAATATTTATCGATAATTTGAAGCAAACTTGTTCTGCTCATGGTATAGGAGAACTTCTATTCAAAATCTGAAGTCTCTTGATCTTGAAGTCTCTGAGATCCACGCGTTCATACAGATGGACAGACGGACGGACAGACGGACATGGCTATATTGTCTCGGCTGATGATGTTGTTCAAGAATATATATACTTTATGGGGTCGGAGATGCTTCCTTCTGCCTGTTACATTCTTTTAAACAAACCCATTATACCCTTTTTACCCATTTTATGGGTTAAGGGTATAAAAAAAAAGTAAGAATAGTCAGGAGAGCCCGACTAGAAGATATCCTGAACCCAGTTGCAATAAATAAATTAAATTTATATAAGACTTTGGTATACTGACTTAACTTCAATCGATTAAATTCAATATCTCCGGTGTTTCTTAACCGATTTGGACGAAATTTTCTGAAAAGTTCTATCGTTACCCATTATTTCAACCCCCATTTCTACATTTTCCAAATTCGATATTTTTTGTTATCGATTCCATGTGTATATCAGAAACCAGAATAGTTATCGATAATTTGAAGCCAACTTGTTCTGCTTATGGTATAGGAGAACTTATATCCAAAATCTGAAGTCTCTAGCTCTTGTAGTCTCAAAGATCCACGCGCTCATACAGACGGACGGACGGACATGGCTATATCGACTCGGCTGTTGATGCTGATCAAGAATATATATACTTTATGGGGTCGGAGATGCTTCCTTCTGCCTGTTACATACTTTTGCACAAAACCATTATACCTTTTTTACCCATTTTATGGGTAAAGGGTATAATAATGGTCTCGTACACCGGCCGTACAGTAATAACATAACCCAATACGCAGCTCTGCTAACAATAAAAATTGTAAATGATATTTTGGAAGGTATTAATGTTTAGCACTTCATTACGGTCCTAAGAAGTCCAAAAACATGTCTGGGCCTTATGACACTAATATAAATTAAATAGTAATAATTGGGAAATGAGACCCCAATTTTTTGTTTGAATATATTGGACGGAACTTTCAAGATTGCACCCAAAGGTGGCTTTACACAGCTCCTAGTTGTGTCAGTCTTAGCGCTGCAGGCGAAAATTTGTACACAAAAAAGTCGCGCTTTTTTTTTTATTTAAATTTTAATTAATTCTTAACGTTATAAGTAGTTTATTTTACAAAATATTTAAACTTAATTTAAATTGAATAATTCAATTGTGTAAGTTTTAGCGACGCAGGCGAAAATTTGTATACAAAAAAATCGCGCGAATTTTTGTATACAAATTTTCATTATTTCTTAACGTTATAAGGCCCAATTTCTCAATGGGCAACAATTTGGATTTCTCAAAGCCAAAATAACCTTTCATCGATAAGTAACTATCGCCTTAACAGCGTTGCCACATATATACACAGCGTTTCCATATGTAGCGAGCGGCTCAGCTGTTTTTTGTTATTGTGTTGGTTGGTGACTGGCAAATTTTGCATATTTTAAATATATAAAATTAAAATGAACACCCCTGATTGCAAACGGTTCCGTGGGAAAAACTTTGCGCTTTCTGAGGAGCATTTGTTGGTGGAACTAGTGGAGTCGAATCAGCACATTTTAGAGTGCAAGAAGAGTGTTTATGCCAATGCCAAAATAACAATCCAGTTCAAATACAGTCCACTTCGAACCAACCCTGCGTTCAAAACTATTTTGCAACTGATACGCGTGGTGTGCTCTTAAGTACCGCCCTAATAACTGTTATCCATCTGGGCACTAAGTTCACGTTGAAGTCAACGTCTCAGGGCGCAATCAAGCGGTTGCAGCCCAACCCCGGAAGCTATGCCATTTCCATGTTGGATCTCCTATAAGGCCCAGACTTCAAGTTGAAGTTTCGGCATATGTGCCCCCAGAACTGTCGGGAAATCTCCCGTCATATTCCATTCCTCCAACCTTATTAAAGGATCTTCCAGACTTCCAACTGGCAGATCCGACCTTCTTCCAAAGTGCTCAAATAGATGTGCTGCTAGGGGCGGATATCCTTCCGTCCATTCTTCTGGGTGCATCGCGTCCAAATGTATGTGGCACTCTTTTGGATCACCGGCCCGATCTCAAAGACCACACTCAAAACCATCTCGTAATTCTCCACGCGCATTTCGGTCAAGACAGAGTCACGACTAGATCAGCCGAATCAGCAATTTTGCAAACGCTAGAAAGAAGAGTACCTAAAAGAGCTCCACAAGCTCAACAAGTGGCAGTCCCCGAAACGAAATCTTCAAATTGACAATATGGTTATCGTAAAAGAAGATAGCCTCCCAGCCAAAGAGTGGCGTCGAGGTCGTGTCAAGGCCACCTATCCTGGTTCGGACAATAAAGCCCGGGTGGTGGACGTTCTCACCAGGCAAGGAGTGTTAAAGCGACCCGCCGCTAAATTACTCCTACTGCCAATGGACACTTCCGTTCCTCGTTCCTAATGCTTTTCCGCTTACTTGGAATTCATCCACTGCGAAAATGCAAAAGATTTCTGCGGCTGTCGGGCGACAAACTGTTTAGCCCATCAGCATTCCGGAGACACCTGCAGGAGCAAGGACAAATGTCGAAAGTGTAAGGGGGATCACCACACGCTGCTCCACCTCTCCAAATCAACCTGACCAGCAGCATCCACTTCCGGCACCCAATCTACAATCCAGCGTCGATTAGAAGTATCCAGGGAGCGAACTACAACACCAGCGGAGAGTCCCCAGCCGGCGATGTCAACTTCGTTGGTCTCGCTGCTCGAGTTTAAATGGATTACGCTCCTGCCGACCGTCTCTCTCTTCCTGAATAACGGAACGACATCGTTCAAGGTGGCTGCGCTCGTGGACCCGTGTAGTCCGATAAGCCGCATCGGCGCTTCACTGGCAAAAGGCTTCGGTCTATCCGTCACTAGCGTCGGTGCGGATGAGGCCTGTACGGTGTTCCTCCACAACAAAGCGGCCACCTTCATGAGGGAGGCGGTATTAAAGGTAGAAGAGGGCACCGATATGATGACGCCAGCCAAAACGATCCCGGAGAGCGTCCAGGCACGATTCGCCGACATTGTGCCTTCTGACAAAACTTGGTTTCGCCCGAAGCATGTGTCCCTGGTGCTAGGGGCTGATTTGTATCAGGAGCTCTTGGTACCAGGACTAGTTCCCGGCCAGAATGGTCTTCCGGTGGCACAAATCACCATATTTGGTTGGATGCTCTCGGGATCGTGTCCAGCATAACTCCAGCGTGCATCACGGCATAATTTCCGCTCCCCCCTTCCGTTCTAATCTTGCAATCCTTGCATAGGGGGGGAGTATGTTTATGCCAAACAGCGGAAAATGCGCCAACCACGCAGTACTTCTGCCGTCGCTAGAAACTCACCACAAGCCGAGCCTTCTAGCCGACGGCAGCCTTTAACAGAGGCTTCAGCTACTTGAAGCGGAGGCTGTAGTAATTAGTTCTAATTTACAAGTGTAACACAGAGGTTACGAGTAGTCAAGTTCAAAGTAAATAAATTCCGATTTAATATAATAACCTCAATGTGTTTTTAATCCGACGATCAGCTATAACAGAATTCCTAAGACTCTACTGCGAAGCCCCCCTACATTTTCAAAGAGCGACGCCGTTACGTGGAAGTAGAAAGACGAAGCCTGGCAGAAACTTGCTGCTCAGTTCACTGCGCAAACTGGTGTAAGTCGTTCGTGGAAAGCCTTAAAGGATAAATATGAAAATTTAAAAAAAAAATCACGCAAAGAGTACGCTTACCAAAAGCGGGAAACTTATAGCACTGGCGGCGGCATAGCCAGCAATAACGCAGTTTCGTCGGTGTCTCAAAAAATCGGTGCGATGATACAAGTTTCTGCCACTGGATTGGAAAATTTGGTTGATGATGATGGTACGTATTTATTTAAAATGTAATCTTGAAAAGTATTAAAATAATTTCTTAAATTTTCTGTCTCATGCAAATTTTCCGGATTCATTACTATCTCCTCCTTAGCCAATAGTGCGATAGCGTGGGAAACTTTTTTCACTGCACGGCTAGCCGAAGAAACGCTGACTCCACAGAAATCACCCGCAGTGTTGAGGAAGCTGCCAATCCCACATATGATTAATTTGTGCGCAAAAGAATTTAATTTTTTACCTTTTACTATGGCAAGCCAATTGATCTACAATCCTTGCAAGAATGATTTTGCATGTAGATTTGGGCGTTATGACGAGCACCCTACAATTTAAATAAAATATGTATTTTTATTCTTTAACTCAAGCCGACTAGAGCTCCCAGAGTATAGATCTGTGAGGTGCATTTACGAAGTCTTTTGAGTGGTTTAGGATACGTTAAGTACAATCTCTGGAAGTCTTAGCTCTGCCCATCAAATATGGGTTTACTGAAATGCTACCATTGCTTTTAAACTCGTTACCGAAGGTAACGTCGTTCGCAACTTTTTTCCACACCCTTTAAGCTAGAGACTTGAAACTTTCCAATTCTCTTTATCTATGGGATTGTAAATTAAAGTGTCAAGATTAGGGTTCTACGATAACTGGGGGCTGGCAAATCGATAAATTCGATAACTCAAAACCGATAAGTCCACATATTTCGCACATCCTTACAGCTAGAACTACCAAGTTTGGTAAGAAGCTAGCTACTAGCAACCCCCAAAAAACTGCATCAAAAATTTTGGAGCCACGCCCACCCATTCCGCCCCCAGACCCTCCGCATTTTGAAGTCAAAAATGCCTATATCTCCCACAGTCGTTGAGCTAGAGCCACCAAATTTGGTGCCAAGATAGGTGTTGGTGACCCCAAAAAACTGCAAAAAAGCTTTGGATGCCACGCTCAACTATACTGCCCTAGCCGCCCCCACCCGCCCTAACGCTTTGTCAAAAACGGGCTTGCTTGTATCTTTCAGAGTTGCAGAGCTAGAGCCACCAATTTTGGTAGAAAGATAGCTGGCATAGACCGCCAAAAGAACTGCATCAAAGTTTTGGAGCCACGGCCACCCATTCGCCACCCAGCCCCCCGCATTTTGAAATTAGAAAGATTTTGTGGAATGTCAATTGCTATATTCATACCAAATTTGGTGACTCTAGCTCAAAGTTTGTAATAGGTGGAGAAAGGGGGCCAGGGGGTGGTATGGAAGGGCGTGGCATCCACATTTTTGATGCAGATCTATGTGAAATGTCAATTGCTATCTTCATACCAAATTTGGTGACTCTAGCTCAAAGTTTGTAATAGGCGGAGAAAGGGGGGGCTGGGTGCGGTATGGGTGAGTGTGGCATCCATATTTTTGATGCATATCTTTGTGAAATGTCAATTGCTATCTTCATACCAAATTTGGTGACTCTAGCTCAAAGTTTGTAAAAGGCGGAGAAAGGGGGTTTGAAAGGCTGGGGGCGGTATGGGTGAGTGTGGCATCCACATTTTTGATGCTGATCTTTGTGGAATGTCAATTGCTATCTTCATTTCAAATGTGGTGACTCTAGCTCAAAGTTTGTAAAAAGTGGGGAAAGGGGGGCTGGAGGCAGAATGGGTGGGCGTGGCATCCAAATTTGTGACGCAGATCTATGTGAAATGTCAATTGCTATCTTCATACCAAATTTGGTGACTCTAGCTCAAAGTTTGTAATAGGTGGAGAAAGGGGGGCAGGGAGGCGGTATGAAAGGGCGTGGCATCCAAATTTTTGATTTTGATCTTTGTGGAATGTCAATTGCTATATTCCTACCAAATAAGGTAACTCTAGCTTAAAGTTTGTAAAAGGTGTGGAAAGAGGGCTGGGGGCAGAATGGGTGGGCGAGGCATCCAAATTTTTTACGCAGATCTATGTGAAATGTCAATTGCTAGCTTCATACCAAATTTGGTGACTCTAGCTCAAGGTTTGTTAATGGTGGGGAAAGGAAGGCTGGGGGCGGAATGGGTGGGCGTGGCTCCAAAACTTTGATGCAGATTTTTGGGGGTCGTTGCCAGCTATATTCCTACCAAATTTGGTGGATCTAGCTCCACTACTCTGGAAGATACACGCATACCCGTTTTTGATGAAGCGTTGGGGCGGATGAGGGCAGCTAGGGCAGTATTGGTGGGCGTGGGCATCCAAACTTTTGAGGGGTCATCATCTCCTATCTTGGCACCAAATTTGGTTGCTATAGCTCAAAAACTGTGGGAGATATAGGCTTTTTTGATTTCAAAATGCAGGGGGCTGGGGGCGTAATGGGGGACGTGGCTCCAAATATTTTCATGCAGTTCTTTGGGGGTCGACACCAGCTATCTTTCTACTAAATTTGGTGGCTCCAGCTACTCTGGAAGATACACGCATTCCCGTTTTTGACGAAGCGTTGGTAGTTCTTGCTGTAAGGATGTGCGAAATATGTGGACTTATCGTTTTTGAGTTATCGAATTTATCGATTTGCCAGCCCCCCAGTTATCGTAGAACCCCCATCTTGACACTTTAATTTACTATCCCATAGATAAAGAGAATTGGAAAGTTTCAAGTATCTAGCTTGAAGGGTGTGGAAAAGACTTGCACACATACGGACGGACAGACACCATGACGGACATTGCACAAATCCAATATACTCTTTACCTTCGGTAACGAGTATAACAAGTAAGAAGGCTCTAGTCGGGGGATATTTTAAATTTAATTTAAATATTTTAAATTTATATGAGATTTTGGTATACTGACTTAACTTCAATAGATTAAATTCGATATCTCCGGCGTTTCTTAACCGATTTGGACGAAATTTTCAGAAAAGTTCTATCGTTATCCATTATTTCAACCCCCATTTTTACATTTTCCAAATTCGATATTTTTTTGTTATCGATTCCATGTGTATATCGGAGACCTGAATAGTTATCGATAATTTGAAGCAAACTTGTACTGCTTATAGTATAGAAGAACTTATATCCAAAATCTGAAGTCTCTAGCTCTTGTAGTCTCTGAGACAGACGGACACAGCTATATCGTCTCGGCTGATGATGCTGATCAAGAATATATATACTTTATAGGTTGGAGATGCTTCCTACTGCCTTTTACATACTTTTGCACAAAACCATTATACCTTTTTTACCCATTTTATGGGTTAAGGGTATAAAAAAACAAGTTAGAAGGCTCTAGTCGGAAGAGCCCGACTAGAAGATACCCTGAACCCAGTTGCATAAAATAAATTAAGTTTATATAAGACTTTGGTATACTGACTTAACTTCAATCGATTAAATTCGATATCTCCGGTGTTTCTTAACAGATTTAGACGAAATTTTCAGAAAAGTTCTATCGTTACCCATTATTTGAACCCTCAATTTTACATTTTCCAAATTCGATCTTTTTTGTTATCGATTCCATGAGTATATCGGAAACCAGAATATTTATCGATAATTTGAAGCTAACTTGTTCTGCTCATGGTATAGGAGAACTTCTATTCAAAATCTGAAGTCTCTTGATCTTGAAGTCTCTGAGATCCACGCGTTCATACAGATGGACAGACGGACATGGCTATATTGTCTCGGCTGATGATGTTGTTTAAGAATATATATACTTTATGGGGTCGGAGACGCTTCCTTCTGCCTGTTACATTCTTTTGCACAAACCCATTATACCCTTTTTACCCATTTTATGGGTTAAGGGTATAAAAAAAAAGTAAGAATAGTCAGGAGAGCCCGACTAGAAGATATCCTGAACCCAGTTGCAATAAATAAATTAAATTTATATAAGACTTTGGTATACTGACTTAACTTCAATCGATTAAATTCGATATCTCCGGTGTTTCTTAACCGATTTGGACGAAATTTTCTGAAAAGTTCTATCGTTACCCATTATTTCAACCCCCATTTCTACATTTTCCAAATTCGATATTTTTTGTTATCGATTCCATGTGTATATCAGAAACCAGAATAGTTATCGATAATTTGAAGCCAACTTGTTCTGCTTATGGTATAGGAGAACTTATATCCAAAATCTGAAGTCTCTAGCTCTTGTAGTCTCAAAGATCCACGCGCTCATACAGACGGACGGACGGACATGGCTATATCGACTCGGCTGTTGATGCTGATCAAGAATATATATACTTTATGGGGTCGGAGATGCTTCCTTCTGCCTGTTAAATACTTTTGCACAAACCATTATACCTTTTTTACCCATTTTATGGGTAAAGGGTATAATAATGGTCTCGTACACCGGCCGTACAGTAATAACATAACCCAATACGCAGCTCTGCTAACAATAAAAATTGTAAATGATATTTTGGAAGGTATTAATGTTTAGCACTTCATTACGGTCCTAAGAAGTCCAAAAACATGTCTGGGCCTTATGACACTAATATAAATTAAATAGTAATAATTGGGAAATGAGACCCCAATTTTTTGTTTGAATATATTGGACGGAACTTTCAAGATTGCACCCAAAGGTGGCTTTACACAGCTCCTAGTTGTGTCAGTCTTAGCGCTGCAGGCGAAAATTTGTACACAAAAAAGTCGCGCTTTTTTTTTATTTAAATTTTAATTAATTCTTAACGTTATAAGTAGTTTATTTTACAAAATATTTAAACTTAATTTAAATTGAATAATTCAATTGTGTAAGTTTTAGCGACGCAGGCGAAAATTTGTATACAAAAAATCGCGAATTTTTGTATACAAATTTTCATTATTTCTTAACGTTATAAGGCCCAATTTCTCAATGTCCGGTTAAATTTTCGTTTAGCTAGCCGCCGCATTATTTTGCAGTTCGAGTTAAAGCAATTTGGATTTCTCATAGCCAAAATAACCTTTCATCGATAAGTAACTATCGCCTTAACAGCGTTGCCACATATATACACAGCGTTTCCATATGTAGCGAGCGACTCAGCTGTTTTTTGTTATTGTGTTGGTTGGTGACTGGCAAATTTTGCATATTTTAAATATATAACATTAAAATGAACACTCCTGATTGCAAACGGTTCCGTGGGAAAAACTTTTCGCTTTCTGAGGAGCATTTGTTGGTGGAACTAGTGGAGTCGAATCAGCACATTTTAGAGTGCAAGAATCAACCTGACCAGCAGCATCCACTTCCGGCACCCAATCTACAATCCAGCATCGATTAGAAGTATCCAGGGAGCGAACTACAACACCAGCGGAGAGTCCCCAGCCGGCGATGTCAACTTCGTTGGTCTCGCTGCTCGAGTTTAAATGGATTACGCTCCTGCCGACCGTCTCTCTCTTCCTGAATAACGGAACGACATCGTTCAAGGTGGCTGCGCTCGTGGACCCGTGTAGTCCGATAAGCCGCATCGGCGCTTCACTGGCAAAAGGCTTCGGTCTTTCCGTCACCAGCGTCGGTGCGGATGAGGCCTGTACGGTGTTCCTCCACAACAAAGCGGCCACCTTCATGAGGGAGGCGGTATTAAAGGTAGAAGAGGGCACCGATATGATGATGCCAGCCAAAACGATCCCGGAGAGCGTCCAGGCACGATTCGCCGACATTGTGCCTTCTGACGAAACTTGGTTTCGCCCGAAGCATGTGTCCCTGGTGCTAGGGGCTGATTTGTATCAGGAGCTCTTGGTACCAGGACTAGTTCCCGGCCAGAATGGTCTTCCGGTGGCACAAATCACCATATTTGGTTGGATGCTCTCGGGATCGTGTCCAGCGTAACTCCAGCGTGCATCACGGCATAATTTCCGCTCCCCCCTTCCGCCAAACAGCGGAAAATGCGCCAACCACGCAGTACTTCTGCCGTCGCTAGAAACTCACCACAAGTCGAGCTTTCTAGCCGACGGCAGCCTTTAACAGAGGCTTCAGCTACTTGAAGCGGAGGCTGTAGTAATTAGTTCTAATTTACAAGTGTAACACAGAGGTTACGAGTAGTCAAGTTCAAAGTAAATAAATTCCGATTTAATATAATAACCTCAATGTGTTTTTAATCCGACGATCAGCTATAACATAATTCCTAAAACTCTACTGCGAAGCCCCCCTACATTTTCAAAGAGCGACGCCGTTACGTGGAAGTAGAAAGACGAAGCCTGGCAGAAACTTGCTGCTCAGTTCACTGCGCAAACTGGTGTAAGTCGTTCGTGGAAAGCCTTAAAGGATAAATATGAAAATTTAAAAAAAAAATCACGCAAAGAGTACGCTTACCAAAAGCGGGAAACTTATAGCACTGGCGGCGGCATAGCCAGCAATAACGCAGTTTCGTCGGTGTCTCAAAAAATCGGTGCGATGATACAAGTTTCTGCCACTGGATTGGAAAATTTGGTTGATGATGATGGTACGTATTTATTTAAAATGTAATCTTGAAAAGTATTAAAATAATTTCTTAAATTTTCTGTCTCATGCAAATTTTCCGGATTCATTACTATCTCCTCCTTAGCCAATAGTGCGATAGCGTCGGAAACTTTTTTCACTGCACGGCTAGCCGAAGGAAGCTGCCAATCCCACATATGATTAATTTGCGCGCAAAAGAATTTAATTGTTTACCTTTTACTATGGCAAGCCAATTGATCTACAATCCTTGCAAGAATGATTTTGCATGTAGGTTTGGGCGTTATGACGAGCACCCTACAATTTAAATAAAATATGTATTTTTATTCTTTAACTCAAGCCGACTAGAGCTCCCAGAGTATAGATCTGTGAGGTGAATTTACGAAGTCTTTTGAGTGGTTTAGGATACGTTAAGTACAATCTCTGGAAGTCTTAGCTCTGCCCATCAAATATGGGTTTACTGAAATGCTACCATTGCTTTTAAACTCGTTACCGAAGGTAACGTCGTTCGCAACTTTTTTCCACACCCTTTAAGCTAGAGACTTGAAACTTTCCAATTCTCTTTATCTATGGGATTGTAAATTAAAGTGTCAAGATTGGGGTTCTACGATAACTGGGGGCTGGCAAATCGATAAATTCGATAACTCAAAACCGATAAGTCCACATATTTCGCACATCCTTACAGCTAGAACTACCAAATTTGGTAAGAAGATAGCTACTAGCAACCCCCAAAAAACTGCATCAAAAATTTTGGAGCCACGCCCACCCATTCCGCCCCCAGACCCTCCGCATTTTGAAGTCAAAAATGCATATATCTCCCACAGTCGTTGAGCTAGAGCCACCAAATTTGGTGCCAAGATAGGTGTTGGTGACCCCAAAAAACTGCAAAAAAGCTTTGGATGCCACGCTCAACTATACTGCCCTAGCCGCCCCCACCCGCCTTAACGCTTTGTCAAAAACGGGCTTGCTTGTATCTTTCAGAGTTGCAGAGCTAGAGCCACCAATTTTGGTAGAAAGATAGCTGGCATAGACCGCCAAAAGAGCTGCATCAAAGTTTTGGAGCCACGGCCACCCATTCGGCACCCAGCCCCCCGCATTTTGAAATTAGAAAGCCTATATCTCCCACAGTTGTTGAGCTAGTGCCACCAAATTTGGTGGCAAGATAGGTGATGATGACCACATAACAACTTCGTCAAAAACGGGAATGCGTCTATCTTTCAGAGTTGTAGAGCTAGAGCCACCAAATTTGGTAGGAAGATAGCAATTGACATTCCACAAAGATCTGCATCAAAAATTTGGATGCCACACCCACCCATACCACCTCCAGCCCCCCTTTCCACACTCTTACAAACTTTGAGCTAGAGTCACCAAATGTGGTATGTAGATAGCAATTGTCATGCCACAAAGATCTGCATCAAAAATTTGGATGCCACACCCACCCATACTGCCCCCAACCTCCCCCCCTTTCACGACATATTATAAACTTTGAGCTAGAGTCACCCAATGTGGTATGAAGATAGCTATTGACTATCCATAAAGATCTGCAGCGAAATTTTTTGATGCCACACCCCTCCATACCGCCTTCAGCCCCCCCCCCACCCTTTTCGAATAGTTAAAATTAGAAGCCCCTGAGTTAGCGTAAATTCCAGCGGAAAATGCTGTTGAGTTGACATCACAGAGTTCATGCTCACTGTTGAATGAATTTTTAAATTCTATCGAGGTGGCCTCTGAGTGTGAAGAGTCTGAAGAAGAGGATGAACCGGAGCTTAATAACGGAAATACAGGGGTATTCACAAAAGCCAAAAGACCTAAACGTCGATATTATGAGCTACTGGGAGACCAAATAGTTCAAGTACCCTCGGTTGTACCGCCTGGCTTCCATTCTGCATTCTGTGCCTGCTACACAGCTAGCACTAAAATTAGTTGTGACTGATTTAAGATGCAACCTTTCCGCGGTATCCATCAAGAAGATTATATTTCTTAAATTAAATATATAGAAAACATAATAATTTATCACATTTTGATAACATTTTGATTACGACAAGTGTCTTAGTAGACCCTTATACACTAGATGAACTCGACCATGTATTCCTGTGGTGCCTTTTGATGTTAACTCTATGAATAAAGAACTCATAATAAAAAGCACATTTATCACAATATTTTTATTAAAGATACGAAACATGCATGCATATACTATGTATGTCTGAGCATGCGTTTGTACATATATATTATACACAAACTGAAAGGTATTAATGCATAGATTATATATATGTGCCGACATATAGTCTAGCTCGCTCCGTTCAAAAGTTGTTTCAATTCAATTTTTATTTTCAATTTGTTTTTATAACAAGTGGAAACGTTGCATATACTCGTTACCAGCATTAAAACCGGTAAAAAGAGGCCTGATTGCAAAGCGGTATGGATGCGGCAGGGGTGTACGCTACCTTAAAGATTCTCCGATGCAGATATAGATGCCACCAGCTATCTTCCTTCCAAATTTGGTGACTAGCTCAAAATTTGTAAGAGGTGTGGAAAGGGGGGCTGGGGGCGGATTGGGTGGGTATGGCATCAAAATTTTTGATGCAGATTCATGTGGATTGTCAGTTGATATCTTCATACCGAATTTGGTGACTCTAGCTCAAAATTTGTAAAAGGTAGGGAAAGGGGGGCTGGGGCGGAATGGGTGGGTGTGGCATCCAAATTTTTGATGCAGATCTTTGTGGAATGTCAATTGCTATCTTCAAACTAAATTTGGTGACTCTAGTTCAAAGTTCGTAAATGGTGGGGAAAGTTGAAGGAATGGGTGGGCGTGGCATCCAAATTTTTGTTGCAGATCTATGTGGGATGTCAATTACTATCTGCATAACAATTTTGGTGGCTCTAGCTCCACAACTCTGGAAGATACACGCATTCCCGTTTTTGACGAAGCGTTGTGGCGGATGGGGGCGGCTAGGGCAGTTGTGGTGGGCGTGGCATCCAAAATTGCAGTTATTGGGGGGTCATCATCACCTATCTTGGAACCAAATTTGGTGGCTATAGCTCAAAAACTGTGGGAGTTATAGGCTTTTTTTACTTTAAATTGCGGGGGTTGCTAATAGCTATCTTCTCACCAAATTTGGTAGTTCTAACTGTAAGGTTGTGCGAAATATGTGGATTCAGCCCCCCAGTTATCGTAGAGCCCCCATCTTGACACTTTAATTTACAATCCCACAGATTAAGAGAATTGGAAAGTTTCAAGTCTCAAGTCTGCGAACATACAGACGGAAAATCGGACGGACACCATGACGGACATTGCACAAAACCAATATAGTCTTTACCTTCGGTAACGAGTTTAATTATAATCGTTACGGTCTTTGCTGTATTTGTTTTTTTGTTTATTATCAAATATTAGCCGCTGACATATGATCTAAATTCATTCAAATTAATTTAAAATAATAAAACTATTGGGGTGTTCAACAGCTCCGTTTCATCGTTTCATGTTTCAAACTTGAAACGATTAGCTCGTGAACGGCATTTTGGGTGTCAATGCGTTTCATGTTTGTGCAGTCAGCTGTTGTTTGTTTACATTTCTTATTCTTCAATTTTTGTCACTGTTTACCGCGGTTATACATTATTTAAAGATTCTCCGCTATAGATGGTGATACTACCAGCTATCTTCCTTCCAAGTTTGGTGACTCTAGCTCAAAGTTTGTAAAAGGTGGGGGAGGCGGGCTGTGGTGGTATTGGTGGGCGTGGTATCCAAAATTTTGATGCAGATCATTGTGGAATGTCAATTGCTATCTTCATACCTAATTTGGTGACTCTAGCTCAACAACTCTGAAAGATACGCGCATTCCCGCTATAAACGAAGCGTTAGGGCGGCTGGGGGTGGCTATGGCGGTATGGGTGGGCGTGGCATCCAAAGTTTTGATGCAATTTTTTGGGTCATCATCACCTATCTTGGCACCAAATTTGGTGAATCTAGCTCATAAACTGGAATGTGTGGGTGTGGCTGCAAAACTTTGATGCAAATATTTGCGGTTGTTAACCGATATCTTTCTGCCAAATTTGGTGTGTCTAGCTCAAAAACTATGAAGATACACGCATTCCCGTTATTAACGAAGCAATTGAGCAGCTTGGGCAGCCATGGCGGTATGGGTGGGCGTGGCATCTAAAGTTTTGATGCAGTTTTTTGGGTTCGTCATCACCTATCTTAAGAAGTTATAGCCGTTTCTGATTTCAAAAATCGTGGGGCTGGGGGCGGAATGGGAGGGGTGGCTCCAAAATTTTGAATCCTGTTTTTTGGAGATTAGAAGTTGCTATCTTTTCACCATCTAGCTGTAAGGATGTGCGAAATAGGTGGATTTTTCGATTTTGTGCTATCAATGTTATCGAAATGCCAGCGCCCCACAGCTATCGTAGAGCCCCAAACTTGACACTTAATCTTTTGCGGCCATAAAAAAGATACAGTACAGTAATTTAATTTAAAGGTAAGCGAAGTCATCTTTTTATTAAAAAAGGTCTCGTGGCCACCAGAAAATTACACCTCAGTTTTGGCAACCACCTCAGTTTTCGCAACTGGCCAAATTTTAATAGGTTGCGTTAACCGAGGTCGTACTGTATTTGAAAAGTTTCCAGTCTCTAGCTTGAAGGGTGGCGAAAAAAGTTGGATTCATACGGACGGACAGACGGACACCATTGCACAAACCCAAGGTACTTTTTACCTTCGGTAAAGAGTATAAAAATTTTAATCTATTTACTACTTGTTGAGGCGTCCAAGGAGACAAGGGAAAAAAGCTTGTTAATGTCAGAGCATATAACACGAAATGGTTCATGAATTAAATAGTTGCTCTAGTTGGAACAGCTAATTTTATTCGACTCAAAAGTGCCAATGAGTCGATTTCGCCAAGAACCTTATATATGGCATTATGAACAAACTTTAATTTGTGATCAAGAATAATACTTTAATCATTAATTTCAAAGACGCGGTCAAGTGGTGTACAATCAAACAAGTAGTGAGCAGTATGGGTGGTACTTCTACAAAAAGACATGACTTTACATTTTGAACAATTTAAATTCAGTAAGTTATAGCGGCAACAATCCGACAATGCACCCAAATCAGACTGTGGTAAATTACACAAAGAATCTTTATTATAAGCTTAAACGTCATCAGCAAACATATTCATACGAGAGTTAGTAAGAACTGCTGGAGGATCGTTAATAAACAGATTAAATACAAATATGATGACTCCCTTGGGGAACAACAGAGGTCACAAAAATTGACTTGGTAACAGATAAATTAAAACAAGTAGAAACGTTGCAGTCGGACGCAACCGACTGCGTCATACTCGATACCAGTATTAAAACCGGTAAAAAGAGGCCTGATTGCAAAGGGGTACGGATGCGGCAGGGGTGTACGCTACCTTAAAGATTCTCCGATGCAGATGGGGATGCCACCAGCTATATTCCTTCCAAATTTGGTGACTCTAGCTCAAAGTTTGTAGAATGTAGGGAAAGGGGGGGCTGGGGGCAGTAAGGGTAGTTGAGGCATCAAAATTTTTGTTGCAGATCTTTGTGAAATGTCAATTGCTATCTTCATACCAAATTTGGTGACTCTAGCTCGAAATTTGTAATAAGTGTGGAAAGGGGGCTGGGGGCGGTTTGGGCAGGCGAGGCATCCAAATTTTTGATGCAGATCTATGTGGAATGTCAATTGCTATCTACATACCAAATTTGGTGACTCTAGCTCGAAGTTTGTAAAAAGTGGGGAAAAGGGGGCTGGGGGCGGTATGGGTGGGCGTGGCATCCAAATTTTGATGCAGATCTTGAGAAATATCAATTGCTATCTTCATACCAAATTTGGTGACTCTAGCTCGAAATTTGTAAAAATTGGGGAAAGGGGGTTGGGGGTGGTATGGGTGGGCGTGGCATCCAAATTTTTGATGCAGATCTTTGTGGAATGTCAATTGCTATCTTCATACCAAATTTGGTGACTCTAGCTCGAAAATTGTAAAAAGTGGGGAAAGGGGGCGAAATGGAGGGCGTGGCTCCAAAACTTGATGCAGATTTTTGGAGGTCGTTGCCAGCTATCTTCATACCAAATTTGGTGGCTTTAGCTCCACAACTCTGGAAGATACACGCATTCCCGTTTTTGACGAAGCGTTGGGGTGGATGGGGGCGGCTAGGGCAGTATCGGTGGGCGTGGTATCCAAACTTTGGTGCGGTTTTTAGGGGTCATCATCACCTATCTTGGCACCAAATTTGGTGGTTATAGCTCAAAAACTGTGGGAGATATAGCCATTTCTGATTTCAAAATGCGGGGGCTGGGGGCGTAATGGGTGGGCGTGGCTCCAAAACTTTGATGCAGTTTTTGGGGGTCGTTAACAGCTATCTTCCCACCAAATTTGGAGGCTCTAGCTCCACAACTCTGGAAGATACACGCATTCCCGTTTTGACGAAGCGTTGGGGTGGATGGGGGCGGCTAGGGCAGTATCGGTGGGCGTGGCATCCAAACTTTTGGTGCGGTTTTTAGGGGGTCATCATCACCTATCTTGGCACCAAATTTGGTGGCTATAGCTCAAAAACTGTGGGAGATATGGGCTATTTTGACTTTAAAATGCGGGGGCTGGGGGGGAATGGGGGGCGTGGCTCCAAAATTTTTGATGCAGTTTTTTGGGGGTTGCTAATAGCTATCTTCTTACCAAATTTGGTACTTATAGCTGTAAGGATGTGCGAAATATGTGGATTTATCGGTTTTGAGTTATCGAATTTATCGATTTGCCAGCCCCCCAATTATCGTAGAACCCCCATCTTGACACTTTAATTTACTATCCCATAGATAAAGAGAATTGGAAAGTTTCAAGTCTCTAGCTTGAAGGGTGTGGAAAAAACTTGCAACCATACGGACGGACAGACGGACAGACGGACAGACACCATGACGGACATTGCACAAAACCAATATACTCTTTACCTTCGGTATCGAGTATAAACAACCTTCTGTGTTCGGCCACACAAGTACTCCGAAAGCCAAGATAAGAGTTTAGCTGGAGATCCAATAATATTTAATTTTTTAAGCAACAAAGAATGACTATCAGAATCAAATGCCTAACTTAAATCGGTGTAAGCCATGTCAAATTGCATTTTGCCCTGGAACCCTTTGATAACAAGCGAGGTGATTTCAAAAAACCATGTTCATAAGGCGATAAAATTGAGCTACATATGTGTGCAATTGAGCACATTTAATTTTTCCAGACAACTTGGATATACCCCTATAAATTTTAAAGTTAGACTTAGAAGAATTTTTATGGAGTGGAATAATAAGGGATGCTTTTCAAATATCAGGAAACACAGTTGAGTCAACCGACAAGTTAAATTATTTATTTAAGGACTTACAAAGTGAATTCGCATAGTATCTTAGTATACAACCTTTCATTCCATCAGGACCAGGCAAGTAGCCAGGTTTGATAAATGGGACATATATGCAATTTGACGTTTGAACTTGAAAATGATAGGAATTACTGCAACTATATAAGTATACTGATTTAAAATACTCAGCAAATAAATCGGTTACTGCCTGATAAGAACTTTCTTTCGTATTATCAAAGTATTTATGTAACACATAACTATAGGCCAAGAAGGTGGCACAATAGATCTGTTTGGTCGCAGTGCATTCACCCCCAATATAATAATAATAATAATTATCAAGGTAAACTGAGGATGGCAAGCATGGAGATTTACGTTTGGAATTAACAAATTTATAAAACTCTTTAGGATCACAGGAAAAGTTTAATCTTCACCGATTAAGACAATTATTACAAAAATAAGTGCTAACAGAAATAAAATTAGACTTTGCTATTTGATAAGAAGATAAATCTATAGAAGTTCCCGAGTTTTTAAATTTTTTAACTTTAGAAGTTCCCTCATATACCAAGGCGGTTTATTATCACTTGTAAAACAAACAGATATCCAAAAGCGAAATCAAGGTTTTTTAAAAAATGGCGATGGCAGTTTTTATATCACTACAAGAATAAAGGTGAGACCAATCAGTATGCTGAAGACAATTTAATTTAGTAAAGTTAGTTTTACGAAAGCAACGTGTTTTTAAAAAACTGTTAGATAAGGGGTGAGAATGTCTCATAAGGGGTGAGAATTTCTAAGGATAATTCTAAGTTTGGATGGTAGCTATCTTCAACTTACCCGTCCCAGCGTATTGTTATCATGTATTGCCTGTTGCAGTATCTGCAGATTATAGCTGGTGAACGATAACCAAATCAGGTCACCAGGATATCCGTGAAAGTGGTATGTGCATGTTGTGTTCGGCGGAAGCGTGTGACGCGGACTTACAATGCGTCCCATGCGCCCGCGGCGAGAGAAAATCACGTCATCTACAAAATAAAGACAAAAACATATACATATAGTTTGAACGTGAAGATCAATGTTTCCAAACAAAGAAAAACACAAAGTTAACATTGGAAGGGATGCACTTTTATGTATTTTGCAGCTTTCTTTCTTTCTTTCTTTGTTTGCTGCCGATACAAAGTTCTCTATTGAAATGTATCTTATTAATCTACTGTATAAAAATAAGTCGGGTTTTCCTCCATGATTGTCTAACTCCAGAACGCACGAACCGATTTCAATGTAATTTTCAGAGGTGATTGGGGTCTGTGTGGAGGGGGCACATCAGTTATTAAATGAGTGTATTATTGCTTTTTATCACTGTTTTGCCGCAAGATTGGCATTCCTGCTTTTTAAAAGAAACAGTAGGCGGATGTTTTTAAAAATCATTCTCATCGCATGTTTTTGCCTTTTATTCATTCTCATCTTGAATCGTGTAGGATTCAGAGCTACATATTTAAAATTTGTTCTATTTATTTGTTTGACTTAACATTTTGGAAGTTTTTATCAACTACCAATTTTTTGCTGCCAGTTTTTTTTTCTTTCTTCTGGAAGCTTTTTAAATTGTTGATGCAAAGCAAGCTCATTGATAGTCCAATATGCCTAGAGGACGACGTTCGAGCATCGGCCGACGCACAAGACATGCAAGCCAGCAACAAGTGTATTCACAGAACTTAAGCGAAGAAAGACAAAATATAATAAGTGAAAATGACCGATTGAGACAACGCGTGAGCACACGAAGATCATTGGCATCATACAATCGCTTGGCATTCCAATATGATCCCACTGCGAACTACAGTGATGATAAAAATTTTAATATTAGACCAATGACGACTATATGCCGATATTGCAATGCGTTAAAGTTCAAAAGAGAAACGGCTGGATTGTGCTGCGCAAGTGGAAAAGTCAAACTGGATCCATTACTGACACCACCACAGCCACTGAAACCATTCTTCGATGGAACTGATCCCGATTCCAGCCATTTTCTTCAACACATCCTTGAATACAATAACTGCTTTCGCATGACTTCCTTTGGAGCTAATATCATTCCAGAAGGCGGCTTCATGCCGACTTGCAAGGTTAAAGATACAACACACATAACTAATCACTCACACCAACACAATGAATTGCAACACAGAACAACTACATATACACCACACACTACACCACCACACGATCAGAAGTTACCCCGTATTCTTCAACAAATGATTGTTTTCAATTACAGATACAAGGACAAATATATCATTTGCATGGTTAAATGGTGCCAACACCAGATGAACCGCATCAATTTCTGCAAATATATTTCATTTCGTCGATGGTGGATCAGCTGAATGTGCGGTGCAACATACAGGGAACACAACAGTTAAAGAGACGAATTATTGAACAGTTGCAAGCAATTTTTCACGCTAATAACGCTGTGGCTAATATGTTCAAAACAGCATTGGAACGAATGCCATCGGATACGCACAAATTTGTCATAAGAGCGGATTGTACCCCAACAGGTGAACATGTGCGAAGATTCAATGCACCCACCGTTAATGATGTTGCTGCAATTAATGTTGGCGATCAAACTAAATCGCGAGACATTGTCGTTCAGCGAAGAAGCAATATCATGCATCGTGTAAACGAGACACATCGTTTGTACGATGCGTTACAATATCCAATCATTTATTGGCAAGGGCAAGACGGATACGACATCACGTTGAAGATGGTCGATCCAATTACAGGCGTATCAACGAATAAAAATCTAAGCGCAATGAATTACTATGAGTATCGTTTGATGATTCGTACACATGAGGAGAATGTCATTCTGAAGTGCCGTCGGCTATTCCAGCAATTCGCTGTCGACATGTATGTCAAAGTCGAGACCGAACGTTTAGCGTTCATCCGATTCAATCAGGCAAAGCTACGATCTGAGGACAATATACACTTGCGTGATGCTATTCATTCAGATGGTGATGTTCAGAATATTGGACGTCTGACGATTCTCCCATCATCTTATATCGGAAGCCCACGCCACATGCACGAATACGCTCAAGACGCTATGACATACGTGCGAAATTATGGAACACCGGATTTATTTATTACGTTCACATGCAATCCGAAGTGGACGGAAATTGAACGTGAGCTGGAACCGGGCCAAAAATCGCAAGATCGCCATGACATAATCGCTAGAGTATATCAGCAAAAACTCAAGGTTATGATGTATGTGCTTAATAAGTATCGAATATTTGGTGACACACGTTGTTATTTGTACTCGGTGGAATGGCAGAAGCGTGGACTACCGCATGCTCATATTCTTATTTGGTTGCTGAACAAATTACATTCAAATGAAGTGGATGACATCATATCAGCTGAAATTCCTGATCCAGTCACTGATCCCCATCTACACGACATTGTGACGACACAGATGGTGCATGGACCGTGCGGTGCATTAAATCCATTATCGCCTTGCATGGTTGATGGAAAATGCACAAAACGATATCCGCGACCGTTAGTTGCTGAAACTGTCACAGGGAACGATGGATATCCAGTTTATCGTCGGCGTTCAAAAGAAGATAATGGTCGAACCATCAAAGTTAAAGTTCAAAATCGAGAGATTGTGATCGGAAATGAATTCATTGTACCATATTGCCCGCTGCTATCACGAATTTTCAAAACACATGCAAACGTTGAGAGTTATCATTCAGCCAAATCGATCAAATATTTGTGCAAGTACGTCACAAAAGGCAGCGACATGGCTGTGTTTGGTATTGCGTCGGAAAATATGAATGACGAAGTCAGCAACTTCCAAATGGGCAGATACGTCAGTACTAATGAAGCACTGCGGCGATTAATGTCATTTTAAATTCATGAAAGATATCCCACAGTTACACATTTAGAAGTGCATTTGGAAAATGGCCAAAGAGTTTACTTCACTGAGGCTAATGCGGCACAACGAGCTGAGAGACCACCATCGACAACATTGACTAGCTTCTTTGCAATGTGTGAAGCAGACCCATTCGCAGCGACGCTGATGTACGTTGAAATGCCCAAGTATTACACTTGGAATCAATCAACAAATAAATTCCAACGTCGCAAACAAGGAACCCGAGTTCCAGATTGGCCACAGGTGTTTTCCACTGATGCACTAGGTCGCATGTATACTGTTCATCCTAGAAATGATGAATGTTTATACTCGATACCGAAGGTAAAGAGTATATTGGTTTTGTGCAATGTCCGTCATGGTGTCTGTCCGTCTGTCCGTCTGTCCGTCCGTATGGTTGCAAGTTTTTTCCACACCCTTCAAGCTAGAGACTTGAAACTTTCCAATTCTCTTTATCTATGGGATAGTAAATTAAAGTGTCAAGATGGGGGTTCTACGATAACTGGGGGGCTGGCAAATCGATAAATTTGATAACTCAAAACCGATAAATCCACATATTTCGCACATCCTTACAGCTATAAGTACCAAATTTGGTAAGAAGATAGCTATTAGCAACCCCCAAAAAACTGCATCAAAAATTTTGGAGCCACGCCCCCCCATTCCGCCCCCAGCCCCCCCGCATTTTAAAGTCAAAATAGCTCATATCTCCCACAGTTTTTGAGCTATAGCCACCAAATTTGGTGCCAAGATAGGTGATGATGACCCCCTAAAAACCGCACCAAAAGTTTGGATGCCACGCCCATCGATACTGCCCTAGCCGCCCCCATCCACCCCAACGCTTCTTCAAAAACGGGAATGCGTGTATCTTCCAGAGTTGTGGAGCTAGAGCCTCCAAATTTGGTGGGAAGATAGCTGTTGACGACCCCCAAAAAACTGCATCAAAGTTTTGGAGCCACGCCCACCCATTACGCCCCCAGCCCCCCCGCATTTTGAAATCAGAAATGGCTATATCTCCCACAGTTTTTGAGCTATAGCCACCAAATTTGGTGCCAAGATAGGTGATGATGACCCCCTAAAAACCGCACCAAAAGTTTGGATACCACGCCCACCAATACTGCCCTAGCCTCCCCCATCCACCCCAACGCTTCGTCAAAAACGGGAATGAGTGTATCTTCCAGAGTTGTGGAGCTAAAGCCACCAAATTTGGTGGGAAGATAGCTGTTGACGACCCCCAAAAAACTGCATCAAAGTTTTGGAGCCACGCCCACCCATTACGCCCCCAGCCCCCCGCATTTTGAAATCAGAAATGGCTATATCTCCCACAGTTTTTGAGCTATAGCCACCAAATTTGGTGCCAAGATAGGTGATGATGACCCCCTAAAAACCGCACCAAAAGTTTGGATACCACGCCCACCGATACTGCCCTAGCCTCCCCCATCCACCCCAACGCTTCGTCAAAAACGGGAATGAGTGTATCTTCCAGAGTTGTGGAGCTAAAGCCACCAAATTTGGTAAGAAGATAGCTGGCAACGACCCCCAAAAATCTGCATCAAAGTTTTGGAGCCACGCCCTCCATTTCGCCCCCCTTTCCCCACTTTTTACAATTTTCGAGCTAGAGTCACCAAATTTGGTATGAAGATAGCAATTGACATTCCACAAAGATCTGCATCAAAAATTTAGATGCCACGCCCACCCATACCACCCCCAACCCCCCTTTCCCCAACTTTTTACAAATTTCGAGCTAGAGTCACCAAATTTGGTATGTAGATAGAAATTGACAATCCACATAGATCTGCATCAAAAATTTGGATGCCTCACCCACCCAAACCGCCCCCAGCCCCCCTTTCCACACTTATTACAAATTTCGAGCTAGAGTCACCAAATTTGGTATGAAGATAGCAATTGACATTTCACAAAGATCTGCATCAAAAATTTTGATGCCTCAACTACCCATACTGCCCCCCCCCCTTTCCCTACATTCTACAAACTTTGAGCTAGAGTCACCAAATTTGGAAGGAATATAGCTGGTGGCATCCCCATCTGCATCGGAGAATCTTTAAGGTAGCGTACACCCCTGCCGCATCCGTACCCCTTAGCAATCAGGCCTCTTTTTACCGGTTTTAATACTGGTATCGAGTATGCCGCAGTCGGTTGCGTCCGACTGCAACGTTTCTACTTGTTTTATTTGCGACTGTTGGAAAATGTTGGTGGACCAAAATCATTTGCGCTTTTGAAAACTGTGAATGGCAACCAATGCCAAACATATCGAGAAGCATGTCAACTATTGGGTTTGCTGGAGAACGATTCTCATTGGGATTTTTACACTTGCGGATTCAGTTGTTTCATCAAATGCGTACGAAATACGAACGCTGTTCGCAATTATCATGACTACATGTTTTCCTTCACAACCAATTCAGTTATGGAACAAATACAAAAACGACATATGTGAAGATATCTTGCATCGCTTGCGCATTCAAACGAATAATCCTGACGGTGGTCAATAATACTGGTGGTCTATTCTTCCTGGACGCACCTGGAGGAACAGGGAAAACATTTGTCATTTCATTGATTTTCATTGATTGATGTGACATAGCTTTGGCATTAGCATCATCTGGAATTGCGGCGACTCTTCTAGATGGCGGTCGTACTGCACATTCTGCGCTTAAGTTGCCACTCAATTTAAACACAATTGATACTCCAACATGCAATATTTCCCACTCCAGTGCAATGGGAAAATTGTTGATGCAATGCAAGCTCATTGTTTGGGATGAGTGCACAATGGCACATAAGAAATCACTTGAAGCACTTAACTTAACACTGAAGGATCTTCGGCGAAATAACAACATCTTTGGCGGCTTGATGATATTGTTGGCAGGCGATTTCAGGCAGACGTTGCCAGTAATTCCCCGTGGAACGCCTGCAGATTAATTGAATGCTTGCCTGAAGGCATCACCTTTATGGAATAACGTAAAAACATTATCGCTAACCACAAATATGAGAGTTCAACTTCAAAACCATTTGTTAGCTGTTGGAAATGGAAAAGTCCCAGTTGATGCGACATCTGGATTAATTACTGTTACCAACGACCTTTGCCGATTTGTAGACTCTCAATTAGCTCTTATTGAAATTGTTTTCCCAAACATTAGTGAGAATTATCAGAATTATGCTTGGTTAAGTCAACGAGCAATTCTTGCCGCAAAGAATAATGATGTACACGCACTGAATTTCACCATTCAATCAAAAATTGCTGGCGATTTGGTGACATACAAATCCGTTGATTCCATATCAAATCCCGATGATGTAGTAAATTATCCAACGGAGTTTTTGAAATCTCTGGAGTTACCAGGATTTCCACCACATAACTTGCAACTCAAAGTTGGAACAGTTATTATGATATTGCGTAATTAGAATCCACCGCGACTTTGCAACGGTACTCGACTTTCGGTAAAAAGACTTACGCCGAATTTGATTGAGGCAACCATTATTAACTGAAAGTACGCAGGTGAAAATGTATGTATTCCTCGAATACCAATGATTCCGACTGATCTTCCGTTTGACTTCAAACGATTGCAATTTCCAGTTCGCCTTGCGTTCGCAATGACAATTAATAAGTCGCAAGGCCAATCGCTTAGTGTTTGCGGGATAAATTTAGAAAATCATTGTTTTTCACATGGTCAGTTATACGTTGCGTGTTCACGAGTTGGGAAACCATCCGCTTTGTTTGTGTTAGCGTCAGACCAAAAAACAAAAAATGTGGTTTACCAAAGAGCACTTCAATGAAACGGATAGTTGGGAATGAAATAAAATTTATCCTTTTCAAATATAAAATAAAACAAGTGGACACGTTGCAGTCGGACGCAACCGACTGCGGCATACTCGATACCAGTATTAAAACCGGTAAAAAGAAGCCTGATTGCCTTAAAGATTCTCCGATGCAGATGGGGATGCCACCAGCTATATTCCTCCCAAATTTGGTGACTCTAGCTCAAAGTTTGTAAAAGGTAGGGAAAGGGGGGAGGGGGCTGGGGCGGTATGGGTAGTTGTGGCATCAAAATTTTTGATGCAGATCTTTGTAAAATGTCAATTGCTATCTTCATACCACATTTGGTGACTCTAGCTCGAAGTTTGTAATAAGTGGGGAAAGGGGGGCTGGGGGCGGTATGGGTGGGCGTGGCATCGAAATTTTTGCTGCAGATCTTTGTGGAATGTCAATTGCTATCTTCATACCAAATTTGGTGACTCTAGCTCGAAATTTGTAAAAAGTGGGGAAAGGGGGGCTGGGGGTGGTATGGGTGGGCGTGGCATCCAAATTTGTGATGCAGATCTTTGTGGAATGTCAATTGCTATCTTCATACCAAATTTGGTGACTCTAGCTAAAAGTTTGTAAAAGGTGGGGAAAGGGGGGCGAAATGGGTGGGCGTGGCTCCAAAACTTTGATGCCGATTTTTGGGGGTCGTTGCCAGCTATCTTCCTACCAAATTTGGTGGCTCAGCTCCACAACTCTGGAAGATACACGCATTCCCGTTTTTGACGAAGCGTTGGGGTGGATGGGGGTGGCTAGGGCGGTATTGGTGGGCGTGGCATCCAAAATTTTGATGCAGTTTTTTGGGGGTCGTTACCAGCTATCTTTCCACCAAATTTGGAGGCTCTAGCTCCACAACTCTGGAAGATGCACGCATTCCCGTTTTTGACGAAGCGTTGGGGTGGATGGGGGCGACTAGGGCAGTATCGGTAGGCGTGGCATCCAAACTTTTGATGCAGTTTTTAGGGGGTCATCATCACCTAACTTGGCACCAAATTTGGTGGCTATAGCTTAAAAACTGTGGGAGATATAGGCATTTTTGACTTTATAATGCGGGGGGGCTGGGGGCGGAATGGGGGGCGTGGCTCCAAAATTTTTGATGCAGTTTTTTGGGGGTTGCTAGTAGCTATCTTCTTACCAAATTTGGTAGTTCTAGCTGTAAGGATGTGCGAAATATGTGGATTTATCGGTTTTGAGTTATCGAATTTATCGATTTGCCAGCTCCCCAGTTATCGTAGAACCCCCATCTTGACACTTTAATTTACTATCCTATAGATAAAGAGAATTGGAAAGTTTCAAGTCTCTAGCTTGAAGGGTGTGGAAAAAACTTGCATACATACGGACGGACAGACGGACAGACACCATGACGGACATTGCACAAAACCAATATACTCTTTACCTTAGGTATCGAGTATAAAAAAAAAAATTTTACTTCATCTTTTAATCACCAAACAAAAAGTTACATAAAACGAAGCCATCTGGTGGCGAAACGGAGTTCGCCGGGTTTGCTAGTTTCACATATTTTTAGCAATTTTTAGGAATTTTTTTCCCCCAAATCTAGCAATTTTGTTTCGGTGATTCTGACAGCACTGATTCCCGATCGTCAATCGGTGGGCTCTGCAACCAACTCGCGACTTACCTTCACGGCACATTATTCTCAATTTCATTTGGCTCGTAAACGCTGACTTCTATGTTAGGATCGATTTCTTTGAATTTCCTGTCAACAATTATATTACCATATACTTGAATTGTAGAATTACGTCATTCCGAAATTTCAAAGAAAATGCATTCAGTGATCCAAAATTTTATTCACATTCACATTCGATGAGTCGAAAAGCCGTAAAAGCAAATTAAATCTTTAAATTCTGTCAAATTGAGCATGCGCGTTAAGTTAGTTTTAAACCGCATATAGCCAATTACCTGGCATAAATAAAACTGATTAAGCAAAATTTATAACATAAAATAATTTTCGCATTTTCTTACAAAATTCCATATTTTTCAGGGGTTAGAAGAGGATAATTGGTATCAAAGTTTCGTAGTCGGTTGCATATGATTTCTATAATTTCACGTGCTATTTCATGTCCTTACCTGGATTCGATGCGTTAATATGAAATTCACAAAAATTTTTCATTCCATGCGCAAAGTCGTATGAATCCGAATCGGTAAAAAGAATGTCCACATCTAGTTCAAAACCTCGATTAGGTATGCCTTGTTGTAGAGGCGCTGAGAAGGGGCTAGAATGAAATGCAACCAGCATTTCTGGACCGCTGAAAGAGACAATTTGTTAAATGTAAATTAGTAAATAGTTTTTTAGGCAAAAAGGTTATTGAGACAGATTTGCTCGTCCATCGGAAAAAAAAACAAGTGGAAACGTTTGTGTCGGACGCAACCAACTGCGGTATAGCTTTCTCCTTCCAAATTTGGTGACTTTTGCTCAAAATTTAAAAAAGGTGGGAAAGGGGGACTGGGGGCGGTATGGGTGGACATCGATACTTTTGATGGAGATCTTTGTGGATGCCACCAGCTATCTTCTTTCCAAATTTTGTGACTCTAGCTCAAAATTTAAAAAAAGGTGTGGAAAGGGGCTGGGGGCGTTATGAGTGGGCGTGGTATCCAAATTTTTTATGCAGATCATTGTGGGATGCCACCAGCTATCTGCCAACCAAATTTGGTTACTCTAGCTCGAAGTTTGTAAATGGTAGGGAAAGGGGGCTGGCAGCGGTATGCGTTGGCGTGGCATCCGTGCTGCTGATCCTTATAGGTATCAAATGCTCTCATCCTGCTTTATTTTGTTTCTCTAGCTCAAAATATAAAAAAGGCGTGAAGAGGGGGGCTAAAGCGTTTTGGGTGGCAATCAATTTTTGTATACAGTTCTTTGTTGGATGTCAATTGCTATATTCTTTCCAAGTTTGGTGACTATAGCTTAAAGTTTGTGAAAGGCGTTGGAAGGAGGGCTGAGGCTGGAATGGATGTGCGCGGCATCCAAATTTTTGATGCAGATCTTTGGGGGATGTCAATTGCTATCTTCCTGCCAAAATTTGTGACTCTAGCTCAAAGTTTGTAAAAGGTGGGGGAAAGTGTACTAGGGTGGTATGGTAGCTTGAAGGGTGTGGAAAAAAGTTGCGAACATATGGACGGACAGACGGACGCAGTGGCGTAACAATAGGGTGGCAGGGCTGGCGAAATGCCACGGACCCCGACCCAAGAGGGCCCCGGCCCAAGAGGCCGCGAGCAGAAAAATAAGTTTTATACCCTTAACTCATAAAATGGGTAAAAAGGGTTTTGTGCAAAAGTATGTAACAGGCAGAAGAAAGCATCTCCGACCCCATAAAATATATATATTCTTGATCAGCATCAACAGCCGAGACGATAAATGCCCGTCTGTCAGATTTTGAATATAAGTTCTCCTATACCATGAGCAGAACAAGTTTTCTTCAAATTATCGATAAATATTCTGGTTTCCGATATACACATGGTATCGATAGCAAAAAAATATCGAATTTGGAAAATGTAAAAATGGGGGTTTAAATAATGGGTAACGATAGAACTTTTCTGAAAATTTCGTCCAAATCGGTTAAGAAACAAATGGGTTCAGAGTATCTTCTAGTCGGGCTCTCCCGACTAGAGCCTTTTTACTTGTTTTACATTGTACCTGAGTATTTTATTTTATTTGATAAGTATATTTTTATAAGTTCTGCTTAAATTCCATAAATGCTCACTGTGCTGCTCATAATTTAAATTTAGACCTCAATGATGCAGTGAGAGAGGTTATTGATACGCAAAATTCTTTTGAAACAGTTCAACAAATTTATAATTTTTTTGGGCATATTATCAAAAGATGGATAAGTTTTATATCTAATAAAGAAAGTGAGTCTTCAACTTCAAAAACATTAATAACAATAAACCCTTCTAGATGGGCAGGACGTTATGATGCCGTTTTTGCTTGAAAAGTTCGGTTTGTTAAAGTCCAAAAAGCGCTAACGAAAAATTTCTGCTAAGTCGTAAATCAGATGAAAGAAATGAAGCTGTTTCACTCAAAAATAAGATCGAAAACTGCCATTTTATAATGTTATTGGTTTTCCATTGAAAGATCCCTCTTACTATCGATGCAGCCTCTTAAGCATTTCAGTCTGAAGCCATCGTCCACCTTTCAAATACCTTAAAACGTTTGAGATTTTGTCTAGAAGAATTGGATAGGTATCGATTTGAATTTGAAAATCAAAAATCACCCCTGAACTTTCTATAACTCGTCAGAGGAAGATAAACCACCAATTTGATGAGCTTTGCGAAGATGAGCGTCTCCAAAATCCGGAAAGTTTGTTGTTGAAAGTGAACATATTTTATCGATTATTGGACATCATTATAAACCAACTGAAACCGCGTTTCCTTCCAATGAATGAAATTGTTTCAATTTTCAGTGTTTTGCAGCCTTCCACTTTAAAACTTTTAAATGAAACTGATCTATTAAAGAAGACTCAAGAAATTGTTGAGATATACATAAAAGTCATGACTGAATCATTTGGCAGAGAAATTCTGAATTTTCGATTCACTTTTATAGACGAAATAAAAAAAATCTTCGTGTATAAGAGACCTTGCTGATTTATTAATAATAAACAAGTGGAAACGTTGCAGTCGGACGCAACCGACTGCGGTATACTCGTAACCAGTATTAAAACCGGTAAAAAGAGGCCTGATTGCTAAGGGCTACGGATGCGGCAGGGGTGTACGCTACCTTAAAGATTCTCCGATGCAGTTGGGGATGCCACCAGCTATCTTCCTTCCAAATTTGGTGACTCTAGCTAAAACTTTGTAATAGGTGGGGTAAGAGGGGCTGGGCCGGACTAGGTGGGTGTTGCATCTAAATTTTTGATGCGATCTTTGTGGAATGTCAATTGCTATCTTCATACCAAATTAGGTGACTCTAGCTCGAAGTTTGAAATAGGTGGAGAAAAGCGGGTTGGGGGGCGGTATGGGTGGGCGTGGCATCCAAATTTTTGATGCAGATCTTTGTGGAATGTCAATTGCTATCTTCATACCAAATTTGGTGACTCTAGCTCAAAAATTGTAAAAAGAAGGGAAAAGGGGAATGTGGGCGTTATGGGTGGGCGTGGCATCCAAATTTGACTCAGCTATATTTCCTGCTATATGGAAGGAATCTTTTATCATTCCACTCCATAAAAATTCTTCTAAGTCTAACGTTAAAAATTTTAGGGGTATATCTAAGTTGTCTGCCATTCCAAAAGCCTTTGAAATTATTAAATATGTTCTCAATTGCAACACACATGTAGTTCAATTATATCGCCTTATCAACACGGTTTTGTTAGGCGTAGATCAACTACCACTAACCTTCTTGAATTCACTTCGTTTGTTATTAAAGGGTTTCAAGAAAAAATGCAAACAGACGTTGTTTACACCGATTTCAGTAAGGCCTTTGATACTGTTAGTCACTCTCTGTTGGTTCAAAAATTAAATATTATTGGATTTCCATCAAAACTCTTATTGTGGCTTTCGGAGTACTTGTGTGGTAGAACACATAAAGTTGTTTTTAAATCGTTTGTATCTTAACCTTTTTTTGTGACCTCTAGTGTTCGCCAAGGCAAACACCTTGGTCCATTGCTATTTAATTTGTTTATTAACGATATCCCAGCTGGTATTACTAACTCTTAAGTCTATATTTTTGCTAATGATGTAAAACTATGTTTCACCTATAATGATGCTTCTCTTTGTAACTTGCTACTGTTAGATTTGGGTTCATTGTCGGCCTGTTTTCGTTTTAACTTACTCAATTTAAATTGTTCTAAATATAAAGTCATGTCATTTTGTTGAATTACCCCTCATACTGCTCACTACTTGCTTGATGCTTCACCACTTGACCGCGTGTTTGAAATTAAAGATTTAGGCATTATTCTTGATCATAAGCTAAGGTTTGACTCTCATATTTCGTCTATGGTTAATAAGGCCATTAATGTCATTGGCTTCATCAAGCGGTGGCCGAAAGAGTTTAAAGATCCCTACACCACTAAAACGCTTTATACATCCCTAGTACGTCCCATCCTGGAGTATGGATCTTGTGTGTGGTCCCCACAATACTCGATGCACCAGGATAGAAATGTAAAGCATACGCGTTCCCAACAAGTCACGTACGCAATGATTGCTCTATAACGCTTTATACTTGATGAGTTAACGTAAGAATCTGCAACCTGCAGGTTCAGAATTAAGTTAAGTTACGTTAAGTTGAGAGTAAACGCTAACATTGACAGCTATAAGGCAGATTGAGACAGCTGACTCTTACGTTAAGTTAAGTTAAGAGCAAACAGCCCTTTAAGCAGTCAGCGTAAGATTTTGTGTATCATTTACAAGATTTTTATCCCCCGAGCCTATATATGTAATATATTCAAATCATGCAGCGCATGGGCTCAGGCTCATATTACTCAGCGCGGATCGCTAGCAAGCTAGCTGACCGTTTAAGCTGACGCTGAATATTCCACGTTCCATTTGGAGCGTATGCCAAGAGCGCACAGCATTCACATTTCATGCATTTATACTCTCTCTCTCTCTCTCTCTCTCTCTCTCTCCAATTATCTATATATAAAAAAGAGTTTGTCCTGATGATAATGGAAGAGCCACAGCCTAAACGAAAAGAGCTAGAAGGCTGAAATTTTCACACAATTTTCCATGCAGGTAGGAGGTGAGCACTAAGAAGGGAATTTTTATTTGGACAACTCCTTCAAGTACCTCCCATACGATTTGGAGCACTTTTTACCCATTTTAAAAAACAAACAAGTAAATCAAAAAAAATTTTGAAGACATGCTTTTATACGCTTTCTTACATACATTTGTAATCGAGATTTTTTATCATCATCCATGCAATACATAAATATTAAACATGTTTTTGCTATTTAAAAAAAAAATAAAAAAGTTTAAATAATACAAAAAAAGTATGTCTCGGGTCGGAGCTCGAACCCACGATCTTCGACCTGTGAAGCGGAAGGCTTCCCTTCATTTCACCAAAGCTTGTCATATTTGACAGTCTAATAAGTAATTTAAGCAAAAGGGAAAACTGTTTTTCGTGGTTTTTACATGATATTACATATGTTATCGCGCCAAAAAGTTTAAAAACATGTATTGTCATCTGAAACACATCTTTGGTGAAAATTTCAGAGCTCTAGGTAGTCGGGAACTTGGTGAAAATTTGATTACAAGATTCCGGTACAAACATACAGACAAGTCAAGTTAAATAAAAGCATGTAATTACAATTACAACAAGTACCCATTCCACTACTGTCGCCTGATTGTCGCACGAGCTGAGAGTTTGATCGCGAGCGAGAATACAAAAACAAAACAAATACGCAGTGACGCCTTCGCGTCGCACAAGCAAAGTCATAAAAACAGGTTCGTACACTTGCAAAAAAGAAACGGATTTCCGCTTCTTAATGAATAAGTGCATACACAATTAAGTGAACAATGCGCTTGAAAATAATTTTATGTACATGTATCACTTCGCACAGTGCACATTTTTTTTTTCAAATTTGTGTGCCTTTGCCAATTGATTTACGACCCAAGTAGCGTTTGTTGTTGTTGTAAGTGTTGTTGTTGGGCCCGCACTGCTACTTTTTGTTGGTGTCATTGATTTAAAAAAAAAACAACAACAACATAACAAAACTTGGTGCGTCTAGAAAAATTTCCCACACCAGAATATGTAATGGGGGTGGATTCGCCTGCTTGCTGCTTATATAACTTAGACAAAACGTATCACACTAACATTATTGATATATTATTGATATGCAATTTCGAACAAGCAAAGGGCGTTCACATAATGATAATCAAATAATTTGAAATCTCGCTCTGATCATGCTCCTTTGTTGTTGCTCATTTACGTTCACTCTCTATCTTATGTGCGCGCTTTGCATGTCAATCATAAAGTTTAATAACCCTACCTCCTCCGCACACACTCTAAATTAAAGCTAAAGGCAATATACAATTCACTTAACTGCAGCCTCTTAGATATGTTTTGCGTTGATTCAGTGCTCGCTCTTTGTTTGACTTGCAGAGCGCGCACATAAATAAGAGAGTTAGCCGAAAAGACAACAACGAAGGCGCATGATCGGAGCGAGTTTTAAAAATAATTTGTCATCTAGCGCCGAACATGAAGTGCGATGCGCAAGCGTGTTCAAGTTTTAAGCTGCCTCATTGGGTTTGGGACCAACAGTTCTCAATTCATGATGCAGGTGTTGAATTGCCGACTGTCAGCACAACACGAGAATGAGCGAATCTGAAAACAAGTAAGAAGGCTTTAGTCGAGAAATCCCGACTAAAAGATACCCTGAACCTGTGTATTAAAATGACTTGCAGAAGTGATTTTTTCTTGACTGCATTTTAATATAAAATATCTCCTGTGTTTCTTAACCGATTTGGATTATTAATTTTCACGGAATTTATAAAGTTATCCATAGTTTTAACTCCTATTTTTACATTTTCTAAATAACAGACATGGCTATGTCGTCTCGGCTGTTGAAGCTGATTTATGTGGTCGGAGATGCTTCTTTCTGCCTGTTACATACTTTTGCACAAATCAATTAAACCCTTTTTTTTACCCATTTTATGGGTTCAGGGTATAAAAATAATGTAATATTTTAGGCATGCTTTCAAAACAAAGTTTTCTTATATTTTGTAGCCACAGATAACAGAGAGAAGAACAAAGAAGAAGAAATATAACTTTAAATGGTACTTACTGCAAGCAGCATGCACAGCTGAGCGAATATATGCTGCAACACAAAGAGCGGCTTAAAGCTTGATCAGCGCGCGCGTAGCTCTTATGACTGCCGCTAGATATAACATAATTTGAATGCAATCATGCATCTTTGTTGTTGCCCATTTACGCTCACTCTTTTGTTTATGCGCGCTTTGCATGTCAAACATAAATCTTAATATCCCTATCTCCTCCGCACTCACTAAGCTAAGCTAACCATAACTAAGAGGCTGCAGTTAAGGGAATTGCATTGCCTAATTTACACCACCCATACATAGCTCTTAAGTGCAAGCGTTGTATGTATGAGCTCGGGATCTGCTGCTTAGAGGAATAACTGTAATATACGTTCATTTAAAATTCGTATGTAATGATAAGTTATAAAAAATATTTAATTGCTATGATTTAAATATTTAAATAACGATCAACGTATTTTAATGTCTTTTGTTGTTTTTTAAAACCAAGAATATTAAGTAGATTTTCGACTTTATAATTGAAGCAACCTTATTTATAGTTGTCTTTTATTTTGCATATTATATAATACTTATATTGACTCTGCTTAAATGCATTTAAAAATCAAATAAAACTAAGCAGTCTGAATATTCTATTAAAAGTATTAGTTCAATTTTATTGAATTTTATACTTATGATTTTTTTTTTTTTAAATCTGACATAAAATCCAATTTAATTAAAATTAAAATAAAAATTTAAATTTGAAATTATAATTAAGTAAAATAAAATTATATATAAATCTGAAAGTAAGTTTAGGTAAAAAATTTATAAAGTTAACGTTAAAGCTCTGGGAAGTTCAACAATAAAATTAGTGGTCCAAAATTTGTTGCGTGGATTGGGAAAAACCCAGAAAAACCCAATCAGACCAGCGTTAGATTAGTAATTAGTGGTTACGATTAGATAAAGCAAAAAGGATCGATCTTTTTAGTACTGGAGTTGAGGCCTCCAAGGAGACAAGAGAATAAAGTTTGTTATAGTCAGAACATATAACCCGAAATGGTTCATGAATTAAATAGTTGCTCAAGCAACGATCAAGGCTAAGGGGTAAAAAGTTACGTGAAGATCTAATTGGGACATTAAATTTAATTCGACTCAAAAGAACTGATGAGTCGATTTCACCATTAAGTAGGTTAGTAATAAATAATACTCCATGCATAGTTCTACGGTTTAACAGGGAGGGAAGATTAATCAAAAGGAGTCTACTTGAATACGGGGGTAAGTCTACTCCAGGAACCCAGTTAAAACTTCTAAGGGCAAATAGAAGAATTTCTTCTGCACAGATTCAATTCTATCCTGGTGAATCGAGTATTGTGGGGACCACACACAAGATCCATACTCCAGGATGGGACGTACTAGGGATGTATAAAGCGTTTTAGTGGTGTAAGGATCGTTAAACTCTTTCGACCACCGCTTGATGAAGCCAAAGACATTAATGGCCTTATTGACCATAGACGAAATATGAGAGTCAAACTATAGCTTAGGATCAAGAATAATGCCTAAATCTTTAATTTCAAACACGCGGTCAAGTGGTGAAGCATCAAGCAAGTAGTGAGCAGTATGAGGGATACTTCTACAAAAAGACATGACTTTACATTTTGAACAGTTTAAATTAATTAGACGCTGTATCGTTGTAACAATCGTTTTACAGTGAAGTCAATTGACTCACAGCCAAATTAAAATATGTCTATTGAAACTTTAGATATTAGTGGTGTTTTGGTGCCGCATTCAGTTGTTGCTATAATTGGTGATGGAGCCTGCCTTTTTAGATCTTTTTCCTACCTTTTACGCCAAAATATTGTTGAACATGTTGTAACCAACTGGCAAACTTTTGCTTGTTTCAGCAAAAACTTAAATGGAGAGTGTTATAGCTCTTCTGAACAATACGAGTGCGATATGTCAAATTCAAATACTTATTGTACTGCATGTGAGCTTCAAGCAGCAGCAGAAATTTATGCTGTAAATTTTCAAGTTTTTCAAAATGGAAATTTATCACAAACATTCGGAAATAATATGCATCCGGTAAAAAGATTGCGTTTTACTGGTCCATTAATGAATGGACATTTTGATGTTTATATTTCTTTAGAGGAAGTATTAACTCAAGAATCTGATACGTCAAGTGAATGTATAACTGAAAATGTTAAAAATCCTGTTAAAAGACGTAGTCGATTCACCGGCAAAACAGAAAAAAAGGTAAAAAAACGTTAATTTGAAGAAAAATAGTGATATTCATAGGGGTAAGCGCATAGAAGCATCAAAAAGATATCGTGTTAATAATCCTGATGTTATTAGAGTTGTAGTGAGAAGACATCAGGCTAATAATCCTGAAGCTCATAGAGTTGCAGTGAGAAGACATCAGGCTAATAATCCAGATACACGTCAAGAAAGGCGTTTGCGTGCATGGAGTGTTAAAGCCATGTCTGGCTTAAACTATGATTTTGAAATAGCTTACAAGTCAGATAAAATAACTCAACTTGGTAGTATGAATTTGATATGCAAACATTGTAATGCTTTAAAATGGAAAAATGAGCCTTTGGGTATCTGTTGCAAGGCAGGAAAAGTTAAACTTGCACAAAATGAAAGCTTGCCTGATCCACTTAAAAGCTTAATTATTGGTGAACATCCCAAGCACGATCATTTCATTGATCGTATAAGAAAGTATAACAGCTGCTTTCAAATGACTTCTTTTGGAAGTACAAAAACTATAAATGAAAGTTGGTCAACCTTTAAAGTCCAAGGACAAGTGTATCACTTAATTGGTAGTGTCCGACCTTTGCCAAATGAAGAAATGCAGTTTCTTCAAATTTATTTTGTTGGTGATGATGAAAAGGAAGCTCAACTACGTTGCAAAAATATTTCAAAAGTTGATTGTAGCGTAGTAAAGGATCTTCAATGTATGTTTCATCAGCATAATCGTTATGTTAAAGATCTAAAAATGGCTTTCAACAAGTACTAAAGACTATAAATTGATTATACACGCTGATCGAACACCCGCTGGTGCTCACAAAGGGCTTTACAATGCACCTCAATCAAGCGAAGTAGCTTTATTTATTTTTGGTCGCAAATTTGAAAAGCGAGATATTATTATTGAAAGCCATAATAATAAATTACATCGTATAAGTGAGGTGCATCGATCATACGATGCCTTACAGTACCCTTTGCTATTTCCTTATGGCGAAGAAGGCTATTCAGTGGATATACCACAATGGAATCCATTATTAAAACAGGAGGAACCAAAAAATATGATATCTGCGTTAAGCTTTTACAGCTATAAAATAATGATTCGTCAATCTGAGATAAATCATTTAATTTATTGTCGTTCCCTTTTTAGTTTTTGGTTGATATGTATGCTAAAATTGAAACAGAAAGGTTAAATTATATTCGCTACAATCAAGCGAAACTCAGAGCAGATAGCTATATACATCTACAAGATGCAATAGGCCAACAAGATGTTGTCGCAGCTCAACTTGGTCAGATGGTAATTTTACCATATTTTTTTACAAGCTCTGCACGATATATGCATGAAAAGACTCAAGATGCTATGACATATGTTCGCCATTATGGGCGACCAGATCTTTGCATAACATTCACAGGCAATCCACAATGGAATGACATCAAAAGTGTTTTATTACCGGGTCAAAAACCGCATGATCGTCACGATATTAAAGCTCGAGTTTTTCATTTAAAAGTTAAAGCTTTAATGTCACTATTGACAAAAGGTTCTTTGTTTGGAAGCGTGCAATGTTTCATGTACTCTGTGGAATGGCAAAAGCGGCGTTTACCACATATACATATTCTACTTTGGTTAGAAAATAAAATAAGACCAGATAAAATCGATAAAATTATCTGTGCCGAAATACCAAACGCAGATGAGGATCCTTTGTTATTTAACATTGTTAAGTCAAATATGATTCATGGTCCTTGCGGTGCATTTAATAATAAATCGCCATGCATGAAAAATGGAAAATATACCAAAAGTTTTCTCGAAAATTACTTAAAGAAACTGTGACTGGAAAAGATAGTTACCTTCTATATCGTAGAAGAGCGATAGAAGATGGTGGTAATGCAATTAATATAAATGGTAATTGCATAGATAATCGTTGGGTTGTGCCTTATAACTGTGTACTATTGAGAACATTTGAAGCTCACATAAATGTTGAGTATTGTAGTTCTGTAAAGTCTATTAAATACATTTGTAAATATGTTAACAAGGGCAGTGATCAAGCATCATTTACTCTTGAAGACCAACGTAATGAAATTAATATGTACGAAAGTGGCCGTTATATAAGTAGCTCAGAAGCGGTATGGAGAATCCTTGCATTTCCCATACATGAACGTTTTCCGGCTATTACACACTTAGCTGTTCATTTAGAAAATGGTCAATGGATATATTTTAACCCCAATAATCCGCAACAATTACTTGACAAATTAAGCATTACACCCAAAACCACTTTGCTAGCCTTCTTTGAGCTATGCACACGTGAAGAGTTTGCAAGAACGCTTCTATATTGTGAAATTCCATCGTATTTTACATGGAACAATAAAGAATTTCAAAGAAGAAAACGAGGGCATGATGTGCCAAATTTTCCCGGAGTTAAAAGAGATTCAGTTTACACTATTCATCCCAATAATACAGAATGTTTTTATTTAAGACTTTTATTACATTTTGTAAGGGGCCCAACTTAGTTTTTAAATTTAAAAACCGTTAATGGTATAGCATACGCATCATTTCAATTGGCGTGTAAAGCTCTAGGATTACTAGAAGATGATAAGCACTGGGATTCAACTATAGCCGAAGCTGTCATATGTCAAAATCCTACAAAACTGAGAGAACTTTTTGCAATAATGTTAGTATTTTGTCAAATTTCAGATGCTCTTAAACTTTGGAATACTTATAAAGAGAGTTTCTCAGAAGATATTTTAAGCAGAGCTGCAAACCGGTCCGGAACCGAACCCTGTGGAACCGGTTCTCTGCGGGTTCTTTGGTATGTGGAACCGAACCCTGAATCGAACCCAAGCAATGTATTGGAACAGTGAACCGAACCGGTTCCATTTTTGTCCACCGGTTCCAAATACAAAGTACATGCATTTTGCATACAGGCTGTGCGCGCCCGGCATGAAGCCCGAAGCTCGCCCACAATTTCGTGGAAAAAGGTTATGCATGTACATTTGTTACCAAATGTGACGATCTGTTTCAGCTTGTGCGTCAGCCTGTCGCCACAAAAAATAAACCCGGCACGCTGTACAGAACTGAGTTAGCTATGTGTGCATACATTGAAAGTATCCCATATGTACATACATATGAATGTACATATATTTATGCACAATTTTCCAATGCGTTTTGATCTTATACTTATGTACATGTTGTTGTGGTTTGCTCGCAGTCGATGCATAAGTCGGCATTAAGGCGCCACAAAATTGGTCATCTACTGCGGCGACACCAGCGACGACACCGTTCGCGTTGTTCTATTGGTTGAAAATTAAAAAGCAACGGCATTTAAAAAATGTGCAAAGCGTGTGTTCTTTTTATGGTTGCCAAAAATCGTAAAATTTACTTGTTTTGTGTATCATTTGTATGGCTCAAATTTATATAAGAAAAACGTCATACGGTGGCAACTCTTCGAAAGGCACACGTGACGTTGTAACGGAACGGCATGCGCAAGTCGCGATCTGCATTGTATTATTTTTGGCATTAGAGAATCTAACGTTGTTTGACAATGACTTCAATACAAGAGTTTTTGGAGTATAACGCTCAGACCAAAATAATAATAATTTAATGAAAATGTTTTCATTAATAGTCAACAAATGTCTTTTCATTTTTTTTAATCGACGAACCCGGGTTTGGAACCGAAACCGAGTTTCCAAAATATTCAGAACCCGGTTTTGGAACCTCTGCGAATTTTCAACCTAGGGTTCGGAACCCGAACCGAACCCTTGCCGTTTTTTTCAGGGGTTTGCAGCTCTGATTTTAAGAGCCTTTAATTTTTCACAAGACAGAAATATTGATGAAAGTATTGTGAATAATGTATTAAATAAATGTCTTATTTACATTGAAGATATTGTACTGTCTATTGGTGGTCAAAACTTGACTTATTATGGACTTCCACTACCAATTAGATCCGAGGAAATTGTTCCAAATATTGAATATCATAGAGAAACAAATTATGAAAATTGAGATAACTTTGTTGTTAATAATGAGCTACTCCTTACTGCTGAGCAAAAACAAGTATACGAAAAGATACTACATAGCGTTGAAGCAGAAAAGGGAGAAATTTTTTTTTTTTAGATGCACCTGGTGGAACAGGTAAAACGTATCTTTTAAATTTATTATTGGCAAAGGTACGGCAAAGTAAAAAAATTGCATTGGCCGTTGCTTCTTCCGGTATCCAGCCACTTTCCTTAATGGTGGTCGTACAGCGCATTCTACACTTAAGATTCCATTTAATTTGATTCATTTAGAAACACCACATTGCTCAATTTCAAAGCAATCTAATATTGCTACTGTGCTCAAAGATTGCAAGCTTATTGTTTGGGATGAGTGTACTATGGGCCATAAAGGTGCTTTTGAAGCTGTAGATCGATCTTTGAAAGACATTCGTGATAGTGAATACTTAATGGGTGGCATAACTGTTCTCTTAGCTGGTGATTTTCGACAAACTCTCCCAGTGATCCCCAGGAACAAGAGCAGATGAAATAAATGCGTGCTTAAAGTCTTCAATTTTGTGTCTCAAAATACAGAAAATTGCATTAACGAAGAATATGCGAGTGCACTTAAAAGGTGATAGCATAGCTGGTGAATTTGCAGAAATGCTTCTTCAAATAGGAAATGGATTATTTCCAACCCATGATGGCAAAATAACTTTACCATCAACTTTGTGTCATGATGTGAAAAGTATTGAAGAGCTAACTCTAAAAATATTTCCGGATATTACAAATATCTCTCAAAAATCACTCGAATGGTTTTCAGAACGTGCTATTTTGACTGCGAGAAATGACAATGCATTGGAAATAAACGAGTTTTTATTAAAATCATTTGATTCTATTGATTCTGTGACTGAAATCGAAGATGAAGTTCATTACCCCGTCTAGTTTCTTAATTCATTAAATCTGGCTGGCCTGCCTCAACATAAATTAACTTTAAAGATTGGTTCACCTGTAATGTTGATTCGCAACTTGAAACCGCCAAAACTGTGCAATGGTACAAGATTGCAAGTTAAAGTCCATCATAATAATGTTGTCGAAGCAATTATCTTTACTGGCAATGGTATAGGGGAAACGGTTTTTATACCGAGAACTCCATTAATATCTTCTGATTCTGAATTGCCAATTCAATTTAAAAGATTGCAATTTCCTTTAAAAGTTTGCTAACAATTAATAAATCACAGGGACAAACTCTGAAATTAGCCGGACTAGACTTAAGACACAATTGTTTTTCTCATGGCCAATTTTATGTAGCCTGCTCAAGATTCAGTTCACCAAAAAGTTTATTGTATTAGCACCTGACGGAAAAACAACCAATGTCGTTTATAAAGAAGCTCTTAAAAGTTGTTAATAATTGCAAATTGAATTCAATAAGTGGATAAGGTCTACTGGGAAAACCACAATAAAAAATGACGCGCCTGATTCTCTACCTTAATGGTGGCGTGGAAAAGAGAATATTAAATTTCTTGCTATAATATTTTGTGAAATATTTTTTAATTTATTTATTTTGTATGTATCTTCTATTGCTAAAATTTATATAAAGTATCCGCACCGCTAAGTAGTAACTAGTTATTTATAAAAATTAAATGATTTTTGGAGAAAATAGATGCAATGGTGTAATTCTACCAATAGATTTCCGAATGAAAAAATTTTTTGAGCTTCTAAATATATTAAACGATACGTTGAAAAACATGCAAGACATATCATCATCATGCACGGGAAGTTTGAAGAATATAATAAATGGCAAATCATGGATACAAAAGTCACATAAATTCTCAAGCAAAAATGTAATTCCATTCATTTTATATTTTGACGATTTTGAAGTTAACAACCTATTGGGCTCTTGCAAGGGCATAAAATCAGTTGCTGCATTCTTTTATTCATTTCCTTCCTTGCCCGAACATCACCAAGCTTCTATTGAAAATATTTTTCTTGCTCTTTTTTTTTAAGTAAAGATAAATGTTTTGGGAACGATGCATGTCTAAAATTTCTTGTAGAAAATATCAAACATCTTGAACAATATGGCATTCAAATTGAAGTAGATGGTAGCGAACAACAATTTTTCTTTATGTTAGCTGTTATTGTTGGGGATAATTTGGGATTAAATAGTTTGCTGGGTTACACTAATAGCTTTTTTGATTCAAACTTTTATTGCAGGCATTGTCAATGTAGTAAACTACAATGTTCTCAGTTATGTAATGAGACAGAAGAAGATCTTCGCAATGAATTTAATTATGAAAAATCATATAAAATTACTGATAGACTTAAATTAACTGGAATTTCCGAAAATTCAATATTTAATTAAATTAGTTCTTTTCATGTCACAAATAATCAATATAGCGATATAATGCACGATTTTTTTGAAGGGGTTTGTTAATATAATATTACCCAAATACTTCCTTACTTTATTGAAAAAGAGAATATTATAACTTTAACTAATGAAAGAAAAAGTTTGTTCAAGTATGGTGAATCTGAATGCAACCATAATTCTTCTATAATTGCTATATCTCATTTAAAAAAGCAAAAATTAAATATGTCCGCTCGGCAAATATGGACTTTCTGTCACTTTTTACCTTTAATTATAGGTGATTTAACTCCAAAAGGAAACAGTTACTGGACCCTTCTTTTTACGCTAATAGAAATAATTGATATAGTCTTAAGGACAGAATTTGATGATAATCTTTTCAAAATGCTACAATCTTAAACTGAAGCGCACCGTAAGCTTTATATTAAACTCTCGGTCCACTTAAGCCTCTTTGGTGCTTTAAGTACGAGTCAAAGCATAGAGAACTAAAAATGTACACCAATTCAATTAATTCTAGAAAAAATGTTTCCATTCCGCTTTCCACAAAATGTTTGCTTAAATTTTCATGTCGTCTTTTATTTGAAAAAAGTTTAATTAACAAAACTATTTTTAGTAACATTAAGAGTGACAAATTACTTAATAAGCCCTATATAAATAATATAAAAGATACAGATAAAACTACATATATCCATAAACAAGGAATATAATTTCATTACCAAACTAACCTATTTGGGAACCACTTATAATGTTGTTTTAAAAAAAAAAAAGATTTATTTCAAATAATTGACATTATTATACTAGATAATTCTGATATAGTTTTCATTTGCGTTAAATAAACAGTTAATGCATTTGTTAAACATTTCCAACCATTTTAAGTTTCCTTAAAAGAACCCCAAATTTATATTGTGAGGCCTATCGAATGTCAAAAAAAATTTATAAATCTTGCCAAATGGAAATATTTATGTTAGACCAAAATACTTTTAGCATATTTGACGATATATGTACCATGAAATTGTTTGCATTGTTAATTTAATTTTAAGTGTTTTTGTATAACAACTTTATCTATTTGTAAGATTTGAAAACTTTGAAAACAATTTTCTTATATAAATTAAATTATATTTAAAAACATAGTGGCGCATAGTTAATTTTGGCTATGCCAAGACTATGATACCCTTCACACAGCCAAATCAATGCTCCCCCCTCTTATGTTTCTGTGCAGTTGTTGGTAATTTTTCGCTAATTTATTTTTATTTTTACTCTTGAGCGTCATTTACTTGTTCGTGTGAAACAACAACAATTTGACATATAGGTACTTGAAAGTGCACGACAGAGACAACAATTGATAGTACGATATGGTAAATTTGTATGGTGGCTATGTCGTAGAATGCTCCGATCGAAATGAAATTTCATAGTGAACAAACCCGACATGATCTAAGCAATCTGTGAAAGTTTCATCAAGATCGGTTCAGCAGTTTGGCCGGAAATCGTGTTGATATGGTAAGTTTGTATGGTGGCTATGTCGTAGAATGCTCCGATCGGGATGAAATTTCATAGTGAACAAACCCGATATGATCTAAGCAATCTGTGAAAGTTTCATCAAGATCGGTTCAGCAGTTTGGCCGGAAATCGTGTTGATATGGTAAATTTATATGGTGGCTATATCGTAGAATGCTCCGATCGGGATGAAATTTCATAGTGAACAAACCCGACATGATCTAAGCAATCTGTGAAAGTTTCATCAAGATCGGTTCAGCAGTTTGGCCGGAAATCGTGTTGAAACAGACAGACGGACAGACGGACAGACGGACGGACGGACGGAAATCAATTCCTGAGCTCGTCCTGAACATTTTGATATATAGTTTATGGGGTCTCCCATCATTCCTTTAAGGCGTTACAGATTCATGACAAAGTCAATATACCCTGATTCACATGTGAAGGGTATAAAAATATAACAAGATGATCAATTTTGTCACAATTTTTTTCTTCTTCTAGCTTTTGTGATTTTTTGTTAATGCTACCAAAAACTTGTCAATTTACCTTACTATTATTATATACTATTTTACTTGTAAATTTACCATATTTCAATAACATGGTACATTACAATAAAAATTGTAAAATTACCATAATCGCACAAATTTTTAGTAATGTTAAAGTAAATATTGTAAAAATATTATTGATGTGTTAACATCTATACGCGCGGGTGGCGTAAAGGCACAAATGTCAATTCGCTGCGTTATTTCGCCGCAGTAACACTCGCTACGTTATTTCGTAAAAACGAAGTCTCGCTCGTGAATTAACGAACGCTGTGTATTGCTTTGAATTCGCTTTGTTTTGTTTGTGCTTAGTCATGATCAAGGCATACTTAACCAGGTAGCCTTATGCGTCGCGTCGCCCTCGTTCTTTTGCCTTATATTTCAGTCTCGAGCCGAGCGTTGTGTGCGACGCATCTCCGCGGACGATTATTTTGCGTTCTGCTTAGTGAGTTTGTTCGAGACTTTTCGATATGCCTCCTCCATATTGTTTTTTGTGCAAAAAAACATGTGACATTGGTGTGAAGTGTGTGCACGTGCCAAATAATGGTTTAAAAAGGAAATTGTGGAATGAGTCCGCAGGAGTTGATTTCCATCCACATAGTAGAGTATGTGAAAACCATTTTAAGCGGGATGATTTTTATTTTGAAAAGACAAATAAGCGTAGACGACTGCAAGCAGGTGCAGTTCCCAAAAAAATTGAAAATGAATATATGTACACAGAAGAAAGAAGAAAAAACAGAAAATTGTTGGCAACAAAAAAATGTTAAAAATTATATTATAAGCAAAAATAACAAATAAAAATATTAATAAAAATTTGCATTTCTTTTTTAACATTTAGTCAATCATTTTGGTCTTAGCTGCAAGAAAAAAAATGTACACATCTATGAATATGTATATGCATGCACGCACACATTTTATTGTGTTGACGCAAGCCAGAAATTCAACGATCTCTCGCTCTCGCTCTCTTTCGTTCTCATTTTGTGTACACTTTTTAAGGCAAGACGAGAGCATGGTTGAATTATACATGGTTAGGTCGAGAGAGAGAGAGAGCTCAATTTTTAGGAGCCTGTTGTTAGTCGAAAAGCAGCTGTTTTCAGTCGTGGTGTTGTTTTGAAAAATGTAAACAAAATCACACATCGTTCTATCTCTTTTTTGCTCACAAAAACGAGACGATAAAGCAATATCGAGAGAGCAATTATGCTTTCTCTCTTGCACTCGCGTGGTCTTATCAACAGGCTCCTTCTGTTGCTCATGACCTAACCATGTATAATTCAACCATGGACGAGAGAGCGAATGCGGCTACCTGGTTAAGTATGCCTTGGTCATGATACAATTAAATAGGTAGTGTCAAGCAGTGTTGCCGTTTTAGCGTTTTTCCCCCCAGATTTGGCGTTTTTTCAATTGCGATTGCGGGAAAAATTGTAAAGCAGCGGGAAGAAGCTAATTCAGCTTTATTTCAGATCGATTTAGCGTTTTTCAGCGTTTTTATGTATTAAACTATATTTTCATACATTGGCATTTTCTAAGGCTTTTACAGCACTAACGCATCATCGGTAATATATCGATAGAATTCTTACAACTCTTGCATTGTGGTGTGTCTGATGAAGTGCGAAAAATGTCTTAATCTAAAGTGTATGAGCAAAAAGTACGCGATGCGTGGCTGCAGGACAGCGAGTTTAAGGAGTGGCTGTGGAAAGATTTTACCGATTTGACACGGACTTACTGCAGCTATTGCAAGTGCGGTGTAGCCGCAAAATTAAGCGATTTGCGAGCTCATGCTGCAACCATACCTGTTGAGTTGCCATTAGAATTACTAATCAATTAAATTATTTTTGGAAAATAGTCGTAGTGATTATATAGTTCGCTGGTGTAAAATGTATGATTATTTAATGATTAGGACTACAAATAATCAAAAATAATGGAAAATTACCATAAATTATTAAAAATGAAAAATAATTGAAAATCATGGAAAATAATCATTTTAATATTTTCCATTATTTTCCATTATTCCGACTATTTGAGACTATTTTGAGAGAAACAAATTATTTTCAACATCACATTTAATAACAACAATGTTTCTGTACGAGATCGGCTTGTTGTTATTAAATATAATGCTGAAAATAAATTGTTTCTCTCAAAATAGTCTCAAAAAGTCGAAATAATGGAAAATTAAGCTGCACCGTACAAAATGTACCCACATTATAAAGAATGTTTTAGCATGCCACTTTAAGGAAGATCTTCGCAGCATGGCAAGTGTTGTCATGAATACAAAAATCGAAGTTCCTAATGATGATCGGAACATCTCAAAATATCTACCCCGACGAAGAGGCTGTCGGTATAGACGATATAATAAAAAGCTTTGACTAAAAGGATTGAAAGAAAATCTAGGGTAATTTTTAGCTTTTTAAAAACGATTTTTGGGGTTTTTTGGCTGTTTTTCTTTGCTAATCTAGCGTTTTTGCACAAAAAATTATGGCAACACTGGTGTCAAGGCATACTCAATTAGGTAGAGTCATGGGAGAGAGCGCTCTCTTTTTTTCGGTACCAAGCGTCAGTCGCAAAGTGCTTATCATTGTGGTAAGACGTCCGTGCGGACGAATTTCGTTCTGTTTGTTATTTTTGTTCATGTGTGTTTTTTAGGTTCGATTTTACAGCACAAAATGTTGACTTGCCAATGCATTTAATGAAATTTTTTTTTAAAATACGAATACATTTTCGTATAAAAATCTAAATTGTAAACTCAAATTGCAAAAACAAAAACAAAATCTTATGGGGCATTGCAAATTATTAAAAATTTTGCTATAAATAAGATATGTTTTTTATATTTTTAAGTTTAATGTACATTTTAGTTTAATATTGCTTTAATATAATTAAATGTTAATATAACTTTTAATTTTTGTTATTAAAAACTATTTAATTAATATAACCGAAAGCGTTTCACTCAAAATTTTATTTAGTTTATTTTTACGCAACTACAAAATTGCATAGGTTGCACACAACCAAAACACTTTATATACCTAGCTCTGTCGCACTAACAAAACAACCCCTTAACAAAGTCAAGAGAGTAAAATAAAGAGAGCAACGTGGCGCTCTCCCTCGCACTCAAATCAGTAGGTACCTGCCATGATACAATCCGTATAGTCGTGGTGCGTTTCCTCCTGAGCAATATGTCCTTAGTTTTGTTTTTATGTCTATGAATTCGTTTTTATACAAACAGTTGACTATTGTGTTGTTTTTCGTGATTAGTTTTTGTGTGGGGTCATTTCTTATTGTTTTGTATGTTGTTTTGTCATTAAGAAGTTGTTGAATCTTATCATGATACTCTCTCTTGTATAGTATTACAGTTTTGTTTCCCTTGTCTGCTTGTGTGATAATTCTATATAAATTATTTTATCGTTATGTTCCTTTAAGAGTTTCTCTGTGTTGTTGGCTATGTTGGTTATAAATTTTTCCTTCTGGTTTAGTTTTCTTGATTGTTTGTAGCTGTTTAGTCTCGCTTGTGACCGTTGTGCATTGATCAGCTAATGTAAAAAGATTACACCTAGCATTGTTCTGCGATCAGAAAGCGACAGAAGCTTTAATAGTACAAGTCAACGTTGCAGTGTGGAAGAAACGGCTGACTTATCCAATATAGTTTCATTATCGGTAACTTATACATATACATATATACAGTCAAACTTCCATATAATGCACATTTCTGTGCAACTATTTTTTGATGTGTTAACATCTAACGCGCGGTAGCGTGACAATTAAAAGTCACACACTGTCAAACTTCTCTGCCGTAACTCACTTGCATACCTCGCTGCGTTATTTCGCTACTGTAAAGGCCTAATTACTCCAGCGATAAGACGTAAAACGAACGAGAGACGTAAACAGCTGTAGCGATCAACCTTACGGCAAACAATGTTAGCGCTTACTCCAGACGGAAACGAGAAACGTAAAACGAGAGACGTAAAATTTTTCTGCAGAAAACAGAAAGCAGACTCTCGTCTTACGTTTCTCGTTTCACAGCTGATATCATTTCTGGTTTTGTTTGGCTTGTTCATTATTTGTGCTGCAATTAATAAGTAATAATAATAATAATAAACATGGAAATAAATGACCATGAATTAATAGCCCTAGTTGAGGAAAATCCTTTGCTTTATGACAAAAAGCAAACTCATTTTAAAAATAAATCACAGAAAGCAATATTATGGGATTCCATAGGGAAGCAGCTTAATAGTACTGGTAAGTTTGCAATGGATATTTAATGCAATGTAAATGATATTAATTCCATTCTAGGTCCAATTTGCTCAAAGCGTTTCAACAATCTAAGAGACAAATTTGGGCGGGAGCTGAAGCGGCAAAATCCAGCGTCTGGTAGTGGCGCGGTTGCGTGCTCAAACTGGCCCTATTTTAAACAATTGCAAGAGCCATCAGCAACTCATACATATTCTTGGGCATTCTTGCATGCTTGAAAAATTCCTCTTCATCCAAAAATTTAATTTTTCGGAATGTTTTCAAATGGTAGCCCCAGTCAACATTTATTGGACGAACAGCCCAACGGCGTTTACGCTCCTTCTGCACTTCCCTAATAATTTTGAACATTGTGCACAAACACAAAAACAGTGTGCCTATTTCCTCCATTTCCATATCCATTTTGGAAAAGATAAAATATAAATAGATCCAAATAAATTCGTTCACTTCAATTCTAGGAACCTTTGTTCGCTTTGTTTTAATGTGCACAGCTGTTTACGTATTACGTTGAGAGTACTTGCAAAAAAATTTACGTCTTTCGTCTCTCGTTTTACGTTTCTCGTTTTACGTCTTATCGCTGGAGTAATTAGGCCTTAACTCGCTGCTGTTACTCACACAGATAGGCACTCCAAAATTGAAATAGTATGTGGTTGTTGTACAACAATTGTCTCTGCTTGTAAACGTATATGACGGTATTGGTGTCGCGGCAGAGAAAACTGGTCGTTAAAGACGAAGTCTCGCTCGTGAATCAACGAACGCTGACTGTTGCTCTGCATTCGCTTTGTTTATGTTTAATTGCAGAGAAGCAGCCGACTGAGACGGTGGAGTCACGCGGTTCTGCTGTTTATGTTATGCCTACAAACAACCACAAAATAGAATACTACTACGTACAAGCTTATTTATTTGTAGGTGCAGGGTTTCTGAGTTGGCAATTATTAATATATTTAGTTATAATAGTGAATAATGGGTTGGCAATAATTAAATTTAGCTATAATAAAAAGTGTGAGTTTGTGTGCATTCAAAATAAAAAGCAAAACAGAAATGCATTAGACGAATGATGAATGCTAGATACCCTAGTAAAATCTAAGTGCTATTGTGGATATGTAGTTATAGAATATATTTGCAATAATTCCATATTTTGATTATTTTGATTAACAAAGGTTGGCGTTAGCACACAATTGAGTAATAACTATAAACAGTTTAATAACATATCATCTTCCAACATTAAAAGAGTATCCAACATTTATCATTCGTCCAGTGCAATTCTGTATTGCTTTATTTGTGAATACACACACACACACACACTTACTTACAAACAAGTGGAAACGTTGCAGTCGGACGCAACCGACTGCGGCATACTCGATACCAGTATTAAAACCGGTAAAAAGAGGCCTGATTGCAGAGGGTACGGATGCGGCAGGGTGTACGCTGCCTTAAAGATTTTCCGATGCAGATGAGGATGCCAAAAGCTTAAAAGGACTCTAGCTCAAAGTTTGTAAAAGGTTGGGAAAGGGGCTGGGGGCGGTATGGTAGTTGTGGCATCAACATTTTTGATGCAGATCTTTGTGAAATGTCAATTGCTATCTTCAAACCAAATTTGGTGACCCTAGCTCGAAGTTTGTAAAAAGTGGGGAAAGGGGGGCTGTGGGTGGTATGGGTGGACGTGGCATCCAAATTTATGGTGCAGATCTATCTGGTATGTCAATTGCTATATTCATACCAAAATTTGTGACTCTAGCTCAAAGTTTGTAAAATGTGAGGAAAGGAGGGCTGGGGGCGGTATGGGTGGGCGTGGCATCAAAATTTTGATGCAGATCTTTGTGGAATATCAATTGCTATCTTCATACCAAATTTGGTGACTCTAGCTCAAAGTTTGTAAAAAGTGGGGAAAGGGGGCTGGGGTGGTATGGGTGGGCGTGGCATCCAAATTTGTGATGCAGATCTTTGTGGAATGTCAGTTGCATCTTCATACCAAATTTGGTGACTGTAGCTAAAATTTTGTAAAAAGTGGGAAAGGGGGCAGAATGGGTGGGCGGCTCCAAAACTGTGATGCAGATTTTTGGGGTCGTTGCCAGCTATCTTCCTACCAAGTTTGGTGGCTCTTGCATCACAACTCTAGAAGATACACGCATTCCCGTTTTTGACGAAGCGTTGGGGCGGATGGGGGCGGCTAGGGCGGTATTTGTGGGCGTGGCATCCAAACTTTGGTGCAGTTTTGGGGGTTATCATCACCTATCTTGGCACCAAATTTGGTGGCTCTAGCTCAAAAACTGTGGGAGATATAGCCATTTATGATTTCTAAATGCGGGGAGCTGGGGCGGAATGGGTGGGCGTGGCTCCAAAACTTTGATGCAGATTTTTGGGGGTCGTTGCCAGCTATCTTCCTTCCAAATTTGGTGGCTCTAGCCATACAACTCTGGAAGATACACGCATTCCCGTTTTTGACGAAGTGTTGGGGCGGATGGGGGCGGCTATGGCAGTATTGTTGGGCGGCATCCAAACTTTGATGCAGTTTTTGGGGGTCATCATCACCTATCTTGGCACCAAATTTGGTGGCTATAGCTTAAAACTGTAAAAGATTTTTTGACATTAAAACGCGTGGGGGCTGGGGCGGAATAGGGGGCGTGGCTCCAAAATTTTTGATGCAGTTTTTGGGGGTTCTAGTAGCTATCTTCTCACCAAATTTGGTAGTTCTAGCTGTAAGGATGTGCGAAATATGTGGATTTATCGGTTTTGAGTTATCGAATTTATCGATTTGCCAGCCCCCAGTTATCGTAGAACCCCCATCTTGACACTTTAATTTACTATCCCATAGATAAAGAGAATTGGAAAGTTTCAAGTATCTAGCTTGAAGGGTGTGGAAAAAAATTGGACACATACAGACGGACAGACGGACGGACACCATGACGGACATTGCACAAACTCAATATACTCTTTACCTTCGGTATCGAGTATAAAAAATATCGAATTTGGAAAATGTAAAAATGAGGGTTGAAAGAATGGGTAACGATAAAACTTTTCTGAAAATTTCGTCTAAATCGGTTAAGAAACACCGGAGATATCGAATTTAATCGATTGAAGTTAAGTCAGTATACCAAAGCCTTATATAAATTTAATTTATTTATTGCAACTGGGTTCAGGGTATCTTCTAGTCGGGCTCTCCTGACTAGAGCCTTCTTACTTGTTGTTCCAGAAATCGTGCTCAAAGCAATAATACAGATACAAACACACCAACAAACAGGTGTTAGTTAACACATCGCCCGTGAGTTCCATCACCCATTGATTTTTTTTTTTTTTTTTTTTTGTATTGTTACCTTAGATAAGCAATATTTTTATACTTGTTACCGAAGGTAACTCAAAACCGATAAATCCACATATTTCGCACATCCTTACAGCTAGAACTACCAAATTTGGTAAGCAGATAGCTACTAGCAACACTCAGAAAACTGCATCAAAAATTGGAGCCACGCCCACCCGTTCCGCCCACAGCTCCCCCGCATTTTAAAGTCAAGAAAGTAGTGCTGCAAAAATATCGATATTTGGCGGTATCGATATTTTCGATATTTTGGGAGAAAAAATCGATAAAATCGATATATCGAATTTTTCAGCGAAAATCACTGCAAGATTAAAAAAGTAAACAAACACTTTTTAGAGCTCGAACAAAAACTATTTATTAAACTCATCATTAACTTAAAACTAAAAAATCATTAGAATAATATATTCAAAAAGACAAATCAAATGTTAATAAAATAAAAAAGAATTAACAATAAAAAACAATTGCCTCCATGGCAGTTGTCTACTGAGATCAAACCACCTAAGGCAAAATCCACTGGTTTTTGCTTAGGAAAACTAAATCGTTTACTGTATCAGATTCTAAGGAAGCTCTTTTTTTGCTGCTCTCCGTGGAGGTGGCTGGAATACATAAATACTTCATTGCCAGCTATTGAAGTGCCACGTCGTTGTTGGCACTCTGAAAAAAATTAAATCATTTCCGAAAGATTTATGTATATATTATATATCTTTACGAAACATAATCAATTTGACCATTAGCGCTAAATTTACCTTCCAATACATAAGAGGGTCTTGATTTTCGTCAAGATTGTGACTCGTGTAGTATTGCCTGAGGTTAATTATAGAGTTAACTCTGTCGTTTTGCTTTTTTTGATCGATATTCCTTTTTACTCGTCTAAAAAATGGCTGGTTTGACTCGACTGGCTCAAGCGGCTTTGAGGAGATCTCTTGTGGCAGATGCATTGATTTGCCTAAATTTGTTAGTTCGTTTTCCAGTATTTTGGTGGCTTCTTTGGTAGAGACGAAAACCCCTCTTTTTTAAACCTAGGATCGCGCAGCGTTCCCAATCTTGTTGGTGTGCGGGACTCATTGTCCAGGAGCCTTGACTTAATTTTTGTCTCCAATAGATCACGCATTTCTCGACCTTCCTCCGTTAAAAGAGTATTTTTAAACAATTCCATTTTATCCAATAGTTCGCTGATCAGAGGAATAACTAACGAAATCGTCACCGCAGTTGCAGAAGACGATTTTTTTGTTGCAACATCAAATGGCATTAGGAGATTACCCAGATCCTGCATAATGTTTATATCCTCTGCGGTCAGGGGTGGCGGTGCCTTAGCCGTGCTTAAAAGGACCTTAGCAAGAGCATCTTTGGTAATCACTAATCTTTCTATTCCACCTAGAGGGCACTTCTTGACTGTACTTTTTGGCCCCTGGCGGTTGCGCGGCTTTAAACTTGGCTTTTGTTATGGTGCCTTTTTTACAAACGATACTATGGCTTTGCATTTGGCAATTATTGGCTGCACGTTTTTCAAACAAAGGCTGTCTTTAACTATTAAATTAAGTGTGAGAGCGAAACACGGCATATGTTTTTTTTTTACAATTTCGCACATTTTTACCATAGTTCTATCATTGTCTGTGACAATGGCTGCAACTTTATCGAATATATTCTATTCATTTAATACGATAATCAAAGAGTCTGCAATATTTTGTGCACTGTGATTGGTTTCATCATTTAATGTATTGGTCAACAACACCGCAGAACGCAAAATGAACTCTTTGTCATTAAAATGGCAAGTTACTGTTATATAGAACTCATTTGGGAACGACGTCCACAAGTCAGTGGTAATGGCCACATTTTCCATTTTATCAAGTAAAGAGACCAACGCAGTCTTCATAGAAACATACCTTGTCTCCAGTTGATTGGTTTTCAATGTTGTTCTTGACGGCAATTCATAGCGTGGATCAAGCACTTTGCAGCATTCTCGAAATGATGCCTCGTCGACTAGACTGAAGGGCTGCATACTTGTGGAAACAAATTTTGCTAATGCACTGTCTGCTGTTTTTTTTCGCTTGGACGTTGACTCGTATTTATTGTTTAAAAATGGCAGAACGCTGCCTGAGGTAGTGGGCAGCTCACTCACTTGCAGCGTTGGGTGCATTCGTGTCAATTGGTTTTGCAGATTTGTGGTGTTTCCACTTGTCTTACACACTTTGCCACAATTCTTGCACATGGCACTACCACCATCCTTTGATTTTTCAAAAAAAACTCCACACTTTTGATTTGCCGCTCCTGTCGGTTTTTTTAACATCTTCTGCAGCGCCTAAAATACTCAAGAGCTATAAATTCATGCCTGTACATTACGGTAAGTCAATTATACATACGTTTTCTGCCAACAAACTGGTCCATCCTCTTCGCTAATCTTTTTCATTCAAATCAAACTAGAATAATTAAATTATTATAAATTTTGTAATAGTTTGTCAAACTTTTTACTTACCCAGCCAACGTAATCGCAAAGTGTGATCATTATTTCGATAAATCGATCTTATGAAAAATGGATCAATATTTTCGCAAAATTTAAAAAAATCTATATAATCGATACAGCTGCGATATTTTTGCAGCACTACAAGAAAGCCTATATCTCCTACAGTTTTTGAGCTATAGCCACCAAATTTGGTGCCAAGATAGGTGATGATGACCCCCCAAAAACTGCATCAAAAGTTTGGATGCCACGCCGACCAATACTGCCCTAGCTGCCCCCATCCGCCCCAACGCTTCGTCAAAAACGGGAAAAATCTTCCAGAGTTGTGGAGCTAGAGCCACCAAATTTGGTAGGAAGAGAGCTGGCAGCCACCCCCAAAAATCTGCATCAAATATTTGGATGCCACGCCCACCCATACCGCCCCCAGCCCCCCTTTCTCCACCTTTTACAAACTTTGAGCTATTGACATTCCACATAGATCTGCATCAAAAATTTAGATGCCACACCCAACCATTCCGGCCCAGCCCCCCTTTCCACACCTTTTACAAACTTCGAGCTAGAGTCACCAAATTTGGTATGAAGAAAGCAATTGACATCCCACATAGATCTGCATCAAATATTTGGATGCCACGCCCACCCATACCGCCCCCAGCCCATTCCCCCTTTTCCCACCTTTAACAAACTTTTAGCTAGAGTCACCAAATTTGGAAGGAAGATGGTTGGTGGCATCCCCATCTGCATCAGAGAGTCTTTAAGGCAGCGTACACCCCCGCCGCATCCGTACCCCTTAGCAATCAGGCCTCTTTTACCGGTTTTAATACTGGTTACGAGTATACCGCAGTCGGTTGCGTCTGACTGCAACGTTTCCACTTGTTGTAATGCTCATATTGTTTTATATATTTATTTTTTTTATTTTATTTATATTTTATTTATTTTATGCAGCATTTTTTTCAAACAACCAAATTGAATTTAAATATATGAAAAAATTAATTTTTCTCGATTTATTTGCTGCATGTTCGCGTATTATATCCTCGTAATCTAACATTGCAGATGTTTCATTTTGGATTGACAGAATTGTGAGGTTTGATAACCCACTTTGACCCTTATTTGATCTCAAGTAAGATTTGATCAATTTTAGTTTGTTGAATAATCGCTCATTGGAAGAAACTGAAACGAGTATGGTTAGTAGTATTTGCAAAGCGAAAATACTTTATTCTTTTCGTTTTTCTTCGCTCTTTTTAATAATATTAAGACGTCTTGGATATCGTGAAATAAGCCTTCATTGTTTAGATCGTCTGGATAAAACTCGGCATTAAACTTCGATTTTGAAAAGCTCATCTATGTAAAATTCACTGGGTAGTTGTATTTTGTTTCCAAAGTCACAATGAAAACCAAATTGTATGTCGAGCTTCTTTAAACTTAAATTCGTTTGGATATTTCCATTGAAAGTTAATCCAAAATTTCAATCAAAGACCGTCGCATTTCTTCTTCCGAATTCAATCCAGAATCTTCCGATGTTTCTCCTGGCATATATCGCTTTTTACGAGTTCTTTTGACGGTGCTCATACCCAACTCGTTACAATTTTGTTTGGCTTTACAAATGGCACGGTCGCACAAGTCAATTCTCCAATCATTCAGTTTGTCTATCAATATTTGCAACTGTCCAAGTACATAAGTGTTACTGAATCCTTTTTTTGGTAACCGTTTCTGAGCCCTATCAAATGATACGAGAATTTCTGCCATAAAAAACAAAAGAGTGATGAAATCAAATGTTTCGACAACATTAATAACCAATGCTGCATTTTGTCTGGTATCAATTATTTCTGTGACCGTATCTCTCAAGTGTTCTAGCGCTGAAATGACTCCGTCCAATTGTTTTGATACTGGTTTCACAGCTTCAGCATCTGAGCTCTTCCTAGTTTCACAATACCTTTTGACCGTTATACTCACGTCAATCTGTGGGTAGAGAAGGAGAACTGCCACATTGAGAGAATGAATATAACAAGGAACGAAAACATTTTGTTTATTCAGGTCGATGATTCTCTGCTGTTCTCCTGTATGGATACCGGCCATTGTTGGTGCATTGTCCTACGATTGACCTCTACAATCTTACAGGATTAATTCATCTTCGTCCAGTTTTTTCGTAATAGCTTCAGTAACTCCCTCTGCTGTTTTGACTTTCAGAGGTATGAAATCAATGAAGACGTCTCTGATTTTTACTGAATTTGGCTTAACTTCGACGAATCCGATAATGTGAGACATCTGTCTTCATGTGCGGAATCTGGAGTTGAATCGAACATTATACTATAATATTTTGCATCTTTGCACTGCGAAATGAGAAACTTACGCACTTTGTTCCCCGTCATAGTGATGAGTTCGTTTTCAATACTGGTAGATAGATACGTTAAGCATCCTGACTGTGAAGACATGTGTTTGAAGTGATATTTCATGACAGGATACAAAATTGGCCAAATATCTCAGCAGAGCCACAAAATTCCCAAGACTTAGATTCTCGATGGACTCGCGATGTTCTCTCAGTGCAAGCGTTTGAATAGTAGCAATAATTCTTTTGAGTAAACTCCTCTAATATTTTTTAACTTGGCGTTGTAATTCATCATCGATACCTCCACCGTTATTCAGAGTTCGTTCTAATTCCTTCCATTCTAAGAAAGCTAAGCGGTGAGCAGGACTATTTTCATGATTTTGGACACGTGGATTAAACCCCGAAGCATTGGAAAAGTGACTCTGACTGCTCTGACATCTTTTTTGTGGGAATAAGATGCAACAAAAACAAAACAAAGCATTTTTGATCAGGGAAAACACATCCAAGTGCGAGCGATCCGTTCGCCATTTTTTTGGTTTGGTTCTCAAACCAAGTTTAGGCCAAAGATCGTCCAGTATCATCCTTTGGGAATTGCGCATCAATATTTTGAAGCTTGCTCGTGCCTTGTCCAACTACAAAATCGCGAAAAGATGAGCTGATTTTAACAGGCGAAGCTCCCACATTTTTTGTAGAACTAACATTCACACCACCAGCGTTTGGACTCATGTCACCATCATCAGGAACACATTGAATTATATAATTTCCAGGATCACGCAGACGTTTAAGGAAGCTTTCGTCAAAAAAGGCTCAATTGCACATAATCCTGATTTTCCAAGTGAGGACTCGACATCAGCCGAGGAAACTGATATCGAGTACGATAAGAATGCAGATTGTATCTTGAAAAAGCAGGATTATGTGCAATTGAGCTTTTTTTGACAAAAACTTCTATTAAGTCCTTAGACCTCGTAGAACTCTGCAGTTTTTAATTTTTCGAAACTGGGCACCACTGGGTTTGTTTCTCTTCATTTTGTGCACAAGTGCAGCCATACAGATATAAGATTTTGTATGCGATTACGCAAATCGCACTAACACAGAAAAGATTATCGAATTTTTTCGAATAGGCGCTTACTGAAGCGACTTTTCGAAGACATAAAATTAACAAAGTCGTAAGCGTCTCCCGCTTACAACTGTGTACACAAAATTTGGAAAGTGTAATTCATTACTTTTACAAAGAATATCTATACCTACTATAAGTATATGGTAAGATGAAAATTAATTAACTTATGTTTTAAACTACACATAAACTCTTGCTATAAAACTTATGGCTGTGCAAAAACCAATGCAGTTAAATATAATGCACATAAACGTCGAAATGAGCAGTTATTTGTATTACCTGTGACAATGAAAATCAATTTTTGGCCCGGGTGCCAAGTTTTCTTGGTACGCCACTGTTTACAGACGATGACCAATGTCATAACAAAACATAGATTAAATGATTGCATACTTTATATATTGAATTGTCACTATTTTGTATGGATGCAAAGAAGGAGTGAAATAAAATCGACAATTGAATTTAATATTTCTATCGGGGTGTTCAACAGCTCGTTTCATCGTTTTACGTTTCAAACTTGAAACGTCCCGCAACAACAACATACATAGAAAATTTCTTGAAACGTTAAAACACCCCAGCCTATGTATACAAAAAAGGTTTCAAGTTTCAACAAAGTAAAGATGGGAAGAGTACGATATTTAGTCGACATTTGCTATCGGTGTTCCGTACTTTTCAGTAAATTTGGTGTATTTTTGTGCAAAAAGTATGAACACATATGATTGACGGCCGCCGCAAACAAGAGTAAATTATCATATTATACAAAAATTGCCTTTTCGTGTCTGCCGCCACGCAGCTAACACCACTAGACTCTGCATCAATTTGTGCAACAGAGTTCTCATCCACTTCTCCCTGTACATTTTCTGTTTCATTACCCTGCAGTAAAATATTGTGCTGAGTACAGCACATTAAGCCCAAATTGCAAACGAAACGCTGGCTTTTCGAGTCTAATTTAAACAACGGGCTCTTCTCACCTTCAATATCCTCTATTTCAATAATAAATGTATTTCTCCTAATTTTTCGACATTTCTCTTAATTTTTTTGTTTTATTCTGTTTCTTTTGGAATTATTTGGTGTATCGGTATTTTTTGGAAATTATATTTATTTATTGGACGTAGATGTACTAACGAACAGTACAGTCAAGTGGCCCAACGATACCAAGCACCGGCTTGTTAACGCGCGGACCCACGCACAAAGCGACCCACCTCCCGCCCATCCGACCGAGGGGCGCTCCGCTTATCGTGCGGTTACGATGATCGCGAACATGTAGACAAATGACACAAAACTAACTTTTTAATAGAGCAAGTAGGAGTGGCACTGTGTATTAATTGGGAAAGATCGTTATAAATAGAGCACAGAATACGAAAAGGGTTATGAAGAGCATAATTAGAATTACAAGTTTGAAGAGATATAGGTACAAAATTTCTAGTATTTCTAATAGGAACAGCAAAGTTAATTTGGTTAATTAATTCAGAAGAATCAATTTCACCATTAATTTATTTGTGAAAAAAGGAAAATGATAGCATTATTCTACGATCACTCAGAGAACGAAGATCTATTAGTAAAAGTCTACTACGATAAGACGGCAAATTATTGTTAGTGTCCCAGTTAAGACCTCTAAGTGCGAAGAGCAGAAATTGTTTTTGTACCGATTCTATTTTATTCTGATGAATTTCGTATTTCGGAAACCATATACAAGATCCATATTCCAGAATCGGTCGAACAAGAGAAGTATACAGAGTTTTTGTTAAGTAGGGATCGTTTAACTCCTTCGACCAGCGCTTAATGAACCCCAAGACACCAGATGCTCGATTGGAAATTGAAGAAATATGCTTGTCAAACTTAAGCTTTGGGTCCATAACGATGCCCAAATCGTCAACCCATTCAATTCTATCTAGTGGTTTGCTGTCAAGAAAATATATATTAAAAAAGGGCAAATATCTAAAAAATGACATTACTTTACATTTACTGCAATTAAGATTTAAAAAATTTACTTTACACCACATTTGAAAGTTGTCTAAATCTCTTTGAAGCTGTTGAGCAGCAAGGGGAGTTGCAGCCGACGTGCATAATTTTACATCATCAGCGTACATCAAAACCCGAGAGAACTTTATAACTGATGGAAGATCGTTTATAAACAAAATAAATAACAAAGGACCAAGATGACTACCCTGTGGAACGCCTGAAGTGACCTGAACCGTCTTGGAAACGGACCCTTTAAATAAAACCCTCTGAGTTCTAAGAGTTAGGTAGTCTTTAATCCAAAGAACTAGAATATTTGAAAAGCCCAAGAGTTCTAGTTTATGTATAAGAAGACGATGATCTACAGAGTCGAAAGCCTTACTAAAATCAGTATAAATAACATCAGTCTGCAATTTGTCCTGAAAACCCTTGATAACAAATGAAGTAAATTCTAACAAGTTAGTGGTAGTAGATCTTTGTTTCATAAATCCGTGCTGGCACGGTGAAATTATAGATTTGCAAAGGTGTTGAAGATGGGAGGTTATCAATTTTTCAAAAATCTTAGGAATAGCAGACAACTTGGAGATACCCCTATAATTTTGAACATTAGATTTGTTTCCTTTTTTATGGAGAGGAATAATAAATGACTCTTTCCAAATTTTTGGAAAGAAGCCTAACTCCAGGGACAAGTTAAACATTTTAAGCAACGGCTTTAAAAGACCAAGAGCACAGTGTCTAAGCACGCAGCTTGGCACTCCGTCAGGTCCTGGGGAAAATATAGGTTTCAAACCATGTAGATTATTTAAAAGTGAGTTTTCAGTGATTTTCAGTCCAAAGATGCGATTCGAGCCATTAACCCGATAAGGGTAAGGCAAATCGACTTGAGATTGACATGAGCTATAAGTCGTTTGAAAAAATTGGGCAAATATATTTGCAATCTCCTGATCAGAATTGGCCTTCGTTTCCTCAAAGAATACTTCCGTTGGGAGTGTCGATGACCTACGCTTCGCATTAACAAAATCAAAAAACCGCTTTGGATCCTACTGAAACTGTAATCTACACCGAGTCAGGTAATTCTTATAACATTGGTTATTTAAGATATCAAAACTGGCACGAGCAATCAAGTATGCAGAATAGGCTACCGATGAGCCGTTTTTTCTAAATCTCTTGTAGAGTTTAGATTTTCGATTTTTGAGAATTGTCAACTCTCGGGTAAACCACACAGGTTTGTTAGACCTGTTTAACTTACCAACCGGGACACATAAATCAAATAAAGAATGTAAGGTATTATAAAAAGTACTGATTGCCACGTCCAAGTCGTCAGACTCGTAGAGGGGAGACCAGTCAGTTTGGGATAAAAGCAGAGCGAGTCCCTCAAAATCAGTTTTCCGAAATTGACGAACTCGACTCAAAGGCATCTTGATATTGCAACGCGTCTGGGAAGGTAAATTAATCAACAGCTCCAACGTAGGATGGTACAAGTCTTCGGGATAAGATATAGGCTGGGAACGGGAAACGGATGAAGATGATGAATCCAAAACAAAAATTAGATCAAGCATTTTATTAAGAGAATTTGGGATAGCATTAATTTGACTCAATGACATCCCAAGTAAGTCGATTAAAAATTCATTCGGGGCCGCGGGAGTCAGAGCACCAGAGTCAGGAGAAAAAATCCAAGTTGCTTCAGCAATGTTGAAATCACCAAGAACTACAAGAAAATTGCGATCAGAAAGCAAGGCAGAGACAGAATGGATAGCAGATAGATGTGTCTCATTGATAGAGAGATCAGAGGAAGGTATATACGAACAAGTGATAAAAATGTTAATACCGTAAATATTTAGCTTTACAGCAATAAACTCTATATCAAAAGAACTATCTAATACGACTGTTTCAGAAGGAAAGTCTACATTCACAGCAATAAGCACTCCACCACCACACCGAAGAGTACGGTCTTTTCTGTAAATAGAATATGTACTACATAGAATTTCGGAATTGAGAATGTCTTGCCTTAACCACGTTTCAGTAAAGGCAATGACATGGAAAGCGAAAGAAAGACTATTAAGGTATAAACTAGTGAGTTTACTACAAAGACCTCTTACATTCTGATAGCCAAGTAAGAAGGAGGATGTTAGTTTTTTGAACTATCAGTAATTGGGAGAGTTACCTTAGAACCAACCACCGGAAGGGTAGATACAATCGGGGGCCGATTTTTTTTCTTCCTTGCAGTATACTCTTTCACAATTATGTGTTCTGGCCAAAATTCTTTGCAGCATATAGTGCAAAAATCTTGATTCGAAACACTGATTTTAAAAGACGAAATGTTCCGATCATAAGCAAATTTGAATTTCTCCACCGTGAAATTGGCATTTGATTTGGCCTTGATATAGACCTTGACATCATCTGATGTTAAATCAGGGGGAAGCCTTGAAACAAATATTTGTTTTTAAGGTGGAACAGCAATAAATTTTTTAATTATATCCTCCACTGAGGCTGGTTTGGAAGACTCAGTCTCGGATAATTGAATATTTGGCTCTTTAAGTTTGATAGAGTTTTTTTGTTGATTAACATCAACACTACCAACCACCAAAGGAACCGAAGGATCGGGATCAGATAACACAATATCCATGGGAGTTATTGGTATATCATCTAAGTTCTCGATAATTTTAGTAGGAGGGACATGAAGATTTTTATTTTCTTTATTTATTTTACACTGTGGTATCGGAGCGTTTGGAGTATTTTCGGACATCACAGAGCCCGATAACTACCCAACGTTGGCCTTTTTACGCTTTGGAGAATCCATTACGAGATTTTTCTCGTTAAGGTTTCTTTGAACCGATGAGAATTTTTCACACAGTTTATTCAACTGGCAGAAAACGCCCTCAAAGCCAAGTTGAGTTTCTATAAAGCTTGCAATGTCTTTTTTTTTCTCCAAACATGACCAACACGGCCACTCTAAATTAGTAACCTTCATGAGGTCTGAGACACGGCCATTAATGCCAGCACATTGCTCATGAGCAACATTTGTGCACATCCAGCAGCAGACAAAACCCATTTTAGAGTTTGCGCGGACTTGACAATTCGCATAGCAGCAGACAGACATTTTTATTTAATTTATTAAAAGAAAAGAAAAATACAAATAAAAAATAAAAAAATATCGCTGCAGAAAATTGTTATGATTAAAATACAGGTCCACCCTAATGTGCAAATAGTAAAGCTACAAACAAAACTTACTTCACAGCTTCACAAACAAAAACGGCGCGAGCGCGACCACCGAAAGCAACAAGCAACGGAGAAAGTTTGACCGCGACCAAAACCAACACAAAAGAGCGCGTTAGAGTAAACGATCAAGAAACGGTTTAATGCACAGGTAGCGAAGCGCTTGAAAAAAAAGAGAGAGAGAGAGTGAGCGTAAAAACACAAAAACAAAACAAACGCAGGCGGCAGCAAGTTGAAAATCATGCTTTGTTGTATGATAAAAAGTCAAAAGACTGTTTGGGCTGCAATTGCCAAAGAACTTGGTTGCAACGTTGTATTCAAAATGCGCCAACGAGCGGTCAATATATTTTTCTGTGTTTAACAGCACTGCTAACATAATTCTACAGCACTGACACACTGATTTCTTATGTTAAGTTAAGTTTAGAGTAAACGCATATATTCCTTAAGTTAAGTTACGTTAAGTTAAGTTAAGTTAAGTCAAGAGTAAACAGCCGTTTACAGCACTAACACTAATACAATGACAAATACACCGATCAAGGCATACTTAACAAGGTAGTCTCACTCCGCTCTCTCGTTGCCTTACGAAAATTGAGAGCAAAAGAGAGCGAGAGTGAGAGCGAAAGAGTAATGCATATTCTTTAGGTTAAAACCAACGACCATTTAACATAAAGACGTGTTTACAGAATTGATGATGTTAACATGCTTTGGACTTTTCTGCAAGTTCGAAGCGGACAGAATATAACGAGTAAAAAAGTCGGTTCTTCCAAGATATGCAGCTGTGCTTGTTTTGATTATTGCTTCTTTGTTTACAATACACATGCCATGTTTTATATGCTTTGTTGTTGTTTTGCATTGCTGTCTTGTTGGTGTGTATGCATGTGCGTGTGCCATTCGATTAGGCAAAACGCAACAACAACACGTGCTGGCTCGTCGTAGCCACGCAGTTTTGGTGGGCCTAATGCTTTGTAATAGTTTTTGATATGTATTTTGTTTGGGCTAGCTCCTGTGAGATTGTGTGTGCGTCCCTGTATATCTACATGTGCATATTTAAATGTATGCGTAGCATTTGCCGTGGCATTCATTGACCTTTCTCTACTATAATGAATTTCGGCAAACGCTAAACAGCCAATATTTGATTAAATTTGGTGCATATTTGTATTATTTGAATACAAAAACCTAAGAAAAACCAGAAAAACAATACCTTCCAAGCAGACCTGTTAAGTAATGATTATTAATTGTAGTTATTATTAATTAGATTATTTTTGTTTAAAAGTTGAATTAATGATTAAATTGCGATTATTTTCGGTTTCACACAATTATTTAATGATTACGATTAGAAATAATCAAAAATAATGGAAAATTACCATGAATTATTAAAAATAATGGAAAATAATTGAAAATAATGGAAAATAATCGTTCTAATATATTCCATTATTTTCCATTATTTTCCATTATTTTGCATTATTTGGCATTATTTTCCATTATTTCGACTATTTGAGACTATTTTGAGAAAAACATATTATCTTCAACATCAAATTTAATAACAACAAGCCGATCTTGTACAGAAACATTTTTGTTATTAAATGTGATGTTGAAAATAATTTGTTTCTCTCAAAATAGTCTCAAATAGTCGAAATAATGAAAAATAATGGAAAATAATGCAAAATAATGGAAAATAATGGAAATAATGGAAAATAATGGAAACCATTATTTTCCATTATTTTCAATTATTTTCCATTATTTTAATAATTCATGATAATTTTCCATTATTTTTGATTATTTGTAATCGTAATCATTAAATAATCATACATTTTTCACCAGCGAACTATATAATCATTACGACTATTTTCCAAAAATAATTTAATTGATTAGTAATTCTAATGGCAACTTAACAGGTCTGCTTCCAAGGCATTTTTGGTGGTCATCGAACATTTGCTGATCAGACGCACAGCACAAAAAACAAACGCCTAGTAAAATAGGCAAGCAATTATGAGTTTTGCATTGCTGGTCATACATACTCTTTCATGTTTTTAGCTCTATGACACTTTCCAACAATTTTGCCATCGCAACTACCATGCAGTTATGCAGCGATGCGCACAAATGCCGAAAGTGTATTCGGCTGTTTACTTGTGCAAAGCATTTGCCGAAAACTCGGAAGGCCCAGCAAAATTGAAACAAACGCACATGCATACACATACTAGCACATTTTTACCGTTCTTGCTTTCAGCTGGCCCGCCGCCTCTCCTTTAATACGCAAGCCACTGAACACAAAGCAAGCAACGCGCTGGCTTGTCGTACGGCTTGAGACGCACAAACTGAACAAAATAAAAATACCCCTTGTTCTAATATTCAACTAAAGTCAATTAAACTCAAATACACAATTTTAATATACAGATAGTTTATTTTCAGTATATGAATACAAAATACGTTTACTTTAATGTTAGTTAAATTAATCATAAACAACTTCTTTCTTTTAATTATGAATGCCTTTACTTACTGGCATAATAAAAATAAACGTATAGAACAGACATTACATTTAAGTATCTCATGTTTTGCTCTACAATTGCACAAAGTTAATATGAAGTCTATACCACCCTTTCTTGTTGAGCAGTAGCAAGCAGATTGAAGAAAAAGCCTAAAACTGCTGGTTTCAAATTTTGTGACAACAACAAGAGAACTGAAAAGCGGCAACAATTAATTATGCCTTGCGCTTCGCACACTTTGCAGTCACAACAAAAAGCTAAACAATGATGGCCGACTTTGCACCAGCTGACATTGTAGCGAGTGAAGTAGGTAAACAAGTGATAAGCAATACTGGCTTTTTGCCGTTTCTCCAGTTGTCCGCTTGCACCACGCAGAATGTAAACTAACATAACATACATCGCTGTTTCCCAGTCTTGTTACATTATTCGTCTATGGTTAAAACGCAAAAACATCGTCCGCGTATATGCGTCGCTCACAACGTTCGCAACGAGACTGAATCGTAAGGCAACAGAAAAAATGTTCAGCCAGTGTTAGATCACACGGGCGCATAGGTTAACCGTAGAATACCTCTGTTTGTGCAACAAAAATTATGAAAGTAAACATAGTATTTATATGATTTGAAATTTAATTATATTAAACATTTAAAAAAGCTGTAATGCATATTGATGCCTTACATAGCAAAAAGCGTTAATAAAAAAATCAAAACTGCTACCGTGGAGACGAACTTTCTTATAGTCAACACTATCGATAGTTTATTTCCCGTTAGCTTATATGATTTTATATGATACTAAGAAAATTGAGCATGGGGCTTGGGAACCATGCTGTACATTTGTAAAAAACTTTCCAGGTGTCGAGCCGAATGGAAGCTCTCGATTTCTTGCCAGAATTATTTTTTTTGCGCTTAGACGCAGAGTGGCAGCCGAATGAGACGGTCGGTCCACGCAGCTCTGCTGTTTATATGCGTGTGAGATTTGCGTGTATGGTTTTGTTATTTTTGCGTGTGATGGTTTTGTTATTTTGGGGTGGGATTTTTAAATTTGAACAGCGCTTGAATGTGTGCGCTCACATTTATGCATTAATGGTACAAGAACCTGTCTCAGTTTTTATGATATTTTTATTTATTTTCACAGGTGTATATATTTAAGACTTTCTTATTTTGTTTATTAAAAAGCACATATGAAATAATTTTAAAATTTTGGCATATTTTTATTTATTTAATTATATCTATGATTGATGATTACATAATAAATTTCTTTTCTATTAACATATAATTAAGTCATATCAAAACAATACATTTAAGATAAAGCATTTTCACAAGCAGCAACAAAAATGTGTAAACACCCAGCAATCTATGAATTCCTTTTTGTATGCCCACAAACAGCAACACAAGAAAATGCTATTTCAAAAAGCCTATTTGCTAGATTATCAAGTTTGCCGCTCGAAGAGTTACCCACAACGAAATATGTTATTTTATCAGACTATTTTTAGCGATTTCTCAATTGTTAGCTTAGTGCCAACTTATTCTAATCAAAATATACAACCATAACAAATATATTATTAAATTACATATCAACAACAGCACTTATATTATATTAGGGTATCCAACACTCAACATTCGTCTGTTCATATTCTTATTCAACATGTTCGCTATTTAAGTCTATTAGTGTGCGTGTGTGTGTGTGTATTCACAAAAGAGCAAAACAGAACTGCCGCACAAAATATAAAATCGACAATTTCAGACTTCTGCTTGAATCTGCTTTATGCAGTCCAACTTGGGAGGGTAGTATAAACTTAATATGAACTTTGTCAAACTTGATAGCAAAACGTGAGATACTTTAATATTATTTATGTACATATTTTTTTTTATATATCGAAAATAAACTATATATATATAAAAAATAAAGATTTGAGTTTTAATTGACTAGTATTCAATATTGGTACAAAGGGTATTTTTACTTCGTGCATTTTGTCGTTGAAGCAAAAACACTAGCTTTGTTATTTTGGTAGAGGCTGAAAGAACGAATTTCGTTTGAATGCTGTGCGTGCACATGAATATATGTATTTTATGCGTATGCATGTGTGCGCTTTGTTGATCTGCTGGTGCCCGTCAATAGCAAAACCTGACCTTTCTCAACATGTTCAATATGATTTTTTACATGTACATATATTTGCATGCTGGTGCAGGGCTATTGGGTGGGCAATTATATTTATAATAAATTATTTTAAATAATATTAAATATGTATCTACATATGATCGCCGCTCATATTGGCTCCCGAATCACATAAATTGTCAATCGGTACCCAGGGAACACCACGAGGAGGCCATTACAATGTAATGGGGTCATATTTGAATATGACCTATGAGTCGACTTGATATGACGCAATTTTGCTATTGACGGGCACCAGCAGATCAACAAAGCGCACACATGCATACGCATAAAATATATATATTCATGTGCACGCACACATCAAACGAAATTCGTTCTTCTCAGCCACTTCCAAAATGACAAAGCCAGTGCTTTTGCTTCAACGTACAAAATGCACGAAGTAAAAATACCCTTTGTACCAATTTTGAATACTAGTCAATTAAAACTCAAATCTTTATTTTTTATATATATATAGTTTATTTTCGATATATAAAAAAAAATATGTACATAAATAATATTAAAGTATCTCACGTTTTGCTATCAAGTTTGACAAAGTTCATATTAAGTTTATACTACCCTCCCAAGTTGGACTGCATAAAGCAGATTCAAGCAGAAGTCTGAAATTGTCGATTTTATATTTTGTGCGGCAGTTCTGTTTTGCTTCTTTTGTGAATACACACACACACACGCACACTAATAGACTTAAATAGCGAACATGTTGAATAAAAATATGAACAGACGAATGTTGAGTGTTGGATACCCTAATATAATATAAGTGCTATTGTTGATATGTAATTTAATAATATATTTGTTATGGTTGTATATTTTGATTAGAATAAGTTGGCACTAAGCTAACAATTGAGAAATCGCTAAAAATAGTCTGATAAAATAACATATTTCGTTGTGGGTAACTCTTCGAGCGGCAAACTTGATAATCTAGCAAATAGGCTTTTTAAAATAGCATTTTCTTGTGTTGCTGTTTGTGGGCATACAAAAGGAATTCATAGATTGCTGGGTGTTTACACATTTTTGTTGCTGCTTGTGAAAAATGCTTTATCTTAAATGTATTGTTTTGATATGACTTAATTATATGTTAATAGAAAAAAATTTATTATGTAATCATCAATCATAGATATAATTAAATAAATAAAAAATATGCCAAAATTTTAAAATTATTTCATATGTGCTTTTTAATAAACAAAATAAGAAAGTCTTAAATATATACACCTGTAAAAATAAATAAAAATATCATAAAAACTGAGACAGGTTCTTGTACCATTAATGTATAAATGTGAGCGCACACATTCAAGCGCTGATCAAATTTAAAAATCCCACCCCAAAATAACAAAACCATCACACGCAAAAATAACAAAACCATACACGCAAATCTCACACGCATATAAACAGCAGAGCTGCGTGGACCGACCGTCTCATTCGGCTGCCACTCTGCGTCTAAGCGCAAACAAAAATAATTCTGAGCAAGAAATCGAGAGCTTCCATTCGGCTCGACACCCGAAGTGCTATGGGAGCACTCAGAAAGTTTTTTTCACAAATGTACAGCTCATGAGTTCCCAACAAGCCCCGTACGCAATGATTGCTCTATAATATTTTTCCTTAGTGATGATAGCCACTGCTGCCCTCGATAGTGCCAGCGATAGTATTGTCTAATAGTTCCATCGATTGTTTGCTGAGCTGGTACGCATAGTGCAAGTGAAACAAATCCATATGCACATGCTATCAGATATCGCACTCGCTCACACTTATTGCTTACATCACTAATACTAATATACTCAAGAAACACACATTTGAAAAAGTCTAATTATGACCAAACTTCTTAATGAAATTTCAGCACTTAAAAGATTTCAATCATGACCGCATATATATACAACGAAAGGAAATCGAGTCTATTTTATATTGAGAAAAATAAAACAAATTCATCAGGGAGTTTTTCAGCAATTTGCAATTAAAAAAAAAGTAATGATTTTTGCACTTGTTTTTTGCCTTAAAAAGTTATAAATTTGGCAAAAGTATATAAAGTTTGAATTTAGGAATGTTTGTCTAACTCATCTCAACTTATATTCCCAAACTCAAAGTAATTGATGAATTATTGAGATTGCTAGAGCAATTTAAAGTCTTCAAAATGATGCAAAAATATACATATTTTTGGTTTCAATTTTTCAATAAAAAATTTAATCAATGCATATATAAATATACATTTATTGAAAGTTTGAAGCCTTGGCTTTAAAATGAAATTAATTTGAGGAAAATTGATCCATTATTTCATGAGCAATAAGCGACTTTGTGAAACTCTCTTATTACAACAACAATTTTTTTGTGTTGAGACTTCATTCTCGAAAGGTAAGACGTATTCTACGTCAAAAGAGGGCGAGCAAAAGAGTGGGATTACCTTTTTAAGTATGCCTTGACCTGAGTGCTCCCATACAGTGCTGCCAGAATCTCCGAGGCTAAATTTGCTAGATTTGGGAAAAAAAAGTTGCTAAAAATTGCTAAAAATTTTGTAAAAATTGACAAAAAAAAATTGCTAAGCCATAAAAATGTTCATTTTCATCAAATACCATATGTATTTTCCGGAACATAATAATTAAAATTGAAAACATTTAAATTTAAAAGGAATATGAACAGTTATATTAACATTTAGCTACAGAATACTTAAAATATCATCCAGCTCGTCAGCTTTGCATTCGTCGGCGTACTTATTATTTCCAGTAATTTGAGTCAAGTACTTGTTCACATAATCGATCCACTGAGTTAAATACAAGTTCCGATATATTTGTGAATTACAATTAATCGTAATTTCTGCAGTCGATGACAAAAAGGTATACAAAATGCCAATAAACCATAAGCAAAAATCTTAAAATTGGTAGTTTTATAATAAAGTTGCTAAAATTGCTAAAAAATAATTAAAAATGGTTAGATTTGTGGCTTATAGCATTTTTAATTATGAAGTTGCAATATTTTTGAAAATTTGCTAGATCTAGCAACTAAATTGCTAAACTGGCAGCACTGCTCCCACAGCACTTCGGGTGTCGAGCCCATGATGAAATAATGTACTTATTTCATACTTATTTCATCATGGTCGAGCCCAAGGTATACTTAAGAAGGTAAGGTTAAGTATACCTTGGACTGGGCGCTTTCGCATTCTTGCTCAGAATTATTTTTGTTTGCTCTTAGATGCAGAGAGGCAGCCGACTGAGACGGTCGGTCCACGCAGCTCTGCTGTTTATATGCGTGTCATGGTTTTGTTATTTTTGGGGTGGGATTTTTAAATTTGAACAGTGAATGAATGTGTGCGCTCACATTTATGCGTTCATGGTTATTTGTATGCATGTCAAGTGTACAAGAACCTGTCTCAGTTTTCATGATATTTTTTTTTTTTAAAGGTGTATATATTTAAGACTTTCTTATTTTGTTTATTAAAAAGCACGCCTGGTCTAAAGAACCTGTGGGATAGTTCGGAGGGGGCTAAGCGGAGGCCACCAGGCGGGTCGCGGGTTGCGCATAGCGAACGGCCTCTTTATGAGGTTAGCTGCGAAAAAGCGAGAATCCTTGCAAATAAGCAGTCCCGGACAAACAGCGGGTACCGTTCCGACAAGACGCTTGTGTCGCCGTCTTTTAAAGCATAGCCTCACACACTCCCAACTCCCTCACACTTACCCATCTTCATCCCTTCCCCAATATCCCACTCCGGGCTGGACTAAGGTGTCATTCGAACCGTGCCGAAAGTCAACCTGGCCGGGGGCCCGGACTAAAAACTAGCCCAGTCGCTAACGGTGAGCTCAGGCAGTTGGCGACCGCGTGTTCTAATTAGCCTTACCCGGGTACTGTGGATCTCTGCCCGGGTGGACCCCATATTTCTCCGCAACTCGTGGGACAAAATGAGAGAAAATAAAAAAAAATAAAAAGTATTTACGTGTGCAGCAGGATACCCCTGCTGCCAGTGTCGCAAGACACTTTGAGGACCGCCTCCTTGACGGGGAGCGGCCCTCCAATGTGGGACCATCCCCACGGCTCCCTAACCAGGCGCAACCAAGAAGAAGGCCGCAGGCGGCAATAAACACAACGCGCGCACAACCGACGACGAGGGAAGCCCCACGTCACCATGTCGCCCCAGTTGCAGGAGGAGGAAGCAAGGCTGGACCATCCCAGCCGATGCGACCGAGACTCAGCACAGTTAGGCGACATGGCGTGCAGCACCAGCAGCCAAAAGCGCAGCTGCCAAAATTGGGAGAGCCGGGCGGTTTGGATGACCCAAACCGAAAAACGCTGAACGGCTCGAAAACCAAATGGTACCTCAGTTACCTTCAGCAGGGACTACCCCCTGCTGAGGCACTGCGCATGGCAACGGCTGGAAAGGACTCGCCGAGCCAGGAACGGGGACCAGCCCTCAAACGCCTGAGCAGTAATCTGACGCCACCCACTGCCACCCCCAAGAGGGCGTGCCCAGAGGAGCGTCCCAGCACGTCGGCAGCCGCCGTAGCAACAGCAGTGAGGTCTTCCTCTCCATTGTCCACCGAGACTCGCATATCGTATGCAGCGATTGCAAAAAAAGTAAAGGTGGCCGTGTTACCTGTGGAATACCCGCAGGTAATGCTCAGCCATGGGGACTTGTCCGCATTGGAGGAGGCCTTCCTGGATGAGGTTATCCTCACAGGATGGGACACAACAGTCGCGTTCGCGGGCATTCATTTCCGGGTTGGCTACCTGGTCATTGAATGTTCCGACGATCACTCAGCGGAGTGGCTGAGGACCGTGGTGTCAAGACTGCAGTCGTGGAAAGGGGCTCCACTGCACTGCAAGGTGGGTGATGATATTCCATCACCCCACAGTGTCACCATATTCTGCCCAAGAAGCGCGGATCGGTTAACCGAATCCTTGCCGAATCCAGAACAAGATCGAGACCGACTCGTGGAAGGTGCTTTCAAGGAGGACGGAAGGCGGAGGTGCGCTATTGGTGATAGGCATCGATGAGGCATCCAAGGACGCGATAGTGGCGAGAGGCCACCAAGTTTCATTCCGCTACGGGACCATCCCCGCTAGCGGTCTGAAGAAGAAGAGTGTTGGCGCGAGGACTGCCCCCGCCCAAACGACAGCCCTGGGAGCTGCAGGCTCGGCCCCCACAACTCCCACCACCACTGTTCCGAGTGCTCATCTGGCAGGGATCTTTGATTTATCAGAGGATCTGGCCGAGGATGAGGACCTGGCGGAGATGACGCTCGGTCCAGCAGAGCTGGAAGGGATGGATGATGAGGTGCCGATGTCCTCGCAAGAGCTCGCTGAGGAGCTTCAAACGGCAGAAGCTGACGTCACCATGACGGGCAGCGGTGATGTGGGTAGCTCCCAACCTGCATCACCAGGAGCTGGAGCGTCGGATGAATGATGGTGACTTCAAACGTCAGCGTCATTGGGCTAGCCCAGATAAACTTCCATCGGGCTAAGGCAGCCTCTGCTGTCTTGGCCAGGATGTTTATCACCCAACATCTTGGACTAGCCCTGGTACAGGAGCCATGGGTGAACAATGGCATAAAAGGCCTGTAAACCGCTGACCCGCTGAAGGTAATCTGGGATCGAAGAGATCCTACACCTAGAGCATGCATTATGGTAAGGAAATGTATTGATTTTACTGTTCTTTAAGAATTCCTTACTAGGGACTGCGTACCTATTGCCGTAAGGGCAATTGGAAACGCCCCCCCTATTGTGGTGACATCTGCTTATATTGCTGGTGATGTGGACTGCCCGCCACCGGAAATAGAAAAGCTGACGGACCACTGCAGGAGAGAGAAGCTGCCGGTTATAATCGGCTGCGATGCCAATGCGCACCGCTCCATATGGGGCAGCACGGACATCAACAAAAGGGGTGAGTGTCCTACCAACTTTATATTCAAGTATAACTTAGAAATTGGTAATGTCGGATCGACACCGACATTTGTAACTAGAGTTAGAGAAGAGGTATTCGACCTTACTCTGATTAGTCGGTCTCTTAGGCCACATTTCAGGGAATGACATGTCTCTTCAGAAGAAGCCATGTCCGATCACAGGACTATCCTATTTAAACTTAAGGTTAATACGGATAGTAGTATACCAACTCGTAACCCCAGGAAAACGAACTGGGAAAAATTTAGGTCTACCCTAGAACTTAACCTAGCCACTGAAAACTCTGGAATACCCAGATGCACGGGTGCGCTAGAAAGAGTTGTTAGAAATCTAAATAGTAGCATTAAAGATGCATATGAAGAAAGCTGCCCACTAGGGAAAACGCGTAAAGAAAAAGATGCCCCATGGTGGAATGACGGTCTTGAGAGACTGCGGGCCACCCCTCGTCACCTCTTCAATAAAGCTAAGAGGGACGGGTCATGGGATACTTACCGCGAAAGCCTCACCTCCTACAGCAAGGAGATTAGGAAGGCCAAGCGAAGGAACTATAGGGACTTCTGCGAAAGCATAACAAGCACGAGTGATGGTGCCCGGCTCCATAGAGCTTTATCAAAGCGGGCGCCGGAGGCTAATTTAGCCTTGAAGCGTAAAGATAATACATATACGAGCACCAATATGCAAAGGTTAGAGCTTCTGTTTGAGACGCACTTCCCAGGAAGTATCCCCTGGCAACCGTGCGAATCGCTTGAAACAGGAGGTCAACACAGACCAACGGCCATTGACTGGGCATGTGCCAAGTCGGTGGTCACAGTGGAGAAAATAAAATGGGCAATTGGAACATTCCAGCCTTACAAATCTCCTGGTCTGGATTGCATATCATCGGTATTCCTTCAGCAGGGACAGGGAATACTCCTACCCACTCTAAGGAAAATCCTGGTCAGTGGCCTAGCACTTGGTCATATACTAAGCACTTGGAGTAGAGCTAGGGTGGTCTTCATCCCCAAGATAGGGAAGACAGATACCACCAACCCAAAATCCTTCAGACCCATCAGCTTGACATCGTTTTTGTTGAAAACGTTGGAAAAACTGGTGGATTATAACATTAGGAGTACTCTGCTTACACAGAGTCCACTGCAGGGAACGCAGCATGCATACAGAACAGGCAGATCTACGGATACTCCTGTATGAGCTGCACCGTACTCTGCGGGCGGCAGTAGTAAGCAAAGAAGTAGCAGTTTGTGCATTTTTAGACATTGAAGGTGCTTTCGATAACACATCATATGATGCTGTCAAAGCTACCTTGAATAGAAGAGGGCTGGACAGTACAACTAGTAGATGGATTTCATCCTTACAAGGGTCCAGACAGCCTACGGCATCTATACAAGATAGTACCGTAACAGTAACAACCACAAGGGGCTGTCCTCAAGGGGGGTTTTATCACCCCTCTAATGGAGTATACTAGTAGACGAACTATTAAGTAGACTTGCGAACAGAGGTATTCAATGTCAAGGCTATGAAGAAACTCTTTGTGATAATGTTCAACTGGGACTTAGGATTACGCATGATTGGTGTAGGGAGGTTGGTCTCAACTTAAACCCTACTAAAACAATCATCGTTCCGTTCACCAGAAGATACAAGCTACAAAGGATGAGGGAGATTAGGCTCGCGGGGAGTCCAATAGAAACAAGCAAGGAAGTTAAGTACCTTGGGGTCGACAGTAAATTAAACTTTGGCACCCATGTTCAGAATACGATCGCAAAGTGCTGCAGAGCGCTGTATACGTGTCGTAGCATAGCCGGGAAGTCATGGGGAACATCGCAAAAATAATAAGATGGCTATACCTTATGGTAGTAAGGCCCATGCTCACGTACGGAGTTATTGCATGGGGAGATAAGGCATAGCAAATCACTATGCAGAAGCAGCTTCAGAAGCTACATAGAATGGCATGTGTAGAAATCACAGGAGCGATGAGGACCTGTCCCACATCAGCGCTTGAGGTTCTATTGGAGATAACGCCACTCCATCACACAATTAGGCTGCAACAGAAGGCAATCCTCTTAAGAATGTCCGTTGAAGGAGTTGGGAGAGGACACATTCTTAGTCGAGTAGAAGCAGATATGCTATCGGGTGAACTTCCCCTACTGGCACAGCCAAGGGACGAATGAAAGCCGAACACATGTTCGGTCAAAAGTTTCAAGTTCACCTCTGTAATAAAAAGGAGTGAACATCTCTGGAAGAGGTCCACAACATGAAGCCACAAACCATAAAATGGTACACCGATGGATCCCTAACGCAACAAGGCTCCGGTCTTGGTGTGGTAGGCCCTCGGCTAATGTACCACGAGCCCCTAGATATGCACACCAGCATATTCCAAGCTGAGGTATGTGCAATCGGGAGCTGTGTGGACTTTGATCTAAAGCGTAACTATCGGAATAGGGATATAGCCATCCTATCCGATAGTCAAGCAGCAATAATGGCACTTAGTAAGACCGAAATCAGGTCAAAGGTAGTTCGTGAGGTACGAACCAAGCTAGACACTCTGGGATTACAAAATAGGCTTGCCCTAAGATGGGTCCCGGGACATGTCGATATAACGGGGAACGAAAAGGCAGACAAGCAAGCAAGACTGGGGGCAGCGACACCCCTAATAGGACCCAAGCCGTACTGTGGTATAGGAAGAAGCACAATACGGTAAGAGCTTAGGAATGAAGAGAGACTTCTGCGAAGAACGAGCTGGGCAAGGACACCAGGACTCAGAAAAGCAAAGCTTCTCTTGGGTAGCTATAACCTCAAACGGTTTAAGCAAGTAATATCAATGTTTGAAAATAGACTCAGGATACTCACCGGTCTCTTGACAGGACATTGTAGACTACGAGGTCACCTGGCAAAGCTAGGTATAGTCAGCAGCGAGATTTGCAGATTCTGCGAAATGGATGGAGAATCCTCCTTGCACATTATAGCAGAATACGTAGCCTTAGCAAAGAAAAGAAGCAGTTTTCTAGGAAAACATATTGTGCAACTTAGCGATCTAGAAACCATCGACCCAACAAAGGTACTTGCTTTTATGCAACACCTGGGCCTGATGGAAGAGCTATAGGCCAAGGAGGGGGCACAATAGATCTATTTGGTCACAGTGTATTTACCCCCAATATAATAATAATATTAAAAAGCACTTATGAAATAATTTTAAAATGTTGATTACATAACAAATTTCTTTTCTATTAACATATAATTAAGTCATATCAAAACAATACATTTAAGATAAAGCATTTTTTTAGAAGCAGCCACAAAAATGTGTAAACACCCAGAAATCTATAAATTAAGTTTTGTATGCCCAAAAACAGCAACACAAGAAAATGCTATTTCATAGAAGCTTATTTGCTACATTATCAAGTTTGCCGCTCGAAGAGTTACCCACAACGAAATATGTTATTTTATCAGACTATTTTTTAGCAATTTCTCAATTATTAGCTTAGTGCCAACTTATTGTAATCAAAATATACAACCATAACAAATATATTATTAAATTACATATCAACAATAGCACTTATATTATATTAGGGTATCCAACACTCAACATTCGTCTGTTCATACGCTTATTCAACATGTTCGCTATTTAAGTTTTATTAGCAAAACAAAATTGCCGCACAAAATACATATAAAATCGACAATTTCAGACTTCTGCTTGAATCTGCTTTATGCAGTCCAACTTGGAAGGGTAGTAAAACTTAATATGAACTTTGTCAAAATAAATAGCAAAACCTGAGATACATTAATATTATTTTTGATCATATTTTTTTATTTATAGATCTAAAATAAACTATATATATATATAAAAAAAAAAATATTTGAGTTTTAATTGGCTATTATTCAATATTGGTACAAAGGTAATTTTTACGTTTTGTATTTTGTACGTTGAAGCAAAACAGAATTGCACTGGCTTTGTCATTTTGGTAGAGGCAGAGAAGAACGAATTTCGTTTTATGTGTGCGTGCACATGAATATATATATTTTATGCGTATGCATGTGTGCGCTTTGTTGATATGCTGATGGCCGTCAATACCAAAATCTGACATCTACAATATGATTTTTATACCCTTAACCCATAAAATGGGTAAAAAAGGGCATAATTATTTTGTGCAAATGTATGTAACAGGCAGAAGAAAGCATCTCCGACGTCGGGCTCTCCCGACTAGAGCCTTCTTGTTTACATGTACATTTGCAAACTGGCGCAGGGCTCTTTGGTGGGCAACTATATTTATTATTAATTATGTTAAATAATATTAAATATATACATATATATATATATATATATATATATATCTATGATCGCCGCTCATATTGGCTACCGAATCACATAAATAGTCAATCGGTACCCAGAGAACACCACGAAGAGGCCATTACAAATGTAATGGGGTCATACTTGAATGTGACCTATGAGTCAACTTGATATGACGCAATTTAAAAATTTAATTAATGAAAAATAACAATTCAGTCATATCCATGTTCCCCACTTAAACTACCTTATTCCTTAAAGACTAGAAAAGCGCAAATGTAATAAAATACATACGTAAACTTAATTTATAAATTGTTTTTTGTATTTTTGGATTTTGTTTTTTTTTTTTGTGATTATACTCGATACCGAAGGTAAAGAGTATATTGAGTTTGTGCAATGTCCGTCATGGTGTCTGTCCGTCTGTCCGTCTGTATGAACGCAACTTTTTTCCACACCCTTCAAGCTAGAGACTTGAAATCAATTCTCGTTATCTATGGGATAGTAAATTAAAGTGTCAAGATGGGGGTTCTACGATAACTGGGGGGCTGGCAAATCGATAAATTCGATAACTCAAAACCGATAAATCCACATATTTCGCACATCCTTACAGCTAGAACTACCAAGTTTGGTAAGAAGATAGCTACTAGCAACCCCCAAAAAATTGCATCATAAGTTTTGGAGCCACGCCCCCCCATTCCGCCCCCAGCCCCTCCCGAATTTTAAAGTCAAAATTGCCTATATCTCCCACAGTTTTTGAGCTATAGCCACCAAATTTGGTGCCAGGATAGGTGATGATGACCCCTCAAAAACGGCATCAAAAGATTGGATGCCACGCCCACCAATACCGCCCTAGCCACCCCCATGTGCCCCAACGCTTCGTCAAAAACGGGAATGCGTGTATCTTCCAGAGTTGTGGAGCTAGAGCCTCCAAATTTGGTGAGAAGATAGCTACTAGCAACCCCCAAAAAACTGCATCAAAGTTTTGGAGCCACGCCCACCCATTCCGCCCCCAGCCCCCCCGCATTTTGAAATCAGAAATGGCTATATCTCCCACAGTTTTTGAGCTAGAGCCACCAAATTTGGTGCCAAGATAGGTGATGATGACCCCCTAAAAACTGCATCAAAAGTTTGGATGCCACGCCCACCAATACTGCCCTAGCCGCCCCCATCCACCCCAACGCTTCGTCAAAAACGGGAATGCGTGTATCTTCCAGAGTTGTGGAGCTAGAGCCACCAAATTTGGTAGGAAGATAGCTGGCAACGACCCCCAAAAATTTGCATCAAAGTTTTGGAGCCACGCCCTCCATTTCGCCCCCCTTTCCCCACTTTTTACAATTTTCGAGCTAGAGTCACCAAATTTGGTATGAAGATAGCAATTGACATTTTACAAAGATCTGCATCCAAAATTTGGATGCCACGCCCACCCTTACCGCCCCCAGCCCCCCTTTCCCCACTTATTACAAATTTCGAGCTAGAGTCACCAAATTTGGTATGAAGATAGCAATTGACATTCCACAAAGATCTGCATCACAAATTTGGATGTCACGCCCACCCTTACCGGCCCCAGCCCCCCTTTCCCCACCTTTTACAAACTTCGAGCTAGAGTCACCAAATTTGGTATGCAGATAACAATTGACATTTTACAAAGATCTGCATCAAAAATTTGGATGCCACGCCCACCCTTACCGCCCCCAGCCCCCCTTTCCCCACTTATTACAAATTTCGAGCTAGAGTCACCAAATTTGGTATGAAGATAGCAATTGACATTCCACAAAGATCTGCATCACAAACTTGGATGTCACGCCCACCCTTACCGGCCCCAGCCCCCCTTTCCCCACCTTTTACAAACTTCGAGCTAGAGTCACCAAATTTGGTATGAAGATAGCAATTGACATTTCAGAAAGATCTGCATCAAAAATTTGGATTCCACGCCCACCCATACCGCCCCCAGCCCCCCTTTCCCCACCTTTTACAAATATTGAGCTAGAGTCACCAAATTTGGTATGAAGATAGCAATTGACATTTCAGAAAGATCTGCAACAAAAATTTTGATGCCACAACTTTCCATACCGCCCCCCCCCCTATCCCCACCTTTAACAAACTTTGAGCTAGAGTCACCAAATTTGGTATGAAGATAGCCGGTGGTATCCCCATCTTTATCGGAGAATCTTTAAGGCAGCGTAAACCCCTGCCGCATCCGTACCCCTTTGCATTCAGGCCTCTTTTTACCGGTTTTAATTCTGGTATCGAGTATGCCGCAGTCGGTTGCGTCCGACTGCAACGTTTCCACTTGTTTTTGTTTTATATATATTTTTATTTTGAATGCATACTATTTTATTGTTTTATTATTTTAAGTTTTTTCTTTTATGATGTCGAATGCTTAATAGCTGTTAGTTTGTCAGTGAGCAACTTACAGTTTTTTCTAATCAAAATAAGAATAAACTCACTAACCAGGTTATACCTATGTTCAAAGCATTTATCGGACTTATTAAACCAGTCTGCATATGTGACGAAATGGTATGTTAGTATAACCAAAGACCGTGGAATATCAAGATGTTACAATTGTTAAGAAAAAGGTTTACAGTTATTTCGTCTCAGGGTTCCGCTCTCAGAAATAATCTGTGCAATGAGTGTGAGGGAGCGCGATAGCGTTTTTGTTTCAGTTGCCTTTGCACTCAGGGGGCCGTCAAGTGTACGACAAGCGGCAGGCCAGCGGCAACCAAGAACGGTAAAAATTTGTCACTGTACGTATGTGTGCGTGTGTTTCCCTTTTTGCTTGGCCCATGGTTAAAAATTTTATTAAATATTATTAAGAATATTTATTAAGAAAAATCTTTTGTACGAGCTTTCTGTTTCTATAACATCATCAAAATTTTAAGATCTGGCCATAGAATTTTTAATAGACATAATAGCCAAGTTACATAACCTGTCTTGTCTCATAGAGTTTCTTAAATGGGTTTTTATCAATTTTAGTTTTGAAATTGATCGTTCAGCACCAGCTATAGTCACAGGAATTGTAAAAAAACCATTAATGCAGTGCACACTTCAGGAAAGCTGCAGGACTTAAAATAATTTTTCTACCCGTTACCGAAGGTAAAGAGTATATTGGTTTTGTGCAATGTCCGTCATGGTGTCCGTCCGTCCGTCCGTCTGTATGTTCGCAACTTTTTTCTACACCCTTCACGCTAGAGAATTGAAACTTTTCAATTCTCTTTATCTATGGGATAGCAAATTAAAGTGTCAAGATGGGGGTTCTACGATAACTGGGGGGCTGGCAAATCGATAAATTCGATAACTCAAAACCGATAAGTCCACATATTTCGCACATCCTTACAGCTAGAAGTACCAAATTTGGTAAGCAGATAGCTACTAGCAACCCCCAAAAAACTGCATCAAAAATTTTGGAGCCACGAACACTCATTCCGCCCACAGCCCCCTGCATTTTAAAGTCAAAAAAGCCTATACCTCGCACATTTTTTGAGCTATAGCCACCAAATTTGGTGCCAAGATAAGTGATGATGGCCCCCCGACCCTTTCTGCCCTAGCCAACCCCATCCGCCCCAACGCTTCGACAAAAATGGGAATGCGTGTATCTTCCAGTGTTGTGAAGCTAAAGCCACCAAATTTGGTAGGAAGATAGCTGGCAACGACCCACAAAAATCTGCATCAAAGTTTTGGAGCCACGCCCACCCATTCCATCCCCCTTTCCCAACCATTTACAAACTTTGAGCTAGAGTCACCAAATTTAGTATGAATATAGCAAATGTCATTCCACATAGATCTGCGTCAAAAATTTGGATGCCACGCCCACCCATACCGCCCCCAGCCCCCCTTTCTCCACCTTTAACAAACTTCGAGCTAGAGTCACCAAATTTGGTATGAAGATAGCAATTGACATTCCACAAAGATCTGCATCAAAAATTTGGATGCCACACCCACCCATACCGCACCCAGCCCCAATTTCCCAACCTTTTAAAAACTTTGAGCTAGAGTCACCAAATTTGGAAGGAAGATAGCTGGTGGCATCCCTATCTGCATCGGAGAATCTTTAAGGCAGCGTACACCCCTGCCGCATCCGTACCCCTTAGCAATCAGGCCTCTTTTTACCGGTTTTAATACTGGTTACGAGTATACCGTAGTCGGTTGCGTCCGACTGCAACGTTTCCACTTGTTTTCTCTTACAATTTTGCAACATGAGATTTTTGCAAAAACCAGGAATAGACGATTTTTGGTAACGTGTTGCCAACATTGATTAATATCTAATCCGCGTGTAGCCGCGGGAAATTGTATCTGGGGGCGTTAAAAATTGAAAAAATGATATGTTCTCAATTGAAACACACATGTAGTTCAATTATATCGCCTTATCAACATGGTTTTGTTAGGCGTAGATCTACACCCACTAACCTTCTTGAATTCACCTCGCTTGTTATCAAAGGGTTTCAGGAAAAAATGCAAACAGACGTTGTTTACACTGATTTCAGTAAGGCCTATGATTCTGTTAGTCACTCTCTGTTGCTTCAAAATTAAATATTATTGGATTTCCATCAAAACTCTTATTGTGGCTTTCGGAGTACTTGTGTGGTAGAACACATAAAGTTGTTTTTAAATCGTTTGTATCTTAACCTATTTTTGTGACCTCTGGTGTTCGCCAAGGTAAACACCTTGGTCCTTTGCTATTTAATTTGTTTATTAACGATATCCCAGCTGGTATTACTAACTCTTAAGTCTATATTTTTGCTAATGATGTAAAACTATGTTTCACCTATAATGATGCTTCTCTTTGTAACTTGCTACTGTTAGATTTGGGTTCATTGTCGGCCTGTTTTCGTTTTAACTTACTCAACTTCAATTATTCAAAATGTAAAGTCATGTCTTTTTGTAGAAGTACCCCTCATACTGCTCACTACTTGCTTGATGCTTCACCACTTGACCGCGTGTTTGAAATTAAAGATTTAGGCATTATTCTTGATCCTAAGCTATGGTTTGACTCTCATATTTCGTCTATGGTTAATAAGGCCATTAATGTCATTGGATTCATCAAGCGGTGGTCGAAAGAGTTTAACGATCCCTACACCACTAAAACGCTTTATACATCCCCAGTACGTCCCATACTGGAGTATTCACCAAAATAGAATTGAATCTGTGCAGAAGAAATTTCTCCTATTTGCCCTTAGAAGTTTTAACTGGGTTCCTGGAGTTGACTTACCCCCGTATTCAAGTAGACTCCTTTTGATAATCTTCCCTCCGTGTTAAACCGTAGAATTAGGCATGGAGTTTTATTTATCACTAATCTACTAAATGGTGAAATCGACTCATCAATTCTTTTGAGTCGAATTAAATTTAATGTCCCAATTAGATCTTCACGTAATTTTTTACCCATAAGCCTATATCGTTATGTGTTCGTGTTATATGCTCTGAGTCTAACAAACTTTATTCTCTTGTCTCCTTGGAGGTTTCAATTCCAGTACTAACAAGAAAGAAGGCTCTAGTCGGAAAAGCCCGACTAGAAGGTACCCTGAACCCAGTTACAACAAATATATTGGCATACTGACTTAACTTCAGTCGATAAAATTCGATATCTCCGGTGTTTCTTAACCGATTTGGATGAAATTTTCAGAAAAGTTCTATCGTTACCCATTATTTCAACCCCCATATTTTAATTTTCCAAATTCTATCGTTTTTTTTTAATCGATTTCATGTATATATCGGAAACCAGAATAATTATCAATAGTTTGAAACAAACTTGTTCTACTTATAGTCAATAAGTATTAATCGTTATTAAGCAATCATTGCGTACGGGGCTTGTTGGCAACGCATATGCTGTACATTTGTGGGAAAACTTCTTGTATCATTTACAAGATTTTTACCCCCCGAGCCTATAGATGTTTACACATCAAAACTTATTTACTTTATCTTTAATGCAAAATGCTGTAGTGTGAATATGCATGAATTAATAAAACTCAGTATGTAACATTTTGATGCATACAATAATTTATTCAAATCATGCAGCGCATGGGCTCAGGCTCATATTACTCAGCGCGGATCGCTAGCAAGCTAGCTGACCGTTTAAGCTGATGCTGAATATTCCACGGTCCAAGAGCGCACAAGCATTCACATTTCATGCATTTATACTCTCTCTCTCTCTCTCAATTATATACATATATACATAAGACTGCTTATATCTTTAAGGCTAAGAGTTGAATATGATTTGACAATTAAGAACATTCCGAAAACTGAAGCAAGCTGGCACAGAAGTGTCAGCCAATCTTATTCTTATTGTAAATTCATTTATCTATATTAATAGTGATCCTTTTACATGGCGACCGTGACAAGTGGCATAGAACTATGACACGGAAATAAAATATAACATTGAAACATGATCAAAACGGAAATGCAAGAACAAACTTAAATATAAATTCAGCTGACTCAATAAACAATATGTTAAATGCCATGCATAGGCCATAGCATCAGGAACAAAACTATATTCGGCAAGTGAATTAGAAGGCTAATTGCATGGCCGCTGCCCAAAATAGTGAAGCCACAAGAAGCAGTGGCAGCGCAACTACAAACAACCCAACATTCAAAAAAGGAACACCCGTGGTGCAAAAGGATGCTACAACACTCAAAGAAGCACTTGAGGCAACACCACGTGATAGGCCCAGGCCACTCACGATAGAAGAATATAAACAAAGGACTGCTGCGAGGGAGCGTCAGCGTGCCAACACAGGCGACGACAAGCTGATGCCCAGGAAACATAGTGGGGGCGAGAAGGCCAAACTCATAAAAAGGAGACATTTAATCAAGACAACCATAGATGACAACGAACGCAGGATCAGTCTACAAGCAGAGCTCAAAGAAGTCAACACCCTGTTAACCAACAGGAAGAAGCGGGCTAACAGAAGATAGCACCTCGCTCATTATACCCTTAACCCATAAAATGGGTAAAAAAGGGTATAATGGTTTTGAGCAAAAGTATGTAACAGGCAGAAGGAAGTATCTCCGACCCCATTAAGTATATATATTCTTGATCAGCATCAATAGCCGAGACGATATAGCCATGTCCGTCTGACCGTCTGTTCGTCTGTATGAACGCGTGGATCTCAGAGACTACAAGAGCTAGAGACTTCAGATTTGGGATATAAGTTCTCCTATACCATGAGCAGAACAAGTTTGCTTCAAATTATCGATAACTATTATTGTTTCCGATATACACATGGAATCGATAACAAAAAAATATTGAATTCGGAAAATGTAAAAATGGGGGTTAAAATAATGGGTAACGATAGAACTTTTCTGAAAATTTCATCCAAATCGGTTAAGAAACACCGGAGATATCGAATTTAATCGATTGAAGATAAGTCAGTATACCAAAGTCTTATATAAATTTAATATATTTATTGCAAATGGGTTCAGGGTATCTTCTAGTCGAGCTCTCCCGAATAGAGCCTTTTTACTTGTTTTATAACAAGCCAGTAACCATCTTGCGCTTTGCGCTAGTTACGAAAATCACACTCACTCATGTTCCTCTTAAATTCAAACACTTATAACAAGCATTTTTTGGTGTAAACTTAATATAAGTATATTATTGTGAAATTTCTTTTGCCGAATGTAAACCACATAGTGTTCCCTTGTTGAACACATTTAATCCATTCAAAACATCAAAATTTTCATTTAATTGATATATTAATTTAAAAAAAAAAACAAAATAATAATTCAAAACGGAAAAATTATTGTTAGTCATTCATCATCATTTCCTTTGGAAACATACCATGGAATTGATGGATACTAAGACGGTGGATTCCACCACAAATGTCATTAATAAAGTCGAGGTAGAAGCACCAGACTTAAAATTCTTATCAATCATGGTTACTACAAGAATTTTTTCTTTTAAGTGTACCAAGTACAAAACAGGTGTATTAAAAATAAATATCTAAAAGTGTATAAAGAAAAACTCAATTTTTCGCATGCTTAAGTACGATCAAATCCAAAGATAGAGGCTCAAATAGACCCAAAATGGCACAATCCTAAACTGATTTTATAAATACAACGTCGAAGCTTATACAAATCGTGAACACTATCAAAAATGACCCCGAAAAATTAGCAGACTCAATGATAAAGACAAAGCTTAAAGGACATACAAGAAATTTAATCAGTACCGAATCAACAATATCTGCTATATGCGCGCGACTAAAAACGCGTGTTCTGGGCTACTCTGTGGAAGTAATAACCGCAAAGTTATAATATCTACAACAGAGTAAGAAAACAGCGAATCAATATACCCAAGAGGTAGAAGTGCTGACAAAAGCCTTAGAAGCTGCATTCATTACTGATGGCCGAACTTTTGATTTAGTCACCAAATACAGCATAACCCAAGCTGTCAAAGACAAGACGAAAAATTGATCTATTGATAAGATAAAACTTATCATGCAAGCAGGCACATTCAACAAGCGGAATCGTTGCAGTCGGACGCAGCCGACTGCGGTATAAACCAGTATTAAAACCGTTAAAAAGAAGCCTGATTGCGAAGGGGTACGAATGCGGCAGGGGTGTACGCTGCCTTAAAGATTCTCCACTCCACTATACCACTTTTGGCTCGGCTGCCGATTACAACTGCATATACTTTTTATGAAATTGTAATGCAGCTTGTGGGCGGTCTGTCCATAAGCTGCCTTCCCCACAATACAGTACGTACAATTCATACATGTACAAATATAGAATTAATTATGAATAAATATAATATCCACTATAACAGGCTTAGCATTCACATAAATATGGTTATGAAGGTTAACAGAATAAGCATAGCGTAAGATAACATAAGGGCCGAGCGGCGAGACCAGCGTAAGAAGAGCGTAGGTCGTGCGCGCGCTCGCGACACTCGATCCAAATGTCGCGATCCACGATCAAAGCGTCGCCACCCACAAAAGAAGAAAAGGCGCTCAGGCCGAGCGCGAGACCGGCAAGGGAGTCGATTGCAAGAATTAGAAGTGCGTAGAAGCGGCGCGGAAGACTCGGAAAGTATAAATGAAAGTCGCGGCGATCCGAAAGTTTGCAAGCGGGATAAAACAGCCTTTGAAAAGAAGGAGAAGACGAATCATCGCAGTAAGATCCCCCCTGGATAGACATGTACTTAAACATAAGCATTTTAATTAGATATGTGAGTATGAGTAACTGCCGGAGGCAAAGTTTTGCTGATTTCAAGCGGCATAACCATATAACACGTGTGTCTCTATTCTGGCTTGAGAGGCATTGAAGAAACATACATACGTACACGGGTGCGCATAATTGCGCGCGGCCGGTACATAAACTTGTACATACACGCGTAAAAAAAGGACTGTGCGAATTCTCGCGTCATTGGCACATCTCAAATTGCAAGAGTAGCATCTGAGTGATTGGCGGTACCTGTCCTGTGGTTCACCCTCTACGCTTCCGGAATCACCCAGAGGAACCATAATCTGTGCTATTGGTGGTATCTACCCTGTGGTTCACCATGTACGTTTCAACCCAGGTGTAACAGGTGTAACTTGCCTCCAATTCGCGAATACGTTTCAGAAAAAACAAGTTTTTTCTTGTGACGTAACCTTGGCCAGACTGAGATCTGTACCCTGGCATAAAATCACTACTTTACACACTTATGAAGTAATAATTTAAAAAATTTACCAAAACAATAATTTATTTATATAAAAAGCTATGCTCAACTTAATGGTGTTTTTGATATGACAGAAGATAAAATTGAAATGTCTTTTATATTATATATCAAGTCAAAGCAAAATAACCCATGCAAAATAAAGTATTTCTTAGACCCCTTTTACACGATGAAGTTTTTTTTTCATTCTGCTTTAAAACATCTTCGCAAATCTGGTCGCATTTACACGATAAAGTTTTTTCATGCAGCATTTTCTTCGATAAACATACGTCTTTGCCATCGATTGTATTATTCGTTAACATATAATTGGTTTAAGAAGTAACAAGTAAATAAAATGGATTCAGTGAACATTACTATTAATAATTTCTTAATCAAAACAATGCATTTACTATTGGCGCTAATATTTGCTTGTGCGATATTTCGTATCGATAACTTTATTATTCACATCAAACACTGTGCAACTCTGTGTTCACATGCAATCGGAATAAGGCATAGCAAAATGAGAAAAATAAATCATTGCTACAAAAGTCATGAAGCATTGCTTGCAGCTGTTACCCCTCTACTCCCTTTGCCTACAAACGAATGCTTCAGACGCAAAAACTTCATCGTGTAAAAGGGGTCTTACAAGCAGCAGCAACAATGTGTCACTACCTGTAAGTCTATGAATGCATATTTTTATGCCCACAAACAGCAACACAAGGAAATGTTATTACGAGCTAGCTTATTTGCTACTACATTATCAAGTTTGAAGTTCGATTCGTAAATAGAATTGAAATTATGTTATTAAACTATTATTAGTAATTTCTGACTTGTTAGTTAAGTGCCATCTAATCAAAATATACAATTATTACAAATATATTATTAAGGAAGGTTTACAATGTCAGCTTGGCTTGGAATGAAGCTTTTAAAAATCTGAAATGTACGCTGGTAGTTTACAATGTCAGCGTGAACAACATGTTCGAATTTTCGAAATTAAAAAACAGCTGTCTATGAGCTATGAAAAGCTGATGTTTCTTTAATGTTTGTGTCCAAAATTTATAAAGTGAATCAAAATGGAGAAACAAGTAAATCAAAAAAATTTGAAGACATGCTTTTATACGCTTTCTTAAAAAAGTTTATATAATAAAAAAAAAAAACAGAAAAAACGTATGTCTCGGTCGTAGATCGAACGTACGATCTTCGGCCTGTGAAGCGGCAGTCTTCTCACATTGCCACCAAAGCTCGTCAATTTTATGTAGGTACTTGAAAGTGCACGACAGCAACAACAATTGATAGTACGATATGGTCAATTTGTATGGTGGCTATGTCGAAGAATGGTCCGAGCGGGATGAAATTTCATAGTGAACAAATCCGACATGATCTAAGCAATCTGTGAAAGTTTCATCAAGATCGGTTCAGCAGGTTGGCCGGAAATCGGAAAGACGGACGGACGGACGGACGGAAATCAATTCCTGAGCTCGTCCTGATCATTTTGATATATAGTTTATGGGGTCTCCCATCATTCCTTTAAGGCGTTACAGATTCATGACAAACTCAATATACCCTGTTTCACATGTGTGAAGGGTATAATAATGAATATCATAGAAAAACAAATTGTGAAAATTGCGACAATTTTGTTGTTAATAATGAGCTACTACTTACTGCTGAGCAAAAACAAGTATACAAAAAGATGCTACATAGCTTTGAAGCAGAAAAAGGAGAAATCTATTTTTTAGATTCACATGGTGAAACAGGTTAAACGTATCTTTTAAATTTATTATTGGCAAAGGTATGGCAAAGTTAAATAAATTGCATTGGCCGTTGCTTCTTCCGGTATCGCAGCCATTTTACTAAATGGTGGTCGCACAGCGCATTCTACACTTAAGATTCCATTCAATTGTATTCATACAGGAACACTACATTGCTCAATTTCAAAGCAATGTACTTTGCTGCTGTGCTCAAAGATTGCAAGCTTATTTTTTGGGATGAGTGTACTATGGCCCATAGAGGTGATTTTAAAGCTGTAGATCGATCTTTGAAATGCATTCGAGATAGTGAATACCTAATGGGTGGCAGAACTGTTCTCTTAGCTGATGATTTTCGACAAACTCTTCCAGTGATCCCCAGAGGAACAAGAGCGGATGAAATAAATGCGTGCTTAAAGTCTTCAATTTTGTGGCCCAAAATACAGAACAATGCATTTACGAAAAATATGCGAGTGCACTTAAAAGGTGATAGCATAGCTGGTGAATTTGCAGAAATGCTTCTTCAAATAGGAAGTGGGTTATTTCCAACCCATGATGGCAAAAAAACTTTACCATCAACTTTGTGTCATGTTGTGAAAAGTATTGAAGAGCTAACTCTAAAAATATTTCCGGATATTACAAATATCTCTAAAAAATCACTCGAATGGTTTTCAGAACGTGCTATTTTGACTGCGAGAAATGACCATGAATTGAAAATAAATGAGTTTTTATTAAAATCATTTCAAAGTGAAGAAATGACATGTAACTCTATTGATTCTGTGACTGAAATCGAAGATGCAGTTCATTACCCCGTCGAGTTTCTTAATTCATTAAATCCGGCTGGCCTGCCTCAACATAAATTAACTTTAAAGATTGGTTCACCTGTAATGTTGATTCGCAACAACTTGAAGCCGCCCAAACTGTGCAATGGTACAAGGTTACAAGTTAAAGTCCTTCATAAGAATGTTGTCGAAGCAATGGTCTTTACTGGCAATGGTATAGGGGAAACGGTTTTTATACCGAGAATTCCGTTAATACCTTCTGATTCTGAATTGCCAATTCAAAATAAAAAATTGCAAGTTCCTTTAAAAGTTTGCTTTGCCCTAACAATAAATAAATCACAGGGACAAACTCTTAAATTAGCCGGACAAGACTTAAGACACGATTGTTTTTCTCATGGCCAATTTTATGTAGCCTGCTCAAGATTCAGTTCACCAAAAAGTTTATTTGTATAAGCACCTGACGGAAAAACAAATAATGTCGTTTAAAAAGATCATAAAAGTTGTTAATAATTGCAAATTAAATTTAGTAAGTGGATAAGGCGTACTGGGGAAACCACAATAAAAAGCAAGTGTAAACGTTGCAGTCGGACGCAACCGACTGCGATATACTTGTTACTAGTATTAAAACCGGTAAAAAGAGGCCTGATTGCTACGGGGTACGGATGCGGCAGGGGTGTACGCTGCCTTAAAGATTATCCGATGCAGATGGGTATGCCACCAGCTATTTTCCTTCCAAATTTGGTGACTCTAGCTCAAAGTTTGTAAATTTTGGGATAGGGAGGGCTGGGGTGGTATGGGTGGTTGTGGCATCAAAATTTTTGATGCAGATCTTTGTGGAATGTCAATTGCCATCTTCTTACCAAATTTGGTGACTCTGGCTCGAAGTTTGTAAAAGGTAGGGAAAGGGAGGCTGGGGTGGTATGGGTAGGCGTGGATCTCAAATTTTTGATGCAGATCTTTGTGGAATGTCAAATACTATCTTCATACCAAATTTGGTGACTCTAGCTCAAAGTTTGTAAAAGGTGTGGAAAGGAGGGCTGGGGGTGGTATGGGCGGGCGTGGCATCCAAATTTTTCCTGCAGATCTATGTGGGATGTCAATTGCTATCTTCATACCGAATTTGGTGACTCTAGCTCGAAGTTTGTAAAAGTTGTGGAAAGGGGGGTGGAATGGGTGGGCTTGGCTCCAAAACTTTGATGCAGTTTTTTGTGGGTCGTTACCAGCTATCTTCGTACAAATTTGGTGGCTCTAGCTCCGCATCTGTGGAAGATACACTCATTCCCGTTTTTGACGAAGCGTTGGGGTGGATGGGGGTGGCTAGGGCAGTAGTGGTGGGCGTGGCATCCAAACTTTTGATGCAGTTTTTGGAAAGTCATCATCACCTTTTTTGGCACCAAATTTGGTGGCTTCATCTCAAAAACTGTGGGAGATATAGGCTTTTTTGACTTTAAAATGCGGGGGAGCTGGGGGCGGAATGGGTGGGCGTAGCTCCAAAATTTTTGATGCAGTTTTTTGGGGATTGCTAGTAGCTATATTCTTATTGAACTTGGAGGTTCTAGCTGTAAGGATGTGCGAAATATGTGGATCTATCGTTTTTGAAATATCGAATTTGCCAGCCTCCAGTTATCGTAGAACCCCAATCTTGGAACTTTAATTTACTATCCCATAGATAAAGAGAAAAAAAGAAAAAAAGTTTCCAGTCTCTAGCTAAAAGGGTGTGGAAAAAACTTGCAATCATACGGACGGACAGACGGGCAGACACCATGACGGACATTGCACAAACCCAATATACTCTTTACCTTCGGTAACGAGTATAATGACTCGCAATTTTCTCTACCTCAATGGTGGCGTGGAAAAGAGAATATTAAATACTTTGCTTTAATATGTTGTTAAATATTTTCTAACTTATTTATTTTGTACACAGAGAAAAAAAAATAAGAACAAATGTTCTTAATTAATTAATAATGTATCAAAATTGGGAGAGCCGGGCAGTTTGGATGACCCAAACCGAAAAACACTGAACGGCTCAAAAACCAAATGGTACCTCAGGTACCTGCAGCAGGGACTACCCCCTGCTGAGGCACTGCGCATGGCAACGGCTGGAAGAGACTCGGTGAGCCAGGTACGGGGACCAGCCCCCAAACGCCTGAGCAGTAATCTGACGCCACCCACTGCCACCCCCAAGAGGGCGTGCCCAGAGGAGCGTCCCAGCACGTCGGCATCCGCCGTAGCAACAGAAGTGAGGTCTTCCTCTCCATTGTCCACCGAGACTCGCATATCGTATGCAGCGATTGCAAAAAAAGTCAAGGTGGCCGTGTTACCTGTGGAATACCCGCAGGCAATGCTCAGCCATGGGGACTTGTCCGCATTGGAGGAGGCCATCCTGGATGAGGTTATCCTCACAGGATGGGACACCGCGGTCGCGTTCGCGGGCATTCATTTCCGGGTTGGCTACCTGGTCATTGAATGTTCCGACGATCACTCAGCGGAGTGGCTGAGGACCGTGGTGTCAAGACTGCAGTCGTGGAAAGGGGCTCCACTGCACTGCAAGGTGGGTGATGATATTCCATCACCCCACAACATCACCATCTTCTGCCCAAGAAGCGCGGATCGGTCAACCGAATCCTTGTTGGTTCTGCTGAGGAACCAGAACAGGATCGAAACCGACTCGTGGAAGGTGTTGTCAAGGAGGACGGAAGGCGGAGGTGCGCTATTGGTGATAGGCATCGATGAGGCATCCAAGGACGCGATAGTGGCGAGAGGCCACCAAGTTTCATTCCGCTACGCGACCATCCCCGTTAGCGGTCTGAAGAAGAAGAGTGTTGGCGCAAGGACTACCCCTGCCCAAACGACAGTCCCGGGAGCTGCAGGCTCGGCCCCCACACCTCCCACCGCCACTGTTCCGAGTGCTCATCTGGCAGATGTCTCTGATTTATCAGAGGATCTGGCCGAGGATGAGGACCTGGCGGAGATGACGCTCGGTCCAGCAGAGCTGGAAGGGATGGATGATGAGGTGCCGATGTCCTCGCAAGAGCTCGCTGAGGAGCTTGAAACGGCAGAAGCTGACGTCACCATGACGGGCAGCGGTGATGTGGGCAGCTCCCAACCTACATCACCAGGAGCTGGAGCGGCGGATGAGTGATGGTGACATCAAACGTCACCGTCACTGGTCTAGCCCAGATAAACCTCCATCGGGCTAAGGCAGCCTCTGCTGTCTTGGCCAGGATGTTTATCACCCAACATCTTGGGCTAGCCCTGGTACAGGAGCCATGGGTAAACAAGGCCTGTACACCGCTGACTCAAAGGTAATCTGGGATCAAAGAGATCCTACACCTAGAGCATGCATTATGGTAAGGAAATGTATTAATTTTACTGTTCTTTCAGAATTCCTCACTAGGGACTGCGTACCTATTGCCGTAAGGGCAATTGGAAACGCCCCCCCTATTGTGGTGGCATCTGCCTATTTTGCTGGTGATGTGGACTGCCCGCCACCGGAAATAGAAAAGCTGATGGACCACTGCAGGAGAGAGAAGCTGCCGGTTATAATCGGCTGCGATGCCAATGCGCACCACTCCATATGGGGCAGCACGGACATCAACAAAAGGGGTGAGTGTCTTACCAACTTTATATTCAAGTATAACTTAGAAATTGGTAATGTCGGATCGACACCGACATTTGTAACTAGAATTAGAGAAGAGGTATTAGACATTACTCTGATTAGTCGGTCTCTTAGGCCACATTTCAGAGAATGGCATGTCTCTTCAGAAGAATCCATGTCCGATCACAGGATTATCCTATTCAAACTTAAGGTTAATACGGATAGTAGTATACCAACTCGTAACCCCAGGAAAACGAACTGGGAAAAATTTAGGTCTACCCTAGAACTTAACCTAGCCACTGAAAACTCTGGAATACCCAGATGCACGGGTGCGCTAGAAAGAGTTGTTAGAAATCTAAATAGTAGCATTAAAGATGCATATGAAGAAAGCTGCCCACTAGGGAAAACGCGTAAAGAAAAAGATGCCCCATGGTGGAATGACGGTCTTGAGAGACTGCGTATCACCACACGTCATCTCTTCAATAAAGCTAAGAGGGACGGGTCATAGGATACTTACCGCGAAAGCCTCACCTCCTACAGCAAGGAGATTAGGAAGGCCAAGCGCAGGAACTATAGGGACTTCTGCGAAAGCATAACAAGCACGAGTGATGGTGCCCGGCTCCATAGAGCATTATCAAAACGGGCGCCGGAGGCTAATTTAGCCTTGAAGCGTAAAGATAATACATATACGAGCACCAATATGCAAAGGTTAGAGCTTCTGTTTGAGACGCACTTCCCAGGAAGTATCCCCTGGCAACCGTGCGAATCGCTTGAAACAGGAGGTCAACACAGACCAACGGCCATTGACTGGGCATGTGCCAAGTCGGTGGTCACAGTGGAGAAAATAAAATGGGCAATTGGAACCTTCCAGCCTTACAAATCTCCTGGTCTAGATTGCATATCACCGGTATTCCTTCAGCAGGGACAGGGAATACTCCTACCCACTCTAAGGAAAATCCTGGTCAGTGGCCTAGCACTTGGTCATATACTAAGCACTTGGAGTAGAGCTAGGGTGGTCTTCATCCCCAAGATAGGGAAGACAGATACCACCAACCCAAAGTCCTTCAGACCCATCAGCTTGACATCGTTTTTGTTGAAAACGTTGGAAAAACTGGTGGATTATAACATTAGGAGTACTCTGCTTACACAGAGTCCACTGCAGGCAACGCAGCATGCATACAGAACAGGCAGATCTACGGATACTCCTGTATGAGCTGCACCGTACTCTGCGGGCGGCAGTAGTAAACAAAGAAGTAGCAGTTTGTGCATTTTTAGACATTGAAGGTGCTTTCGATAACACATCATATGATGCTGTCAAAGCTACCTTGAATAGAAGAGGGCTGGACAGTACAACTAGTAGATGGATTTCATCCTTACAAGGGTCCAGACAGCCTACGGCATCTATACAAGATAGTACCGTAACAGTAACAACCACAAGGGGCTGTCCTCAAGGGGGGTTTTATCACCCCTCTAATGGAGTATACTAGTAGACGAACTATTAAGTAGACTTGCGAACAGAGGTATTCAATGTCAAGGCTATGAAGAAACTCTTTGTGATAATGTTCAACTGGGACTTAGGATTACGCATGATTGGTGTAGGGAGGTTGGTCTCAACTTAAACCCTACTAAAACAATCATCGTTCCGTTCACCAGAAGATACAAGCTACAAAGGATGAGGGAGATTAGGCTCGCGGGGAGTCCAATAGAAACAAGCAAGGAAGTTAAGTACCTTGGGGTCGACAGTAAATTAAACTTTGGCACCCATGTTCAGAATACGATCGCAAAGTGCTGCAGAGCGCTGTATACGTGTCGTAGCATAGCCGGGAAGTCATGGGGAACATCGCAAAAATAATAAGATGGCTATACCTTATGGTAGTAAGGCCCATGCTCACGTATGGAGTGATTGCATGGGGGGATAAGGCACAGCAAATCACTGTGCAGAAGCAGCTTCAAAAGCTACAAAGAATGGCATGTGTAGGAATCACGGGAGCGATGAGGACCTGTCCCACATCAGCGCTTGAGGTTCTATTGGAGATAACGCCACTCCATCACACAATTAGGCTGCAACAAAAGGCAACCCTCTTAAGAATGTCCGGTGAAGGAGCTGGGAGAGGACACATTCTTAGTCGAGTAGAGGCAGATATGCTATCGGGTGAACTTCCCCTTCTGGCACAGCCAAGGGATGAAATGAAAATCGAACACATGTTCGGTCAAAAGTTTCAAGTTCACCTCCGTAATAAAAAGGAGTGGACATCTCCGGAAGAGGTCCACAACATGAAGCCACACACCATAAAATGGTACACCAATGGATCCCTAACGCAACAAGGCTCCGGTCTTGGTGTGGTAGGCCCTCGGCTAATGTACCACGAGCCCCTAGGTATGCACACCAGCATATTCCAAGCTGAGGTATGTGCAATCGGGAGGTGTGTGGACTTTAATCTAAAGCGTAACTATCGGAATAGGGATATAGCCATCCTATCCGATAGTCAAGCAGCAATAATGGCACTTAGTAAGACCGAAATCAGGTCAAAGGTAGTTCGTGAGGTACGAACCAAGCTAGACACTCTGGGATCACAAAATAGGCTTGCCCTAAGATGGGTCCCTGGACATGTCGAAATAGCGGGGAACGAAGAGGCAGACAAGCAAGCAAGACTGGGGGCAGCGACACCCCTAATAGGACCCGAGCCGTACTGTGGTATAGGAAGAAGCACAATACGGCAAGAGCTTAGGAATGAAGAGAGACTTCTGCGAAGAACGAGCTGGGCAAGGACACCAGGACTCAGACAAGCAAAGATTCTCTTGGGTAGCTATAACCTCAAACGGTTTAAGCAAGTAATATCAATGTTTGAAAATAGACTCAGGATACTCACCGGTCTCTTGAAAGGACATTGTAGACTACGAGGTCACCTCGCAAAGCTAGGTATAGTCAGCAGCGAGATTTGCAGATTCTGCGAAATGGAAGGAGAATCCTCCTTGCACATTATAGCAGAATGCGTAGCCTAAGTAAGGAAAAGAAGTAGTTTTCTAGGAAAACATATTGTGCAACTTAGCGATTTAGAAACCATCGACCCAACAAAGGTACTTGCTTTTATGCAACACCTGGGCCTGATGGAAAAGCTATAGGCCAAGGAGGGGGCACAATAGATCTATTTGGTCACAGTGTATTTACCCCCAATATAATAATAATAATCTTAATTATTCAGAATTTTCGTTCATGGTTTGTTGGTATTAAAATACGAACGGCGTTCTTATAACATGTTCATAATTTTGATTTTGTTCTTAAATTATGAACAGACGTTCTTGATTTATGAACCGTGTGTTGATATTGGTCCATTATAAGAACATTGGTTCTTAATTTGGTACAAATGGAACCAATTTCGTTCTATTTGTACCAAGTTAAGAACACTGTTCATAAAATATGAACGCATTTACCACCCGAAGCTGAGCCGAAGTTTGATTGGTTAACATTAAACTTTACTGCGAACGAAATTAGTTCGGCAACGGCGCAATAGCTATGGCGTGTTTGTGGTAATCGGGAGGTCTCAGGTTCGAATCTCGGCAAAGGCATCGAAGTTTCATTATCGGTAAGAATAAACATATGAAATTAATTTATATTTAAAATATTTCTCTAGCATATTAAAGGTATTTGGTAAAGTTATTAAATATTAACAAAAAACACCTGTACAGTGAAATATTTAAAATGTCTCCCCACAGCCGCAATAAGTTTAATAACAATATTATAGTAGCTTATACTTGAATTACACACCAATTAGCGTTATGATACTGATTTCAAAGTGTTATAAAAATTAAAATTTTTTTAAAATAACAACCAATTCTACTCCAAATTCAAGCACAAATTGTTCTTAAATTAAGAACCAATGTTATCATATTAAGAACGGTTTCAAGAACATGTCGTTCTTTTCGGTCTTAAAAACTCCTTTCTTAATTTAAGAAAACCGTTCTCATATCAAGAAAATCAGTGCTTAGGCAGTTATTGTCAACGGATGTTCTTGATTTTGCGCTAGCGAGAACGGATTTTTTTCTCTGTGTATCTATCTTCTATTGCTAAAAATTATATAAGCTATCGGCGCAGCGAAGTAAGCGGGGCACTTACTAGTTTTTATATATATAGATAGAAGATAGATAATTGATAACAATTAAGTCTTAAATTTCAAAACTTACAACTTGTTATAAAAACTTTGGCATAATATTGATTATTCGTAAAAATTTCTTCGAAATTGCTTGAAAAATAAGGAAGATTTTAGTTAACTGTGCTGAGGTTCAGTTTTCTCGACTAGAGCATTCTTACTTATAAATCATACAACTTACCGTGACACCACACGCGGCAACCAATCACCGCCACAGTATTTGGCCAGCACAGCATCATTAGTCGAGCTTCCATCGTAGAATATTAAATGATCGCGTTCGCCAGTACAGTCGGACCAGGCGCGTATAGAGCGTGAGGTTTTATTGAAGCTGGCAATCGAGCTGCAAGTGTTAAAACTCATTCCATTAGAACAATTGAATAAAGGCGAAAGAAATCAATTTAGAACTGCTTATAAATCTTATAACTGTAATACCAGCTAAAAACAGCTTGTAAAGAGACAGCTTACAAAAGAAGAAATGGGTACTGCAAAGGGTGGGCTGCGACGTTGGAAGGTTATACAACAAAACGAAGTGCTTTGTTTTTGCTGCAAAAACTGGTTACTCTAACAACAGCCGTCATGTTGTCCGCGCGTATGATCTTTTACACCCTTAAAGCAACAGACTTAAAGCTTTGTAAATACCTCGTTCCAAGGTGGCAAGATTGGAGCGCTTAGCACACTGACTGGGAAATCGAAAACAAATAAAATACATTTATGTATTTTCTATAGCTTAGCCACCAAATTTGATGGGAAGAAAAGTGGATCTGTATCAAAAATTCTGATGCCAAGCCCACCTCTGTCGCCCTCGGCCTTGGTCCACCGCTTTTTATGAACAGGGTCGTTAATACAGCAGGGAATAATACGGAAGATAAGCAAGCAAGACTGGGGAAAGAGACACTCCTAATAGGGCCCGAGACGTACTGTGGCGTAGGGAGAAGTACAATACGAAACGAACTAAGAAACGAAGAAAGACTCTTGCGGCAAACCAGCTGAGAAACAAGGACACCGGGACTAAGGCGAACCAAATTCTGCTTGGGTAGTTACAATCCTCGGCTGCGTCGACCTTGAGCCTTCAGCCTATGTTAGATCACACGGGCGCATAGGTTAACCGTAGAATACGTCTGTCCTTGTGCAACAAAAATGATGAAAGTAAACATAGTATTAATATGATTTGAACTATATAAATATATTGATCATATAAAACAAAACCATATGCACATGCTATCCGCTATCGCAATCGCTCACACTTATTGCTTACATCACAAATAGTACGCACGTTTTTATACTCGATACCGAAGGTAAAGAGTATATTGAGTTTGTGCAATGTCCGTCATGGTGTCTGTCCGTCTGTCCGTCTGTCCGTCTGTATGAACGCAACTTTTTTCCACACCCTTCAAGCTAGAGACTTGAAACTTTCCAAATCTCTTTATCTATGGGATAGTAAATTAAAGTGTCAAGATGGGGGTTCTACGATAACTGGGGGGCTGGCAAATCGATAAATTCGATAACTCAAAACCGATAAATCCACATATTTCGCACATCCTTACAGCTAGAAGTACCAAATTTGGTAAGAAGATAGCTACTAGCAACCCCCAAAAAACTGCATCAAAAATTTTGGAGCCACACCCCCCCCTTTCCGCCCCCCGCCCCCCCGCATTTTAAAGTCAAAAAAGCCTATATCTCCCACAGTTTTTGAGCTATAGCCACCAAATTTGGTGCCAAGATAGGTGATGATGACCCCCAAAAACTGCATCAAAAGTTTGGATGCCACGCCCACCGATACTGCCCTAGCCGCCCCCATCCACCCCAACGCTTCGTCAAAAACGGGAATGCGTTTATCTTCCAGAGTTGCGGAGCTAGAGCCTCCAAAGTTGGTGGGAAGATAGCTGGTAACGACCCCCAAAAAACTGCATCAAAGTTTTGGAGCCACGCCCACCCATTCCGCCCCCAGCCTACCCGCATTTTGAAATCAGAAATGGCTATATCTCCCACAGTTTTTGAGCTAGAGCCACCAAATTTGGTGCCAAGATAGGTGATGATGACCCCCTAAAAACTGCATCAAAAGTTTGGATGCCACGCCCACCAATACTGCCCTAGCCGGCCCCATCCACCCAAACGCTTCGTCAAAAACGGGAATGCGTGTATCTTCCAGAGTTGTGGAGCTAGAGCCAGCAAATTTGGTAGGAAGATAGCTGGCAACGACCCCCAAAAATTTGCATCAAAGTTTTGGAGCCACGCCCTCCATTTCGCCCCCCTTTCCCCACTTTTTACAATTTTCGAGCTAGAGTCACAAAAATTGGTATGAAGATAGCAATTGACATTTTACAAAGATCTGCATCAAAAATTTGGATGCCACGCCCACCCATACCGCCCCCAGCCCCCCTTTCCCCACCTTTTACAAATTTCGAGCTAGAGTCACAAAATTTGGTATGAAGATAGCACTTGACATTTTACAAAGATCTGCATCAAAAATTTTGATGCCAAGCCCACCCTTACCGCCCCCAGCCCCCCTTTCCCCACCTTTTACAAATTTCGAGCTAGAGTCACCAAATTTGGTATGAAGATAGCAAATGACATTCCACAAAGATCTGCATCACAAATTTGGATGTCACGCCTACCCTTACCGGCCCCAGCCCCCCTTTCCGCACCTTTTACAAACTTCGAGCTAGAGTCACCAAATTTGGTATGAAGATAACAATTGACATTCCACAAAGATCTGCATCAAAAATTTGGATGCCACGCCCACCCAAACCTCCCCCAGCCCCCCCTTACCCCACCTTTTACAAATTTTGAGCTAGAGTCACCAAATTTGGTATGAAGATAGCAATTGACATTTCAGAAAGATCTGCAACAAAAATTTTGATGCCACAACTACCCATAACGCCCCAGCCCCCCCTTTCCCTACCTTTTACAAACTTTGAGCTAGAGTCACCAAAATTTGGTATGAAGATAGCCGGTGGCATCCCCATCTGCATCGGAGAATCTTTAAGGCAGCGTAAACCCCTGCCGCATCCGTACCCCTTTGCATTCAGGCCTCTTTTTACCGGTTTTAATTCTGGTATCGAGTATGCCGAAGTCGGTTGCGTCCGACTGCAACGTTTCCACTTGTTTTCTATTTATTTTGCAAATTTTTTCTTAAATATTTGCGCTTTTTAGGAGGTATTTTATTAAATTTTTATTCTTTGAAAACAAACATATGTATATATATTTTGTATTCATCCATGCAAAAATGTCTGATAGCTACTGCTATCGGTAGCCGCTTCTGCCCTCAATAGTGACAGCGATAGTATAAGCCATCGACTGTCTGATAGTTCCATCGATTGTTTGCTGAGCTGGCAACGACCCCCAAAGTTTTGGAGCCACGCCCACCCATTCCGCCCCACTTTCCTCACCTTTTACAAACTTCGAGCTAGAGTCACCAAATTTGGTATGAAGATAGCAAATGTCATTCCACATAGATCTGCAGCAAAAATTTGAATGCCAAGCCCAACCATACCGCCCCCAGCCCCCCTTTATGAAGATAGCAATTGACATTTCACAAAGATCTGCATCAAAAATTTTGATGCCACAACTACCCATACCGCCCCCAGCCCCCCTTTCCACACCTTTTACAAACTTTGAGCTAGAGTCACCAAATTTGGAAGGAATATAGCATATAGAATATATATGGTGGCATCCCCATCTGCATCGGAGAATCTTTAAGGCAGCGTACACCCCTGCCGCATCCGTACCCCTTTGCAATCAGGCCTCTTTTTACCGGTTTTAATACTGGTATCGAGTATGCCGCAGTCGGTTGCGTCCGACTTCAACGTTTCCACTTGTTTTTCTTCAGCTTTTACTGCACCGCAGAATCACCGTAGAACAACCGCACAAATAAAATGATCCGGTATAATGTCTGTACTGCCAAGACTACTGCCATACCAAGCCATACTGTACTCTTCGTTCGGTATGTGCAGTTTGTGGTGAAATGCATAGCTCCGCAAAATGCCCCGCAAGCAGAGATGAAACCAGCAAAAAAATGTGTGACAACTCATAAACCAACTAGAAGGTTGCCCACTTTATGAGGAACATAAAACGCAACCATCAGCGCCTTATCACTGTACGCTCACAAAACGCACCGATTACCTTCACATCATCGAAAAAAAACCCAGACGTCATCTTTTCGTCAGCAGCCAGATCCTCACTTGGCCCCGAATTCGCAACCAAAAACGCAATTTACGCAAGCGCTTTAAGATCTAGACTGGCTCGTCTTGCCTCTAACACAAACAAAACAAGTAAGAAGGCTCTAGTCGGGAGAGCCCGACTAGAAGATACCCTGAACCCAGTTGCAAAAGATAAATTAAATTTATATAAGACTTTGGTATACTGACTTAACTTCAATCGATTAAATTCGATATCTCCGGTGTTTCTTAACCGATTTGGACGAAATTTTCAGAGAAGATCTATCGTTACCCATTCTTTCAACCCTCATTTTTACATTTTCCAAATTCGATATTTTTTTGTTATCGATCGCATGTGTATATCGGAAACCAGAATAGTTATCGATAATTTGAAGCAAACTTGTTCTGCTCATGGTATAGGAGAACTTATATCCCAAATCTGAAGTCTCTAGCTCTTGTAGTCTCTGAGATCCACGCGTTCATACAGACAGACATACAGACAGACGGACAGACGGACAGACGGACATGGCTATATCGACTCGGCTATTGATGCTGATCAAGAATATATATACTTTATAGGTTCGAAGATGCTTCCTTCTGCCAGTTACATACTTTTGCACAAAACCATTATACCCTTATTTACCCATTTTATGGGTTAAGGGTATAAAAAGTGAGCACATGCGCTGTACAGGACAACAAGCCACCAGAGCAGCAACAAAGCAAGCTCGAAGCACTCACATTTGCCCTGCAGCACAAGATTTTTTGCGTAATCAAAATCTTTTTATACAAATGCTTGTATCACAACATTAAAAATAATCAAAGGCTTCGCGACGAATATCTTCGTGGAACGCTTATGGCGTTTCATAGCAAAAATTTGAGTTAACTGAATTTCTACTCTACAAGAACATCGACGTAATTTTACTTTCCGAAACACACCTTTCAAACGAATATAATTTTAATATAACAGGATATTTATTCTACGGTACAAATCACCCCGAATTTAAGGCACACGGTAGAACAGGTATTTTGATCAGAAGGCGTCTCAAGCACAACAACTATAAAGATTTTGCTGAAAACTATCTACAGGCAACATTTTTCAAAATATTTCTGGACAGTGGTAACCAACTCACTTTAGCCGCTGTATACTGCCCCCCGCATTATACCATACCTGAAAACCAATTTATTGAATTCTTCTACTCACTAGAGAATCCATAAATCGACCCGGTAAGTTAACTTCACAAAAGTTAACTTCACAAAAGACAAACTGGCTCAAATACAAAAATATAAAACCTCACACATTAAGATTAAGCCACGTCTCGAAGTTTTTTCAACACTCTGGAATTCGTCTTCGTCGCCGTAGCTCGCCCCTCGACGCTTCAAATAGTAGTACAGTACAGTAGTAGTAGTACACAGCCAAAAGAAGACAAATCTAAGCAGCGCTTACGACGAGACTGGCAATCGAACATTGTTACATTGATAAATTATCAACCACGACTACGAAAAACTCACCGTGGAGAGCTCACACAACTCTTCGTTCTGATAGAAACAGTATGGCCTATAAGAAACTTCGCAGATGGCTGAGCCCGCAGCGCCCCTTAAAATAGTGTTTCAAATTAATCCTGCAACAAATACGTTTGCACTACCGACCTCATCAAACGATTCTCAGCTTCAACATGAGCCAATCAAGTTTCGCCCGAATGAAATCGCATAGATATTTCAGGTGGTGACTTAATAACCCCAATAAAGATTAATGAGCTTCCTCACTGTGCGCTCTGCATTTTTCCCAGCTCTTCAATACACTTCACTACAATATTTCTGGTAGTTTCACAGGCATTCGACAAAGTTTGGTTGGAAGGTCTGATGCATAAGATCAAAACAATGCTCCCAAACAACGCACATAAACTGCTTAAGTCGTGCCTCTACGACAGTTTGCGGTGAGATGCAACATTGCAGATTCTGATGAGTACAGTTTTGAAGCTGGTATTCCACAAGGCAGCGTACTTTGACCAACACTAGACATGCTGTTCACTGCAGACATCCCAATAAGTAGCCGATTGACAACATCTACTTTTGCTGATGATACAGCTATTCTCAGCCGCTCCAGATGCCCAATACAAGCAACAGCGCAACTAGCCCTTCATCTGGTCAACGTGGACAAATGGATATCCGACTGGCGAATTAAGGTAAACGAACCAAAATGTAAGCAAGTAACTTACACCCTTAACAGGCAAGATTGTCAACTGCTCACGTTAAATTACACCGCACTTCTGAAAGCAAACGAAGTAACGTACCTGGGCGTACAATTAGACAGAAGACTTACATGGCGCCGACACATTGAAGCTAAAAGAACGCACCTCAAACTGATAGCTAATAGCCTTCATTGGCTAATCAATGCTTGCTCTTCCCATGGTCTGGACTACAAGATTCTGCTCTACAACTCTGTATTAAAACCAATCTGGACCTATGGCTACCAGTTATAGGGGAACGCTTGCAACAGCAGCATTGACATTTTCCAGAGAGCCCAGTCAAAAATCTAGAGAACCATCACCGTGGCACCGTTGAATGTTCGGAACGAAAACATCCATAAAAACTTAAACATCCCAACAGTCAAGAAGGAAACAGCGGAACAAAAAGTGAAATATTTAAGCAAGCTCTCATTGCACACTAATCATCTCGCAAGAAGTCTTACAAGCAGGGACGTAACAGTTATCGACCTTTTGAAAAAAAATCTTCTATAACAATTATATTTTGACTTTTTTCAGTATTGGTAAAGAATAACCATTATAATCGAGAAGAAAAAATTTTGGTCATATTTAACCATTATTCTGACCAAATTCTTATATTGGTCATATTTAACCATTATTCTGACCAAAAACTTATATTGGTCATATTTAACCATTATTCTGACCAAAAACTTATATTGGTCATATTTAACCATTATTCTGACCAAAAAATTATATTGGTCATATTTAACCATTATTCTGACCAAAAAATTATATTGGTCACCAAAGACTTTTATATATATATTTTTTTTTTTTTATTTAGCCAATACCTTTATATAAAACACTAGTAAGTGGCCCGCTTACTTCGGATAATTTAATAATTAGTTTAATAGTTTAAATAAATAAATTAGAAAATATTTCACAAAATATTTAAGCAAAATATTTAATAGTCTCTTTTCCACGCCACCATTAAGGTAGAGAATCAGGCGCGTCATTTTTTATTGTGGTTTCCCCAGTAGGCCTTATCCACTTATTGAATTTAATTTGCAATTATTAACAACTTTAAGAGCTTCTTTATAAACGACATTGGTTGTTTTTCCGTCAGGTGCTAATACAAATAAACTTTTTGGTTAACTGACTCTTGAGCAGGCTACATAAAATTGGCCATGAGAAAAACAATCGTGTCTTAAGTCTAGTCCGGCTAATTTAAGAGTTTGTCCCTGTGATTTATTTATTGTTAGGGCAAAGCAAACTTTTAAAGGAAATTGCAATCTTTTAAATTGAATTGGCAATTCAGAATCAGAAGATATTAATGGAATTCTCGGTATAAAAACCGTTTCCCCTATACCATTGCCAGTAAAGATAATTGCTTCGACAACATTCTTATGAAGGACTTTAACTTGCAATCTTGTACCATTGCACAGTTTGGGCGGCTTCAAGTTGCGAATCAACATTACAGGTGAACCAGTCTTTAAAGTTAATTTATGTTGAGGCAGGCCAGCCGGATTTAATGAATTAAGAAACTCGACGGGGTAATGAACTGCATCTTCGATTTCAGTCACAGAATCAATAGAGTTATATGTAATTTCTTCACTTTGAAATGATTTTAATAAAAACTCGTTTATTTCCAATGCATTGTCATTTCTCGCAGTCAAAATAGCACGTTCTGAAAACCATTCGAGTGAGTTTTGAGAGATATTTGTAATATCCGGAAATATTTTTAGAGTTAGCTCTTCAATACTTTTCACAACATGATACAAAGTTGATGGTAAAGTTATTTTGCCATCATGGGTTGGAAATAATCCATTTCCTATTTGAAGAAGCATTTCTGCAAATTCACCAGCTATGCTATCACCTTTTAAGTGCACTCGCATATTTTTCGTTAATGCATTGTTCTGTATTTTGGGCCACAAAATTGAAGACTTTAAGCACGCATTTATTTCATCTGCTTTTGTTCCTCTGGGGATCACTGGGAGAGTTTGTCGAAAATCACCAGCTAAGAGAACAGTTCTGCCACCTATAAGTATTCACTATTTCGAATGTCTTTCAAAGATCGATCTACAGCTTCAAAAGCACCTTTATGGCCCATAGTACACTCATCCCAAACAATAAGCTTGCAATCTTTGATCACAGCCGCAATATTAGATTGCTTTGAAATTGAGCAATGTGGTGTTCCTGTATGAATACAATTGAATGGAATCTTAAGTGTAGAATGCGCTGTGCGACCACCATTTAGTAAAATGGCTGCGATACCGGAAGAAGCAACGGCCAATGCAATTTTTTTACTTTGCCGTACCTTTGCCAATAATAAATTTAAAAGAAAAATTTTACATGTTCCACCAGGTGCAGATTTCTCCTTTTTCTGCTTCAACGCTATTTAGTATCTTTTCGTATACTTGTTTTTGCTCAGCAGTAAGGAGTAGCTCATTATTAACAACAAAATTGTCGCAATTTTCACAATTTGTTTTTCTATGATATTCAATATTATACCCTTCACACATGTGAAACAGGGTATATTGAGTTTGTCATGAATCTGTAACGCCTTAAAGGAATGTTGGGAGACCCCATAAACTATACATCAAAATGATCAGGACGAGCTCAGGAATTGATTTCCGTCCGTCCGTCCGTCCGTCTTTCCGATTTCCGGCCAACCTGCTGAACCGATCTTGATGAAACTTTCACAGATTGCTTAGATCATGTCGGATTTGTTCACTATGAAATTTCATCCCGCTCGGATCATTCTACGACATAGCCACCATACAAATTGACCATATCGTACTGTTTCAACACGATTTCCGGCCAAACTGCTGAACCGATCTTGATGAAACTTTCACAGATTGCTTAGATCATGTCGGATTTGTTCACTATGAAATTTCATCCCGCTCGGACCATTCTTCAACATAGCCACCATACAAATTGACCATATCGTACTATCAATTGTTGTTGCTGTCGTGCACTTTCAAGTACCTACATATAGCTCATTTGCTTCAAAAGTGGTATAACGCAAAAAATTGTCAAATTGTTGTTGTTGTTGTCGCACACGAACAAGTTAATGACGCTCAAGAGTAAAAATAGGAGAGAAAAAAAAATAAATTAATCCATGTGTGAAGGGTATCATAGTCTTGGCATAGCCAAAATTAACTATACCGCACTTGTTTTGAACAATTTCCTTGGATCTGATTGGTAGTAAAAGTCCATAATAAGTCTTCAATGTAAACAAGACATTTATTAAATACATTATTCACAATACTTTGATCAATATTTCTGTCTTGTGAAAAATGAAGGGCTCTTAAAATATCTTCTGAGAAACTCTTTTTATAAGTAATCCAAAGTTTAAGAGCATCCGAAATTTGACAAAATACTAACACTATTGCAAAAAGTTCTCTCAATTTTGTAGGATTTTGACATATGACAGCTTCGGCTATAGTTGAGTCCCAGTGCTTATCATCTGGTAATCCTAGTGGTTTACACGCCAATTGAAATGATGCGTATGCTATACCATTAACGGTTTTTAAATTTGAAAATGAAGTTGGGCCTTTTACAAAATGTAGTAAAAGTCTAAATAAAAACATTCTATATTATTGGGATGAATAGTGTAAACTCTTCCCAAAGCTGAATCTCTTTTAACTCCAGGAAAATTTGGCACATCATGCCCTCGTTTTCTTCTTTGAAATTCTTTATTGTTCCATGTAAAATACGATGGAACTTCACAATATAGAACACATTCTTGCAAACTCTTCACGTGTGCATAGCTCAAAGAAGGCTAGCAAAGTGGTTTTGGGTGTAGTGCTTAATCTGTCAAGTAATTGTTGCGGATTATTGGGGTTAAAATATATCCGTTGACCATTTTCTAAATGAACAGCACAGTGTGTAATAGCCGGAAAACGTGCATGTATGGGAAATGCAAGGATTCTCCATACCGCTTCTGAGCTACTTATATAACGGCCACTTTCGTACATATTAATTTCATTACGTTGGTCTTCAAGAGTAAATGATGCTTGATCATTGCCCTTGTTAACATATTTACAAATGTATTCAATAGACTTTACAGAACTACAATACTCAACATTTATGTGAGCTTCAAATGTTCTCAATAGTACACAGTTGTAAGGCACAACCCAACGATTATCTATGCAATTACCATTTATATTAAAATATACATTACCACCATCTTCTATCGCTCTTCTACGATACATTTCTTGAAGTAATTGTCGAGGAATCCTTTTGGTATATTTTCCATTTTTCATGCATGGCGATTTATTATTAAATGCACCGCAAGGACCATTAATCGTATTTGACTTAACAATGTTAATTAACAAAGGATCCTCATCTACGTTTGGTATTTCGGCACAGATAATTTTATCGATTTTATCTGGTCTTATTTTATTTTCTAACCAAAGTAGAATATGTATATGTGGTAAGCCCCGCTTTAGCCATTCCACAGAATACACGAAACATTGCACGCTTCCAAACAAAGAACCTTTTGTCAATAGTGACATTAAAGCTTTAACTTTTAAATGAAAAACTCGTGCTATAATATCGTGACGATCATGCGGTTTTTGACCCGGTAATAAAACACTTTTGATGTCATTCCATTGTGGATTGCATGTGACTGTTATGCAAAGATTTGTTCGCCCATATTGGCGAACATATGTCATAGCATCTTGAGTCTTTTCATGCATATATCGTGCAGAGCTTGTAAAAGAAGATGGTAAAATTACCATCTGACCAAGTTGAGCTGCGTCAACATCTTGTTGGCCTATTGCATCTTGTAGATGTATATACTTAGCTATCTGCTCTGAGTTTCGCTTGATTGTAGCGAATATAATTTAACCTTTCTGTTTCAATTTTAGCATACATATCAACTAAAAATTGACTATAAAGGGAACGACAATAAATTAAATGTTTTAACTCAGATTGACGAATCATTATTTTATAACTGTAAAAGCTTAACGCAGATATATTTTTTTGGTTCCTCCTTTTTTAATAATGAATACCATTCTTGTATATCCACTGAATAGCCATAAAAAAATAGCAAAGGGTTCTGTAAGGCATCGTATGATTGATGCACCTCACTTATACGATGTAATTTATAATTATGGCTTTCAATAATAATATTGCGCTTTTCAAATTGCTGACCAACAATAACTAAAGCTACTTCGCTTGATTGAGGTGCATTGTAAAGCCCTTTATGTGCACCAGCGGGTGTTCGATCAGCATGTATAACCAATTTATAGTCTTTGGTACTTGTTGGTATTTTATTGAGAGCCATTTTTAGATCTTTTACATAACGATTATGATGATGAAACATACATTGAAGATCCTTTACTACGCTTTAATCAACATTTGAAATATTTTTGCAACGTAGTTGAGCTTCCTTTTCATCATCACCAACAAAATAAATTTGAAGAAACTGCATTTCTTCATTTGGCAAAGGTCGTACACTACCAATTAAGTGATACACTTGTCCTTGGACTTTAAAGGTTGACCAACTTTCATTTATAGTTTTTGTACTTCCAAAAGAAGTCAAGTTTGATAAGCATTACAATGTTTGCATATCAAATTCATACTACCAAGTTGAGCAACTTTATCTGACTTGTAATTTATTTCAAAATCGAAGCGTAAGCCAGACATGGCTTTAACACTCCATGCACGCAAACGCCTTTCATGACGTGCATTAGGATTATTAGCCTGATGTCTTCTCACTGCAACTCTATGAGCTTCAGAATTATTAACCTGAAATCTTTTTGATGCTTCTATGGCATAGAATCTATGCGCTTATCCCTATTGATATATTAAAATGAAGTCAAGAAAAACTCACTTCTGCAAGTCATTTTAATGCACGGGTTCAGGGTATCTTTTAGTCGGGATTTCTCAACTAAAACCTTCTTACTTGTTTTCAGATTCGCTCATTCTCGTGTTGTGCTGACAGTCGGCAATTCAACACCTGCATCATGAATTGAGCGCTGCTGGTCCCAAATCCCAAGAGGCAGCTTAAAACTTGAACACGCTCACGCATCGCTCTTCATGTTCTGCGCTAGATGACAAATTATTTTTATACTCGATACCGAAGGTAAAGAGTATATTGGTTTTGTGCAATGTCCGTCATGGTGTCTGTCCGTCTGTCCGTCTGTCCGTCTGTCCGTCCGTATGGTTGCAAGTTTTTTCCACACCCTTCAAGCTAGAGACTTGAAACTTTCCAATTCTCTTTATCTATGGGATAGTAAATTAAAGTGTCAAGATGGGGGTTCTACGATAACTGGTGGGCTGGCAAATCGATAAATTCGATAACCCAAAACCGATAAATCCACATATTTCGCACATCCTTACAGCTAGAAGTACCAAATTTGGTAAGAAGATAGCTATTAGCAACCCCCAAAAAACTGCATCAATAATTTTGGAGCCACGCCCCCCATTCCGCCCCCAGCCCCCCGCATTTTAAAGTCAAAAAAGACTATATCTCCCACAGTTTTTGAGCTATAGCCACCAAATTTGGTGCCAAGTTAGGTGATGATGACCCCCTAAAAACTGCATCAAAAGTTTGGATACCACGCCCACCGATACTGCCCTAGCCGCCCCCATCCACCCCAACGCTTCGTCAAAAACGGGAATGCGTGTATCTTCCAGAGTTGTGGAGCTAGAGCCTCCAAATTTGGAGGGAAGATAGCTGCTAACGACCCCCAAAAAACTGCATCAAAGTTTTGGAGCCACGCCCACCCATTACGCCCCCAGCCCCTCCGCATTTTGAAATCAGAAATGGCTATATCTCCCACAGTTTTTGAGCTATAGCCACCAAATTTGGTGCCAAGATAGGTGATGATGACCCTCTAAAAACTGCACCAAAAGTTTGGATGCCACGCCCACCAATACGGCCCTAGCCGCCCCCATCCGCCCCAACGCTTCGTCAAAAACGGGAATGCGTGTATCTTCCAGAGTTGTGGAGCTAGAGACTCCAAATTTGGTGGGAAAATAGCTGTTAACGACCCCCAAAAAACTGCATCAAAGTTTTGGAGCCACGCCCTCCATTTAGCCCCCCTTTCCCCACTTTTTACAATTTTCGAGCTAGAGTCACCAAATTTGGTATGAAGATAGCAATTGACATTCCACAAAGATCTGCATCACAAATTTGGATGCCACGCCTACCCATACCGCCCCCAGCCCCCCTTGCCCCACTTTTTACAAACTTCGAGCTAGATTCACCAAATTTTGTATGTAGATAGCAATTGACATTCCACAAAGATCTGCATCACAAATTTGGATGCCACGCCCACCCATACCGCCCCCAGCCCCCTTTCCCCAATTTTTACAAACTTCGAGCTAGATTCACCAAATTTTGTATGTAGATAGCAATTGACATTCCACAAAGATCTGCATCACAAATTTGGATGCCACGCCCACCCATACCGCCCCCAGCCCCCCTTTCTCTACATTTTACAAACTTTGAGCTAGAGTCACCAAATTCGGAAGGAATATAGCTGGTGGCATCCCCATCTGCATCGGAGAATCTTTAAGGCAGCGTACACCCCTGCCGCATCCGTACCCCTTTGCAATCAGGCCTCTTTTTACCGGTTTTAATACTGGTATCGAGTATGCCGCAGTCGGTTGCGTCCGACTGCAACGTTTCCACTTGTTAAATCTCGCTCCGATCATGCGCCTTCGTTGTTGGCTATTTCGGTTAACGCTCTTATGTATGCGCGCGCTCTGCAAGTTAGACAAAGAGCGTAGTATCGCTACCTTCTTCGCACGCACTGAATCAACGCAAAACATATCTAAGAGGCTGCAGTTAAGTGAATTGCATATTGCCCTTAGCTTTAATTTAGTGTGTGTGCAGAGGAGGTAGGGTTATTAAACTTTATGATTGACATGCAAAACGCGCACATAAAATAGAGAGTGAACGTAAATGAGCGAGATTTCAAATTATCTGATTATCATTATGTGAACGCCCTTTGCTGGTCCGAAATTGCATATCAATAATGTTAGCGTGTTACGTTTTGTCTAAGTTATATAAGCAGCAAGCAGGCGAATCCACCTCCATAACATTTTCTGGTGTGGGAAATTTTTCTAGACGCACCAAGTTTTGTTATGTTGTTGTTGTTTTTATACTCGATACCGAAGGTAAAGAGTATATTGGTTTTGTGCAATGTCCGTCATGGTGTCTGTCCGTCTGTCCGTCCGTATGTATGCAAGTTTTTTCCACACCCTTCAAGCTAGAGACTTGAAACTTTCCAATTCTCTTTATCTATGGGATAGTAAATTAAAGTGTCAAGATGGGGGTTCTACGATAACTGGGGGGCTGGCAAATCGATAAATTCGATAACTCAAAACCGATAAATCCACATATTTCGCACATCCTTACAGCTATAACTACCAAATTTGGTGAGAAGATAGCTACTAGCAACCCCCAAAAAACTGCATCAAAAACTTTGGATCCACGCCCCCCATTCCGCCCCCAGCCCCCCCGCATTTTAAAGTCAAAAAAGACTATATCTCCCACAGTTTTTGAGCTATAGCCACCAAATTTGGTGCCAAGATAGGTGATGATGACCCCCTAAAAACTGCACCAAAAGTTTGGATGCCACGCCCACCGATACTGCCCTAGCCGCCCCCATCCACCCCAACGCTTCGTCAAAAACGGGAATGCGTGTATCTTCCAGAGTTGTGGAGCTAGAGCCTCCAAATTTGGTGGGAAGATAGCTGTTAACGACCCCCAAAAAACTGCATCAAAGTTTTGGAGTCACGCCCACCCATTACGCCCCCAGCCCCCCGCATTTTGAAATCAGAAATGGCTATATCTCCCACAGTTTTTGAGCTATAGCCACCAAATTTGGTGCCAAGATAGGTGATGATGACTCCCTAAAAACTGCATCAAAAGTTTGGATGCCACGCCCACCAATACTGCCTTAGCAACCCCCATCCACCCCAACGCTTCGTCAAAAACGGGAATGAGTGTATCTTCCAGAGTTGTGGAGCTAGAGCCACCAAATTTGGTAGGAAGATAGCTGGCAACGACCCCCAAAAATCTGCATCAAAGTTTTGGAGCCACGCCCTCCATTTCGCCCCCCTTTCCACACTTTTTACAATTTTCGAGCTACAGTCACCAAATTTGGTATGAAGATAGCAATTGACATTCCACAAAGATCTGCATCACAAATTTGGATGCCACGCCCACCCATACCGCCCCCAGCCCCCCTTTCCCCACTTATTACAAATTTCGAGCTAGAGTCACCAAATTTGGTATGAAGATAGCAGTTGATATTTCACAAAGATCTGCATCAAAAATTTTGATGCCACGCCCACCCATACCGCCCCCAGCCCCCCTTGCCCCACTTTTTACAAACTTCGAGCTAGAGTCACCAAATTTGGTATGTAGATAGCAATTGACATTTCACAAAATCTGCAACAAAAATTTTGATGCCACAACTACCCATACCGCCACCAGCCCCCCCCCCCCTCCCCACCTTTCCCTACATTTTACAAACTTTGAGCTAGAGTCACCAAATTTGGAAGGAATATAGCTGGTGGCATCCCCATCTGCATCGGAGAATCTTTAAGGCAGCGTACACCCCTGCCGCATCCGTACCCCTTTGCAATCAGGCCTCTTTTTACCGGTTTTAATACTGGTATCGAGTATGCCGCAGTCGGTTGCGTCCGACTGCAACGTTTCCATTTGTTTTTTTTTAATTCAATGACACCAACAAAAAGTAGCAGTGCGGGCCCAACAACAACACTTACAACAACAACAAACGCTACTTGGGTCGTAAATCAATTGTCAAAGGCATACAAACTTGAAAAAAAAAAAAAATTTGCACTGTGCGAAGTGATACATGTACATAATATTATGAAAATTATTTTCAAGCGCATTGTTCACTTAATTGTCTATGCACTTATTCATTAAGAAGCGGAAATCCGTTTCTTTTTTGCAAGTGTAAGAACCTTTTTTTATACTCGATACCGAAGGTAAAGAGTATATTGGTTTTGTGCAATGTCCGTCATGGTGTCTGTCCGTCTGTCCGTCTGTCTGTCTGTCCGTCTGTCCGTCTGTCCGTCCGTATGTATGCAAGTTTTTTCCACACCCTTCAAGCTAGAGACTTGAAACTTTCCAATTCTTTTTATCTATGGGATAGTAAATTAAAGTGTCAAGATGGGGGTTCTACGATAACTGGGGGGCTGGCAAATCGATAAATTCGATAACTCAAAACCGATAAATCCACATATTTTGCACATCCTTACAGCTAGAACTACCAAGTTTGGTAAGAAGATAGTTAATAGCAACCCCCAAAAAACTGCATCAAAGTTTTGGAGCCACGCCCCCCATTCCGCCCCCAGCCCCCCCGCATTTTGAAATCAGAAATGGCTATATCTCCCACAGTTTTTGAGCTAGAGCCACCAAATTTGGTGCCAAGATAGGTGATGATGACCCCCTAAAAACTGCATCAAAAGTTTGGATGCCACGCCCACCAATACTGCCCTAGCCGCCCCCATCCACCCCAACGCTTCGTCAAAAACGGGAATGCGTGTATCTTCCAGAGTTGTGGAGCTAGAGCCACCAAATTTGGTAGGAAGATAGCTGGCAACGACCCCCAAAAATTTGCATCAAAGTTTTGGAGCCACGCCCTCCATTTCGCCCCCCTTTCCCCACTTTTTACAATTTTCGAGCTAGAGTCACCAAATTTGGTATGAAGATAGCAATTGACATTTCAGAAAGATTTGCATCAAAAATTTGGATTCCACGCCCACCCATACCGCCCCCAGCCCCCATTTCCCCACTTTTTACAAATTTCGAGCTAGAGTCACTAAATTTGGTATGAAATAGCAATTGACATTTTACAAAGATCTGCATCAAAAATCTTATTACAAATTTCGAGCTAGAGTCACCAAATTTGGTATGAAGATAGCAATTGACATTCCACAAAGATCTGCATCAAAAATTTGGATGCCACGCCCACCCAAACCGCCCCCAGCCCCCCTTTCCCCACTTATTACAAATTTTGAGCTAGAGTCACCAAATTTGGTATGAAGATAGCAATTGACATTTCAGAAAGATTTGCAACAAAAATTTTGATGCCACAACTACCCATACCGCCCCAGCCCCCCCCCTTTCCCCACCTTTTACAAACTTTGAGCTAGAGTCACCAAATTTGGTATGAAGATAGCCGGTGGCATCCCCATCTGCATCGGAGAATCTTTAAGGCAGCGTACACCCCTGCCGCATCCGTACCCCTTTGCATTCAGGCCTCTTTTTACCGGTTTTAATTCTGGTATCGAGTATGCCGCAGTCGGTTGCGTCCGACTGCAACGTTTCCACTTGTTTATGACTTTTGCTTGTGCGACGCCAAGGCGTCACTAGAGTATTTTGATTTGCGCAAAATATTTAGTGCACTAATAACCAATGCTGAATGATATATGCAGCTGGCCCGCCGCTTGTCTTACAACAAAAGGGCTGCTAAGCGTAAGGGCAAAAACAAAAGCATCTGCACATGCTTTCCGCTTTCGCGCTCGCTCGCACTAATTGAAGAACATTAAAAACAACAATAACATAAAATATGATTTAAGGTTAAGAGTATATTGGGTTTGTGCAATGTCCGTCATGGTGTCTGTCCGCCCGTCCGTCCGTATGAACGCAACTTTTTTTCACACCCTTCAAGCTAGAGACTTGAAGCTTTGCAAAAATCAGTCCTCCTTTTACCGGCTTTAATACAGGTAACGAGTATGTCGCAGTCGGTTTTGTCCGACCACAACGTTTCCACTTGTTTGTCTTACAATCGTATAACGGATTTTTGCGTGATTTGTTCCGTAGGTGCTAAGTCAAAAAAAAAATAAAAATATATAAAGGTCTTTGGTGACCAATATAATTTTTTGGTCAGAATAATGGTTAAATATGACCAATATAACTTTTTGGTCAGAATAATGGTTAAATATGACCAATATAAGTTTTTGGTCAGAATAATGGTTAAATATGACCAATATAATTTTTTGGTCAGAATAATGGTTAAATATGACCAATATAAGTTTTTGGTCAGAATAATGGTTAAATATGACCAATATAAGTTTTTGGTCAGAATAATGGTTAAATATGACCAATATAAGTTTTTGGTCAGAATAATGGTTAAATATGACCAATATAAGTATTTGTTCAAAATAATGGTTAAATATGACCAAAATATTTTTTCTCAATTATAATGGTTAAATGCAAGATTTTTATTTTTTTGGTTAACTTATTGAGACCTTTTTGGTTAAATTTTTTAAAATAATGGTTATTATGAGTCCCTGCTTACAATACTGAACAGCCGATCCCGTCTTTGTCGTAGCGACTTACCAACCTAGCGATGGATTTTTACGGCCGTGCACTCAGATGAAAGTCCAAAATTTTACTGTTAGATGAGATATATTAAGAGGACTTGTATACATATGATAAGTTGTCTAGACACGAGATAAATTGAATAAATAAGACAAGAAAATCAAACGAATTCTAATTTTATAAGCTAAGACCCCTTTTACACGATGAAGTTTTTTGATGAAGTTTTTTTTCATTCTGTTTTAAAACATCTTCGCAAATCTGGTCGCATTTACACGATGAAGTTTTTTCATGCAACATTTTCTTTGTAAATGCAACTCTGATTTAAATTTATGGTCGATAAACATACATCTTTGCCATCGATTGTTTTATTTGTTAACATATAATTGATTTAAGAAGTAACAAGTAAATAAAATTGATTCAGTGAACATTTCTATTAATAATTTCTTAACCAAAACAATGTATTTACAAGTGGCGCTAATATTTGCTTGTGCGATATTTCGTATCGATAACTTTATTATTCACATCAAACACTGTGCAACTCTGTGTTTACATGCAATCGGAATAAGGCAAAGCAAAATGAGAAAAATAAATCATTGCTACAAAAGTCATGAAGCATTGCTTGCAGCTGTTACCCCTCTACTCCCTTTGCCAACAAACGAATGCTTCAGACGCAAAAACTTCATCGTGTAAAAGGGGTCTAATAAAATACTCTCGTGCAACAAATCCAAAATCTTTGGGTCAACGCAAGATGTTGCTGCTGGCTTCTGTCGTGGGCTTAGCTTCTCCACTCGTTTCACATAAATATAATTTTCCTGATCGCGAAGCATTGCATCTAAAAGACTTCTCTTTCTTAGAGATGGCTGCAGTTGTGCGTATTCGTTTTTGACGTAGAATCAATCAGAAAAAGTTGTTGTAACATGAGAGTTTAACAAAATCACATATTGCTCATGAACTAATGGATCAATTTTTCTCAAATTGATTTCATTTTAAAGCCAAGCCTTCAAACTTACAATAAATATCTATATACATATAGGAGAAGCCCTTTTTCAAAAGGACAACGCCCAGACCAAACTAATGGACCGATTTTGCAAGAAATTGCAAAACCAATATAAATACATATATGCAATTTTAGCACGTTTTCCCACTTTTAAAAAACAGATTTCTTTGCAATTGTTGTCAAATCAATATTTATTTCAAATAAACTGAAATTTCTATTGTCATTGTTAAATCAACTGAATTGTGGAAAACATCAAAAAAAAAAAAACCTATTTTTTAAATAAACTGAAATTTGTATTGAAGCTAATCTTGCTATCACAAGGTAAGTGGTTTTACTGTTTTATGAATATGGCATCACATATGCTGAATGTAGGGGGTATATTAGTACCACACACTGTCATTCCAATTATTGGCGATGGTGCGTGTTTATTTCGGTCTGTTTCACTCTGTGTCTATGAGGATGATATATTCGCGAGTGAAATTCGAGAGCTCATCGTGGAGCATGTAGTGTTTAATTGGGCTAACTGGGGGTTGGCGACCGAAGCGTGCAGGGGCGGAGCCCCTTAGTATATTTATATATGTATTGATTAAATTTTCAATTAAAACAAGTAAGAAGGCTCTAGTCGGGAGAGCCCGACTAGAAGATACCCTGAACCCAGTTGCAATAAATATATTAAATTTATATAAGATTTTGGTATACAGACTTATCTTCAATCGATTAAATTCGATATATCCGGTGTTTCTTAACCGATTTGGACGAAATCCATTATTTCAGCCCCCATTTTTACATTTTCCAAATTCGAAATTTTTTTGTTATCGATCCCATGTTTATATCGGAAACCAGAATAGTAATCGATAATTTGAAGCAAATTTTTTCTGCTCATGGTATAGGAGAACTTATATCCCAAATCTGAAGTCTCTAGCTCTTGTAGTGTCTGAGATCCACGCATTCATACAGACGGACAGACGGACATGGCTATATCGACTGTTGATGCTGATCAAGAATATATCAGAGATGCTTCTTTCTGCCTGTTACATACTTTTGCCCAAAACCATTATACCCTTTTTACCCATTTTATGGGTTAAGGGTATAAAAAAATAAGCGAGGTGCTATCTTCTGTTAGCCCGCTTCTTCCTGTTGTTTAACAGGGTGTCGACTTCTTTGAGCTCTGCTTGTAGTCTGATCCTGCGTTCGTTGTCATCTATGGTTGTCTTGAGCAGGGCGGTGATTAAATGCCTCCTTTTTATGAGTTTGGCCTTCTCGCACCCGCGATGTTTCCTGGGCCTCAGCTTGTCGTCGCCTGTATTGGCACGCTGACGCTCCCTCGCAGCAGTCCTTTGTTTATATTCTTCTATCGTGAGTGGCCTGGGCCTATCACGTGGTGTTGCCTCAAGTGCTTCTCTGAGTGTTGTAGCATCCTTTTGCACCACGGGTGTTCCTTTTTTGAATGTTGGGTTGTTTGTAGTTGCGCTGCCACTGCTTCTTGTGGCTTAACTATTTTGGGCAGCGGCAACAAGAATGTACTTAAATAGAGACACCAAAGACCGATAGTCCAACCACTAGTTGGAACTCGCTGGCGTGGTGCCACTCTCTCTGAGAGCGCATTTCGTGCGTTTCTCGTGTTTCGTGAGTGATTCGCCAGCCACTTCTCTTGCAGACTTTGCTACAACATTTTTGTTGATAGCACAACCAGCCAGCCATACTGTGTGTATGCGCCGCTAGCCAGCGATTTTCTAGCGCGCAGTGGCTCGTTCGATTGTCGTGCCCCCTTTTTTTTCCTTGTATTCCTTATGTGCGCTTATTTTATTGCTTATCTATCCTTTGGCCTCGACCTTGCAGCAAAGCAAATGAGCGAATTAATAACAACTTACATATATATATATATATATATATATATATATGCAGTTTTGGTGGGCTCTAGGCATTGAATTGATTTTTGATTTTTGTTTCGGCTAGCGCCCATAAGCATGTGTGTGTCTCTATGCAGGTCCATATTTTAATGTATGCCTACCATTTGCCAGGCAAATTCATTGACCTTTCTCAACTTATATGAATTTCGGCAAACGCTAAACAGCCAATATTTGATTAAATTTGTATTATTTGCCTACAAAAACCTAAGAAAAACCAGAAAACCAATACTTCCAAGGCAGTTTTGGTGCTCATCGAACATTTGCTGATCAGGCACACATCACAAAAAACAAGCGTCTAGCAAAATAGGCAATTATAGTTTTGCATTGCTAAAGCAGAAGCAACACAAGAAAACGCTCTGCATAGCCAAATTTAACAAGTGCAAAAGAGACATAAGTAGACGGCCACGCACTGCATGTAAATTTTTATAAAAACTTGACCGCCTTTTTCAGTTGTAGTTTGTTAACTGCAGCAGTGCAACTCTAATCGCGCCAAATATCATAAAGGCGCGCGCGCAAAATAAGAAAGGCTATATCGCGCCCAAAGTGCATATATATATGTGTGTGTGTTGTTATTAATGCGCGCATGTGTTTTGATGGTGTAGCGATGATGACATACCCGCCAGTTCACTTTGTAGTCAGTTCCAAAACTCAACTAGTTTTCAACTAGTTATTTTGCAACTAGTTCTCAACTAGCTATTTTGCAACTAGTTCTCAACTAGTTCTCAACTAACTATTTTGCAACTAGTTCAAAAGTAATGCGGTGGGTAGTCAGTTGTAAAACGTTTTCACAATCTTTATGCGTTGAGTGCTCTCTTTGCTGAAAACCATTTGAGAGAGCAATTGCTTTGCTTTGCCTTAGCGAATGGAGAGAGACAAAGCGCGAGGAAAAGAGTTAGAGAGCACATTTGCAAGCTGCAGCACAACAACAAATTATATGCTGTAACTGTTTGTTATCCCTTTGTCTTCTTTAATATTTACCGGTTGAATTTTATTTCTGTGTTATGCGTTGTATGCTTGGCTAATTTTTGCCAGTTTTAGTGCAATTGTGATCACGCTGTGCTGTGCATTATAAAGTTTTGTGCTTTAAAATCTTAAAACAATTGCATCAAAAAAATTATATATAAATACAATTAAAAACAAGTGTATAAAAATACAAGAGTTCTACAAACAAATCAACAAAAAAGTTTTAAATGACCACATAAAAAGTTTAACAACAACAAAGGAGTCAGCAACAAAAAGGAACAAAATAATACAAGCATACAACGTTTCTGGCACTCACGGGAAAAGGGCATTAAAAGAGCATACTAATTTTTACACAGTGCTATTAGGTAATAGTTTATAGAACCATTGAATCTATACTTATTGTATAAAAAACAATAAATTTTTATATCTTTCAGCTTCAATACCTGAGGGGGACAAACCTCCTGAAGAAGAGCTGAGGGCGGCTATTGAAGTTCAAAAAAAGCGGTTTTATAAAAATATATGCGTTGGCAAAAAAATTTTCCAACTTCACCAGATGTGTAAATATGTATGTTTAAAAGAAAATAAAATTTTTTGTGAATAAAAAAAGTTGTTGAAATGAAAAATATTTATTTTTATTTTTTACCTATATTCTTATTTATTGTCAGCCCAATAAAATAGTGCACAACTTATTATTTTGAGTCAAAACTAAAATGAATTGCAATATTGTTATTAAAGTAGTCAATCTGCAACTAGTTCTAGTTTTGACCCAAAGTAGTCAGTTGGCAACTAGTTCTAATTTTGTCCCAAAGTAGTCAGTTGGCAACTAGTTCTAATTTTGTCCAAAAATAGTCAGTTGGCAACTAGTTCTAATTTTGTCCCAATAGAACTAGTTCAGAACTATTTCAAGGTAATGCTAAGCAGAACTAGTTGCCCTCCTAGGACATCCCCATGTAAAAGTAAACAGTTGTTAGCATTGAAAAGCAATCGAGCGAGAACCAGTCATTTCCACTTTGCAACTAGTTCTAAACTAGTACTGAACTAGTTGCCAATACTGGCGGGTAATAATACAATGTAAGACACACACACACATGTACTTTTGGTGCTGTGCTTAATAAAAATGTAGACTTATATGTGTTCACACTACGTTTGCGTGTTGCGTTATGCGTTAAATGGCAACAAGCAGCTTCTTGCCCTTACGAATAGCATAGGGGCCTAGGGGTGACAAAAAGATTAGTTTAGTTTGGATGTAGTTGCGTGTATTCAATTTACGTAAATAATACATTCGATTGACTCAAAAGGAACTGAATACTTTCGTGTATCGTTCTCAACTATCACCACTGATTTAATTTATCAGTTTGTCGGCAAACATAAACAAAAAATAACAATTCATTGTTAAGATGTCGCAACAAAATGGTAAGAAATTGTTTTTTTAAATATTATATGTAAATGGGTTAAACAACATTTTAGCTTAATGAAAGGCTATGACAAGAGATTTTTGTGGTCGACTGCCGCCACAAAAGCTCTAATAGAACTTTGGCAGGAAAACATTGATGGGTTTCGCGGAGCCAGGAAGCACTCCCATATTTATAAGGAAATGGCGGAGAAGATGAAGGACTATGGACCATCGCACATGAAAATTAAAAATAAACTGGAAAACCTTATGAAAAGATACAGGCAAGTTAAAAAAAAGACAGGTTTTTGATTAATTTATCTTAATTACTTATTTACATAAATGTATTTAAAGGGCTGAATGTGCAAAGATGGGACCTTCTGGTGGCACGCCTTCTTCGTGTGAGTATTTTGAAGCGTGGCCAGTACATTAAACATGTCGAACATTGTGGGCTACCATCCCATTGCCGATAGCCTAGGTAATATATTGAATTAAAACTATTGCATATATTTAATATAATACATACAATTCTTACAGACTTCTCGCGGTTAATTGAAGAGGAGCCTAGCAGTGATGACAACTTGATGACAGAGCCGTTATGTTCAGGGGCAAAGCGACGTCGGGTTGACAACTCCGCAAAATTAGTTGCCATAGAGGAGCGCAAATTGGCGATAATGGAGCGAATGGCAGAGGATTCAGCCAACTTTCAAAAAGAAGTGTTGAGTATCATTAGAGCCCGTCATGAGGAGTAATATATAATAAAGTTTTAAATAATGGAAGTATTAATAAAATAAGAATATTTAATAAATGCACTGCTGCTTAAATTTGAACTGTTTATTTAATTTGCATTATTATTTAAAAACTCTAAAGCTAAAGCTTGACAAACTGCCTCGGCACTAGCATTCATATTGCCCAGGAATACTTCAAACTCCGGTTGGACATTCCCATGAGCAGTTTCAGCTTCCCGTTGCCAGTTCTCGCACAAGGAGCTGTTGTGCATATTACAAAAATTATGTAATATGCAACAGCAAGCAACTATTTGGGAAGTTTTGTCAATACGATTGTCCAATCCTTTCCCAATCCTCCGAAAGCGAGCCTTGAGATGGCCAAACGCGTTTTCCACCACACGCCTGACTCTCGAAAGGTTATATTATTATTATTGGACGTAGATGTACTAACGAACAGTACAGTCAAGTGGCCCAACGATACCAAGCACCGGCTGTTAACGCGCGGACCCACGCACAAAGCGACCCACCCCCGCCCACCGACCGAGGGGCGCTCCGCTTATCGTGCGGTTACGATGATCGCGAACATGAGACAAAGACACAAAACTAACTTTTAATAGAGCAAGTAGGAGTGGCACTGTATTAAGTGGGAAAGATCGTTATAAAAGAACACAGAATACGAAAAGGGAGAAGGCAAATTAGAATTACAAGTTTGAAGAGATATAGGTACAAAATTTCTAGTATTTCTAATAGGAACAGCAAAGTTAATTTGGTTAATTAATTCAGAAGAATCAATTTCACCATTAATTAATTTGTGAAAAAGAAAATGATAGCATTATCTACGATCACTCAGAAAGGAAGATCTATTAGTAAAAGTCTACTACGATATGACGGCAAATTATTGTTAGTGTCCCAGTTGAGACCCTAAGTGCGAAGAGCAGAAACTGTTTTGTACCGATCTATTTTATTCTGATGAATTTCGTATTTCGGAAACCATATACAAGATCCATATTCCAGAATCGGTCGAACAAGAAAGTATACAGAGTTTTGTTAAGTAGGGATCGTTAAACTCCTTCGACCAGCGCTAAGAACCCCAAGACACCAGATGCTCGATTGGAAATGAAAAATAGCTTGCAAACTTAAGCTTTGGGCCATAACGATGCCCAAATCGTCAACCCATTCAATTCTATCTAGTGGTTTGTTGTCAAGAAAATATATATTAAAAAGGGCAAATATCTAAAAAATGACATTACTTTACATTTACTGCAATTAAGATTTAAAAAATTTACTTTACACCACATTTGAAAGTTGTCTAAATCTCTTGAAGCTGTTGAGCAGCAAGGGGGTTGCAGCCGACGTGCATAATTTTACATCATCAGCGTACATCAAAACCCGAGAGAACTTATAACTGATGGAAGATCGTTTATAAACAAAATAAAAACAAAGGACCAAGAGACACCCTGTGGAACGCCTGAAGTGACCTGAACCGTCTTGAAACGGACCCTTTAAATAAAACCCTCGAGTTCTAAGAGTTAGGTAGTCTTTAATCCAAAGAACTAGAATATTGAAAAGCCCAAGAGTTCTAGTTTATGTAAAGAGACGATGATCTACAGAGTCGAAAGCCTACTAAAATCAGTATAAATAACATCAGTCTGCAATTTGTCCTGAAAACCCTGATAACAAATGAATAAATTCTAACAAGTTAGTGGTAGTAGATCTTTGTTTCATAAATCCGTGCTGGCACGGTGAAAAAGATTTGCAAAGGTGTTGAAGATGGGAGGTTATTAATTTTTCAAAAATCTTAGGAATAGCAGACAACTGGAATACCCCTATAATTTGAACATTAGATTTGTTTCCTTTTTATGGAGAGGAATAATAAATGACTCTTCCAAATTTTGAAAGGAGCCTAACCCAGGGACAAGTTAAACATTTTAAGCAACGGCTTTAAAACCAGAGCACAGTGTCTAAGCACGCAGCTGGCACCCGTCAGGCCTGGAAAATATAGGTTCAAACCATGTAGATTATTTAAAAGTGAGTTTTCAGTGATTTTCAGTCCAAAGATGCGATTCGAGCCATTAACCCGATAAGGGAAGGCAAATCGACTTGAGATGAAATGAGCTATAAGTCGTTTGAAAAATTGGGCAAATATATTTGCAATCTCCTGATCAGAATTGGCCTTCGTTTCCTCAAAGAATACTCCGTTGGGAGTGTCGATGACCTACGTTTCGCATTAACAAAATCAAAAAACCCTTTGGATCCGCGAAACTGTAATCTACACCGAGTCAGGTAATCTTATAACATTGGTTATTTAAGATATCAAAACTGGCACGAGCAATCAAGTATGCAGAATAGGCTACCGATGAGCCGTTTTCTAAATCTCTGAGAGTTTAGATTTACGATTTTGAGAATTGTCAACTCCGGGTAAACCACACAGGTTTGTTAGACCTGTTTAGCTACCAACCGGGACACATAAATCAAATAAAGAATGTAAGGTATTAAAAAAACTGATTGCCACGTCCAAGTCGTCAGACTCGTAGAGGGAGACCAGTCAGTTGGGATAAAACAGAGCGAGTCCCTCAAAATCAGTATTCGAAATTGACGAACTCGACTCAAGGGCATCTGATATTGCAACGCGTCCGGGAAGGTAAGTTAATCAATAGCTCCAACGTAGGATGGTATAAGTCTTCGGGATAAGATATAGGCCGGGAACGGGAAACGGAGAAGATGATGAATCCAAAACAAAAACAGATCAAGCATTTTATTAAGAGAATTTGGGATAGCATTAATTTGACTCAATGACATCCCAAGTAGGTCGATTAAAAATTCATTCGGGGCCGCGGGAGTCAGGGCACCAGAGTCAGGAGAAGAAATCCAAGTAGCTTCAGCAATGTTGAAATCACCAAGAACTACAAAAAATCGCACAGAAAGCAAGGCAACAGAATGGATAGCAGATAGATGTGTCTCATAGATAGAGATCAGAGGAAGGAGGTATATACGAACAAGGATAAAAATGTTAATACCGTAAATATTAAGCTTTACAGCAATAAACCTATATCAAAAGAACTATCTAATTCGACAGTTTCAGAAGGAAAGTCTACATTCACAGCAATAAGCACTCCACCACCACGCCGAAGAGTACGGTCTTTTCTGTAAATAGAATATGTACTACATAGAATTTCGGAATTGAGAATGTCTTGCCTTAACCACGTTTCAGTAAAGGCAATGACATGGAAAGCGAAAGAAAGACTATTAAGGTATAAACTAGTGAGTTTACTACAAAGACCTCTTACATTCTGATAGCCAGTAAGAAGGAGGATGTTAGTTTTGAACTATCAGTAATTGGCAGAGTTACCTTAGATCCAACCACCGGAAGGGTAGATACAATCGGGGCCGATTTTTTCTTCCTTGCAGTATACTCTTTCACAATTATGTGTTCTGGCCAAAATTCTTGCAGCATATAGTGCAAAAATCTTGATTCGAAACACTGATTTTAAAAGACGAAATGTTCCGATCATAAGCAAATTTGAATTTCTCCACCGTTAAATTGGCATTCGATTTGGCCTTTATATAGACCTTGACATCATCTGATGTTAAATCAGGGGAAGCCTGAAACAAATATTTGTTTTTAGGTGGAACAGCAATAAATTTTTAATTATATCCTCCACTGAGGCTGGTTTGGAAGACTCAGTCTCGGATAATGAATATTTGGCTCTTTCAGTTTGATAGAGTTTTTTGTTGATTAACATCAACACTACTAACCACCAAAGGATCGGGATCAGATAACACAATATCCATGGGAGTTATTGGTATATCATCTAAGTTCTCGATAATTTTAGTAGGAGGGACGGAAGATTTTTATTTACTTTATTTACTTTACACTGTGGTATCGGAGCGTTTGGAGTATTTTCGGACATCACAGAGCCCGATAACTGCCCAACGTTGGCCTTTTACGCTTTGGAGAATCCATTACGAGATTTTTCGTTAAGGTTTCTTTGAACCGATGAGAATTTTTCACACAGTTTATTCAACTGGCAGAAAACGCCCTCTAAGCCAAGTTGAGTTTCTATAAAGCTTGCAATGTCTTTTTTCTCCAAACATGACCAACACGGCCACTCTAAATTAGTAACCTTCAGAGGTCGGAGATACGGCCATTAATGCCAGCACATTGCTCATGAGCAACATTTGTGCACATCCAGCAGCAGACAAAACCCATTTTAGAGTTTGCGCGGACTTGACAATTCGCATAGCAGCAGACAGACATTTTTATTTAATTTATTAAAAGAAAAGAAAAATACAAATAAAAAATAAAAAATATCGCTGCAGAAAATTGTTATGATTTAAATACAGGTCCACCCTAATGTGCAAATAGTAAAGCTACAAACAAAACTTACTTCACAGCTTCACAAACAAAAACGGCGCGAGCGCGACCACCGAAAGCAACAAGCAACGGAGAAAAGTTTGACCGCGACCAACACCAACACAAAAGAGCGCGTTAGAGTAAACAATCAAGAAACGGTTTAATGCACCGGGAGCGAAGCGCTTGAAAAAAAGAGAGAGAGTGAGCGTAAAAACACAAAAACAAAACAAACGCAGGCGGCAGCAAGTTGAGCAAATTTTCAGTATGCTGGACTGCAGTTTGTTGTTGTGTTTGGAATCACTTTAAAACAAATGCAAATTAAATTGTTAATTTACTGTCCACTTTGGGTTTAGGCAAACCGACAAAACACAAAGTCACAAAACTATTAGTTTACACAAAGACGCGAAATTAATAGCAGAAATAAAACGCACAATAGTACAAAAAGCGAAGCGCATAAAAAAAACACGTCCGTTGCGATGCAAAGCGAATTTTTAAAAGCACGTTGCTGTGGTGTTGATTCTACGGAAAATGGGTAGGGCTTCATCACGTTTCTTAGAAATTTTAAAGCCGAATCTCCAAGAATTAGCACTGGAACCACAACGCCATTCACCTCCTTTGCATTATTTTGCAGCAAGTCCGTATTAACTAGCTTCGTTTTTAGGCTGGAGGTTTCGAAGATTCTCGAATCATGGCATCTTTCAGGACTGCCAACGCTAATATAGGTGAACCTATAACTGTTCACAAAAACAATTCTTGTAATATTTCAGATTTTAAATACGAAATAAATATAATCTTACCGGTAGTCTACTAAGGTAATCTACACAGCCCTTGTAGTTGCGGTAGTCTATAGCATGCTCAGACTTTGGTCGCACTTCAATGTGGCAGCCATCTATGGGCGATATTTAATTAATTTTTTTTTTATAATAACATTTACAAATATCTTACCCATTGCCCCAAAGCACTGTGGAAAGCCAAGGTCTTCAAACCCTTTTTCTATTTTCTCCAGTGTTAAGAAATTTGCCGGGAGATAGTCATCAGCAAGTCTGATTATAACTTCCCGGCAGAAATCAAGGAGATTTTGGCATACAAATGCTTTCGAAACACCAAATAATCTTCCCACTGTGCGATACTCTGCAGATGATCCTAAAGTGTATAGCGCTATAGCAATCCGTTTTTCTAATGGCACTGCCAAACGCAAAGAAGTGTCCTTCTTTCTCAGACCAGTGAGACGACCAACCAGGATATCAAATGCTTCCCTTTCTAAACGGAAGCTCTCCTTAAAAAATGCGTCCGAACTATTTGGAACGTCACTCTCCCAAAAACATCCATATCGTGGCTTGGGATATTTTAAGGAAAACAGTAAAATGTTAATAAAAGATTATTGGCATGAATAAACTATTTTTTTCTCACAAGTGTCCAAATGCTACGACTGCGTACTGGGTCACCCAGCAAATCAAATGTTGCTGCAGACGTACCCGCCATATTCATGCATTTTGTGAAAATTGCATTATTCTGCTTCATTGAACATAATAAATCCAAAAGACTGCATGAATTCATATTATTGTTTTCGTTAAATTATTTTGTAGCAGCGAAATCAAAACAAAGCAGCTGCTGTTCACTTAACGCATAACGAACTTTTAAGCCAATGTGAACACCAATTCTGCGTTGTTGCGTCGATGACGATATCGATAGCAAACTCGCTGTAGTATAAACGCCAAATTAGACCCCTTTTACACGATGAAGCATTCGTTTGTAGGCAAAGGGAGTAGAGGGGTAACAGCTGCAAGCAATGCTTCATGACTTTTGTAGCAATGATTTATTTTTCTCATTTTGCTTTGTCTTATTCCGATTGCATGTAAACACAGAGTTGCAAAGTGTTTGATGTGAATAATAAAGTTATCGATACGAAATATCGCACAAGCAAATATTAGCGCCACTTGTAAATACATTGTTTTGGTTAAGAAATTATTAATAGAAATGTTCACTGAATTCATTTTATTTAATTGTTACTTATAAAATCAATTCTATGTTAACAAATAAAACAATCGATGGCAAAGATGTATGTTTATCGACCATAAATTTAAATCAGAGTTGCATTTACAAAGAAAATGTTGCATGAAAAAACTTCATCGTGTAAATGCGAACAGATTTGCGAAGAAGTTTTAAAGCAGAATGAAAAAAAACTTCATCAAAAAACTTCACCGTGTAAAAGGGGTCTTAGTGTCTACGTCATTTTCCTATGTCGCTTAATTTCGTTAGTTTTAAGCGTGCATAATAGTGCTGGGAAAACATCGATTTTTTTCACCATCGATCTTTCGATGTTTTATACTAATGAAACATCGATACTATCGATTTTCCACTCGACTTGAAATAAATTTTTTAGCTTCGCTATAACTTGAAAAATCATTTATTTATAGCTAAGTCAAAACTCAAAATATATAGCAAAAAATATAAATAAAATAACACCATTCAATTGTGTATATAACTTTTGTGAGATCAATCAGAATCTTCCTCTAGTTGCCAATTGTTGCGGCTCATAATAACAATCATGTCTGCTGTGGAAGCTTCAAATGGAGCTCTCTCTGAGGTTTGACGTGTTACCGCAAGTTTTATAAACTCTACCAAAGGCTTTGCACTTAGCATTTAAACCATTCATTCTGTTCTAAAATTTCCACAATTCCGATTTTCCAAACTTATTTTTCTTGCTGTTTTCCTCGTTCGAACCATTTCTACATGCAGCGCTCACCATATTGTTTACTATAATACATACACACACATACACAAAAAATTAATTTGCAATTTCAAACGACAATAATTGTAAGTTATAATTACCTTTGTTTCTGTTCCCAACAATCTTATCCATCCTTGCGACCTTCCGAACACCAACACCAATTATTATTATTCAACTAATGAATTAGAGAATATGAGTAAATTTATTTAATGCCGACTTATTTAACTTACTCCAAATCAGCCACGCACAATATGTAAAGATTTGGAAAATTTTCTCAAAACACCGATAGTGAAAAAACCATCGATGGTCTAAAAATTTTGTTACCATCGATAGTATCGATAGTGCTCCGATGTTTTCCCAGCACTATTGCATAATATTTATCATAAAATGTCATAATTAGTAATAAATATATTTAAAATTAAAGCATTGTAAAGTATTTATATTAATTCCTATCGATTGTCTGTGTTATATAAATATGTACAGATATATCGTAAGCTAGTATTTAAGGTATCGATATTGGCAGTAGGTGTTAACAGAAAAGTGTGGTTCGGCCACACTGATCGTACCTCTGTCTCTTTTCCGGTGAACCTTATGCCAAGCGCGAGTTATGTATGATCCCACCAGTAAAAATGTCGAAAATAAGAACATAAGTATGAAAGTGCAAGAGTTATTGAACTCTTTAAATTCCTAATAAGTCATAAGTCCAATCAGAACAATAACAGGAAATGCAAGCATTGCATATTTGGCAATAACAGGAAATGTACCTGCACACGCCAATGAGTAGGTCAATAGCCAGACATTTGTATCAACAATTATTTTAAGACAGAATTAAGCTTTCATGTAAACCAATTTAAATAAAGAAGTTCAGTTGATTCTCGATACACAGAACATACAGTCGTGTTATTATTCGCGAGGTCTTTTTTTTATATAAAACGCCTTCCTTTGTACAAAATTGGCGCAGCCGGTAGGATCTTGTTTTTAAATAAGATCCAGTGATAATCCGAACCAAATAAATAAATTGAGGCAAAGGACAACGGTAGAAAAAAGTAAGCACGAACAAACAAAGGAACTAAAAATCAGTTTCCAGTTTTACAAAGTGTAAAGCGCAAATACAACACAAGACTAATAAAGTGCAAATACACAAGTAAACTTATAAAGTAAAAATACAAACCAAGACTTAACTAAAAATCAGTTAATAACTTGTATTAAAAACTTTAAAGGATTAACTAAAAATCAGTTAATAACTTGAATTCAAAACTTTAAAGGATTAACTAAAAATCAGTTAATAACTTGTATTAAAAACTTTGAAGGATTAACTAAAAATCAGTTAATTACTTGTATTCAAAACTTTAAAAGATTAACTTAAAATCAGTTAATAAAGTGTATCAAAAACAATAAGTCGAGCGCAAATCGATTAAAAACAGAACAACTCAAACTGGCCTCTAGAAAGCAGAAAAGATCTGCTTACTACGACAAAAACAGGATGGCACAAGAAAACCAAAATATGCCACAGGCGGACATTTTAGAGCAACTGGCCCTTAGAGAAACTCAACTAGAACAATTGCGACAAGCATATCTACAGTTGCAAGGCACCAGTCATAACATGGCCCAGCAAGAGCGCATACTTAAAAATGTGAACCACCTAGCGACGTTTACGGGGACAGGAGATATATCAATCAACTCATTCTTCAGCAGCGTGGAGTACCTTCTCCAAGGAGTACAGGATCTACAATTGAAGCGAGAGGCAACCCGGACGATATTCTACAAAACCATCCAAGGACAAGCCAAGGATGTCATCATCAACGTACCGGAACCGGACAATTGGGAATTAATAAAAGCAACGTTAAAACTACGGTACCGGCCGGACACAGAACCACACCACATATACAGGAGAATATGCGATCTGAAGGTTAACTCGGTAAGCGAGCTAGCAGTAGAACTGCAAAATATTAAATATAAGACAGACGAGCTTATTGTATACCATAAAAATGATAATTTTATAGATTTAAGCAATGTAGAAAGTTTGTTAGTTAATGCAGCTAAAGAGATGACGCAAGGGACATTACTAGATAAAATATACGAAGAAAAGGATCTAAACAGAATATTAAGAATAATGATGTTACGTAGGTACGAAAATAGTTGCATCAGATTTCAATATAAAAAACCAAGACCCAACAGAAATAATGCGGAAGCAGGATCATACAATAGAAACCAAGGGGTTAATAACAATAGCTATAACCCAAACGCCCAACAGCAAAATCATAAGAATAATTATCAAAATAAAAATACGAATCAACAATACGATCAACAAGTCAACCAGCAGTTTAACGCAAATCAGAATTTAAACCAAAATAATAGGAACCATCAGCAGATTTATAAAAACAATAACTCTGGACAATACAGACAGAATATAAGAAGTAACAACTCGGGACAGAGTAGGAATTACCAGAATAATCAACAAACGAACTCACAACAAACAAGACAATATAGGTCTGGAAACCCAGAACCTATGGAAGTAGACAATGTAGAAGCAGAACGAAATAGGAGTAACAACACATGCCACAATGAATCGTATGATAACAATTACCATGAAAACGACAACAACTCAAACGAACAGAACGACCAGATTCAGGGAGACTATTACGAAGAGGCAGAGGTAAACAATTCTGTTTTTTTTACGAAGCAGCCTCGGAATGCCTACCATTAATGGAACTTAACATTGAAGGACAGAAATATGTAGCATTAATAGATACAGGTGCCACATTAAGTTTAGTGAATAATCAAATAAACAGTTACAGAAAAATAAAATTAAACAGACCCATACATTACAGCACAATAAACGGCAGAGATACAATAGAGTACGAAATACATACAAATGCACCTAGGGAATTCAATTTACCAAATAACGCTAGGGTACGCTGGAAGTTGGCCCCGTTAAAAGGAAGAAAATACAATTTTATAATAGGAATAGATCTTTTAAACTTTTTGAACGCGTTCATCAACATTGAAAAGAAAATCTTAACTTTGAATAATAAAGAAAATATTATAATAAATAATTCATACCGATACGAAGAAATTTGTACACTCGAATGTAATAACGAAAAATTTGATAGCTTGGAATTGGGACATTTAAATGCAGAAGAACTTAAAGAAGTTAAAAAAATAGTTAATCGATACAGTGAACTATTCTTTAAAGAAGGGGAACAATTGACTAGCACAACCGAGATCGAACATGAAATACGGACGACTACAGATGAGCAACTAAATTCAAAATTATATAAATACCCACCTCAACATGAGGAAGAAGTTAGAAGACAGATAAAAGAAATGGAAGAACAAGGAATAATTAGAAAAAGCAACTCAAGGTATTCAAGCCCACTAATAGTAATACAAAAGAAATTAGACAATTCAGGAAAGAAAAAATTTCGAATAGTAGTAGATTACAGAAAGTTAAACGAAATAACTATTGACGATAAATTTCCTATTCCCAATATCGAATCAATTCTTGACAAACTCGGAAGAGCACAATACTTCACGACAATAGATTAAGCTAAGGGCTACCATCAGATTTTAGTAAGGGAAGAAGATAGAAAGAAAACGGCATTCGTAACGCCACACGGGTTATACGAATTTATAAGAATGCCTTTTGGTCTAAAAAACGCACCTGCCACGTTTCAAAGGCTTATGAATGAAATTTTAAGAGATCACATTAACAAAAAGTGTGTGGTATATTTAGACGATATACTTATTTTTAGCACATCGTTGCAAGAACATATTCAATCTATTAAAGAAATATTTGAAATTTTAGAGAAAAAAAATTTAAAAATACAAATTGACAAGTGTAACTTTATGAGAAGAGAAACAGAATTTTTAGGACACATTTTAACAAATGAAGGTACCAAGCCAAACCCTAACAAAATAATTGTAATAGAGAAGTTATTATTACCAAAAACAGTAAAACAAATTCAAAAATTCCTAGGCATAACAGGATATTACAGAAAATTTATTAAAGACTACGCTAAAGTAGCACAACCAATGACAAAATACCTCAGGAAAGACGCAAAAGTAAATACAAAAGATCCAACTTACATCGAAGCATTCGAAAAACTTAAAAATCTCATCAGCTCACACCCAATATTAAGATACCCAAATTTTGAAGAAACATTCACACTTACGACCGACGCATCAAATTACGCGATCGGTGCGGTCCTCTCCCAAGAAGGGCATCCAATTTGTTTCGCATCAAGAATGCTAAACAAACACGAGAGAAATTATTCAGCCACAGATAAGGAATTTTTGGCAATACTTTGGAGTGTAAACTACTTCAGACCTTAATTGTATGGAAGAAAGTTTAAAATATTAACCGACCATCAACCAATAAAATTTTTACATTCAAAGTATAAAGGGAAAGACATTTCACCCAGACATCAAAGGTGGTTACTGAAACTAAGAGAATATCAATTCGAAACAGATTATTTAAAAGGAAAAGAAAATAGAGTAGCCGATTACCTAAGTAGGTTAGAAAAAAATGATTATGAATGTGACAGCAATAATAAGGAAGAAGAATATGACATTAATGACAATATATCAGTCATAAATATAATAGCAAACGTAGAAGACGACACATCAATAGCGACAGTTCATTCAGCAGAGGTAAATTTACAAGATCATTTTTCAATAAAAGAAGAGATAGTAAACAAATACAAAACACAGATAGTGATCACAAACGAAAAAACAGAAGAATTGAAAATAATTCATGGGAAAAGAATAATTTTCATAGCAGAATACGACTTCCCGAATATGGAAGAGATTTCCGTAAGATATATAAAAAAAGGAAAAATAGGCATTTTCTCAGAATTATCCTACCACAAATACAATATAGTACAGGAGAAATTAATTCAACTATACTCAAATGACAAGCAATTAGAATTCATTAAATGTACGTTTAGGGCACAAGACATTGAACACGAAACTGAAGCAGTGAAACAAATATCGGGTTACCATGTAAGAGAGAGTATGCATTCAGGTATTCAGGAAACCTATAACCAAATGAAGAATAAAATTTATTACCTAAAACTGTTAGAATTAATACAGGTGGTCATTAACCAATGCGACTTTTGTAAGGAAATAAAGTACGATAGAACCCCGGTAAAAAATAAATTCAGTAAAACAGAAACTCCAACGGAAAAAAATCAGGTTATACATATAGACACGTATGTAGTAAAAAATACACATTTTCTGACGATAATAGATAAATTTTCCAAATTCGCAGCAGTATACCTTTTAAACGACAGAAACCATACGACAATAATCGAACAGTTAGAGGAACATTTTACAAAAATAGGAAAACCAAAAAAGATTGTAGCTGATAATGAGTTCAATTCAATTAGAATGAAAGAACTGTTAAGTCAAGAAAACATTGAATTACATTTGACTAAACCAAACAGTCACACGGGTAATGCAGATGTAGCGAGATTACACAATTCATTAGTAGAAAAATTCAGAATAATATACAAGACAGAAGCAGGAAAGATTTCAGTGAAACAGATGTTGCAAAGAGCAGTAAGAAATTATAACGACAGATATCACTCTACTATTAAATGTACACCGAATGAAGCCCAAAATAATAAAGTAGAAGTGGAGAAAATCATAGAAAATATAGAATACGCAAAAGGAAAAATGTTGAAAATTCGGAACAAAAATAGAGAAAATTATGTTGAGAATCGTGAAGAAGGATTCATAAAAAACTATAAAGCAGTCAGACACAAGGAAATGGCGAAATTTAAAAAAGCAAAACTTAAAGATGTTGACCCCTCAAATATAAAACGAGCCTATAAATTTACAGAAAACACTAATGATGACGATGCTAATACTAATGATGACGACAAATATCAGGAACACTGACGATGCAACAAATACTTGACGAAGACGGTTACGCACAAATACCGATGAAACAACAAGACATAGTTATAGCAACAGACATAATAATACATATAATAAACTTAAAAGACATTGACAATATTTTGAACAATATAGAGAAAAACATAGAAATGATTAACAACGATAACAAACATTTACTACAATTACAAGTAACAGAGGCTAGACATAAATTAAACACATTATACGGCAATGGGACTCGTACAAAAAGAGGACTGGTTAATGCAGTAGGTAGCGCAGCAAAATGGCTGTTCGGAACAATGGACGAAGAAGACAGAAAAATTATAGAAACACATCTATCAACTTTTAAAGAAAAAATACAAGAAACGGACGAATCACTAAATAAACAGGTTTACATAAACACTTATTTTAATGACACAATTAGATATATGAAACACATAATCAAGTCAGATAGAATAGCAATCGAAAATCAATTAAATGCAATTGACAAATACGAGAACAGCAGATACCAAGAAAATTTATATTACGACCAACAGATAAAAATTCAAATGATAAAAGATAAAATAGAACACTTACAGGACAATGTTGTCGCAGCTAAATATAACATTTTACATCCAAGCATATTAACGAATAACGAAATTACAAAGTATAATATAAATTTCAGCAAACTAAATCATATAAAATTAGCTACAGCAATGTTTAAGAATAATTTTTTAATTTTTGCAATAGAAATACCTAAGAATTTTTTAACAACTAAAATATTACAAATAATACCAATACCGAATAAAGAAAAATTTGAAATAGAACAGAAATCAGAAGTAACATTCACCCACAAAAACATAACATATACATAGGAAAAGAATAAAAAATTAAAAGAAACGAAAATAAGTACACATTGTATATTCAAGAATAACTGCAAATTAATTAAAAAACAAGAAATGGAAATAATAGAACTAGACGAAGAAACTTTAGTTATTAAGAACGCAAATAACGAAACACTACATCAAAACTGTAATAGTAAAGAAATTAAAATTGAAAACAATATGTTAATACAATTTGCAAATTGTACAATCAATATAGAAAATAATTATTTTACGAACATTTACGAAAAAGAAAATGAAATAACATTATATGAAAAAAGAAAACAAATGCAAAACTTCACGAAACAAATTACATTCGAAAAAATACTTGAGAATAACAAAATTAACTGGATAAACATAAAAAATTTTAAATACATATAAAGACATAACATATTTTTGCAATGCAGCTATATTAATACTAATAATTATATTGATTGCAATTATTATATTGAAACACAAGAAAATTAAAATTCATTTAAATAACAGTAGAATTCAGGAGAATTCTTATCTGAAAGGGGGAGAAGTTATGTATGATCCCACCAGTAAAAATGTCGAAAATAAGAACATAAGTATGAAAGTGCAAGAGTTATTGAACTCTTTAAATTCCTAATAAGTCATAAGTCCAATCAGAACAATAACAGGAAATGCAAGCATTGCATATTTGGCAATAACAGGAAATGTACCTGCACACGCCAATGAGTAGGTCAATAGCCAGACATTTGTATCAACAATTATTTTAAGACAGGATTAAGCTTTCATGTAAACCAATTTAAATAAAGAAGTTCAGTTGATTCTCGATACACAGAACATACAGTCGTGTTTTTATTCGCGAGGTCTTTTTTTTATATAAAACGCCTTCCTTTGTACAAAATTCGCGCGCAAGTATAAAAACCAGAAGAAGAATCTTCCGAAATAAAAGACATCCAACATATTATAACGAATAAATAAGAGTTTTGTAGCATACATAATAAATTTGTTTATAATAATTAATAATGTTAATGAAAATTGTCTTAATCATATGCATATATATACATATATGTTGTTATTTTTAATTCGCTCATATGTTTTGCTGGTGTAGCGATGTTACACACACATTGCAATATTTACATGTATGTATGCTTAACACACACAGCATGCAGTGCGTGGCCGTCTACTTATGTCTCTTTTGCACTTGTTACCCTGCGGTACGGCTGGTGTCAAGGCATACCAAATTCTAGTCCTGTGATGCATCACTAGTAGCTAGCTAAATCGTTAGCTTCGAGTAATGCAGAGGGCGTTGGGAAAATAAAACGAAAAACAAAACTAACCAGCCTACGATGCATCACTAGTCGCTAGCTAAATCGTTAGGCACTATTATTATTATTATTACTAGGGCCTTGTTGCACTGCGACCAGATGTTAGATCTTTTGTGCCGGCCTGTAGGAATTAGGGTAGAGCCTCTATACCGAGGCTTCTAATAAAAGAGAGCACTTTGGTAGGGTCTATATGTTCCCATATCCTGTAGGGGGGGATGAGTTCACCTCCTAGTTGTAGAAGTCGACGTCTGCCTAGCGAGGGGCATTCACATAGAACATGTTCTGATGTTTCAGGCTCCAGCACTAGTAATGCATAGAGTCGCTAGGCAAATAAAACGAAAAACACAAAATAAAATCATACGGTGCATCACTGCAAGCTAGCGAATTACCTAGCGACCAGTAATGCATAGAGTCGCTAAGCAAATAAAACAAAAAACACAAAACAATCAAAGCGACAAAGGAACAGAACAAGACAAAGCGTGTGTGACAAAGTTAACTGTTAATTAACTGGCTATAACCAGAATTTTGTCAATTTTTGTCTTCAAATTTGCATTGTCGCGAGCGCATTTTTCGGTGCAGTCATTAGTGAAAAGTTATCAAGCGAGTGCGGGTCATCACATCATAATTTTACAACCAATCAATTAATTAATTAATAAATCAATTACTGTACCATAATTGTAAGTACATAATTGAATATTATTTAAATAAACGTAGAATAAAGTTAAAATCAAAACAAAAAAAATATATAATAATAATAATGAAGGTCACAAAGAAATTTGTTTGTAAAATACATCTGAGGCGTTTGGTAAATAATGAAAAAAAAAGTGTTTAAACAAATTTAAGAGCGCATGCCCGCAGGGTGCATCTGAGTTGCAAAGTTTTGACGATAGAAGTGATAGGGGAAGAAAAAAATATTAGTTTTTTCTTTACGTCGTTAATAGGTAAAAAAAAGAATACAGTAAAAAACATACAATTCAAATTAAATTTAATCTCTTTTTTACATTACAGACGCAATTTCTAAGTGCGATGTAGGGCCGCCGGAGCCGGAGCTGCGTAAGGCGATGCAACTAAAAAAAAAAGAATAATTAAGAAAAATAATATTAAGCCTAAGTAATTTTTGTAATTTGTAATTTTATTTAAATTTTCCTAGTGCTACAAGCTATACACTTTTAAATTAATGCACTACTTGGTCACAATCAGGTTTTACATTTTAAACAGTTAAACTTAACTTTAAGGAACTATACAATTATAATTTAAAACTTAAAATACTAAATGAATTACTTCAATTAAGCAAATAATTTAAAACATTAAAAACATTTAACATAAGTAGCACTTTTTTTATTCAAAATTTAAAAATAAATTAATTTTGTTAATATTTTAATTACCAATGTGTCTTCGTTTATATTTTGTACTGGCGTAAATGTAAGCAACTTGTACTGGCGAAATAGTTAGGTTGGGCGGCCTAAAGATATTCCTAAGCCTTTGGCCCCAGGGAAATAGCTAGCGATGATCCTACTGCGAAAGGCCTAGAGCGAAAGCCTAACGAAAGAGTTAGCTTGGGCGTCCTAACGATTTTCCTAAGCCTTTGGCCCCAGGGATATCGTTAGCTAGTGGTAATGCACCGCCGTACCGCTCGGTACGCTCTGCGGACATTCTCTAGTTATATTCGTTAGGTAAATACATTGCTGGTGGTGCGAGTGTGCACCAGTACTCATCTCTGAGTTCTAGGCATATCGTTAGTCTAGCACCGGCACCGCGTACCGCAGGGTAATTTGGCTATGCAGAGCGTTTTCTTGTGTTGCTTCTGCTTTAGCAATGCAAAACTGATAATTACCTATTTTGCTAGACGCTTGTTTTTTGTGCTGTGTGCCTGATCAGCAAATGTTCGATGAGCACCAAAACTGCCTTGGAAGTATTAGTTTTCTGGTTTTTCTTAGGTTTTTGTAGGCAAATAATACAAATTTAATCAAATATTGGCTGTTTAGCGTTTGCCGAAATTCATATAAGTTGAGAAAGGTTAATGAATTTGCCTGGCAAATGGTACGCATACATTAAAATATGGACATGCATAGCTAAGACTTCGGCAGCCGAGTGGACTACCTTGTATAATTGTATCATGGATTCGTCTAGAAAATTTTATACTTAATGTTAATGCTTAAGCATGCTTTTCGTGCATTCTTACTGCTATGCTTTAGGCAGCGTTTACAATTAGGGTATTCACTTGCTATGCTATGTGCTAAAGTGTTATTTATAATACAGTGTAGCTAGTGAGTGCACTTTTTACGTTTCTTTTGTCGTATTTGTGCTAAGTCAGCTGTTTGCCAGTTCGATGACAACATAATCGATAGTTAAATTGAATTGAGCAATTGATAAGCTGAAAAAAGTTGTTGTTTTCATAAATAATAATTGAAAAACTTTCTTTATTATTCAGAAAATAAATGTTTTTTATTTATATCAACACTTAAGCATTCTTATATTTTACTTCTAGCTCTAATTTTTGCATTCTATTATCTTTTCCCAGCTGCAAATTTTTGAATTGAAAATCATTTCGTATTTTTTCTTCCTTTCCACTGTTGAAAACATCAGTTTAGTCTTTTAAATTAATAGATCATAAAATTTACTTACGTTTACAATCAAAACTCGCCTAGTGTGACCTAATTTCACTAAGTCAATAATCTCGAAATCAGCTGTTTTCATAAATAGTCTGGCAACCACAATATAGCACATATAGTACAATAGTAGCAAACATACCCAGGGGCATGTTTTCTGTGTTAAAAATTATTCTGTGTGTTTGTTGTACAGATTTCATATAACACTTTAGTACTTTAGCACATAGCATAGCAAGTGAATACCCTAAATGTCAGCGTGAGATTGGAAAATGTTTTGTTCCTGTCTGACACACATATTTTTCACATAAGTTTGTCTCCCTCATTTCCACTCTGTAACCGGTCTCGCTTGCATCTCAGCTTGGAGTGGAAAAAAGCTATTCAAAAATTGAGTTTTAAAAGCTGTCAATAGGTGTCGCATTTTCGAAATTAGCAACTATTTTACTCAAAATGGCTGTCAATAGGTGTCGCATCTTCGTAAGCTCCAATGTTTTTACCACTATTTTACTCAATACAGAGGTAAATGTTAATATAATTCACTATTTAATATTTATTTAGTACATATTAACGCATATATAACAATAAAATCATTGTTTTGTAAGAAAAGCAAATCGTTTAATTTTCGCGCCATTGCAAATGTGTTAGCTGAGTCGAATCAGTTGATTGCATTGTTCACGCTGACATTGTAAACTACCAGCGTGGATCTCAGATTTTTAAAAGCTTTAATCCAAGCTAAGCTGACATTGTAAACGCTGCCTTAAGCACGTAAGCATCGTTTGGTTGAGCCTTTACATCTGGAGTTTTAAGCGATTTATTTCTTCACTTTCTTCCGCATTCGCCACACAAACTTCAAGAACATCTGCTAAAGACTCTTCATGTCGCACATTCAGCGCTTTCACAGGAAGAGAGTCTTTTAAAAGTGTAGCCACTATTTGCTTTCGTTCACGGGTCTCTTTTCGTGCAGCTCGCTGGCAATCTCTTACTGTTGATGCGACTTTTGAATAAACAGTTGGACAAGCTGTAGCATTTAATAGTCTCAACTTTGCAAAGCCTTAACTCCACTGATTAGTATTTATAAAGATGCAAAATGCACACTTTTTTACCCATTTGAAACTACATATTGTTGGAAAAATCATTCATTGCGAAATGGTCTTCACAAATCACAGAAGTATCTGCACTGTCACTTCTGCGACAAAATTTAATCCACAGTGCCCTTAGCTTTTTGCATTTAGGGAATGCAAATGCAAGCATTTTAACATTTTTACCCTTGTTATGTTTTGTACACCCAAACACAGCACAACGCATAATTTCTTTTTTATTTTGACAATTAGCTCATAGCTCAGAATATTAAATACTTTGCTTAAATATTTTGTGAAATATTTTCTAATTTATTTATTTTGCATCTATCTTCTATTGCTAAAATTTAAATAAACTATCCGCGCAGCGAAGTAAGCGGGCCACTTACTAGTGTTTTATATAAAGGTATTGGCTGACCGAAAAAAAAAATAATTTATAAAGGTCTTTGGCTGACCAAAAAAAAAAATAAATATATACAAAGGTCTTTGGTGACCAATATAAGTTTTTGGTCAGAATAATGGTTAAATATGACCAATATAAGTTTTTGGTCAGAATAATAACTGTTACGTCCCTGCTTGTAAGACTTCTTGCGAGATGATTAGTGTGCAATGAGAGCTTGCTTAAATATTTCACTTTTTGTTCCGCTGTTTCCTTCTTGACTGTTGGGATGTTTAAGTTTTTATGGATGTTTTCGTTCCGAACATTCAACGGTGCCACGGTGATGGTTCTCTAGATTTTTGACTGGGCTCTCTGGAACATGTCAATGCTGCTGTTGCAAGCGTTCCCCTATAACTGGTAGCCATAGGTCCAGATTGGTTTTAATACAGAGTTGTAGAGCAGAATCTTGTAGTCCAGACCATGGGAAGAGCAAGCATTGATAAGCCAATGAAGGCTATTAGCTATCAGTTTGAGGTGCGTTCTTTTAGCTTCAATGTGTCGGCGCCATGTAAGTCTTCTGTCTAATTGTACGCCCAGGTACGTTACTTCGTTTGCTTTCAGAAGTGCGGTGTAATTTAACGTGAGCAGTTGACAATCTTGCCTGTTAAGGGTGTAAGTTACTTGCTTACATTTTGGTTCGTTTACCTTAATTCGCCAGTCGGATATCCATTTGTCCACGTTGACCAGATGAAGGGCTAGTTGCGCTGTTGCTTGTATTGGGCATCTGGAGCGGCTGAGAATAGCTGTATCATCAGCAAAAGTAGATGTTGTCAATCGGCTACTTATTGGGTTGTCTGCAGTGAACAGCATGTCTAGTGTTGGTCAAAGTACGCTGCCTTGTGGAATACCAGCTTCAAAACTGTACTCATCAGAATCTGCAATGCTGCATCTCACCGCAAACTGTCGTAGAGGCACGACTTAAGCAGTTTATGTGCGTTGTTTGGGAGCATTGTTTTGATCTTATGCATCAGACCTTCCAACCAAACTTTGTCGAATGCCTGTGAAACTACCAGAAATATTGTAGTGAAGTATTCTCGATTTTCGAACGCGCTTCGTATGTCTGATGTTATTTGGTTGACCTGCTCAATTGTTCAGTGCTTTTCACGAAAGCAAAATTGGTGTGATGGGATTATGTTATGAAGATTCAGAAATGGATTAATCCGGGGCAGCAAACATTTCTCAAAAAGTTTTGAAAGACACGATATTAGGCTTATAGTTCTGTATGATGAGGGAACTGTGTGTTTTTTTCCCGGTTTCGGTATCATTATGATGATTGACTTATTCAATTTATCTGGAAAGTGGGCAAGTTTGGTGATTGTATTGAAGAGCTTGGAAAAAATGCAGAGCGCACAGTGAGGAAGCTCATTAATGTTTATTGGGGTTATAAGGTCACCACCTGAAAGATCTATGCGATTTCATTCGGGCGAGACTTGATTGGCTCATGTTGAAGCTGAGAATCGTTTGATGAGGTCGGTAGTGCAAACGTATTTGTTGCAGGATTAATTTGAAACACTATTTTAAGGGGCGCTGCGGGCTCAGCCATCTGCGAAGTTTCTTATAGGCCATACTGTTTCTATCAGAACGAAGAGTTGTGTGAGCTCTCCACGGTGAGTTTTTCGTAGTCGTGGTTGATAATTTATCAATGTAACAATGTTCGATTGCCAGTCTCGTCGTAAGCGCTGCTTAGATTTGTCTTCTTTTGGCTGTGTACTACTACTACTGTACTGTACTACTATTTGAAGCGTCGAGGGGCGAGCTACGGCGACGAAGACGAATTCCAGAGTGTTGAAAAAACTTCGAGACGTGGCTTAATCTTAATGTGTGAGGCTATATGTATATTTTTTGTATTTGAGCCAGTTTGTCTTTTATGAAGTTAACTTACCGGGTCGATTTATGGATTCTGCTGCTGCTGTTCAGCGTTCTCTAGTGAGTAGAAGAATTCAATAAATTGGTTTTCAGGTATGGTATAATGCGGGGGGCAGTATACAGCGGCTAAAGTGAGTTGGTTACCACTGTCCAGAAATATTTTGAAAAATGTTGCCTGTAGATAGTTTTCAGCAAAATCTTTATAGTTGTTGTGCTTGAGACGCCTTCTGATCAAAATACCTGTTCTACCGTGTGCCTTAAATTCGGGGTGATTTGTACCGTAGAATAAATATCCTCTTATATTAAAATTATATTCGTTTGAAAGGTGTGTTTCGGAAAGTAAAATTACGTCGATGTTCTTGTAGAGTAGAAATTCAGTTAACTCAAATTTTTGCTATGAAACGCCATAAGCGTTCCACGAAGATATTCGTCGCGAAGCCTTTGATTATTTTTAATGTTGTGATACAAGCATTTGTATCAAAAGATTTTGATTACGCAAAAAATCTTGCACAGTTGCCTGCATGAATGATTTTTCATTCTGTGCTGCAGGGCAAATGTGAGTGCTTCGAGCTTGCTTTGTTGCTGCTCTGGTGGCTTGTTGTCCTGTACAGCGCATGTGCTCACTTTTTATACCCTTAACCCATAAAATGGGTAAATAAGGGTATAATGGTTTTGTGCAAAAGTATGTAACAGGCAGAAGGAAGCATCTCCGACCCTATAAAGTATATATATTCTTGATCAGCATCAATAGCCGAGTCGATTTAGCCATGTCCGTCTGTCTGTCTGTCCGTCTGTCCGTCTGTATGTCTGTCTGTCTGTATGAACGCGTGGATCTCAGAGACTACAAGAGCTAGAGACTTCAGATTTGGGATATAAGTTCTCCTATACCATGAGCAGAACAAGTTTGCTTCAAATTATCGATAACTATTCTGGTTTCCGATATACACATGCGATCGATAACAAAAAAATATCGAATTTGGAAAATGTAAAAATGAGGGTTGAAAGAATGGGTAACGATAGATCTTTTCTGAAAATTTCGTCCAAATCGGTTGAGAAACACCGGAGATATCGAATTTAATCGATTGAAGTTAAGTCAGTATACCAAAGTCTTATATAAATTTAATTTATCTTTTGCAACTGGGTTCAGGGTATCTTCTAGTCGGGCTCTCCCGACTAGAGCCTTCTTACTTGTTTTGTTCGTGTTAGAGGCAAGACGAGCCAGTCTAGATCTTAAAGCGCTTGCGTAAATTGCGTTTTTGGTTGCGAATTCGGGGCCAAGTGAGGATCTGGCTGCTGACGAAAAGATGACGTCTGGGTTTTTTTTCGATGATGTGAAGGTAATCGGTGCGTTTTGTGAGCGTACAGTGATAAGGCGCTGATGGTTGCGTTTTATGTTCCTCATAAAGTGGGCAACCTTCTAGTTGGTTTATGAGTTGTCACACATTTTTTTGCTGGTTTCATCTCTGCTTGCTGGGCATTTTGCGGAGCTATGCATTTCACCAATAACTGCACATACCGAACGAAGAGTACAGTATGGCTTGGTATGGCAGTAGTCTTGGCAGTACAAACATTATACCGGATCATTTTATTTGTGCGGTTGTTCTACGGTGATTCTGCGGTGCAGTAAAAGCTGAAGAAAAACAAGTGGAAACGTTGCAGTCGGACGCAACCGACTGCGGCATACTCGATACCAGTATTAAAACCGGTAAAAAGAGGCCTGATTGCAAAGGGGTACGGATGCGGCAAAGGTGTACGCTGCATTAAAGATTATCCGATGCAGATGGGGATGCCACCATATATATTCTATATGCTATATTCCTTCCAAATTTGGTGACTTTTTGTGTATATATTTGTTTGTAAGCATTCAGTACATAAACTGACTGCTAAAAAGGCGTCGCAACTAGCACTTGTAACTAGGTGGACTACGGAGGGGGAATTCCTTGATGATGAGTAAAATACTTGGTTTGTTGGTACAAAGCAAAGAACTGATCTTTTATTCATGAAAGTAACAATATTTATAGGAAAAAGTAGCTTAGTTGGCATAAGTGTAATATCAATATAAATTGGGTTATTGTAACGCAGCAATTGCTTGCCAATGCAGAATTGCATATTGGCAATTTCCGCGTTGACCCGCTGTTTTGGTAATTCGTTATGTGTGTCGTTTTCGCTGTGATCAGCAGTTTTTGTACTTAAGACAATAATATGTAGGGTGTAGTATTTAATTGACCTAGTTAAATTATAATTGTCTGTAATATATTGTGTGTGCTGTAACTTAAATGTATATACGCCTAAACATTCTCCCGGCCGTTGAACAGGTGTTCAACCATCATCTTGTTCTATTGTGAATCGTCTTGGTGATGCGGCTGGATCAGGTGTATTGATGACTTCATTCCTGGGAACCGTTGATTGCACAGTCCATAGTCGTTTCTTTCGCATAGCATAGGCACATAGCAATATGATGGATATAGCTAAGGCAGCATACGATGCTATATGATTGTGTAGGACTGAACTTGATTGGTTAGGCAACTCTAGATTGTTCAGTGCTGCCAATTGCTGCTGTAAGTCGTCCAGATCCTTGTCTTCTTGAACCTTGTAGTCTGAGATGTTGATATTTGTCGCAGGTACATGGGTGATGTTTGGCTTGATTATGTCGCCAAAGTGTGCGTAACTTGGCCTCACTTGACTTATGATAGTGCCAAAAGTACTGATGCTAATCTCCAAGTTGCGTGCAGTACAACCAGATGATGATGAGAGCATTCCGGTGTCTGCTAGCTGTATTGTGGATGGTGTTCCGTTGCATACGGCTTGTAGTTCCATTGCAGAATGTGTTGCAAAGATCCACCTGTTAGGTTGGTGTGTCTTTTCCCAAACCATCTTGGTGGTTCTGTGAGTTGTTTGACACACTGTTGGTGTCTTGTTGTTAAAGAGCTGAAACTCACAACGATTGTTTACATTAAACACAGCTTGATGGTCAAAACATATGTGTTCTTCATTTGGTAGTGTGAGGCAGCGTCGTAGATCATCTTGAGTTAATCCCATGAATTGATCCCTGTGGTTGTTAACTGCTATTATAGGTGTTTTAAGCTCAAACAATCTCCAACTTGTTGAGTCCCACACCGGAATTGGCACGATATTAAACAGCTCTAATTTTGATGTTGACACTAGCGGTAATATTACTCTGAATATTACCTGAGTGTCGGTAGCTGTTCCTTCTGCTCGCATTAGTCTGTATAGTTGAATTACGTTGGATGATGTCACAGGCAGCATTTGATCTGGTGGCAAATGATCCCGTATTTGATCCAATTGGTTCTTTAGTTGATTAGGGGAAATCAATGTTGGGCTGATTGTATGGTGGCGAATTCCTGTCAGAACGTCCACTAGTTCTGATTGCATGCGCTGAAGAGTGGCTGCCAGAAGTGTTAGTTGAGTTGTCAGTGCCAGGTAATTCTCGGTAAGATGTGCGCCTGTGTACCTTCCTCTGCTTTGGCTAAGGATAGCCACTTGTTGTTCAAGTAGTTTTAGCCGTTTGTCCGATGTAGATCTGGTCTTTTTGACAACGTTGATAGTTGAATCAAGTACTGATGTTTGATTTTTCAGTAAGTGCAGTAGAAATGCTTCATTGGTTTTAACTTCTTCTATGACTTTGGTCATTTTCTTGGCGTAGTCCGAGTCTAAAACTCCAAATAGACTGTTTGCAATGTTGCCAACTGCATCAAATGGTGATCGGCGTTTTCGTGTGTGTTGCAAGAGTGCGTTTGCCATTTGTAATTCGTCGAAAAGGTGCCGAAAATGCTGTGATATGGAATCACATGTGTGTTCATTATTTAGTTCTGGACATATGTATTTGAACTCCTTTATTCCCAAATCGAATGTTTTCATATCGCGCCAGTAAGGTTCCAATTCATAATATATAATTATGGTCCAGTCGGAAATTGCTCTCTTTGTTGTTCCAATTTTTTCATAAAATATTCCAGGCTTTGTGTCGAACCTTTCCACGGACACCGACTGTGTCAGCACCAAGGGCAACATGAGAAGAAGAATTAGAATGGATGATGTGATTGTTGGCGACATAAGGCGTTTTCGCTGTACGGGTGGCGCATCATGTTTTTCTGTGTCCTCCGTTTCGTTAATAGTTCGTTTTTTGGCCATGTCTTCTGGAAATAGTGGCGCAAGTCTGTTTATAGGGCGCTTGTAGGTGCCAGAGGCAGTTTTAACGTCAACCACCCTGACATAATTGTCTTGTCCTGGGTATGTTTTAACAATGCGTCCCATTGGCCAACTCATCACAGGTATGTTATCTTCCTTGACTAGCACCAGCATGCCTTCCTTTATGTTGGAATTGACGGATTTCCACTTGTGCCTGGCTTGCAGTTCTTGCAAGTATTCTTCCGACCATTGCTTCCAGAATCCTTGCTTTAGTCTGGATACTAACTCCCAGCGCTTTACCAAGGATTTTTCATTGCGGTCCGTGTTTACATCAGGGGGAGCAGTCAACGTTTCCCCAATCAAAAAGTGTGCTGGAGTGAGGGCGGTTGTGTCCGTTGGATCATTTGACATGGGTGTGATTGGGCGAGAATTGAGGATTGCTTCAATTTCGATAATCACCGTATTTAATTCTTCAAATGTTAGAGATGCAGTATTGGTTGTGGTGACCAAAAGTCTTTTTGCAGACTTGACCGCAGCCTCCCATAACCCCCCAAACGATGGCGCGCGTGGTGGAATAAATTTGAAGGCAACTTGTTTTTTGTTGCACTGATTGATGATCTCGGCTTGGCTCCTTTCGCCAAATATTGATCCTTCCAGTTCCTTCATCTGGTTGTTTGCTCCCACGAAGTTAGTTGCATTGTCACCATGAATTGTTTGACACTTGCCTCGACGGCTTAAGAAGCGTCGTAAGGCTCCCAAAAAGGCGTCTGTTGTTAGATCACTAACCAGCTCATGGTGTACCGCCTTGGTGGCGAAGCAACAGAAAACAGCTATGTATGCTTTGTCTGGTCGCTTTCCTCGAAGTTTATGATGAATCCATATTGGTCCGCAATAATCTACGTCTGTTGTAAGAAATGGGCGTGTTGGTGTTACTCGATCGGCTGGCAAATTACCCATAATTTGGTTCATTAACTTGGGCCTTGCCTTGTTGCATGTCACGCAATTGTGAATGATATTCCTTGACATTGTTTTGTCGTTGAGGATCCAATATTGTTGTCTAGCGGTTGCTCGTAAGGCTTGGGCACCGCAATGCATATTGTCCTCATGCAGATCTTTCAACAGCATTTTTACTATTGGATCATTGTAGGGCAGCAGAATCTGGTGCCTTGCATTGTAAGGTAGTGGGGCTTGATCCAATCTGCCACCAACTCGTATAAGTCCGTCGGATCCTTGTAGGGGGGACAGCGATGAAATGGAACTCCTTTTTTCCACCATATTGTGACGCTGCAGCGATTTTAGCTCAGCAGCAAATTCCACTTGTTGTATTGTCCGCAAAATTACGTTGCGAGCGTGATTCAATTCCTCGACGCTTAGAGTGACAGTTGCTGATCTCTGTTTGTTGTAGCAGAAGCGTAACATGTAAGCCACAATGCGTTGTAACTTGTGGAACGAATGACTGTGTCTGCAAGTGTACAATTCTTCACCTATTGTAGATGGGGATATTGCCAGGCTTTTATGTATTGTTTTCCTTTCCAGGTTGCTCGGAATGATGTTGGGTATGGTTGCCCATTTATCTGGAGACCCATGCAGGAACAGTGGTCCATATAGCCATAGATTATGCTCAGGTAATCTACGTGCAGATATTCCTCTTGAAAGAACATCCGCTGCGTTGTTAGCGGATGACACATGACGCCATTGATTTTGGCTTGTTAGTGCTTGGATCTTAGCTATCCGGTTGGCCACAAATGTATGGAATGTGGAGGCAGCTGCATTGATCCATGACAAGACGACCGTAGAATCTGACCAAAAGTATCCTGGTACTGTGTTGGAGTTCAAGTTGAGGTCCCGTCGAATTGTGTCCGCGAGCTCAGCACCCAATAGTGCAGCACAAAGTTCTAGTCGCGGGAGTGACTGCTTTGCCGTTGGGGCTACTCGAGATTTTGAGCATAGCAACCGCACAGAAATTTGTTTATTCTTGTACGTTGCGCGAACGTATATTGCTGCGCCATATGCGCGTTCCGATGCATCCACAAATGTGTGCAGTTCCTTTGTGACTGGAACCTTTCCGTCGTATAAATGTCGGGGAATTTGCATCGAATTTAGGCTCTTCAAGTCCTCTCGATAGTCCTTCCAGTCGTTCTGAAGGGATGTGGGTAATTCTTCATCCCAGTCGAATTTGTCTTCCCAGAGTCGTTGCATGAAGATTTTGGCTTTCACTACAACGGGAGCAAACAAGCCTAGGGGGTCGAAAACTTGTGCCAGCTCAGAGCAAACGACACGTTTAGTTATTTTCGTAGCTGTGCTGCTCTGAGCGCGGCCACAGAGTTGGTCTCCTTTGGGCATCCAAATGAGACCCAATGTCTTGATCCTGTAACTGTTCACTGTGTCCTCGAAGTTTACTTCGCTTGCAATGTTGTCCTTATGTATCCCTTGCAACAGTTGCTCGTTGTTCGCGCACCATTTTCGTAAGTTGAATCCATAGGGACGCAGGATCTTTACTAACTCTTCTCGAATTTGGACCGCTTCTTGGACTGAGTCTGCTCCTGTGAGGCAGTCATCTACGTAGAAGTCATCTACTAATGCAGTGGCTCCTACTGGTGATTTGTCCATATGTGTTGTGCCCAAGTGATTCAGACACTTTGTTGCTAAAAATGGAGCTGAGGCCGTGCCGTATGTAACTGTTTTTAGTCTATAGTACCTTAGCTGCTCCTTAGGATTGTTTCTCCAAACAATCATCTGGTGAAATTGGTTCTCTGGATTGATCCAAATCTGGCGGTACATTTTTTCAATGTCCGCAGTGAACACATATTTGTGTGTTCTGAATCTTAACAAGATTGACATAAGGCCACTTTGCACAGTGGGTCCTACTTGCAATATGTCGTTAAGTGACTTTCCTGTCGACGTCTTGCAGGATGCATCAAAAACTACTCGTAGCTTCGTGGTGCTGCTATCTGGTTTTTGCACACAATGATGAGGGATGAAGTAATGACTTTTGGGAATCTGTTGTGGTGAAACTTCTTTCATGTGTCCTAGATCCTCATATTCCGACATGAACGCTGCATATTGCTTCCACGTATCTGCAGAAGCTCTGCGCTCTAAAGATAAAAATCGTTTTGTCGCAATCTCCATGGAATCTCCCAGGGCTGAATAGTGTTCAGAAAATGGAAGCTTCACAATGAGTCGGCCGTCCACCGCTAACTGCAAATTCTCCAAAAAATGCTTTTCGCAATGGGCCTCAACAGGTGTTCGATGTTTCTCTGCTGTTTCCATGTTGTCCAGCGTCCAAAATCGCTCTAATAGTTCATTAGTCTCCTCATTAGTTGCTGCCGCACAAATGACTGATGATTCATTTGCTGCCTTAACTTTTCCTGCAACAATCCAACCGAATTCGGTCTTTTGCATAATTGGTCCAGAATGTAATATTCTGTGTTGCTGAGGGAGCAGTATTGAGTAATAATGCTCTGCTCCAATCAACAGATCGATTTTGCCTGGTTTGCTGAAGTACGGGTCAGCAAGTGGTAGATTGCTCGATATGCTCCAACTCGAATTGTTGATCGCTTGGGCAGGTTGATCCGATATTATATTTGGTAGCACAAATGCTTCCATTCGCATTGTAAAATTGCTGTGTAGTGACTTAATTGTCACATTTACACGAGCTTTGCTGATCCTTGTATTTCCTCCGATGCCTTCAATCCGGAGAGTTGTGTCATGACGTTTTAGTGCCAGCATTGTCACTAGCCTTTCAGAAATGACGTTGATCTGTGATCCAGAGTCCAGGAGTGCCTTGAATGTTGCCTGCTGCCCATTATTTGCTTGTACAACTACCTTGGCTGTTGCAAGTAAATTGTAATTTTGGTTGTTAGCGGATGCCACAACTTGTGCGTGTGGCTCTGCTGCTGAAGCGATAGCGTTCTCCAAATGTAGCACAGTGTGGTGTTTCTTGTTGCATTTAAAACAACTGAACTTGCTAAGGCAAGCATTCGTCTTATGGTCATTTTTAAAACAGTTGACGCATAACTTTTGTCGTTGCACCCAATTAAGACGTTCGCTAACTGTTTTAGCGCGAAAGTCGTCACATTTGGATAAATAGTGACCTGTCTTTTTACAATAAAGACATCCTTTGGGTGCACTTGAAGACGAGGCACATGTTGTATTTTTAGGCTCCTTCTTATAAGTCGCAGATGCCCTTTTTCCAGTAGCCATCACTCGAACTCGCTGTTCGAGGAACTGGAGCATGGTGTCCAGTGGCTGGATTTTCTTTGTGTTACCCAATGATTGTTCATATAGGGTTTTGTTTGTGCCATCCAGTTTGTTCCTAAGGATGGCAATGATGATTGGATCCCATGTTGAGATGTCAATCCCGAGTCCCTTTAACGAAGCTAATGACTCAACTGTTGTGATGTGCAGTTCTTTTAAAGACTTCACATCGTCGCTGCAGGTTTGTTGCAGCAGAAGACGATTCAATATCCTAGAAGCAATATCTCTAGGATTATTGTACGCATCAACTAAGATTTCCCATGCGAAGAGGTAATTTTCCTCCTTGAGATCAATGTGACGGATTAGTCTTTCCGCCTCTCCGATTACGCTGGTCTTGAGGTACCACATTTTGCGTATGGTTGGCATTCTAGTTTCATGTATCATACATGAGAACATATCAAAGAACTGAGACCACTTGAGTATATCACCATCAAACTTTGGAATGGAGATTCGTGGCAAGTTAATGTTATCAGACACCGTACTATTTGACTTGTCTGTCAGTACGTTCCTAACCTCAGCTTCTGCTTTGAGATAGTCAGTGGCGTCATAGCCTGCTTCCTCCGGGTCCTCAAGCTCCTCGTATATTTGGAAGTGGACCTCTTGAAGTTTTGCCCATAATGAGTTTACAATTTCTGCATTAAGGGGCTTGTGTTGAATGGCGCGATTTATTGACTCAATCATCGCCTTTTGCCGACGGCACAATGCAACTAGCTTGGCATTTGTGTTTGCTTTGGCATCAACAATTCCTGCAGCAATGGAGGTCCTTGGCTCCGTCCTATTGCTGCTAGACTGATCTGCAATATCAGCTTGTTCTTTTAAGTAAGTTCTGGTTTTTTGAACCAAATCGTGAACTTCCTCGAAGAACTTGTGATAAGGGTGAGACTCCTCTAACTTAGAGTTTTTGATCAAGACATTGTTTGTCTTGAAAATAGTCCATTTTTCCTCAAGGATTTTGGCCTTGGCTTGGTAGTAGCCAGGTTTTGCCTTCCGATCTGCTGGGTCCTTTTTTGTGTTCTTTATAAGCCTTGATATCTCCTGGCTTATTTCTTCCTGATTGTCCAGGACATCTTCCAACAAGAGTGATTTCTCTGTGCTCATTTTGTCGCCTTGTTGACAATGACTAAGCTACCAGAATCACGTTTGTTTTGTTGTTGTATATAGCTCTTTGATTACTCCCGACCCGGTGGAAGTGTTTTATTCGCTCGGCTTGAGCTGGATTACGCTTCTATTCGCAACCGTGTGGTGTGGTCGAAGGAGTAGCGAGCTATATGTTGTAGACAGTACATAAACTGACTGCTAAAAAGGCGTCGCAACTAGCACTTGTAACTAGGTGGACTACGGAGGGGGAATTCCTTGATGATGAGTAAAATACTTGGTTTGTTGGTACAAAGTAAAGAACTGATCTTTTATTCATGAAAGTAACAATATTTATAGGAAAAAGTAGCTTAGTTGGCATAAGTGTAATATCAATATAAATTGGGTTATTGTAACGCAGCAATTGCTTGCCAATGCAGAATTGCATATTGGCAATTTCCGCGTTGACCCGCTGTTTTGGTAATTCGTTATGTGTGTCGTTTTCGCTGTGATCAGCAGTTTTTGTACTTAAGACAATAATATGTAGGGTGTAGTATTTAATTGACCTAGTTAAATTATAATTGTCTGTAATATATTGTGTGTGCTGTAACTTAAATGTATATACGCCTAAACAGTGACTCTAGCTCAAAGTTTGTAATAGGCGGAGAAAGGGGGGGCTGGGGGCGGTATGGGTAGTTGTGGCATTAAAATTTTTGATGCAGATCTTTCTGAAATGTCAATTGCTATCTTCATACCAAATTTGGTGACTCTAGCTCGAAAATTGTAAAAAAAGGGGAAAGGGGGCGAAATGGAGGGCGTGGCTCCAAAACTAAGATGCAGATTTTTGGGGGTCGTTGCCAGCTATCTTCCTACCAAATTTGGTGGCTCTAGCTCCACAACTCTGGAAGATACACGTATTCCCTTTTTTGACGAAGCGTTAGGGTGGATGGGGGCGGCTAGGGCAGTATTGGTGGGCGCGGCATCCAAACTTATGATGCAGTTTTTGGGGGGTCATCATCACCTATCTTTGCACCAAATTTGGTGGCTCTAGCTCAAAAACTGTGGGAGATATAGGCTTTTTGGACATTAAAATGCGGGGGGGTTGGGGGCGGAATGGCTCAAAAATTTTTGATGCAGTTTTTTGGGGGTTGCTAGTAGCTTTCTTCTTACCAAATTTGGTAGTTCTAGCTGTAAGGATTTGCGAAATATGTGGATCTTTCGGTTTTGAGTTATCGAATTTATCGATTTGCCAGCCCCCCAGTTATCGTAGAACTCCCATCTTGACACTTTAATTTACTATCCCATAGATAATGAGAATTGAGAGTTTCAAGTCTCTGGCTTGAAGGGTGTGGAAAAAACTTGCAACCATACGGACGGACAGACGGACAGACACCATGACGGACATTGCACAAAACCAATATACTCTTTACCTTCGGTATCGAGTATAAAAATCTTTTCTGCGTTTCGCCAGCAATCCACCCACCGTAATGGTTGGAGAAGGCTAGGACGGTTGCAAAGCTTCTGCCAAAATAGTGCCCACGCACAGTGGCGCCCGTAGAACAAGTCAGGTGTCAAAAATCAAAAATTGCATGTGCCTCTAAAAAATATTGAATGAACCTACTTTATAGGAAATTTTCCAGCGATTTCAAATCAAATGTTTAGAATATATAGCTTTTCAAAGTTGTCTGATTTTTTGTGTTACATAAAAATCACAATTTTAAGGTAAATTGGTCGGCTTTTGATAAATCTATTTATTAAGAAAAGAATAAAAAAAAAAATTGTACTGTTTGTTTTCCGTTTGGCCAGGCAATTCAATATTTACCAACTATCCACTTTTTCACTATTTCTCAACTTTGATGGAAAATAAAAAAAATGTATATCACATTATATCGGCTATTTTTTCAAATTAATTTCTTTGATTATTCCTCTATTAAATGCAAAAAGTTTCATTTGCCCGTTTTTGCCCCTTTTTTTTTAGATATAAAATAGTGAAAAAAGACATAGCTCCAAAAATGTGTTGCATGCATTTTGGGCAATTTATGACATATAACCGTGAAAACCCATTTTTATTGTTGTTGTTTCGTTCGTTATTGTTAAGATACTTGATTTTTGTTTTTCATTCTGTAATGCTTACCTGAGATCATTTGTCAAATCCTGGTCCCTAAATTCAGGTGCAGTTACAGGATATACAAATAAACTACCAGGTACGCACCGAATACAGAAATTGCGTTGGCGTACAACTAGTCACACATCCCATTCAGGTAGGCACAAATCTTATTCGGACACGTGCCAAGTACCCAACTTGCATAAATTGACCTTATTGACCTGGACTTATACAAACAATAGGTAAATTTGTTAGGCATGAAAGCTAACTCTTTTCTTGAACCATTAATCCAAACGGTATCTATCAGGTAATAGATTAGACTATATATTGAAAAAAAAAACTATAATCCTGGATTAGTCTACGACTGAAAGTTGGCGAGACAAGTACTGTTTTACACTTCAAATATGTCGTTGAACAACCATAAATTATTTGACCTGTTTAGGAAGTCAACCACAATACAAAATTTCACGGAAGCTGCCTTCGAAGAACTTGATAGTTTATATAGATATACCATCTTTTACGGATTGTGATGAATATTTTACAAAAAATTAATTTAAAAAAAAAAAAAAAAAATTATTTTTAATTATCATAATATTAATTTTAGATTATAAAAACCATTAAAATGAAACAATAAAAAATCAAAAAATTTAAAAAATATTTTTTCACAGATGATGAGGTCCGCCAGCAGAAGTATGCCAGCTTGCAAGCGGCCCTACAAAGGCGAGGTAGCATCTAGTCGTCGTGCTCATCGGAGCGACCAAAACGGCATGATGAAGCCCGAACAATGGAAGAAGGTTGAGGCGCTACTGTTCGATATGCTTCTGAGGCGCATGGGCGAATCGGATTCGCTTCCCATCATTTATGGATGGAGCGGGCTGGCTCTCCGCAGTCAAAATTGTAAGCTGCAAGGATGACCACATTCTGAAGTGGGTGACCGGCGTCGCACAGTGGGGCCATTTGAGTTTTTTCATATCAAAAATCATAACTTTTGAACCAAATGAGATAATCGAACAATTTAAAAAGCATATGATAGATAATTAATCAACCTATAAAATGAGCGTTTGAAATGAATTCTACGATTTTTCTGTGCCTATTTATGGGTATGCAAAGTTGAAAATTGTGGAAAAATCAACTTTACGGGAAGGAAAAAAAATATTTTTTAAATTTTTTGATTTTTATTGTTTCGTTTTAATGTCTTATTGTCTAAATTATAATATTTTATAATCTAAAATTAATATTATGATAATTAAAAATAATTTTTTTTTTTTTTTTTTTTATTAATTTTTTGTAAAATATTCATCACAATCCGTAAAAGATGGTATATCTAAAAGAGAAATCATCTCTGAACTATAAGAATTTTCTAATTCTTTTCGTGACTTAACATGCCTCAGTGATGATATAAGTGGATCTGAAGATGCTGCTAACATGTTGAAGAGGTCCTCATTTTGTCTCACCCTTGAAGCTTTGAAAGTGTTTAGCAATCTGTATTTTTTATAAAATTTATTTAATGATTCCTGTGCTTCTTCAGAAAGTTTTCGTTTGGATCAAGGGTTCAAGAAAAGAGTTAGCTTTCATGCCTGCAAAATTTACCTAATATTTGTTATATATTTGGGCTTAGGTCAATTTGTGCAATTAGGGTACTACGCACGTGTCCGAATAAGATTTGTGCCTACCTGTATGGGATGTTACTACTTGTACACCAGGGCAATTTCTATATATGGTGTGTATCAGTTAGTTTATTTGTATATCCTGTAACTGCACCTGAGTTTAGGGACCAGGATTTAAAAAAGGGTTTCAGGAAAGCATAACTGAATGAAAAACAAAAATCATGCATCTTAACAATAAGGAACGAAACAACAACAATATAAATGGGTTTTCACGGTTATATGTCATAAATTGCCCAAAAATTTTTTTCCTATGACTTTTTTCACTTTTTTTACATTTAAAAAAAAAAGGGCAAAAACGGGCACATGAAACTTTTTGCATTTAATAGAGGAATAATCAAAGAAATTAATTTAAAAAAATAGCCGATATAATGTGATATAATTTTTTTTATTTTCCATCAAAGTTGAGAAATAGTGAAAAAGTGGATAGTTGGTAAATATTGAATTGCCTGGCCAAACGCAAAGCAAACAGTATAATTTTTTTTATTCTTTTCTTAATAAATAGATCTATCAATAGAACCAAAAATGATGACGATCCGTAACTTAGTTTTTGAGATATTGTATCTCAAAGCCGACCAAATTACCTTAAAATTGTGATTTTTATGTAACACAAAAAATCAGACAACTTTGAAAAGCTATATCTTCTAAACAAAAAATCCGGTTACATTATGGATTGCAGATTTGAAATCGCTGGAAAATTTCCTATAAGTAGGTTCATTCAATATTTTTTAGAGGCACATGCAATTTTTGATTTTTGACACTTGACTTGTTCTACGGGCGCCACTGTGCGTCGTGACTGCCCTTGGGAGATTGACAAGCTGTAGGTAGTGGATAGAACTTGTTTTCTGTCCATACCAAAGGCGCGTTGTACCAGCAGACCAGGCGTTGCAGCTCCTCAAATGACAAAACCCGGAAGTGCCAACCGTTGATTGGAACGTGATCCACGTTGAGAAGCCCGATATTAAGAGACAGAAATAAGTCTTCCAGATCAACAAAAAGGCCGACGATTTGCTATACGGAAATTCGGCAAGATGGCGTGGGAAGTGTCAACCTGCGACTCAAGTAGCGCAACCCGGACGATAAGAACACCAACACGTTGGAGGCGGGTGATGGGGAGAGAGCCTTGCCGGAGGACACCCAGGCCACCAAAAGCCTAGAGCTGGAAAACTACGAGGATAGGGACTGTTAAGGATGCCATTGTCAAACATGGAGCTGGGGGTCATCTAAGTCAACCTACATTAAAGCAAGTTGGCTTCGGCAGAGCCCCGTCGGGAAACAAGGTTTCTGGACTGAAGAATCAAAACTACGACATATTCTACCCTACAACAGTGAGTAGAGCAAGGACCGTGATCCTAGTAAGGAAAGGTATCTATGGGTACTTATTATCTAATTACATTACTGGCGACCTCACGGTGGCAGCGCAAGAAGGTTGCAGATATGAGCCAATCTTGATGGAATCTTGCTATATGGCGCATTACATCGACGTACCCTCTCAAGAGCTCACTCGACTGGTAACGGAAGGAAGGCCCTCATTATCGGAGCACTGATTGATTGCATTCTCCAATCCACTCTATACATCCCAAAAGATGTTGGGTACCACTTGGGGCCTCTCACCAAGATTGACACATTGGATTCTAATCTCAATTGTGCGCCCCATTCTTCTCTACATAATATTGAGGACAACACCAACAAAAGCATGACAGACCATACTAAATGCCAACTTCATGGACATACAAACACGCCTTATAGGAAAAAAGATTGCACAACGGCTTTGCACGATTAGCAACATGACGATACATAGCTACTGGTATAGTACATGGAAAGACATGCATGGGATTCAGCAGCACTAAGGTAGATAAACACCTCTGACTGCAAAATCTCCAAAATAATGTGCAAAACATACGGCGACAAACTTACACAATATAAGCTAAAGCTACAATGGCATGACTGCCGAAGGCTTGTGGGTTTCCTGACAGGCCTCTGCCTAGTCGCAGTACACGCGAAAAAGCTAGGCATAACAGACAGCGACGAAAGTAGGAATTGCAAGGATCCAGGTGCCCCGCACTGGCAGCCACTTCCAAATTCTCTTCCTTGCTTCGCTAGAAGAAGCCAGCAAGCAGGAACCTAAAAACCTTCTAGCGTTTGCCTGAAGCACACACACTCCGCTTGACCACTCACCGAGATAGTCCCAACCATCTCCAACCACCGGCCCCACTTAGGACCCTTTTAGCGGTCTATGAGTGACACTCTCCTGAGAGGGTAAGCTGGTTCCACCTAACCTTACCTATGTTAATTAATTTATTTTTTATAATTTATTTATTTATTTATTATCAGCTAAGAGCAGCTGACATTAAAATGAAACCAAAATTAATGTAATGTAATACATAGTTAAAATAATTTAATTAATTAAAATAAAGAATTAAATATAAATCTGAAAATATATTAAAGTAAAAAATTTAAAAGTTAACGTTAAGGCTCTGGGAAACTCAACCATAAAATTTAGTAGTCCAGTCGACTTGAGTACGGGGGTAAGTCTACTCCAGGAACCCAGTTAAAACTTCTAAGGGCAAATAGAAGAAATTTCTTCTGCACAGATTCAATTTTATCCTGGTGAATCGAGTATTGTGGGGACCACACACAAGATCCATACTCCAGGATGGAACGTTCTAGGGATGTATAAAGCGTTTTAGTGGTGTAGGGATCGTTAAACTCTTTCGACCACCGCTTGATGAAGCCAATCTACAATCTACAAAAATACATGACTTTACATTTTGAACAATTTAAATTTAGTAAGTTAGTACGGCACCAGGCTGACAATGCACCCCAATACGACTGTATTTAATTACACAGGGAAGCATCATTGTAGGTGAAGTATAGCTTCAAATCATCAGTATACATAAAAACATCAGAGTTAGTAATAACAGCTGGGGGATCGTTAATAAACAACTTAAATAGCAAGGGACCAAGGTGACTACCCTGGGGTACACCAGAGGTAACAAAAATAGGTTCAGATACAGACGATTTAAAAACTACTTTGTGTGTTCGACCACACACGTACTCCGAAAGCCACAATAAAAAATTAGCTGGAAATCCAATAACATTCAATTTTTGAAGCAACAGAGAATGACTAACAGAGTCAAATGCCTTTCTAAAAACGGTGTAAACAACGTCAGTTTGCATTTTTTTCTGACACCCTTTGATAAATAGCGAAGTGAATTCCAAGAAGGTCAGGTCTACGCCTAACAAAACCGTGTTGATAAGGCGATATAATTGAACTACATGTGTGTAGCAATTGAAAACATATAATTTTTTAAAAGACTTTAGGAAAAGCGAACAACTTGGATATACCCCTATAATTTTTAACGTTTGACTTAGAAGAATTTTTATGGAGTGGAATGATAAAAGATTCCTACCATATAGCAGGAAACACAGTTGAGTCAACCGACAAGTTAAATAATTTATGTAAGGGTTTACAAAGTGAATCCGCACAGTATCTAAATATACAATCTGGCACTCCATCAGGACCAGGCAAGTAGCCGGGCTTGATAGAGTAAAGGTCACTTAGGAGCGAACACTCTGTTATAACTGGGATATTTTTGAAATTTGACGTTTGAATTTGAAAAGGATAGAAATTAATGCAACTATATAAACTCGTTGAGTATACTGATGGAAAATACTCAGCAAATAGATCGGCTACTGCCTGATCAGAACTTGCTTTTGTATTATCTAGGTAAACCGAGAAAGGCAAGCATGAAGATTTACGTTTTTAATTATTAAATTTGTAAAATTGTTTCGGATCACGTGAAAAATTTAGTCTACAACGATTAAGATAATTATTATAACAAGATGTGTTAACAGAAAGAAAACTAGATTTTGCTACTAAATACGAAGATAAATCTGTAGTGATTCCCGATTTTTTAAATTTTTTATAAGATTTTGTCTTCACGTTTTTCAATTTCGATAGTTCCCTCGTAAACCAAGGTGATTTATTATCACTTGAAGAACAAGGGGAACACAAATATCCAAAAGCGAATTCAAGGTCCTATAAAATAGGGCAATGGCAGTTTCTATATCACTACAAGAATAAGGGCGATATCAATTAGAATGTTGAAGAAGATGATTCAGTTTAGTAAAGTTAGTTTTACGAAAGCAAAGGGTTTTTAAAGTATTATTAGATACTGAAATAGGTTTAAGAATTTTTATGGATAGTTCTAAGGTTGGATGGTAGGTGTCTTCCGGAAGCACTAGAGGGGGTATTCTACAGGCATTACTGCAATCTGAGTCCGAAACAAATATCAAGTCCAACATTCTACCACTACAGTTATGCATCCTGTTAACTTCCGATAGGCCTAACTCCAGTAGGCCATCGATAAAATCATCAGAAGTGACTGGTAATGCCGCCGAAGATGTGTCAATCACAGACCATACAACATGTGGCTGATTAAAATCACCACCCACTATCAGATTATCTATATCTGTCAACAATGACGAAACAAGTTGCAGGGCACTCAGATGGGATGAGTAAAAGTTAATATCAGAATGAGGAGGAATATAAGAACAAGTAACATAAATTGAATGGCCGTGTAGTAATATTTTAACACATAAAAACTCTATGTCCGGAAGATCCTGAGAATGAATCTGCTTAGAGGAAATACAGGAGTCAACAGCAATGAGAACGCCGCCCCCTTGCGGGAAATTCGATCGCATCTGTACAAGTTATATTTATTTAGAAGGAAAAACGGAATAATCAGAAATATCGGGTTTCAGCCAGGTTTCTGTAAGTGCAACTATTAGTGAACCAAAGGATAGGCTGCTAACATATAATTTAGCAAGTTTAGTGTTAAGGCCTCTTATGCCATGTTCACACTATGAAAAATTAATCTCGTAATTACGATAATCTACCAGCGATAATCTTATGCGTTCACACAACAATCAGCTGATTCTCATAAGATTAAGTTTGACATTTGTTTGTTTACATTTATAAATGAACAAAATTAAATAGCAAACAGCAGAAAAAATTGAAATTAACCATTAGTGAATAAAAATGCCGCCAAATATTATTAAAATTATTTTTGTTTTGATAAAAATGCTGGATATGGCGAAAATAATGGAGGATCTATTCAATACTTCAAGAGCACAAAAGAATCTTGTGCTACTGAAATATGAAATGCACCTCACGTTATGTGCAGCCATATCTGAGGCATCTGTGATGAAAAAGTGCTGGAGAAAAGTATGTATTAACTTAGTATTATGTGTATATATGTATGTATATAAAAGTGTTTTTCTTTTAGGAACGTTCACAATTTTTCTGGGAAATTGATTGCCAAAACTGCTCAGATGAAGTCGACAGTGTGCACAATAGTGTTGGACTTTTGTGGAGTGACTTGGAAGAAATTACGACCTCTGTGTCTTCAAAATTTCTTTTAATATTTAATATTCTTTTCTTTTTTTGCTGCCATATTTTCTTACAAATTGCAAAAAAAAAACAACAATAACAAATAACAGCTGTTATCATATGCAAAAAACAGCGCCATCTGTCGTTTATGTTAGACAAAAACAGGGTTGCATTGACGCTAATCAACTAGATTAGCAGATAATCGCGTCAATGAGAGGATTACGTTTGACAGTTTTTGTATGAGTTAATCGCGCGATTATATGTAGATTAGTGCTTTAATCTCGTTAATGACCCTAATCGCGCGATTAAGTGCTATATCAGAACATGGCATTACATTTTGATAGGCCAAGCTAATTACATTTGTTAGTTTTTTGCTGCCGAGGTGGAGGCAACAGGGTTGCTAACAGGCTGTGCATTACTAATCCTAATGCCAATATTATTATAATTATCGTTACGCCTATTCACATACTCCTTCACAGCGAGCTGTGGCGGCCAAAACTTTTCAGAACAAATCGTCGAGAATAGTTCGGGCGGAACACTCAACTTGAAAGAAGATATGCTTCGGGAGTGTTTAAATTTAAAATTTTCAACCCTTATATGTGGGGATTCGATATATTTTTTATTGTAGGCACTAACATCGTCCGATGAAATATCGGATACTAGCCTGGACACGAAAATAAATTTATTAAGAGGAACAACAACAAGAGGCTTGTGAGCCCCAGTTGTACCTGCATTGGGATCAATAGGCACACAAACTGTTGAACCGATTTCATGCACAGGATCTGAAGAAAGGTTTTTAGTGATGTTTCTTGCCGGCGAATTAAATAACATTAATGCCGTAGGTTGATTTATGCTGGGCACCAGAAGGGGCTTTGTGGGGATGATAGGTGGGTCACTAGGCGGATTAGGACCCGAAGTCTTTTTACGCTTCGGAGATTCATTCGTAACCTTGCCATTTTTGAAATTTGACTCAAGCTCTGTAAAGGACTTATGCAGTGTTGGTTGCTCGAACCAATTTGCAATTTTTGCTGCAGCAAACAAGCATTAATAACGATGTAAATAAATTTACTAAGAAAATCGATATGCTAGAACAAAACAAGGTAGAGTGCAAGTATGTAAGTATTAACGTGTCGAAGCAATAAGCACGATTCAACGGTTAAAATCAAGAGAGCGGTTGACTGAAAGAGCGTGAGCGCGAATGCAGATAGGTATAACCGCCGGATAAGAGCGGACAAAGCGGGAGAGGTGCTGGAGAGCGAGATCAAGCAAATAGACAAGCTGTTTGGTGTTAGTAGTCGCAGAATATGTGAAAAACAAAATATATTAATTATGAGTGTATGTATGTACATATGCTCGTTTGTTTTCTTTTTAACCCTCTAACTGGCAAAACTCTAATAGTGAAGCAAAAACATCCATATTTATTTTTTAGGGTGATTTGGTCCACCTAAACTCAAATTTGAAGTCAGATTTGTGATTGGTTGCGTCAGGTTGCGCACAGGTAAAAAATAAAAATGACCGCCTCAAGACGGTCATGCCGGTTAGAGTCAACATAAATATTTGTATACGTTAAAATTTTTATTTATTTTTTTTTACTCTAAACTTTGTATTTAGTTAAATTATTACATATTGTGATCTAAATTTCATAATAATAAAAATACGTTCAAGTTTTTATTGATAAATCGGTTGTTTTTTTACATTTATGGTTTATGATAATCTAAACAAGTGGAAACGTTGCAGTCGGACGCAACCGACTGCGGCATACTCTATACCAGTATTAAAACCGATAAAAAGAGGCCTGATTGCAAAGGGGTACGGATGCGGCAGGGGTGTACGCTGCCTTAAAGATTCTCCGATACAGATGGGGATGCCACCAGCTATATTCCTTCCAAATTTGGTGACTCTAGCTCAAAGTTTGTAAAATGAAGGGAAAGGGGGGGGCTGGGGGCGGTATGGGTAGTTTTGGCATCAAAATTTTTGATGCAGATCTTTGTGAAATATCAATTGCTATCTTCATACCAAATTTGGTGACTCTAGCTCGTAATTTGTAAAAAGTGGGGAAAGGGGGGCTGGGGGCGGTATGGGTGGGTGTGGCATCCAAATTTGTGATGCAGATTCATGTGGAATGTCAATTGCTATCTTCATACCAAATTTGGTGACTCTAGCTCGAAAATTGTAAAAAGTGGGAAAAGGGGGGCGAAATGGAGGGCGTGGCTCCAAAACTTTGATGCATATTTTTGGGGGTCGTTGCCAGCTATCTTCCTACCAAATTTGGTGGCTCTAGCTCCACAACTCTGGAAGATACACTCATTCCCGTTTTTGACGAAGCGTTGGGGTGGATGGGGGTGGCTAGGGCGGTATTGGTGGGTGTGGCATCCAATCTTTTGATGCAGTTTTTGGGAGGTCATCATCACCTGTCCTGGCACCAAATTTGGTGGCTATAGCTCAAAAACTGTGGGAGATATAGGCTTTTTTGACTTTAAAATTCGGTGGGGGGGGGGAGGGGGGCTGGGGGCGGAATTTTGATGCAGCTTTTTGGGGGTTGCTAGTAGCTATCTTCTTACCAAATTTGGTACTTCTAGCTGTAAGGATGATTTACCTTCGGTATCGAGTATAAAAACAATTTTTTGATTGAGTACAGCATAAATTTAATTCGCATTTCTGGCAAAAGCATTGTGTGTCAGAGAACTTGCAATGTTTGCACCTTTTTTTACCACCTTTTCTATCTAGGCAAACAGGAAAGTGGTTAATCCCATCAAAACGAACATCAGCAACGGGATGTTTGGCATTTTTTCCAACAATAAATATGGGTTGTTGTTGCGGTGGTTTGCTTCTTTGACAGCCAGGTGTTCTTCTTGTATTGTACGCAACTAAACCTGCTGCAATATGTTCTCGAATAATTTACCGTTAGGTATGTGGGTACACTGTATAAATAGTACAGCTATTACCCCGATTCCATTAGGCTGCATCTTTCATTAACAGCGAGTCGAAGATGTAGGTGATTCCACTATATATCCAATTGCATAGTTGCATCTTGGTTTAACAGGGTATGTTAAGTGATAGCTGACAGCTGTTTGTGTATTAAACGTTTATATTTAATTGGAAGCAAATTTGAGCTCGAACACAAATAAAATTAGTGACACCAAAAAAACAAACATAATTGCTTTAATTTGTGCGCAAAATGCAAACATGGTTTAACGAATATCTCAGTTTGTTTCAGTGCTGCCAAAACAGATTTTTTTCCCGTCAAATCTGTCTTTTTTCAAAGACCAAAAGCGGGAAAAATTTGTAAACAGCGGGAAACGGGAATTCTGGCGTTTTTTACAAAGTTTTTGGCTTTTTTACGCTTTTTTTCAAGTTGCCACTATTTGCATTAAAATGTAAAAATGTGGCAAGCGCATTAAGATTATGTGTTATCGATATTTGTCCAAAGTCACCACTAGATAAATAAAACTATCACCTCTATGCAAAAAGTGCCCGTAAGTGGAATAATTTTTACGCAATGCCAAAAGAATACAAGCAAAAATTCCGAGATGCTTGGCTAAAAAGCGAAGAGTTCATGGCTTGGATTCGCAAAAGATGATACGAACGAACATAAAGTTTACTGCAGCTACTGCAAAGTAACTATTACAGCCAAGATAAGTGATTTGCGAGCTCATGCAAAAACAAAAAAGCACACAAGTGCAATGAGTGGATACACACAACAAAACAAAATAGACTTTGCCACTTTACCTGTCCAAACTATGGAGCAGGAAGCAGCGCTCTGTCTTTTTATTGCTGAACATACAGCAATGGCACAAATTGATCATTTGGGCCGTTTGTGCAGTAAATATTTTGAAGGTGGATCTGCAGGGCGATTGATGCTGCACCGAACAAAATGCACTAGCATCATTAAAAATGTTCTGGCGCGACATTTTTGTGATGACTTGTGCAGCGATATCGGAGACTCAAAATGTAGTCTCTTACTTGACGAATCAACTTGCGATGAAGTGGAAAAAGCTGCTTTAATTACGAAGTGCCTCACACGTATCTTCGCATGATTGGTTCGACTAAATCGTACGAATGCGAATCAGAAAATGACGCCACAGAGCTAGACGAGTTGCTGAAAATGCTTTAAAAGTCTGTCCGGCGTGTTCAGCATTACTCTAATAAAAAATATATAAGACAATTTTTTAGCTTTTTTTGGATTTTTTGTGGAAAATTTTAAGATTTTTTCCCCTTGTCTTCAAGTTAGAAATAGCTTTTTTTTAGAAAATTTTTTGGCAGCACTGGTTTGTTTAGACATGCACTTGATGACAAGCTGTTTTACTCAATTCAGCACTGTTTAAACCAAGTATCGATTACAAATTTCATACTATCGACTATGTTAAAGCTCTGTTCAGTGCTCTGTAATGTTAACTTCTAACATTCCCAGTTGGTCGGTTTCGAACCAACTGGGAATGCAGCCGACCAACGGGGAAAATTTGAATAAGATTCCCATTGTACAAATGGGATTCTAATACAAAAGATGCGGCATCTTCGAGTTCCAATTACATACTTGCATCTTGCTCTAGTGGAATCGGGGTATATGTTGAGCAATTTCATATACTTATGTTGCCTTAAACCGGCATGACCGCCTTGAGACGGTCATTATGTTTTTGCTTATAAAACACATAATTTTAAATTTTTTTTAAAACACAGTTATATGAACATACCTGCAAATATTTAGACACTTTGAAAATCGTTGACTTTATTTTTTTCGCACTACAAAATTTTTTTTTGTCTTGTTCACTTTTGACGCTTGTTTACAATGCTTTGTGTCAATCAAATGTCAACTACAAGTGCAAATGATAAAATAACTCAACCAAAATTTTTACATATGATACAATACTATATTTATGAGGTATTCCCATTCATACTTTTTTCATAAATTTTGACAGAACAAAGAAAAACAAACAGAAAATATGACCGTCTGGAGACGGTCTTACCAGTTAGAGGGTTAAGCACTGCAGCGTCAATTCGACTGCAAATTAAATTGAAATGAATATTCAACAGGAAAATATAATGAATGCGCAAATACACACAAAGTACACTTGCGATCACTATTTATAATGTTTACCAAAATAAACCGAATAAGACACCGTACACAAACACAAGAAAACAATAAATTAATGAGAGTACTCAAAAACACATCCGTCACCAACGAAAGACAATGGGACATTTATGCAATTTGACGTTTGAACTTGAAAAGGATAGGAATTACTGCAACAATATAAATTCGTTGAGTTTACTGATGGAAAATACTCAGCAAATAGATCGGCTACTGCCTGATCAGAACTTGCTTTTGTATTATCAAGGTAAATTGAAGATAGCAAGCAAGAAGACTTACATTTTGAGTTAAAAAATTTATAAAACTCTTTAGGGTCACGTGAAAATGATAAGATAATAACAACGCTTAAGATAATTATTATAACAAGACGTGTTAACAGAAAGAAAGCTAGATTTTGCTACTAAATACGAAGATAAATCTAAAGTAGTTCCCGATTTTTCAAATTTTTTATATGATCTTGTCTTCGCGTTTTTCAATTTGGATAGTTCCCTCGTAAACCAAGGTGGTTTATTATCACTTGAAGAACAAGGGGAACACAAATATCCAAAAGCGAATTCAAGGTCCTATAAAATATGGCAATGGCAGTTTCTATATCACTACAAGAATAAAGGTATAAAGTTGAGACCAATTAGTATGCTGAAGAAGATGATTCAGTTTAGTAAAGTTAGTTTAACGAAAGCAACGGGTTTTTTAAGAATACTGAGTTGCTGGACAAGACTTAAGAATTTTTATGGATAGTTCTAAGGTTGTATGGTAGGTATCTTCCGGAAGCACTAGAGGGGGTTCTCTACTAACATTACTGCAGTCTGAGTCCGAAACAAATATCAAGTCTAACATACTACCACTACAATTATGCATCCTGTTAACTTGCGATAGGCCTAACTCCAGTAGGCCATCGATAAAATCATCAGAAGTGACTGGTAATACCGCCGAAGATGTGTCAATCACAGACCATACAACATGTGGCTGATTAAAATCACCAACCACTATCAGATTATCTATATCTGTCAACAATGACGAAACAAGTTGCAGGGCACTCAGATGGGATGAGTAAAAGTTAATATCAGAATGAGGAGGAATATAAGAACACGTAACATAAATTGAATGGCCGTTTAGTAATATTTTAACACATAAAAACTCTATGTACGGAAGATCCTGAGAATGAATCTGTTTAGAGGAAATACAGGAGTCAACAGCAATGAGAACGCCGCCCCCTTGCGGGAAATTCGATCGCATCTGTACAAGTTATATTTATTTAGAAGGAAAAACGGAATAATCAGAAATATCGGGTTTCAGCCAGGTTTCTGTAAGTGCAACTATTAGTGAACCAAAGGATAGGCTGCTAACATATAATTTAGCAAGTTTAGTGTTAAGGCCTCTTACATTTTGATAGGCCAAGCTAATTACATTTGTCAACAGCGTGGCCAACAGGCTGTCCACCACTAATCCTAACACCATGTATATTATAATCATCATTTCAGAATAAATCTTCAAGAAAAGTTCGGGTGGAACTCTCAACTTGATAGAAGATATGCTTCGGGAATGTTTAAATTTAAATTTTTCTACCTTTATATGTGGGGATTCGATATATTTTTTAAAGTAGGCACTAACATCATCCGATGAAGTATCGGATGCTAGCCTAGACACGAAAATAAATTTATATAGAGGCACAACAACACGAGGCCTGGGAGCGCCGGCTGTACCGACAGTAGGATTACTAGGCACACATGCTGAGGGCACTAGTAAAGGATTGTTAGCTGGTAGAGAGTGAACGGTGGTTAATTTGTTCCTAGGATTTCTTGCTGGCGAGATTCGGTCATAATCTTGCCGTTTTAAAAATCGCCTCAAGCTCTTTGAAAGCCGTATGCAGATTATTAAAAGCATTGTTTACAGATACACAGCATAGGTGAGTCTGCCTTATGAATTGAGTAGTTTCCTTCTCAACCTCATTGCAGGACTCACAATACCATTTTAGGCCAGAGTCTGCAACTAAGCAGTCAGTCCCTTATTTTGGCAGTAAAGCCAGCATATTTCATATGGATCGCGTTGTCTCACAATCTACATAAAATAAAGTCTTGGTTAGTTGTACCAACCGTTTTACAATTCTTGCTGCAGCAGTTAAACATTTTGAAAATGTAAGCAATGAAATAAGCAAATCGAAATGCTAAAACAAAACAATGAAGAGTGTAAGTATATATGTATGTATGTATTAACGTTTCAATGCAATGAGCACGTAAGCAAGAGAGCGTGAGCAGATAGAACTGCAATTACGTTGGTCAAGAGTTACAAAAGCGGGAGAGGTGCTGGAGAGCGAGAGTGAAAGCAAGAAAATAAACAAGCTGCTTGTTATTAGTGGACGAAATCACAAAATATGCAAAGCTAATATACGTATGAATTTATGTTTGTTTTCTATATTTTTCGGCACTGCAGCGACAGTTCGACTTCAATTTAAAATCAGTAATTTATCTGCAAAATTGGAATCCGCACACGTTAATTTACACCACGTATATTTGCGATCACTGTTAGTATTGTAGTGTATTCATATATGTTATTTCAAATATATATAAAACGTAACTTGTAACACTTTGTTGCAAGTATAAATTAACCTAAACACGCTCAGCATAAACATATATATGTATGCGCATACCAAAGCACATACATACATATGGTCTGCTCGTGTAAGTAATATGAAGCCTCTTTAGAAGGCCACGCAAGCGTGAGACCGTTGCCCTACGGGAAACGCCGCGCTTGCACTTTAGCCAAACGTATGAGTACAATCGCTCTCCCTCCCTTTGTAGCTGTTAACTGATAACAGCATAAGTTTATAAATGTAAACCATAAGCTAAGAATATATTTCAACTTCAATAAAGACATTCAATAAAGTGCCTTTCGAAAAGACAGTCGAAGTGTTTCTCTTTAACCATTTCAGTATTGCTAACCAAATAAACTAAGTTATACGTCATACACAATCACAAGAAAAATAACAAATTGTTATGGGCACGCAAAAACAAAACCGTCACCAACGAAAGACAAACGATTAAAGTCAGTAAGATATTCTTGTGCAAGCCATTTCTAAACATGATTTGAAATTTCTTATAAATGATAGCATTTTAAAATAGTACACTGCACATAAAGAAGAATACAGAGACTTTTAGAATATCGACTACAAAAGGCAATGGGGAGTAAATTTAAAATCTATAGCTGGTAATCTATACAGCACCTGAGTAGTGTTGATGATAAACTTCTACTGTTTAATTCATTTATGAACAGCTTATTCAACTGCATTGTTAAAATAACGTTACAAATAATCAAAACAGTACAGCAACGGTAACTATCATAGTGAAATATCTTCTAGTCAAATTTGCCAAAAATTGCGGTATACTCGTTACCAGTATTAAAACCGGTAAAAGAGGCCTGATTGCTAAGGGGAACGGATGCGGCAGGGATGAACGCTGCCTTAAAGATTTTCCGATGCAGATGAGGATGCCACCAGCTATCTTCCTTCCAAATTTGGTGACTCTAGCTCAAAGTTTGTAAATTTGGGGAAAGAGGGGGCTGAGGGTGGTATGGGTGGGTTTGGCATACAAATTTTTGATGCAAATCTTTGTGGATTGTCAATTGCTATCTTCATACACAAATTTGGTGACTCTAGCTCATAGTTTGTAAAAGTGTGGAAAGGGGGGCTGGGGGCGGTATGGGTGGGTGTGGCATCCAAATTTTTGATGCAGATCTTTGTGGCATGTCAATTGCTATCTTGTTCTAAATTTGGTGACTCTAGCTCAAAGTTTGTAAAAGTGGGGAAAGGGGGGGCTGGCGGCGGTATGGTTGGGCTTGGCATTTTGCTGCGGACCCATGTGGGATGTCAATTGCTATCTTCATACCAAATTTGGTGACTCTAGCTCAATGTTTGTAAAAGGTAGGGAAAGGGGGAATGGGGGCGGTATGGGTGGACGTGGCATTCAAATTTTTGCTGCAGATCCATGTGGGATGTCAATTGCTATCTTCATACCAAATTTGGTGACTCTAGCTCAAAGTTTGTAAATGGTGGGGAAAAGGGGGCGGAATGGGTGGGCTTGGCTCCAAAACTTTGATGCAGATTATTGGGGGTCGTTGCTAGCTATCTTTCTACCAAATTTGGTGGCTCTAGCTCCACAACTCTGGAAGATACACGCATTCTCGTTTTTAACGAAGCGTTGGGGCGGATGGGGGCGGCTAGGGCAGTATTGGTGGGCGTAGCATTCAAACTTTGACGGAATGGGTGGGCGTGGCTCCAAAATTTTTGATGCAGTTTTTTGGGGGTTGCTAGTAGCTATCTTCTTACCAAACTTGGTAGTTCTAGCTGTAAGGATTTGCGAAATATGTGGACTTATCGTTTTTTAGTTATCGAATTGATCGATTTGCCAGCCCCTTAGCTATCGTAGAACCTCCATCTGGACACTTTAAATTACTATCTCATAGATAAAGAGAATTGGAAAGTTTCAAGTCTCTAGCTTGAAGGGTGTGGAAAAAAGGTGCGAACTTACAGACGGAGAGACGGACAGGCAGATAGACGGACAGACGGACGGACCCCATGACGGACATTGCACAAACTCAAACTTGACCTTCGGTAACGAGTAGAACAAGCGTAAACGTTGTTGTCGGACGCAACCAGTTGCTGTATTCTTGATAACGGTTTTAAAACGTTAAAAGGGATTGCAAGAAGGTACGGATGCGGCGGGATGTACGCTGTGTTTCGATATTGGATAATTTGGTTGTACGCTGCGTTCTGAGATTTGGTTAGTATGGGTGGGCATGGCAATAAAAATTTTGGTTCAGATTTTTTAGGGATGTCATCACCTATATTGACACCAAATTCGGTGGCTATAGCTCAAAATCGGTGGGAGTTATAGGCGTTTCTGATATCAAACTGCGGATGGGCGGGGGGCGAAAGGGTGGCGGATGCCAGTAGCTATTTTTTAACCAAATTAGGTTACTCCAACTGTAAGGGTGTAGCAATTATAATGATTTATCGATTTTGAGTTATCGAATTTATCAATTTGGCAGCCCCCCATTAATCACAGAACCCCCATCTTGACACTTTATCTTTCAGGGCCATTAACGATTATTCTACCTTCGGTATCGAGTATAAATATACAGAACAAGCACCTAAACTGTATACCGAACTATTAAAATATTTTTATACTTGATACCGAAGGTAAAGAATATACACCTTATTCTGTTTTTAATAGCTTTTATTAGCTTCACTTGAGGCGGAGTGAGTAGCTAAAAAAAAAAGTATAAATTAGGTTTCAAAGGCACTTCGGGTACACTCTCATATAGTCTAGTGGTAAGGGTGCCAGACTCTCACCCGGGGGTTCCGGGTTCAAATCTCAGTATGAGCAAATGAATAATTTTAATGTTTTAGCCAATTTCTTAGTTTTTTTTTTACCCGGGAGGTCCGGGTTCAATTCTCAGTATGGGCATATGGATGTTTTAATCTTTTAGCCAAATTTAGTTTTGTTTGCATTGATTTTTTATTAAATTCACTTGATGATGAGTTACTCAAAGAAAAAGGTATAATATAGGCTTTAAAGGCACACAGAGCATCACACTCATATGGCCTAGTGGTTAGGATACCCGTCTCATAGCCGCGAAGTTCGGGTTCGAATCCACATGTAGAAAATTTGATATTTTAGTTTTAAGTCCATTTTTAATTTTTTAATAACTTTTTTTTATTATATTATTGTTAATATTTATTAATAATTATAGTTTTAAAAAATATGTTTAGAAAAAAACTAAAAATACGCTTTTAAAAACAATGAACTAAAAATTTAAAAATAAATATAGTTTGAAAAAACTAAACAATACGCTTTTTAAAAACATTGAACTAAAAATTTGAAAAATAATTTCTAATGTAAGCTTAAAAAAATCTAAAAACTCTTGAATTATTGTCAAAAAAAAAGCGTGGGCGCTTTGTGATATATTTTTCTTGTATCGAGCGCCAGACGTTTTTACACAATAATTCAAGAATTTTTAGATTTTTAAGCTTACATTAGAAATTATTTTTTCAAATTTTTAGTTCAATGTTTTTAAAAAGCGTATTTTTTAGTTTTTTTAAACTATATGTATTACACAGTAGATTGGTTCCAGATAAAACCATGAAAAAAAAAAAATTATGATAGTATGCAAAAATAGGTAATTGGTTCCTTATCTTTAAAACCTATTGAAATGAGTGAAAAACAAGGATGATTTTAGAACATGTATTAATGTTTATTTAATATATGTGTATTACACAAACATATATATAAGAGAGAACAAGTGGAAACGTTGCAGTCGGACGCAAGCGACTGCGGTATACACGAAACCAGTATTAAAACCGGTAAAAAAGGGGCTGATTGCAAAGAGGTACGAATTCGGCAGGGGTGAAAGCTGCCTTAAAAATTCTCCGATGCAGATTGGGATGCCACCAGCTATCTTCCTTCCAATTTTTGTGACTCTAGCTCAAAGTTTGTAAAAGGTGTGGAAAGCGGGGCTGGTGGCGGTATCGGTGGGCGTGGCATAAAAATTTTTGATGCAGATCTTTGTGGGATGTCAATTGCTATCTTCAAACCAAATTTGGTGAATCTAGCTCGAAGTTTGTAAAATATGGGGGAAAGGGGGGCTGGGGGTGGTATGGGTGGGCGTGGCATCCAAATTTGTGATGCAGATCTTTGTGGAATGTCAATTTTTATCTACATACCAAATTTGGTGACTCTAGCTCGAAGTTTGTAAAACTTGGGAAAAAGGGGGCGGAATGGGTGGGCTGGCTCCAAAACTTTAATGCAGATTTTTGAGGGTCGCTGCCAGCTACCTGCTTACCAAATTTTGTGGCTCAAGCTCAACAACTCTGAAAGATACACGCATTCCCGTTTTTAACGAAGCGTTGGGTCAGCTGGGGGTGGCTAGAGCGGTACTGGTGGGCGTAGCATCCAAATTTTTGATGCAGTTTTTGGCGGGTCATCATCACCTATCTTGGTGGCTATTGTAGTGTATACATATATAAACAAGCATACAATTAGAATAACTTGCAATACTTAGTTGCAAGTATAAACAAATGCCTAATGCGCATAAACATATATGCATGTGGTCTGCTCATGCCGTAATATGAGTCCACTTGAGAAGGCCACGCAAGCGTGAGACCGTTGCCCTACGGGAAACGCTGCGCTTGCACTTAAGCCACTCTCCGCATATATATGTACACTCACTCTCCCTCTCTTTGTAGCTGTTAAACTATAACAGCATAAGCTTTATCAATGTTCAACATAGAATAAGAAACAAAATTATTTCAATAAAGACATTCTTAAAAAGCACCACAAACAGCACTGACGTGCATTTGATTTATTACCCAAACACTTAAAACCAATAACAAGACGATTGGATCCAATACATGGCGACCGTGACAGGACTCACGAAGGCTGCAGGAGCAGCAGGATCGGAATAATTTTCTGGAAAATTTTCAAGGAAAAATAACCAAGGAGCACCAACTACAACAGCGGAAATAACTGAGTGAGTAGTGTTGTTGTAAATTTAGCCAGTGTAATAAATTAAACCAAAATGTGCGAAAAATAAAAACTATAATGCCGAAAACAAGACGCAGTGGCGTAATATTTCGAGCAAAACAAGAAATTGCTCAGCTGAAAAACCTACTAACCGCACCTAATCCCCCAAGTTGGAACAAAGCAAATAAATTGCAAAACAGAATTGACTTTCTAGAGTCATTCGTTAATGAAACACTGGCACGTGAAAAATTACAACACACTATCTCATTTTGCACAATTAAAACAATAAATCAATCAACTAATCCACAAATCAAACAAAATATACCAATACAGAAGAAGGAGTGCCCACAAGACTGCGAAAGACCGCTGGTTTCAGTCTATTGCGAATACACATGCAAACATTGCATGTCTGATCAACAAGTACGAAAGGCATAGGACCGTCTTTTGTGCCAACGCTGGATCACAAGTACGAAAGGCAAAGGATCGCCTGTTGTGCCACCGCTGGAACATATGAGAACACAACATCAGCAAACAAATGACCCCCAACTGGAGCAGAATGCAGAAATAAATTAAATATATTAATACACATATACATAATATACACATATATATATATATATATATATATATATATATATATTAACATAAAAATATTGTTAAACTGGGCTTTAATTAGCACGGTAGCGCACGGCCCATAAAGCTGAACACAATTAGGTAGGAATCTGAAAATGAATTTTTCGCCACCTACGAGGTGTACTAGGATAGTGTGATAGGATAAAATAAAAAGAAAAAATGGTAATGCTAAACATGTAAAGCAAACCATTCATATACATTAACATGCAAATATATAAAAAATAAAAGAAAAATTTTTTCTTATGTTGGAATAAAAAAGTTAAAAATAATCAAAATAAAATTGTTATGTTTACAATTAATTCAGTTCCCAAAGGAAACATCATGGGCATTGTTGATGTAAAAACGGTAGATTCAACCGCCAACGTTATTAATAAAGTTGACGTTACTCCACCGGATACGCTATACATGCTCATTTTGGTTCTTATAATTGCCATAATCATGGTCGTTAAAGCCTTTACAAAATGCACCCAAGGTGCATGCAAAAAAAATATGGCACTAGTGTAGCTAACGAATTAGACCAGATATAAATTCAAAAAGAAAAGGCAAAAATAATAACAATGAATAACATTGATTCCAAAATTGACCAGACTTACACAAGCGACCCAGATTTCAGAATTAGAGCTTTAAATGTTTTGTGTTCACATTTTGAATTTATTACAATAAATGAATTTGAAAACGAATACATAGAAACGTTTAATACTCATTCTAGCCCCTTAATACACTGTTCAAAAACAGAAAAAGGGATGGTTTTAAACACCTTGCCATATGTCACAGTAAAAATTAATACTGAAGATCATACAATTCTAGGCACAACCACAATACTAATGGTGCGTTTGCACCGATAAACACATATTATGGTTGAACTAAAACTATTAGCTAGATATATTCCATTCATCCGATTTCTTGTCGATTACGGCATAAACCATCCAAAACTAAAAATTATCCTAATGTGGATAATCAATAATAAGACGGTGAAATTGCATATATATAGGCAAATAGAACGCATATTGTCAATGCAATTTGCGCATGAGATCATCAAAGCAGAACCATTAAGTTCTGACAGCGATGACAATTGAAAAAAAACAAGTGGAAACGTTGCAGTCGGACGCAACCGACTGCGGCATACTCGATACCAGTATTAAAACCGGTAAAAAGAGGCCTGATTGCAAAGGGGTACGGATGCGGCAGGGGTGTACGCTGCCTTAAAGATTCTCCGATGCAGATGGGGATGCCACCAGCTATATTCCTTCCAAATTTGGTGACTCTAGCTCAAAGTTTGTAAAATGTAGGGAAAGGTGGGGAGGGGGGGGGGCTGGGGGCGGTATGGGTAGTTGTGGCATCAAAATTTTTGTTGCAGATCTTTGTGAAATGTCAATTGCTATCTTCATACCAAATTTGGTGACTCTAGCTCAAAATTTGTAAAAGGTGGGGAAAGATGGGGCTGGGGGCGGTATGGGTGGGCGAGGCATCCAAATTTTTGATGCAGATCTATGTGGAATGTCAATTGCTATCTACATACCAAATTTGGTGACTCTAGCTCGAAGTTTGTAAAAAGTGGGGAAAGGGGGGCGAAATGGAGGGCGTGGCTCCAAAACTTTGATGCAGATTTTTGGGGGTCGTTGCCAGCTATCTTCCTACCAAATTTGGTGGCTCTAGCTCCACAACTCTGGAAGATACACTCATTCCCGTTTTTGACGAAGCGTTGGGGTGGATGGGGGGGCTAGGGCAGTATTGGTGGGCGTGGCATCCAAACTTTTGGTGCAGTTTTTAGGGAGTCATCATCACCTATCTTGGCACCAAATTTGGTGGCTATAGCTCAAAAACTGTGGGAGATATAGCCATTTCTGATTTCAAAATGCAGGGGAGCTGGGGGCGTAATGGGTGGGCGTGGTGTACTAGGATAGTGTGATAGGATAAAATAAAAAAAAAAAATGGTAATGCTAAACATGTAAAGCAAACCATTCATATACATTAACATGCAAATATATAAAAATTAAAAGGAATTTTTTTATATATAAAAAATAAAAGAAAATTTTTTCTTATGTTGGAATAAAAAAGCTAAAAATAATCAAAATAAAATTGTTATGTTTACAATTAATTCAGTTCCCAAAGGAAACATCATGGGCATTGTTGATGTAAAAACGGTAGATTCAACCGCCAACGTTATTAATAAAGTTGACGTTACTCCACCGGATACGCTATACATGCTCATTTTGGTTCTTATAATTGCCATAATCATGGTCGTTAAAGCCTTTACAAAATGCACCCAAGGTGCATGCAAAAAAAATATGGCACTAGTGTAGCTAACGAATTAGACCAGATATAAATTCAAAAAGAAAAGGCAAAAATAATAACAATGAATAACATTGATTCCAAAATTGACCAGACTTACACAAGCGACCCAGATTTCAGAATTAGAGCTTTAAATGTTTTGTGTTCACATTTTGAATTTACTACAATAAATGAATTTGAAAACGAATACATAGAAACGTTTAATACTCATTCTAGCCCCTTAATACACTGTTCAAAAACAGAAAAAGGGATGGTTTTAAACACCTTGCCATATGTCACAGTAAAAATTAATACTGAAGATCATACAATTCTAGGCACAACCACAATACTAATGGTGCGTTTGCACCGATAAACACATATTATGGTTGAACTAAAACTATTAGCTAGATATATTCCATTCATCCGATTTCTTGTCGATTACGGCATAAACCATCCAAAACTAAAAATTATCCTAATGTGGATAATCAATAATAAGACGGTGAAATTGCATATATATAGGCAAATAGAACGCATATTGTCAATGCAATTTGCGCATGAGATCATCAAAGCAGAACCATTAAGTTCTGACAGCGATGACAATTGAAAAAAAACAAGTGGAAACGTTGCAGTCGGACGCAACCGACTGCGGCATGCTCGATACCAGTATTAAAACCGGTAAAAAGAGGCCTGATTGCAAAGGGGTACGGATGCGGCAGGGGTGTACGCTGCCTTAAAGATTCTCCGATGCAGATGGGGATGCCACCAGCTATATTCCTTCCAAATTTGGTGACTCTAGCTCAAAGTTTGTAAAATGTAGGGAAAGGTGGGGAGGGGGGGCTGGGGGCGGTATGGGTAGTTGTGGCATCAAAATTTTTGTTGCAGATCTTTGTGAAATGTCAATTGCTATCTTCATACCAAATTTGGTGACTCTAGCTCAAAATTTGTAAAAGGTGGGGAAAGATGGGGCTAGGGGCGGTATGGGTGGGCGAGGCATCCAAATTTTTGATGCAGATCTATGTGGAATGTCAATTGCTATCTACATACCAAATTTGGTGACTCTAGCTCGAAGTTTGTAAAAAGTGGGGCAAGGGGGGCTGGGGGCGGTATGGGTGGGCGTGGCATCAAAATTTTTGATTCAGATCTTTGTGAAATATCAATTGCTATCTTCATACCAAATTTGGTGACTGTAGCTCGAAAATTGTAAAAAGTGGGGAAAGGGGGGCGAAATGGAGGGCGTGGCTCCAAAACTTTGATGCAGATTTTTGGGGGTCGTTGCCAGCTATCTTCCTACCAAATTTGGTGGCTCTAGCTCTACATCTCTGGAAGATACACTCATTCCCGTTTTTGACGAAGCGTTGGGGTGGATGGGGGGGCTAGGGCAGTATTGGTGGGCGTGGCATCCAAACTTTTGGTGCAGTTTTTAGGGAGTCATCATCACCTATCTTGGCACCAAATTTGGTGGCTATAGCTCAAAAACTGTGGGAGATATAGCCATTTCTGATTTCAAAATGCAGGGGAGCTGGGGGCGTAATGGGTGGGCGTGGCTCCAAAACTTTGATGCAGTTTTTTGGGGGTCGTTAACAGCTATCTTCCCACCAAATTTGGAGGCTCTAGCTCCACAACTCTGGAAGATACACGCATTCCCGTTTTTGACGAAGCGTTGGGGTGGATGGGGGCGGCTAGGGCAGTATCGGTGGGCGTGGCATCCAAACTTTTGGTGCAGTTTTTAGGGGGTCATCAGCACCTATCTTGGCACCAAATTTGGTGGCTATAGCTCAAAAACTGTGGGAGATATAGTCTTTTTTTACTTTAAAATGCGGGGGGGCTGGGGGCGGAAAGGGGGGGCGTTGCTCCAAAATTTTTGATGCAGTTTTTTGGGGGTTGCTAATAGCTATCTTCTTACCAAATTTGGTACTTCTAGCTGTAAGGATGTGCGAAATATGTGGATTTATCGGTATTGGGTTATCGAATTTATCGATTTGCCAGCCCCCCAGTTATCGTAGAACCCCCATCTTGACACTTTAATTTACTATCCCATAGATAAAGAGAATTGGAAAGTTTCAAGTCTCTAGCTTGAAGGGTGTGGAAAAAACTTGCACACATACGGACGGACAGACGGACAGACGGACAGACACCATGACGGACATTGCACAAAACCAATATACTCTTTACCTTCGGTATCGAGTATAAAAATGCGAGTGTATAACTTATAGTTATGGAATGGCAAGTAATAGCGAAAAAATTCGACTCATCCCAGAATTCGACGGTAAAAAACTGTCATTGAATCGTTTTCTAACAGCTATAAAGCTTGTTGAACGAACAAAGGGAACCCAAGAGGACCTAGCTGTCGAGGTAATAAAATCAAAAATAACTCGCACAATTTTGTACAAAGTGCAAAATGAAACAACAATTTCTGCTATTATACAAAAACTAAAGGGAAAGTTAAAGGTGAATCATCTGACGTAATTAAGGCTGAACTGTTAAATACCAAACAAAAAGGTAAAACAGCATCTCAGTATACAGCTGATATCGACAACTTGCGTAAGCAACTTGAAGCAGCTTACATTGACGATGGCCTAGACCCTGACAATGCAGAAAAATTCGCAACAAAAGAAGCGATATCAGCCATAACAGACAATACTGACCATGAAAAATTGCACATGATACTAGAAGCATGTAACTACAGTAATTTCGATGATGCGATGGGTAAATATATCCATTGCAGCACTAAAATGACTGGTAGTAGCAGCACAGTATTCTACCAGCAAGGTCAAAATATTAGAGGAAACAGTTACCGTAATCCCCGACAGGGTAGAGGCAATGGCCGCGGTAACTATAATAATAATTACAACAATTATAGTAACGGCTATAACAATAATTATAATAATATTTATAGAGGCCAAAACAGAGGTCAAAATAGAGGAAACTCTAGAGGCCGTGGCCGTGGCAACTCAAATAGAGGCCACAACACAAATAATGTCAGAGTAACCCAAGAAGCCTCGGGAAACTCCCAAACACCTTTAGATACCCAACAATAAACACCAGAGTTCATACAATAAATTTAAGTCTCAATTGTAACGAACCTAAAGTTACGCGGTTTTAGCTGGGCTAACTCTCGCGGTGCTGAGGGTACGTGCCAACAAATTTATATTTGTGGCGGCTGCGGCAATAATAACACAATTTAGTTTTACTTTTTATACATATATTTAAACTGCACTCTCTTCGCCAGGCTCACTATTCTGATACTTGGTTTTGATTTGAGGTTGCTTTGCAAATGCAACACACCACAAGGCTTGATAAATTCCGCGTATTGATTTCTTTAGTCGAGGGTTTGATAATCGCTAAGGACACGATTTGATTTGTCCTTATTTCGATATGAGTCCTTTTTATTCTTAAATTATCCTTTCGCGCTGGATTCTTGCACGCCGAATCCTTTGTTCACTTTATGTTGCGCACTGACTCCAACTGACTTCGCACTGACTTTTCACTTTACTTCGTACTCCGCACTGCCTTTGTACTAATTTTGTACTTTCTTTGTACTAACTTTGTACTCAACTAACTTTGTACTCAACTAACTTGCCGCTCTGTCCAAGGCGGCTCCTTTTATACTCTTCTGCTGTCTCGCTGGACCGGGGCCTGTCAGCGCTGCCAATGTCGCGCCAAGGGCAAAGGTGGCGTGATCGTTCCAGTGAGTTTTGCCTAGCAACAACGGTTCCTCGTTGCTGATCACGCCTGTCGTTGGTGTGACGGTGATCACTATATCTCGTGTATGCACCGCTCACACACCAACGGCACTTTGCCACAACTTTTACGGTACGTGTTTTGCGGCTTCCATGTGCCTTAGCGCTGACATCCTGTGTCAGAGCGAGACAGCATGCGAATTCGCCGCAACTCAGGTCCGGCTGCGGCTATAAATGCAATCGCCTTCTGTGAGGCGCTATACGTGAATATGGCTCCTCACACTCCCCTCTTTCTCCGGAAGTGAAAGCCTTCCACTTAATTTCGAGTTTTTTTCAAATCGCGCGCCTTCGTTTTGAACCTTGGCGTCCGTTACAGTGTCGCTGTAGCGATCAGCTGGTGGTCGCGTAACGCCATCTAGTGGTGCGTTGCGCCATAGCAGCCAGCTTTGCATCGCCCGGTGTTACTCGATACGGCCTGATCGATATTTGCGATGTGGCCAGATCGATATGGCCACCCGCAACTATCCAACACTATTCGGCCATGACACACAATTTGCACTTTGCAATTGTTTTGTTGTTGCTGAAAAGAATCTAAAAAGCAAAGTAGGTAACATATTTTCGCGCCTTGCGCCATTTCCACCATATCCTAAGTCATGTTCTCTTTTCCAGGCCATGCCGTTTTGCCGCTCGCGCTGGATCACACACACATTTTATGTGAGTATGCTTCCAGCAAATTTCACCCCCCTCTTGCAGTCTAATCCACCTGCTCTTCTTTAATTCTTTTTCAGGTTAAAATAAATGTTCATCTATATATATATATTTTTTTTATATATATTTTATTTCTTGTGCGTGTTAGTGTTATTTGCGTCTTTTTCTACTCTGGTACAAAGGCCCGCGTGCCTCTGGCCGAAATCCGCACGCAGTATCTTTGGCCGTGCGCCCAAACTATACGCGATGTGCGCCTGTCGCTCCCTCCTGCTGCGGCTGCTATCACCTCTGGTGGCCAGTCCCTAGTGCCACCTCTCTCCACCACGAAGCCGCCAGTGGTGCGGACGACTGCCGCTGTAGCACGGGGCGAGCCGGCCGTTCCCCAGATAGGCACGAAGCCTGCCGGCCGAACTCTGGGCGTGCCGCATTGGGCGCCCATGTTGGTGGCGGAGGCGGTGTCCCGGGGCGAGGCGGCGTGCCCACCTGCAGCGGTGTCGGCCACTCCCAAGGTGTCTTCTGGTTCGCCGGGCTGGTGGCCGTGTTGCCTGGTGCTTGGGGTGGTGCCTGTAGTATTCGGGGTGGTGACGTCGTTCGGGCTCGTGGTGGCGTCGCCTCTCGCGGTCGTGGCGGCGTCCTCTCTCGCGGTCGTGGCGGCGTCATCTCTCTAATAAAGCCCTCGCGGGGCGGTGCCACCTCCTCTGTCCATTCCAGGACAACCGTCGCGGTGTGGTGCCACCGCCCATCCACTAACCGCTTCTCGCTATTAATGGTCGCCGTCGGCGGTGGTGGCTCGTCTGGTCCGCCTTGCGGCACCCGCTCCTCGGCCTCCAGTGTCGTTTCACCCTCCGACTCGGACGATATCGAGATAACCTCGTCCTCCGCGTCCGACACCTCCACTCCGCGTGGGAAAGGCGATGGTCGCCTAGCGGGGCGCCAGTCTGGTGGTGGCGTCTCCGGCAGCGGCGATGTGGCGAACGGCTCCGGGCTGGCTGGGCCCACATTCTCGTCCTCCGGGGTCGGCGGTGCCTCCGGGTGGCACATCCGGACCCATTCGGGATTTATCTCCACAAACTCCCTCGGCGGCGACTCCTCATGAACTTCGCCCACTGGACCAGCGCCGTAGTCCATCTCCCAATCGCTACTATCCCAGTCCTCGCCATACGCCCGGCGCACCCACTCTCGCTCTTCCTCCAGCTCCTGGCGGCGACAACGCTCCCGTTCGGCCGCCTCCCGCTCCTCACGGATTCCAAAATGGGCGACGCCCGCAGCTCCAGTATATCTGGCGACGCCTCCCGCTGCGGCTCGACACGCGCATAGGGCTGTCCTGCCCAACGCCCTCGCCGCGCCACGTTTCTGCGCCCTCTGGCACTGGCCTCCATGGCCGCCGCGTCGACCACGCACACATCCCCCGCTGGTGTGCGAGAGTGCGCACGTGGGTCACGGCCCGACGCATGGGCTGCCCTCCTTCCCTCGTTGTTTCCGTTGACATTCTCCATTCTCTTGGTAAGTACTCAGTTTTGTGAAATATCGCAAAGTGACCGACTGCATGGTAGTCGGCACCTTTTATACCCCTACTCCGTACGCATGTGCAACAGTGTAGGTGTGCATGTTACGGTATCCTTCCCGCAGGCGACCGCCATGTTTTGTCAGCGCTCTCTTTGCAATATCGCTAACCTTTTCCATTAACCGTTTTCTAGCAGCGTTTGTTTCGCACACATTTTCGCCGCGTTCAGGTTCGGTTTTTGTAATGCCCTTGGTTGGGCCGTGGCTCTTTTGTTATTTTTTTTCCTGACATCTATTCTTCCCGCCCACATTCATTGTTGTCTGTTATTTTTAATAAATATGTAATACCTTATATATTTATTTTTATTATTTATATATATGTAATGCCTTACATATTTATTTTTGTTATTGTTTAATAAATATGTAATACTTTACATATTTATTTTTATTATTTATATAATATGTAATTCCTTACATATTTATTTTTGTTATTGTTTAATAAATATGTAATACCTTACATATTTATTTTTATTATTTATATATATGTAATGCCTTACATATTTATTTTTGTTATTGTTTAATAAATATGTTGTTGAGTTACCAAGCTTTTTTGACAACTATAATTGTTCATATAAACAACAAGAAAGAGTTCAATATATAAAACACTTTATTGACTATAGCACATATGTATGCAGATATGTAACTATGTAAATACGTATGTATAATTGGCTGTGGCTTGACCAAGTGTCAGCTTCGCCCAAATGCAGAATCGCGCAACCGTATATGAGAATAGATAAACAACGACTAAACTACGATAGCCGAAAGTAAGAAGCATGCGCAGCCGTACGGACATACACACATACAGTGCAAGCTGCGCTGCCGACAAACGTTTGACTATTTACATAATTATAAGAGATGCGCATGCAAATTAACAGTGGTGGCGCGTGTAGTGATACAACATTGATATTATTTATCTGACGGCTGCTCCCGACATACTCCCCCCGTTGGAAGCCTGTCTTTCAACTACGTCAGAAAGGGGCAGCAGGCAGAGTTTGTTCACAGCCCTTCTGATGACCCCAGCCTCAGTCCTTAGGTCTGCTACCCGGACTACTCCATCATGCCCAGGAAAGATAGCGACCACTCTCGCTAGTGGCCAACGCATTGGCGGAAAATTTTCATTTTTGACGAGGACCACATCGTTGATCTGCACGGAAGGCGAGGGACTGCGCCATTTAGACCGTTGCTGAAGAAGCGTCAGGTACTCCTCACGCCAACGGCTCCAAAACAGATGCTGCAGTTGTGTGACGCGCTGCCAGTCGTCTAAACGATCATAATTGAGTTTCGTCAAGTCAGGCTCGATGATGGCTGCTGCAGGACCACCAAGCAATAAGTGTGCCGGCGTCAGTACATCTAAATCTTCTGGATTTTCTGAAACTAAGAGCAGAGGACGAGAATTAACGACCGCCGTGATCTGGCAGACAAGCGTGCGCAGTTCATCATGGTTGAGACAAGAATTTCCAATGGACCGATAAAGATGGTGCTTTGCTGATTTAACGGCAGCCTCCCATAATCCACCAAAGTGCGGGGAACGCGGCGGGATGAACTCCCACTCGATGCAATCCGCTAGGCACCATCTGCGCACTGTTTCCATGTGTTGATCGCTTAACATGAGCTGCCGTAGTTCCTCGAGCTGATTTCTTGCACCGACGAAATTGGTTGCATTGTCCGACCAAATTTGGCTGGGTTTCCCGCGAAGAGCAATGAAACGCTTCAGCGCGCTGAGAAACGTTGCTGTAGACAAGTCTTTCACAAGCTCCATATGTATAGCCTTGCTTGTGAAACATATGAAGACGCTGATGTAGGCCTTGATAGGCGATCGATGGCGCACTTCAGATTTGTAGAAAAATGGACCGCAATAATCAATCCCAGTAACAGCAAAAGGGCGAGCTCCATGTAAGCGTTCGCTTGGTATTTGCGCCATTATTGGCTCCAGAAATCTTGGCTTGGCTCTAAAGCAGATCACACATCTGCTCACTGCCTTGGAGACGGTTCTCAGCCCACCTATTGGCCAATACTCGAGCCGGATTTTAGCCAACAGTGCACGGGATCCAGTGTGCAGATTCCTTTTGTGAGCGTGGTCGATCAGAGCATGAGTGATGGGGTGACGTCGAGGTAGAATTATCGGATGCCTTGCATCAAACGGTAGCGATGAATTCTTGAGCCGGCCACCAACACGCACGAGTCCAAATTCGTCAATAAAGGGTAGTAAAGAGGCAATAGAGCTGGACCTTTTAACGACTCCCTTTGCACGCAGGTCTTTTATATCCTCCCATAGATGTCCTATTTGAACCATTCGAACCAGGAGACGAGTTCCATTATGTAAGTCTGAAACGGTGAGATCGGCATGACGTATGCGTTTAATAAATTTGTAAACGTAAGCAAAAATACGTTGCAAAGTCTTGAAACAATTGGCATATTTGCAAGTCTGCGTTATGTCAACGTGCGGAGATAGCGCAAGCAACGCTGTCTTTCGCAATTCCAGGCTCGATTTCTCTGGAATACTGGATGTGGGCCAATCAGCAGCATTCTCTCGTAAGTAGGATGGACCATGGAGCCATAACTCAGAATGGACCAATACTTCAGGAGAAGCGCCTCTCGAAATGATGTCCGCCGGATTTAATGCTGTTGGAACGTGAAACCACTTCATGCTGGGCGTCAGCTCTTGTATAGCTGCCACACGGTTAGCTACAAATACATTGAAGCGGAAAGGTTCATCACTGATCCAGGACAAAGCGACAGATGAGTCACACCAGCAAAAGAACTGCGCATTGAAAATATCCAACTCCATGATTTCGCGCATCAGTTTGGCCAGCAACACAGCTCCACACAATTCAAGCTTTGGTACTGAAAGCGTTTTCAGTGGTGCAACTCGAGACTTTGCGCAGAGAAGGTGAGCGGTGGATGTAAGGCTTTTGGATACCACATACACGCAGGCTCCGTAGGCATCCAAGCTAGCATCGCAGAAACCGTGTATTTCAACATCACCTCCTGAGCCGACTAGGAACCTGGGAAATGAGAGTTGACGAACATTGTGAAAATCGCTGCATAAGTCCGTCCAAGCTGTATTCCTCGCCACAGGAAGGCTCTCGTCCCAATCCAGTTTGTCCTTGCACAGTTGTTGAAGAAATATTTTGGCCTTTATGATAACGGGCCCAACAAGTCCAAGGGGATCGTAGAACCGCGCGACTGTTGATAGCACAGAGCGCCTGCACGGTTTTTTCGATGGTTGCAGCGGCATTAAAGAAAAGAGAAGACAGTCGACTACTGGGTCCCAAGCAAGACGAAGAGTTTTGGTTACAGTGCTACCATCATCAAACTTTACGAATTTCTCCTTATCGTCTTCAGCTACATTGTAAAGGGCCTCAGGATGACTGGAACACCACTTCCTGAGCTTGAAGTTGCCTCGAGATAGTATACCAGCAGTTTGATTCATTTTATCAACGGCCTGTGCTACTGAATCTCCTCCAGAGATGAAGTCATCAACATAAAAGTCTCGAAGGAGTGCATCAGAGCCAATGGGAAATGCGCCTTTCTCATCATGTGCTAGTTGATGCATCGCACGCACAGATAAGAAAGAAGCGGCTTTGGTCCCATATGTGACAGTGTCCAATTTGTAGACTTCCAGCTTCCTATCAGGTGCATCACGCCATATTATGCACTGATAGTAGTTATCGGGTGCGGAGAGTCGCACACACCGATACATTTTACATTTGTCGCCTGTCAGGGCAACCAAATATGTACGAAAGCGAATCAGGATATGAAGCAGCTTAGGTTGTATGACAGGCCCGGCCATCATTACTTCATTGAGCGAGTATCCAGACGAAGTTGAAGCTGAGCCATCAAACACCACACGAAGTTTCGTAGTCGTGCTGCTCTCCTTTATAACACAATGGTGAGGAAGGAAGTACTTGCGTTGCGACATCAGTTCGGGATCAACACGAGACATGTGATTAAGCTGAAGATACTCACGAATAAAATTGGCATAATCTTGTTTAAGATCTGAATGCCTGGTTAATTTGCGCTCTAAATTCAGAAATCGTCGATATGCTTGTGTGTAAGACTCACCCAGCAAATCAGCATTTTGGTTAAAGGGCAGGCGAACAGAGTAGTCACCAGATGTGAGCCGTGAGAAGTTCTGTACAAAGTGCTCTTCGCACAGCCGTTCCTCCTTGCTAGCCTTCACGCCAGCTTCATCCATGCCTTCAACTTCCCAGAATCGCCTCACCAGTTCGTCCAGAGCCACATCACTCGAAAAATTGTCATCGACGAATGCACTGCGGCTAGTCAGCAGCGCCGTGTTTTTAGATTCTGAACCACCTCCTTATACGATCCAGCCCAGCCGAGTCTTCTGTAGGAGTGGCAGACTCGGTCCCAGCTTTATTTGTCCCACACACAGGAGATCAAAAAATATGCTGGCACCAAGCAGCAGATCCACCCTCTGTGGTTTTACATTACATTACATTTGATGGAATATTCCAGTCCGTCGTGTCAACGGCCACACAGGGTTGACAGTCCGTGATAGTGGGAGCAATAAGAGCCGTAATCGTAGCATTGTAGTTGTCGTCTTGAGATCTCAGGTATATGCTGGCCTTGAAACCATCTGTAGACACGCTTGCATCCCCAAGTCCAGATACCGTTGCTGCAGATCGGGTCCTTTTGAGCTGTAGCCTCTGAGCCAACTGCTATGTGACAAGATGAAGTTGTGAGCCTGAGTCGAGCATCGCTCTGCAGGGCATGTATGAGCCGGCACTATTTTTTATCCAGACGATCGCGGTAGCTAAAAGCACAACATCAGCACGGAGACATTGGGCTGCAAGAGAGGTGGAGGGCTGAGAGGCAACGGTAACAGTCGAATTGGGCAATGATGTGCTTGAAGAATCGGCTGCTCCTTCAACCTGTGACTCAGCAATATGCAACAGTGTATGGTGCTTGCCATTGCAGGCACGGCAGTTGACTGAACTACATGTTCGTGACTGATGACCCCTTTTGAGACAGTTAAATGTGTTGAGTAGGGAAAATATTTAATATGTATTAATACATATTCACCCCTTTTTTTTCCAAAAAAAAAAACCAAATCAACGAATGATTTTTTTTTTTTATTTATAGGAGGTGATGGAGATTCAGGTGAGTAAATGAGATACGACATTAACAAGGTCAATTATTAACCGCTCTTTTCTTTTCCAGATTTTCACCACACAAAAAAAAATTACTTTTTGTTCCAGGGTCTTAAAATAATTTGTGCCCCCAAAAATTTTTTTTTTATTATCTCACCCGTTGTCCGTTCCACCTCCGTGGGGTTTTATGTCGCCTATGTGCGCGGTCCGTTCTTTTTCCCCAGTTTTCCCCTGTAATTTACAGATTACAGGTGATACAAAATTTATTATTGTATTTGGTCCGGCAAATTTAGGAGCAAGCTTCGCAGCGAAGCCTTCCGCTGCATTTGCCAGGTGGTGTTGTTTCACCCACACCTTGTCTCCTACGGATGGTTTCCACTGCCGTCTCCGTAGGTTGTAATGCCTTGCTTGGTCCTGAGCGGCCTTTTCTAAACTCCTGCGCACCAATTCAAAAACTTCTCTAAGTTTTTGCGCATTGTCGCTGGGTTTTTGTGGCGGTTGCCCTGTGCCGAGTGTAACGTTGTCGTACAGCGCATTTGGCAGCCTTGGTTCCCGCCCTTGCGTGATAAACGCTGCACTGTAGCCCGTAGACGCCGATACGCTGGTGTTAACGGCCAGTGACAATTCTGGCAAAAATTCATCCCAGCACCGCTGGTTATCTTTTGTGAATTGTGCAATCATCGTTTTTACCGTGCGGTTTGCACGTTCTGGAGGATTCTCTTGCGGTGTGTATGGTGCCGTAAATTGGTGTCGCACTCCCAATTCTTCGAGAAAGCGTTTGAAGGCTTTACTCGTAAATTGTGTTCCATTGTCCGTTATGAGAACTTTTGGCACCCCAAATCGTGCCAAAATTCTCTCTCTGAATCCCTTTTGCAAAGTGGCTGTGGTTGCGCTCCTCAGCGGAACTAACTCAGTCCACTTAGAGAAACGGTCAAACATCACCAATAGCATTGTGTTGCCGTGTTTTGATCTTGGCAGTGGGCCAACAAAATCAGCACACACGGAACTCCATGGCTCTTCAGGAATTTGTGTCAACATCTTTCTTGCTGCTGCCATTTGACTTGGCTTGTATCGTTGACACGTTTCGCAGTTGTGCACATATGTGCGTACGTCCCTGTATAAGCCTGGCCAGTAGTAGCGTGTCGCTACTCTTGCTATCGTTTTCCGGCTTCCAAAATGACCGGCTGTGGCTGCGTCGTGATTCTCCAGTAATACATCATTCCTTTTACCTTTGGGTACACAAAGCTTCCAAGCTTCCACATCTCCGCCTCCAGCGCGATGTGGGATGTGTCTGTACAGGTTGCCATTTTCCTCCATGTAATCCGGATATTTCCTGGGATTTTGCGCGATTTCCTTTTTTAATTTTTGAATCCATTTGCAATTTGCGTTGTCTGCCTCAATCCCTTCTGTTGTCATTTTTACTAGGCAGCATGTCTCCGGAAGTGGCTGTCTCGAAAGTGCATCGGCTACGACATTGAGGTTGCCTTTACGGTATTTGACTTCAAAGTCGTATTGTTGCAGTTCAAGCGCCCAACGCGCTATTCTGCCTGATGGACTTTTAATTGAGTTTAGCCACTTCAGCGCCATGTGGTCCGTTATGACCACAAAATGGTAGCCTTCCAGGTATGGCCGCAGCTTTCTGATTCCCCACACTATGGCTAGACACTCCTTTTCAGTTGCCGAATAGTTCCGTTCGGCTCCGTTTAGTGTCCTACTGGCGTACGATATTACCCTTTCACCTTGCTCCGAAGGTTGGGTCAATATCGCACCCAGGCCATAGTTACTTGCATCCGTCTGCAAGCAAAATGTTTTTGAGAAATCCGGGCATGCCAATACTGGGGACTGAGTCAGCTTCTCTTTGACTGTGTCAAAAGCTACTTACCGTTCCTCAGTCCACTCCCATTTTGCGCCTTTTTTCATCAATGCGTTCAGAGGTGCTACTTTCGTCGCAAAATCTGGTACGAAGCGCCTGTACCATGATGCCACGCCCAGGTACTGCCGTAACTCCTTTACGTTGCTTGGCGGCTTCAATTCTGCGATTGCAGCTACTTTCTCCAAATCTGTGCGAATTCCTTCCTCCGTGACTTTGTGGCCTAGATATTTCAACTCTTTTTTTAAGAAGTCGCATTTGTCCACGTTGATGCGCAGATTTGCTGCCCGCAGCCGTCGAAATACCTCTTTGAGATTTGCCATATGCTCTTCGCGCGTTCTTCCGATGACTATGATATCATCTAAATAAGCAAACGCGTGTGGCATCATCTCTGGTCCAATAACGCGATCCAAAGCCCTCTGAAAAGTTGCCGGTGCCGAATGTAACCCAAATGGCATTACTTTCCACTGATACATTCCCTTGCCTGGGACTGTAAATGCTGCCAGTGGTCGGCTCGCTTTCTCCATCGGGATCTGCCAGTACCCATCTTTCAGATCCAAGCTAGTGATGAAGTGGGCTTCACGTAGCTGGTCTAAAATGTGGTGCACTCTTGGCAATGGATACGCGTCCTTAATTGATCGGCTGTTGAGTTGCCTGAAATCCACGCACAGTCGCCATTTGCCATTCTTCTTTTTCACCATCACGATTGATGCGCTGTGTGGGCTGTTGGATGGCTCTATGCAACCTTTCGTAAGGAGTTCCTCTACTTGCTGGTTGATTAACGCCTGCATTTTCGGGTTTTGGGAAAATAACGCTGCTTTATAGGTCTGTCGTCGCTCATCACAATTTTGTGCTCCGTAATTTATGATGTGCCCTTTAGGTGTTCGAAGGCTGCGTCTTCCCGCAGTAGAAATTCATTAATTTCTTGGTCTTCGTGTAGATTTTTGCTTTCAATAGGTGGGTTTCTGGAGTGTTGCTATGTCTTGTTCGGTTGTATTCTGGACAACTGCCACCGACAGTCTCTCGTGCAGCTTGCCAACCTTGTGCCGTCGTGCCGGGATGGGGACCACCAGTCCCGCACAATGCAACACTGTGCCCATGCCAGTCAGAAAATCCCAGCCCAGCACCAAATCGTCTATCACACCAGGCATAATTAGCAACGCTATTTCCAAACTGCGATGCCCGAGTCTTATTTTGACCGTTATTTGTTCTGTTGTCCTGCTGCTATGTCCGTCTGCTAATTTCACCTGTCTGCTTGCGACGCTTCTCCGGCCTACACTGTTCAGTCTGCAAGCTAGCTCTTCGCTAACAAAGCTGCTTGTAGCCCCTGTATCGACTGTAGCCTTTTGCTGCCAATCACCGATCCATACGGTGGCAGTCAATTGCGTCCCTTCGTCCTTCAGGTAACCGACTAAAGTCTCGGGGCGGATCTTGGCGGCTCCCGCTCGCCCCTCGATGGCGGACGCCGCTGACCGTTTCCCGATTGGCAACATAGTGCTGTCCGCTGCCCGATTCTGCCACAAACCCAGCAAAACTCCAGCATTGGGTTTCGGCACTCTATCGCCCAGTGTCCCTCCTGTCCACACACGCGACATGCCCTTCCTGGGTTGTTTATGTGTGTTCTGGCAGGATTTTGCTGGGTCCTAGGTGTTGGGGTTGGCCGTTCGTCCATTCCTCCAGTGTGCTGGTTCTGCTCCTCCATGGCCATAAATCGCGTACGATTTGCACGACTCTGATTGTGGTCGCGTCCATTTTGCTGCGTATCTCGGTGTTGTTGAGGCTGTTGTTGATGTTGGCTGTATTGTTGTTGTAGAGTTTGTTGGTTTGTAGCGCTTTGTAGTCTCAGTTTCAGCTTCCTTTTCCAGTTCTTCGAACTCTTCTGCCAGTTGCATCAGCTGGGTCAAATTCGAGAACTGGTTTGGCCGTGCGTATCCGCGCAAGTCAGGAAGGCTGTTGCTGTAAATGGTGCGCACTTCCTTCGCTGTTGAGAGCCGCAGGGGTCTCATCAGAGTCTGCATTTCCACCATATAGACTTTAAAAAGCTCATCCAGAGCTTGCCGCCGTCTGCGTCCTTCGTCGTACAAATTTTCAAAGTAATCTCGCGGTAAAAAGTATTCTTGAAAACTGTCGACAAAATCCACCCATGTAGTCCAATGCCTGTTGTTAGCTATGTACCACTTAAGTGCCATTCCTTTCAGTAACTCCGGCATTGCTCTTGGAATTAAATTTAAGTTTAATCCATATGTGTCCGCTGACCATTCCACTTGTTCCAAGAATTCGAGAGGCTTCGATAGTCCGTCGAATCGAAAGCTCCACTCTCGAACTTGTTTGGCTACTTTTTGGTATTCACTTGCCCTTGCATTGGTCTGTTCATGCGCATGGGTGTGGCTACGTTCTCCTGACTGTTGGGTTGTACTCCAGGGCGATCGGCGAGAGCCGCCGCGCTGGTGCAAGGAATGCTCAGCCTTGCAACGTCTATGCCGGCAAACTCCTTTTCCTCTTCGTACTCTCCTTCCTCGCGCATTAATTCGGGGTCTTTATTCGGCGACTGTCGGCTATATGGTTTCGCCAGTTCGCTAATGCGAACGCTGTGTGGAAGAGTATTTTCATTTTGACTTACCCAGTCTCCGAATTGTCTTCTCATATTTTCGACAGTGCCTTCAAGCTCCAGACCGAATTCCACTCCGCATTTCACAAGTGCATCCTTTTTTAGATTGTACACCCACGAACGAACCATATTGTCAATTATTTATATGTATTTTATTAAAGAAAACTATGTGATATTAGCCGTAGATCCACAGTTGGGCGCCAGTTGTAACGAACCTACGGTTGTCACGCGGTTTTGGCTGGGCTAACTCTCGCGGTGCTGAGGGTACGTGCCAACAAATTTATATTTGTGGCGGCTGCGGCAATAATAACACAATTTAGTTTTACTTTTTATACATATATTTAAAGTGCACTCTCTGCTAGTTTCATGTTTAGTTTTTACAATTTATTAGTACACTTAAGTGATATTTCTTAGTAGAGTTTTTTGTGTCGTGGATTTATTTGCAATAAAGGCGCTCTCGTCGCACCAAATAATCAGAGCCAATGTTACGCCTACTAAACGAGGTTTTAGCTAGCAACGCCTGAAATTCGCCAGGCTCTACTATGGCCTCCTTGTCACCACAAGGATTTCGCCAATAGTCTCTCCTACTCTCAGGCTCTGGCTTTAGCTTCACCTGTCCTTCGCCAGGCTCACTAGTCTGATACTTGGTTTTGATTTGAGGTTGCTTTGCAAATGCAACACACCACAAGGCTTGATAAATTCCGCGTATTGATTTCTTTAGTAAAGGGTTTGATAATCGCTAAGGATACGATTTGATCTGTCCTTATTTCGATATGAGTCCTTTTTATTCTTAAATTATCCTTTCGCGCTGGATTCTTGCACGCCGAATCCTTTGTTCACTTTATGTTGCGCACTGACTCCAACTGACTTTTCACTTTACTTCGTACTCCGCACTGCCTTTGTACTAATTTTGTACTCTCTTTTTACTAACTTTGTACTCAACTAACTTTGTACTCAACTAACTTGCCGCTCTGTCCAAGGCGGCTCCTTTTATACTCTTCTGCTGTCTCGCTGGACCGGGGCCTGTCAGCGCTGCCAATGTCGCGCCAAGGGCAAAGGTGGCGTGATCGTTCCAGTGAGTTTTGCCTAGCAACAACGGTTCCTCGTTGCTGATCACGCCTGTCGTTGGTGTGACGGTGATCACTATATCTCGTGTATGCACCGCTCACACACCAACGGCACTTTGCCACGACTTTTACGGTACGTGTTTTGCGGCTTCCATGTGCCTTAGCGCTGACATCCTGTGTCAGAGCGAGACAGCATGCGAATTCGCCGCAACTCAGGTCCGGCTGCGGCTATAAATGCAATCGCCTTCTGTGAGGCGCTATACGTGAATATGGCTCCTCACACAAGGTAAAAACTTATCTTCTTAATAGATACAGGTGCAGACATTTCAATAATTAAAGAAACTTCGGATGTCTTTCACGACATCCAGCCTAATAATGTTATAAACATCCAAGGCATTAGTAAAGAAATTTTTAAATCCAAAGGACTAGCATCAATTGAGATACAGACAGGTAAATATATAATTCCACACAACTTTCATATAGTTGGTTTAGATTTCGCTATACCATGTGAAGGAATATTAGGCATTGATTTTATTAAAAAATACAATTGCCAACTTGACTTCAAACCATCAGAAGATTGGTTTATAATTAGACCCAATAATCTACAATATCCAATTCATGTTCCCATATCATATGATTCTGGTAGAAACTCAATACTTCTACCAGCAAGATCTCAAATTGTCCGAAAAATTACGCTAATTTCAAAAGAAGATAGCATATTTATTCCAAACCAGGAAATCCAGACTGGTGTGTATGTTGCAGACACAATTGCAACATCCCAAAATACGTTTGTCCGTTTACTAAATACAACTAATTCAGATCAATTAGTTATATTGGTTTTATTCAAGATAAGCAACCACTTCATGTGGTGTGTGTACAGTAACTAACTTGAACATAGCTGCACGCAGGCAGCTCGATCTCTGTTCGATTTAATAAGAACAGAGTTGCATAGTAAAGATCATACTTGTTTGATACGACCATCGATAACATACACGTTGCCGTTTAACATATAGTCTTAACACTCCTTCTCAACGTGCTACGTTGCTTTTACAATTAATTCATTTTTAATGCAAACCTAACATTTTTATACATTTTTCATGTTTGACCCTACCATACTTATATTGTATTATAAGTTGCTTAGCACACGTAATTTTAAGTTTAATTTAAGTTGTTAAAAATTATAATAACAGAAAAATTAAATAGCTCCAAAAAACAAAATAAAAAAAAAAAAAAAAAAAAAAAAAAAAAAAGACCCTAGAAAGATTTTTTGTCAATACGTCAGAAATCATACTTTCAGTAGGTACATATTTCATCTCTATAATCTTGTTCTTATACATTTCTCTAACATGATGATACTTTATGTCTATATGTTTACTACGAGCGTGAAATAAAGAATTTTTAACAAGGCATTGCGCGCTCTGGTTATCACTATGCATTACGATACCAGACATTTTGCCGAATCCCATTTCTTCGACCAGCTTTGTGAGATATGCCGCCTCTTTGTAATTATTTCCCGCAAGACAGATGCGCTCTTTGTGCTCTTTAAAATCAATAAACTGCGCCTTCTCTTTGCATAAGTGCGCTGTAGCGCCACTATCAAAGCACCATACATGTTGCGACATCGTCTCTTTTTTGGAAACGCTCTGTCACTCTTGTCACTCCCGCTACTCTCTTTGCGCTCTTTTGATTTGCAATTTACAGCTATGTGACCGCGACGACCACAATTCCAACAACCCGCCTTCATGGCGCCTTGACTTTTGCGGATTTTCTTTTGCGCACGCATGCTGAACATTTTCTGTTCTCCTTCTTCTATACATTCGTCCGCCTTGCGTCGCTCCCCTTCCTCCAGGAGTTTTACTTTAAGCGCGCGAAGTGTCGGTAATGAGTACCGTGTCTCGACTGCCACTACAAAGTTCTCGAATGAACTGGATAAAGTCGATAATAGAAGTATACATAAAAACTCATCGGGTAAATCCACGCCGATCTCATTCAGTTTTTCCACCACTCCAAAAAAGCTATTGAGATGTCCAACGATGCTTTCACCTTCTTTTATTTTAGTTGCTAATAGTTGCTTTATCAATGTAACACGCCGTGCCGGTCCTCTTGGTACATGAATCTCACGCAATAGATTCCAAACATCTGCTGATGTTTTACAATGCTTCACATTGATTATTTGCGCAGCCTTTATGCATAGCATGATGCTTGCTAGCGCCTTCTCGTCTTTTGCGTCGAAGTCGGCTTTTGCCTGTGGAGTATCATTTTCTGATTTCACCACGCGCCCACAAACGACGGACCACAGATCAGCATGTATTAGAACACTTTTCATCTGAACTGCCCAAGCACCATAGTTCTCATCATCAAGTTTTTCGATAGAATGCATTGAAGACATCATTTTGACCTTTTCTTAATAACGGAGTTACTCGCGCAGACGAGCAATGTCTGGGCCCATAACCTATTGGTTTTACTCAAGATAAGCAAGCACTTCATGTGGTGTGTGTACAGTAACTAACTTGAACATAGCTGCACGCAGGCAGCTCGATCTCTGTTCGATTTAATAAGAACAGAGTTGCATAGTAAAGATCATAATTGTTTGATACGACCATCGATAACATACACGTTGCCGTTTAACATATAGTCTTAACAAGTTACAATTAATAATTTGCAACACGAATCACTTTCGAACTACGATGTAGTTCAAACAAATCCAGAAAGGAGAAAAGAAAACGTCTTATCTCAGCTAGCCAACAATTTTCCGCCCCAATTTAAACCTCAACTAAAAAAGTTATGCACCGAGTATAGTGACATATTCGGTCTCGAAACCGAATCGATCACAACAAATAACTTCTATAAACAAAACTTGAGACTAAAAGACAATGAACCAGTGTATATTAAAAACTATCGAAGCCCGCACAGCCAAACAGATGAAATCCAAAAACAAGTTGGAAAGTTGATCAACGACAAAATAGTCGAACCATCTGTGTCAGAATACAATAGCCCACTTTTATTAGTTCCAAAGAAAGCCCTTCCAGGCTCAGAAAATAAAAAATGGCGATTAGTAATTGACTATCGTCAAATAAATAAAAAATTACTGTCCGACAAATTCCCACTGCCTAGAATTGATGACATATTAGATCAACTAGGCAGAGCAAAATACTTTTCATGCCTTGACTTAATGTCAGGTTTTCATCAAATCGAACTTGAAGAAAGTTCAAGGGATATAACTTCATTTTCAACGAGCTATGGCTCATATCGCTTCACGCGATTACCATTTGGTTTAAAAATAGCGCCAAATTCATTTCAGAGAATGATGACTATTGCATTTTCTGGCCTTGAATCTTCCCAAGCATTCCTTTATATGGATGATTTAATAGTTATTGGTTGTTCCGAAAAACATATGCTCAATAACTTAACAGATGTTTTTGACAAATGTAGGAAATACAACCTTAAGTTACATCCACAAAAATGCTCATTTTTTATGCATGAAGTGACCTTTCTTGGTCATAAATGCACTGATAAAGGAATCTTGCCCGACGACAAAAAGTACGACGTCATTAAAACTACCCAGTCCCACACGATGCGGACAGCGCTAGACGTTTTGTTTCATTTTGCAATTATTATAGACGTTTTATAAATAACTTCGCCGAATATTCACGGCACATAACAAGATTATGTAAAAAAGATGTTCCTTTTGAATGGACAGTTGAATGCCAAAATGCATTCCTATACTTAAAAGATAAGCTAATGCAGCCTACACTATTACAATACCCATACTTCAGCAAAGAATTTTGCATAATAACGGTTGCAAGTAAGCAAGCGTGTGGAGCAGTTTTAACTCAAAACTACAATGGACTCCAACTTCCAATTGCATACGCATCACGTTCATTTACAAAGGGTGAAAGTAATAAGAGTACAACGGAACAAGAATTAGCAGCAATTCATTGGGCTATAGTACATTTCAGACCATATATTTATGGAAAACACTTCACAGTGAAAACTGACCACAGGCCTTTAACATATTTATTTTCTATGATCAACCCTAGTTCCAAATTAACGCGTATGCGGCTCGAATTAGAAGAGTACGACTTCACAGTCGAGTATCTAAAGGGTAAAGATAATTTCGTGGCAGATGCCCTATCCCGGATAACCATATCCGAATTAAAAGACATTCAAAATAAAGTCCTGAAGTCACTACCAGGCAAACCAGTAGACAAAATAATTCCTGCGCAGGAAATAAACAAGAACTTTTGCTTAGGCAAAATCTTGAAAACGCTTCTAAGCCCAACGTATATGAAGTCATCACGAATGACGACGTACGAAAAGTAGTGGCCTTGCATATGAAAGAAAAGTTGTGTTATTTTAAACACGGAAATAAAGTCATTGCGAGAATAAATGTTAGCGATCTGTATACTAATGGAGTTATTGACTTAGGTCAGTTTTTCCAAAGGCTCGAAAAGGAAGCCGGTATGCATGATATACGCGCACTAAAATTGGCACCGCATGAAAAAATCTTTGAACAAGTTTCTATAGATAATTTCAAAAACATGGGCAGTAATGAATTGATTTTATTAAGAGTAGCGCTACTCAAGCCGGTGACCATTATATCAAAAGATATAGAAAAAGAAGCAATAATGTCTACATTTCATGATAGTCCCACTCAAGGAGGACATACTGGTATAACAAAAACTTTAGCCAAAGTAAAAAGACACTACTATTGGAAAAACATGACTCGTCAGATAAAAGAGTACATACGTAGATGTCCCAAATGCCAGATGTCAAAAACATTAGCTCATACTAAAACTCCTTTGACAATAACAGACACACCACTGAGTGCCTTTGATCGAGTAATTGTTGACACTATAGGTCCATTACCCAGATCCGAGAATGGTAACGAATATGCAGTTACACTTATTTGTGATTTAACTAAATATCTCTTTGCCATTCCAATACCAAACAAGAATGCCAACACTGTTGCAAAAACAATATTTGAGCAATTCAATTAAAAATTTGGCCCCATGAAAACGTTTATTACGGACATGGGCACCGAATATAAAAATACCATTATAAAAGACATGTGCAAATATTTAAAAATAGACAACATAACGTCTACAGCACACCACCACCAGACCGTTGGAACAGTTGAAAGAAGTCATAGAACTTTTAACGAATATATACGCTCTTACATCTCAGTCGATAAAACCGATTGGGATGTATGGCTTCAATATTTCGTATACTGTTTCAACACGACCCCTTCTATGGCACATAATTATTGTCCATACGAATTAGTTTTTGGCAAGCAAAGCAATTTGCCCCAAAATTTTAATAAAATAGATAACATTAACCCCTTATATAATGTAGACGATTACGCTAAAGAAAGTAAGTTTAGATTAGAACAGGCTTATAAAAGAGCAAGAATTATCTTAGAAAAACATAAATTTAAAAATAAAGAATATTATGATAGGAAAACAATAGATTTTAATTTGAACATAGGAGATAAAGTACTTTTAAAAAATGAAACAGGTCATAAGTTAGAAAGTAAATATATAGGACCCTACACAGTAGTGAACATAATAGAACAGGATAATATAATAATAAAAAATAAAAAAGGAAAAAAAAACAAACAGTTCATAAGGATAGATTAAAAGTTTTCAATTCATAAAAGCTACTTTATTAATCCAACATGAAAAAAAAATATATTAATAAAGTTTTTTTCTTGTTAACAACGGTCTGATCAACCGAACATTGAAATAAAAAAAAAAAGAAGTAAAAATTAAAAGTTAAAAACACACTAATAAATTTTTATACTATTATATTTTTATACATTTTTATATTTTATTACCCATATTAATAATAAATATACATATATAAATAAATTACATAAATAACTACACATTTATAATATTACGTTATTTTAAAAAAAAAGGGAGGTGTTGTACATATATAAACAAGCATACAATTAGAATAACTTGCAATACTTAGTTGCAAGTATAAACAAATGCCTAATGCGCATAAACATATATGCATGTGGTCTGCGCATGCCGTAATATGAGTTCACTTGAGAAGGCCACGCAAGCGTGAGTCCGTTGCCCTACGGGAAACGCTGCGCTTGCACTTAAGCCACTCTCCGCATATATATGTACACTCGCTCTCCCTCTCTTTGTAGCTGTTAAACTATAACAGCATAAGCTTTATCAATGTTCAACATAGAATAAGAAACAAAAGTATTTCAATAAAGACATTCTTAAAAAGCACCACAAACAGCACTGACGTGCATTTGATTTATTACCCAAACACTTAAAACCAATAACAAGACGATTGGATCCAATACACTATAGCTCAAAAACTGTGGGAGATATAGGCTTTTTATACTGGTTACCGATGGTAACGAGTATATTGGTTTAGTGCAATGTCCGTCATGGTGTCTATCCGTCCGTATGGTTGCAAGTTTTTTCCATTCAAGCTAGAGTCTTGAAACTTGCCAATTCTCTTTATCTATGGAATAGTAAATTAAAGGGTCAAGATTGGGGCTCTACGATAACTGGGGGGCTGGATGGGTGGGCGTGGCTCCAAATTTTTTTATGCAGATTTTTGTGGTTGCTATTAGCTATCTTCTAACCAAATTTGGTAGTTCTAGTTGTAAGGATGTGCGAAATATCTGGATTTCTCGATTTTGAGTTATTGAATTTATCGATTTGCCAGCCACCCAGTTATCGTAGAACCTCAATCTTGATACTTTTATTTACTATCCCATAGATATAGAGAATTGAAAAGTTTTAAGACTCTAGCTTGAAGTACGTGGAAAAAAGTTGCGAAAATACGGATGGACGGACGGATGGACGGATGGACGGACGCACGGACGGAAACCATGACGGACATTGCGCAAACCCAATATACTCTTGACCTTCGACAACGAGTATAATTATATTACAGCTAAAGAAATTGCAGTCGAAGTCAGCAAACGCTTTTATTTTGCGCTCCGTGTTTTTTTCGCTTTATTTTGCCTAAAAGTTGTTTTTAAATACAGAAAGGAAAATTTAGTTGTGATCTACACAGTGCCATATTATCTGTTTAAAAGTTGTGCTTAATTAAAACACAATTAACGAAAAACAATCATTTAAACTTTGCTCCCAGCTTGACGCAGGAAACATAAATTACAATAACAAAAAATTAAAGAGCAAGAATTTTGACAGCGAATTGACATCGCGGCAAACACATAAAACACATCAAACGAACTCAATGGCACCGGTACAAAAGAGACTGCGTGAAAACTCAATTGGAGAGATTAAGCAGACCAAGGCGCCAGACATGGGATCTTTTTTGCAGCTCATCGACCAGCGTCTTGGGGAGCATGCTGATATGATCGCTGGAAAATGAGTGAATCTGAAGCTGGCATACTCTCTGTTCTTCATGAGCGGCTAGACGGCATAAGTGCAGAAAATCAGAAAATGAGTGAGCGCGTTGAAAAACTGGAGAGAGATGCGGCTGCGTTGGACTCGCTAAAGGCACATGTGCGCTTGCTTGAGTCAAAAATGTTGATACTAGCAAAATGCATGGGGTCCCGTTCTGTGAGGGGGAGTCACTAAAAACTGTTTTTTAAAAAATCTTATCTTTTTCTTTGGGAATGACACCGGCACCGAGACTTACAGATATATTTTTAGGGTCAAACAGGCAAAAAAATTTAAACACAGTTTTCGACCCTGCAATAATTATTAAATTAGAAAACGCACGTGATAAGATCGCTCTAATGCGGGCAGCGGGAGAGTATCGTCGGACGGCAAAGCAACTACTAAACTTGCAGTTGTTGGGATTTGACTCGTGCACGCCTTTCTACATCAACGAACAGCTGACAAGAGTTTTCTGCCGACGCTCATGCGTTTATGTAATAAATATATGTAGTTTGAAAAAACTAAATAATACGCTTTTTAAAAACATTGAACTAAAAATTTAATAAATATAGTTTGAAAAAACTAAAAAGTACGCTTTTTAAAAACATTGAACTAAAAATTTAAAAAATAATTTCTAATGTAACCTTAAAAATTTAAAATTTTTGAATTATTGTGAAAAAGCGTCTGGCACTCGCTACACGAAAAATATATCACAAAGCGCCCACGCTTTTTTGACAATAATTCAAAAATTTTTAAATTTTTTAAGCTTACATAAGAAATTATTTATTAAATTTTTAGTTCAATGTTTTTAAAAACCTATTTTTTAGTTTTTTCAAACTATATTTATTTTTAAATTTTTAGTTCAATGTTTTTAAAAAGCGTTTTTTTTAGTTTTTTTCTAAATATATTTATTATAATTATAATTATTACTGAATATTAACTATTAAAATATACAAAAAAACCTATTAAAAAAACAAAATTGGACTAAAAAACTAAAATATCACTCACGGGGATTCGTACCCGCACTACCCGTGTAAGAGTCTGGCAACCTTACCACTAGACTATATAAGAGAGTCCCCGAAGTGCCTTTAAAACCTAATTTATACTTTTTTTTTTGAATTACTCACTCCGCCTCAAGTGAAGCTAATAAAAACTAAAATATCAATTTTTTCTACTTGGGGATTCGAACCCGAACTTCCCGGCTGTGAGTCGGGTATCCTAAACACTAGGCCATATGAGTGTGATGCATAGTGTGCCTTTAAAACCTAATTTATACTTTTTTTTAGTTACTCACTCACTCACTCCACCTCAAGTGAAGCTAATAAAAAGCTATTAAAAAGAAGTGAGACGGCAGAGCCATGATGGAATGTTATTCCATCATGGGCAGAGCCAGTGTGTGTGGAGAGCTTTCAAAAGCTCTAACAACTTCAAGCCGAAAGCTCTACAATTTCGGCTAATGCTTCGCCTGAATGAGCGTCATTTTGATTATGTTTATATGTTCTGCATTTGTCACTATTTTCGTATCAATTCTTATTTTTATTTGTATTTTATTATTTTTGTTGTTATTATTGTTAATACATATTTAGTGTTTAGTATTTTAAAATACTCTGAATTGCCTCAGTTGGGTTCTAAATTCAAACTATTAAGATGTCCATAACACTGATTAATTCCAAAGCGAGCAGCCATGCCATGGTTAGAGTTTTATGTAAGCAGACTAGCGGTTTAAAAATTTGCCATATAAATGCTCAAAGCCTTGTTAAGAAGATGAATGAATTTCGTTATATATTTGTAAATTCTAATGTTGATATTGTCTGTGTTTCTGAAACGTGGTTTGTCCCAGAATTAAGTGACTTGTCTATTATTTGTGATGGCTTCAATGTTTTTCGTTCTGATCGTGTAAGTTATGCAGGTGGTGTAGCAGTGTATGTAACAAAAGGAATTAGGGTTAAGGTTGTATTAACTCATCCCCTTGACAGCCAAATTGAATATGTACTTCTTGATCTAAATGGTTTAAATAAAGATATAAAGATGCTTCTCGGGTGTGTGTATAGGGCAAGTCAGAACTTAGTTTATTCAGGACTGATTAATTCAATTGAAAACGCATCGTTAAAATATACTGACGTAATTATACATGGTGACCTAAATGGTAATATGATCCAAGAAAAAGATTTATTATGAGATCTCAACGCACTGGGTCTTAGCCTTGTTAATGCATCAACACCAACGCATTTTTCACAAACTACTAATAAACTACTTGATGTCATTTTTGTAAATGATGTGGATAAAGTTATGTTGTATGACCAAATATCAGTACCTGAATTCTCTAAACATGATCTCAATTTTATACTAGTTACCGAAGGTCAAGAGTATATTGGTTTTGTGCAATGCCCGTCATGGTGTCTGTCCGTCCGTATGGTTGCAACTTTTTTCCGCACCCTTCAAGCTAGAACCTTGAAACTTTCCAATTCTCTTTATCTAAACCTAACTAAAAACAGATAAATCCACATATTTCGCACATCCTTACAGCTACAACTACCAAATTTAGTGAGAAGATACCTACTAGAAACCCCCAAAGAACTGCATCAAAAATTTTGGAGCCACGCCTTCCATACTGCCATAGCCGTCCCCATTCGCCCCAACGCTTCGTCAAAAACGGGAATGCGTGTATCCTCCAGAGTTGTGGAGCTAGAGCCACCAAATTTTGTAGTAAGATAGCTCGCAATGACCAAAAATCTGCATCAAAGTTTTGGAGCGGCGCCCACCCATTCCGCCCCGCTTTCCCAAACTTTTACAAACTTTGAGCTTGAGTCACCAAATTTGGTATGAAGGTAGCAATTGACATTTTACAAAGATCTGCATCAAAAATTTGGATGCCACACCCACCCATTCCGTCCCAGCCCCTCTTTCCCCACCTTTTGCAAACTTTGAGCTAGAGTCACCAAATTTGTTATGAAGATAGCAATTGACATTCCACAAAGATCTGCATCAAAAATTTTGATGCCACACCCACCCAATCCGCTCCCAGCACCCCTTTCCCAACAATATACAAACTTTGAGCTAGTGTCACCAAATTTGTAAAGGAAAAAAGCTGGTGTCATCCCCATCTGCATCGGAGAATCTGTAAGGCAGCGTACACTCCTGCCGCATTCGTACCCCTTTGCAATCATGCCGCTTTTTACCGGTTTTAAATCTGGTAAGGAGTATACCGCAGTCGGTTGCGTCCGACTACAACGTTTCCACTTGTTTTGTCCTATAACACACAACTTGACTATAGTTACCAAACTATTCAATATAGGGATTTTATAAATTTAGATAATAGTATGTTACAGTGACTGTAGTACGTGTGATTGGGACAGTATATTCTCTGTTCCCCTCGGTGGACACCCAGCTAGGCCTGCTTCAAAGAAATATAGACTATCTGTACAATAAGCATGTACCGCTAAGAACCATAGTTGTTAAGCCGAAGCTAAATCCATGCGTTAGTAGTGATATTAGAAGTGCAATAAAAAAAAGGGGCAAGCTGTATGAGAAGTGGAAACGCTACAAGACTGATCAATTGCTTCAACTATTTAAGACTGCTAGGCGTAAGGTTAATGAATTGATTAATAGTTCTAAGCGTAGGTTTTATGGTAGTAAGTTCATTAGAATAAATTCGTCGCAAAAACTATGGAAAGAGCTGAAGAGCGTAGGAATAGGAAAGGGTAAATCTGTGATAAATGACGACTTGGACGTAAATGTTCTTAATCGTAGTTTTGTCAACATTAGTGTTCGTCCATCTGCGTGTAATCCGTATGTTAATTCTGTGTCGTGAAATCATTGTTCTAGCTGTTTAAATTTTGTGGCTGTGAGTCAATGCGATACTTAGTACAATCTTTAATCAAATGCAAGTGGATGGAATTAGTCCAAAGTTTATAAAAATGTTACTACCACTTATTCTAGGGCACATTTTACACATTTTAAATAATGCTATAACCACATCCACATTCCCAGAGATGTGGAAAATTGCGAAAATTACACCCATCCCTAAAAATAAAAATGAATATACCCTATAGCTATACATACTACCATTTTTATCCAAAGCCTTTGAAAAATTGTTGGCAACACATTCATGGAAACCAACAACTTTCTTAGCAACAAGCAATCTGGGTTTAGGAAAAAGAAAAGCTGTACAACCGCATGTATTAAAAATTGTTGAGGACTTAAGAAGCCATATGGACAATAGCGAAGTTACTTTTTTAACGCTTCTTGACTTAAGTAAAGCTTTTGGCACGGTAAGCCACGAAATTTTGACAAAACAAAGTTAAGCGAACTTTATAACTTTTCCAACACGGCAGTTAAGCTTATGTCCTCATATTTGTACAATAGAAAACAGGCCGTCGTTGTACAACACTCAACCTCCGACCTCATAATAACAACCCGTGGTGTTCCACAGGGATCAATTCTTGGTCCTCTTCTCTTTGCAATTTATGTTAATGATCTTCCAAATGTTTTGTCTATGTGTGAAGCTCATATGTACGCTGATGATGTCCAATTATATGTGAGTATTCCTGTAAGTCAGATTAACCAGTGTGTCATGTTTTTTAATAATGATCTCTCTAAGTGCAAATGTATTGTTATTTATAAGAAAAAACAAAATGTTGGCAATTTAAGTAAACTGTGTGTTGATAATATAGATATAAAGTATGTGGATAAGGCTGATAATTTAGGAATAACATTTAATAATACACTGACATGGAAAGACCAGGTCAAAAAGGCTGTGGGGAAGACCTATGGCGTTCTTCGGCAGCTCGCGCTAACACAACCCTGGCTGCCGGTTAAAACAAGAATTACCATCGCCAAAACTCTTGATACCCCCATACTATTTTATGGCATAGATATATATGCACGTTACGCGTTTGGACTTATATGTTCATGTTACATGTTTTGCAAATCGTATTTTTGACTTAGACTTAAGAAACTGGACGAAGACTTTAAAACTGCTTCACCAAATAATATACACAAGAACGCCTGATTATTTATATGACAAATTACGCTTTGCGGTATCATTAAGGACCTGTAATGTTGTTTGTCCAAGAACTAAGCTTGCATCCTCCGACAGGCACTTAATTGTATGGGGTGCCCGACTTTGGAATCAGCTGCCATTTGAAATTAAGACAATAAGAAGCACATCAGGTTTTCGATCTAAGCTAAAATCATACTTACAGCAACATATTTGATGATACATATTAATAAGAACAACATTAATTAAGGTTTATAAGATTAATACCTATAGTCAATACGATTAAGATTCTGTTTGCAAATTTCTACTTAAATGTTTAGTATATAAGTATACTAGCAAACCCGGCGAACTCCGTTTCGCCACCAGATGGCTTCGTTTTATGTAACTTTTTGTTTGGTGATTAAAAGATGAAGTAAATTTTTTTTTTTTTATATTTGAAAAGGATAAATTTTATTTCATTCCGCAAACTATCCGTTTCATTGAAGTGCTCTTTGGTAAACCACATTTTTTGTTTTTTGGTCTGACGCTAACACAAACAAAGCGGATTGTTTCCCAACTCGTGAACACGCAACGTATAACTGAAACCCATGTGAATAACAATGATTTTCTAAATTTATCCCGCAAACACTAAGCGATTGGCCTTGCGACTTGTTAATTGTCATTGCGAACGCAAGGCGAACTGGAAATTGCAATCGTTTGAAGTCAAACGGAAGATCAATACATACATTGTCACCTGCGTACTTTCCGTTAATAATGGTTGCCTCAATCAAATTCGGCATAAGTCTTTTTACCGAAAGTCGAGTACCGTTGCAAAGTCGCGGTGGATTCAAATTACGCAATATCATAATAACTGTTCCAACTTTGAGTTGCAAGTTATGTGGTGGAAATCCTGGTAACTCCAGAGAGTTCAAAAACTCCGTTGTATAATTTACTACATCATCGGGATTTGATATGGAATCAACGGATTTGTATGTCACCAAATCGCCAGCAATTTTTGATTGAATGGTGAAATTCAGTGCGTGTACATCATTATTCTTTGCGGCAAGAATATTTCTGATAATTCTCACTAATGTTTGGGAAAACATTTTCAATAAGAGCTAATTGAGAGTCTACAAATCGGCAAAGGTCGTTGGTAAGAGTAATTAATCCAGATGTCGCATCAACTGGGACTTTTCCATTTCCAACAGCTAACAAATGGTTGGAAAATTGTGCAGCACTTTGATCATTTTGAAGTTGAACTCTCATATTTGTGGTTAGCGATAATGTTTTTACGTTATTCCATAAAGGTGATGCCTTCAGGCAAGCATTTAACTCATCTGCAGGCGTTCCACGGGGAATTACTGGCAACGTCTGCCTGAAATCGCCTGCCAACAATATCATCAAGCCGCCAAAGATGTTGTTATTTCGCCGAAGATCCTTCAGTGTTAAGTTAAGTGCTTCAAGTGATTTTTTATGTGCCATTGTGCACTCATCCCAAACAATGAGCTTGCATTGCATCAACAATTTTCCCATTGCACTGGAGTGGGAAATATTGCATGTTGGAGTATCAATCTACTATATAAAAATAAGTCGGGTTTTCCTCCATGATTGTCTAACTCCAGAACGCACGAACCGATTTCAATGTAATTTTCATAGGTGATTGGGGTCTGTGTGGAGGGGGCACATCAGTAATTTAATGTGTGTATTATCACTGTTTTGCCGCAAGATTGGCATTCCTGCTTTTTAACAGAAACCGTTGGCGGATGTTTTTGAAAATCATTTATTTATTTATTTTATTTATTTATTGATTTGTTAGCATTTTCCTAGTGCTACAAGTTATATAACTTTTATTTTAGTGCACTAGTCACAATTTTTAATCATTAACTTAGTATCATGTATTATAATATAGTAACCTATCCTATTCTTAGTTATTAGTAACAATTTTCTTTTCAAATTAAGTAATATTTCTAAGAGTATTAGTATTTGTCTAATTTTCTGATTGAATATATTTAATAGTACACTGGCTTTGAATTTGGATATATGGTTTATCTAATTTAATGTGTCTTATAGATCTAATTGTTTTTTTATTTATTTATTTTATTTAATTTTTTTTATTTCTTTTTATTTTATCTACTAAAGTGTGCTTTTAACTTATTACTAAATAAAGATGCGCTCTTGGTACATTTTAAATCTGACGGTAATTTATTCCAGAGTCGAAAAGCAGAGACATAAAATTGCCTATTTGAGCATGACAATTTGGTTCGTATACTTATTAGGTTGTTAACTCTTTGTGATGAAGTAAATCTTAAAAAGTCATATAAATAGTCTGGCTTTTTGGTAAAGATAATTTTATGTAGGAGGACGAGTATTTTAAAATCTATTAGATGCGCAAAATCAAGATCAGCAAGCTTCTTCGCATAGTCAGTTATGTGGTCAGTTCTTTTCAGCCCATACACGAACCGAGCAATATTATTAAATGTGACTTTGAGTTTATGTAGGCTAGCTGCATCGCATTTGCCAAAAATTTCAATACCGTATAACAGGATGGGTATCAGTAAGGTTTTTGCGATCATTGTTCTTATTTTAATTGGTAAAAATTGCTGGGTCGGGGAAAGTTGTCGGAGGGCTCCATAGGTTTTCTCCACAGCTTTATTTACCTGGTCTTTCCAGGCCAGGGTTCTATTAAACGTTATCCCGAGATTAACGGCCTTGTCAACAAAATCTATAGGTTTATTGTCTACTCTAAGTTTAGAAAGATTATCAGTATTCAGGTACTTTTTATACATAACTAAACATTTAGATTTTGACGGATTAATACACAAACCATTTTCCTTAGCCCACACACTAATACGTAACAGATCAGCATTACACATTTCAATACATTCATTTATTTGATAAATGGGACGACTAACATACATTTGAACATCATCAGCATACATATGTACTTCACAATTGGACAGGGCACTCGGCAAATCATTAATATAAATTGAGAAAAGGAGAGGTCCTAGTATAGAGCCTTGCGGAACACCACGTGTTACTGACATTAAGCTTGTAGTAGCACTCTGAGTTACAACGGCTTGTTTCCTATTTTTTAGGTATGAGGACATTAGTTTAATTGCGGTTTGCGAAAAATAAAACATATTGCTTAGCTTTGTCAATAAAATTTCGTGATTTACCGTGTCGAATGCTTTGCTATAGTCTAGAAGTTTAAGCAGCGTCACCTCACTATCATCCACTTTTGCCCGAATGTCCTCAACTACCTTTAAAATCGCCGTTGTACAACTCATATTCACCCTAAAGCCAGATTGCTTTTTGTTCAGAAGCGAGTTTGTATTAATGAAGCTATTAATTTTTCTTGCCAATAGTTTTTCAAATACTTTAGATAAGAATGGTAGTATAGCAATTGGCCTGAACTCGTTGTTTAGTTTTGGAATGGGTATAATTTTTGCCAGTTTCCAATGCTCTGGGAAAGTGGAGGATGTAATGGCAGTATTTATAACGTGTGTTATGTGACCGATTATGTGTGGCAAAATTAATTTTATGAATTTTGGGCTTGTGTTGTCTAAAGGCCCATTCCCAGGAAAAAAAATTTCATTTATGGAAAGTGGTAAATTTTTACGTTAGGTTCCACATAAAGTAAGAGTGACCAGCTGTGCCAAATATTTGTATGGCAAAATGTAAATATTTGATGGTCAACTTATTTGATTAAATTGTTCAAATTGAGCGCCTTCTCGCATTGCTCGCTTGGGAAAGCAATTTTGGCAGATAGTCTAAATATTCCGCCAGACAACGTTCTCAATGGAGTTGAAACACCATATTTTATTGTTGCAGACGATGCGTTTCCTCTACACAATTGGAATATGAAGCCATACGGGTCGCGCTCACTCAGCGTACCCGAACGTGTTTTCAATTATAGGCTCAGTCGAGGTCGCCGCTGCATTGGAAATGCATTTGACATTTTGACCGCCAAATGGATGGCTGTGCAAAATTTGTTACAAATAACATTAAGGAATATGTAAACTTAAGCGAAGGTTCTGTTCCTTAGCAAAATAATATGGCTGGTGTCAACAAGAATTTATACATATTTATAAATATGTATAAATTCTTGTTGCTGCTGTTTAAATTAAAAAAAACATTGAATTCATTTATAATTAGATTTAATTGTTTTTCTTTTTCATGCTCATTGATTAATGCGATTTTATCTTCTCGAAAAAAGCTTTCAAACCGCTTTCGTTTTAAATTTTCTTGTGCGTCCATTTCATATGCTGCCCGAAATAATTGTAAAGCTATTATTCCGTTTTTAAGAACAGCTGATTTTGGAACCCACAATTGTTCCACTATCGGAACTATCGATTTACTTTTCTGATGGTTGCTGGGAATTTAAAAACGGAACACAGACAAGAAAATTTCTGACAACTGTTTTTTTCATTTAGAGTTGCACATAAAAATTTCGTTTCGCAGCTGCTGGGAATGGGCCTTAAGCCTATAGCGTTTGATTTAATTTTTAGCATTTCATGCAGGACATCACATTGGTTGACACATACAAATTCAAAACAATTGCTACAGTTGATTAACGGCACACAGTTTACGTACGGATTACTCACAGTTATTGGAACATTTAAGTTAACAAATTTGTTGTTAAGTACATCTACATCTTCGTCATCACATATCACAGATTTTCTTTTTCCAACACCCATATTGCCTAATGTCTTCCAGGTTTCTTTGGTAGATATTGCACTATTAAACTTATTACTAAAGAAATTTCGCTTAGCATTTTTAATAGATTCATTAACGTTTCGTCTGTTTTAAAGTTTTAAAGAGTCGATAGTAATAGTCCGTCCTGTATCGTTTTCATTTATCGTACGCCTCATCCCTCTTTTTTATTGCACTTTTAATATCATTATTAAACCAGGACTTGAGAGTTGGTTTTGCAATTTTAGTTCTCAGTGGAATAAACTTATTGAAGAGATAATCAACGTTATGCTGCATCAGGGTTATTTGGGTGTCAACGGATGGGAGGCGGTAAATGCCATCCCAGTCACAAATGCAGCATGCTTCAAATAGGGATTGTTGATCAATGTTTTTAAAATCTCTAAAAGTAATTGTTTGTATTGAATATATGAAATGCATATCATAAGTCAGGAAGATAAGGTCATGCTTAGAGAACGCCGGTACAGATAGTTGGTCATATAGTAATATGTTGTCTTTATTATTAACAAATATAACGTCAAGTAGCGTACTTGTATTGCGTGAGTAATGCGTCGGTATCGTCGAGTTTACTAGTGACAACAAGTGACAGCATTTCATCAGTTAGATGTTGTTCCCTTAGAACATTGCTGTTCAAGTCACCTGTTAATATAACGTCAGTAGAAGTATAGTCTTATACCTCAGTGTTAAATTCGATAACAAATCTATAAGGCTAGAGTAGTCAATATTCTTGTGTGGTCTATAAATACAACCAACAAGCAGTTTTTTATCACAGATTGAATTAGTAATGTTAATAAAAATATACTCTATTGGACTGTCAACTGGCTGTTTACATACAACTTTACATTTCAGTCTATTTGTGGCAAATATTGCAACTTACGAACATATACCTAAACTCCTCCATCTTATTACATAGACTCTGACCATTTAAGTGACATATTTTAAGACCAGATTTATGTTTACTTAAAATCCTTATCATTGCTTTGCTGTTCGATCTGGGTAAATTTATATTGGGAGACATTTAAATTGATAATCAAATCCTACCAATAGCACACCTAAACTTCGTTGATATAGAGAAAGCATCGAAGAGCACATATAAATATTAAAAGCTAAAATTAAGAGATAATAATTACATCTATCATTTGAGAGAGCAGACTTACAAACAACAACCACTAATGCGGTATATACACGTGCAGCATGCTGCGCGCACACGTGTACGTGTGAATTTAAGCAAAGCATTTCTCTTTGCTTAAGTCTCTTACATGTCACCTAAATGGGTTATGTATGTCCGAATGAGAAGGTTATAGAAAGCTTTATGATTTATTATTATTATTTTATTAGAAAATAATAATACTCAAATATATTTTATTAACTTATATTTATTTATTTATTTAATTTAAATATATTTTTTTTACTTTGAATAGCATTTGCACATTTGTACAATACAATACAAATATTAATTCTTACATCTACAGTCATAGATATATTTCTAAATATATTTAAAATAAACAAAATCTTATATTACATATAATGCATCGAGGTTCACTGTGCATAAAATGAAAACAAACAGCAAATAAATACAAATACTTCGCGTAGTTCAATTGTGCAGCTGTACGAAACTAAAAACATTTAAATATAACGGAATTAACAAATTTGTATTAAAGAGACCGTCTTTGCATACGTCAGTAGACGAAAATATCAAAAGAGCGCACGCAAAGATAAGAGAGTGAGCGTATATGGGCAACAACAAACACACATGCTGCGAGCCCAATATGAAATCATTTTGATATTTGGCTCGCAGCATAAGAGCGATGTGCGCGCTCTTGTCAAACTTTGAGCAGCCTTTTTGGGCTTTTGATCAAGAGCGGACTCACATGCACGACAACTACAGTCACATTTTGTAAATGTATTCGTAGGCTGCGCGCAGCATGCTGCACGTGTATTCGGCCTATTAATATGGACAAGAGAGCGACGGCAAAAAACAGCAGTGAGTTGTTTTTGGTTTTTCATTGTTATCGCTTGTTTGAAGATGTTGTAATTTACTTTACTCAGTTGTTCATTTATGTAAATTGGGACCGAACCGCGTGTCTCAATCCCGATCAATTGTAGGTTAAGCTGCTGCTTATTCGTGCGCCTAAACTGACCTGCCGCGCGTAGTAGATTAATTTTATCATCTGTAGTGTCGAACCGCATTAATATTGTGGGGTCAGCAACCGTCGTGGTAGATTGCCTGACCCTAAAAATGTCACGAAGTCGCGGCGCCGGTGTGACACCAAGTGAAAAACAAAGTGTATTAAACATTGACCGCAGCTGCTCACCCTCTACCACCGGCACGCCATGTAGCCTAAGCTCAGTGGCTACACTTGCGTTGGGCTGGGCGTTGAGCTTGGCCTCCAAGGTGGCCAACTTTGTTTTAAGCAGCTGCGAGTCGGCAGCATCTTTCTCTAGTTGTAGGACACGTTGCGTTAGGCCCTGCAAATCCGCACTCATGCTGTCCAGCCTGGCATTAAGCGCAGCTAGAATGCGTTCCTCGCCTTCGAGTACCTTCGCCGCGATCACGCCTGCTTGCTCATCAAAACGTTGATGTATGAGCCTTAGGATTGCGGCCCCATCAATGGGCTTGCTGGTTTTAATCTCGCCGGCTGAATTCTCGCGTTGTCGCTTTGTGATGGGTGCCATGCTGATACGTTTTATTTGTTCGACGGTGTAATTGAGTGATTTTCGTTTGTTATTGAGTGTTCTTCCGTGTGCCTTGTACGCCGTGTACTCTTAGTCGTTCCTATGTGTGAGTGTTTTTGATGTTGTGCTTGTACTTGCAGTTGTTATTGTTTTCTTTGCTCCCGCGCAGACAATTAATATGCGAAAATATTTTATTTGTGCACTTTAGCTACTATGTGTAATGTTTTTTATTTTTTATTTACCTTTTAATTGCTTATTAGCCTAAGAAAAACTGGCGTTTAACAGTCCTGTTTTATGGATAATAAGACTTTAAATAATAAACAGAAATTCGGAGCTTGTAAAAACACGATTGCAGGTCTTTGCTTCTCTTCTTTAAGTGATCGCATGTTTTTGCCTTTTATTCATTCTCATCTTGAATCGTGTAGGATTCAGAACTACATATTTAAAATTTGTTCTATTTTTTGTTTGATTTAACATTTTGGAAGTTTTTATCAACTACCAATTTTTTGCTGCGAGTTTTTTTTCTTTCTTCTGGAAGCTTTTTAAATTGTTGATGCAAAGCAAGCTCATTGATAGTCCAATATGCCTAGAGGACGACGTTCGAGCATCGGCCGCCGCGCAAGACATGCAAGCCAGCAACAAGTGTATTCACAGAACTTAAGCGAAGAAAGACAAAATATAATAACAGAAAATGACCGATTGAGACAACCACACTGCAAAGAAGCTAGTCAATGTTGTCGATGGTGGTCTCCCTGCTCGTTGTGCCGCATTAGCCTCAGTGAAGTAAACTCTTTGGCCAGTTTCAAATGCACTGCTAAATGTGTAACTGTGGGATATCTTTCATGAATTTGAAATGACATTAATCGCCACAGTGCTTCATTAGTCATCAAATATTTGATCGATTTGGCTGAATGACAACTCTCAACGTTTGCATGTGTTTTGAAAATTCGTGATAGCAGCGGGCAATATGGTACAATGAATTCATTTCCGATCTCAATCTCTCGTTTTTGAACTTTAACTTTCATGGTTCGACCATTATCTTCTTTTGAACGCCGACGATAAACTTTAATGCACCGCACGGTCCATGCACCATCTGTGTCGTCACAATGTCGTGTAGATGGGGATCAGTGACTGGATCAGGAATTTCAGCTGATATGATGTCATCCACTTCATTTGAATGTAATTTGTTCAGCAACCAAATAAGAATATGAGCATGCGGTAGTCCACGCTTCTGCCATTCCACCGAGTACAAATAACAATGTGTGTCACCAAATATTCGATACTTATTAAGCACATCCATCATAACTTAACTGATTATGTCATGGCGATCTTGCGGTTTTTGGCCCGGTTCTAGCTCACGTTCAATTTCCGTCCACTTCGGATTGCATGTGAACGTAATAAATAAATCCGGTGTTCCATAATTTCGCACGTATGTCATAGCGTCTTGAGCGTATTCGTGCATGTGGCGTGGGCTTCCGATATAAGATGATGGGAGAATCGTCAGACGTCCAATATTCTGAACATCACCATCTGAATGAATAGCATCACGCAAGTGTATATAGTCCTCAGATCGTAGCTTTGCCTGATTGAATCGGATGAGCGCTAAACGTTCGGTCTCGACTTTGACGTACATGTCGACAGTGAATTGCTGGAATAGCCGATGGCACTTCAGAATGACATTCTCCTCATGTGTACGAATCATCAAACGATACGCATAGTAATTCATTGCGCTTAGATTTTTATTCGTTGATACGCCTGTAATTGGATCGACCATCTTCAACGTGATGTCGTATCCGTCTTGCCCTTGCCAATAAATGATTGGATATTGTAACGCATCGTACAAACGATGTGTCTCGTTTACACGATGCATGATATTGCTTCTTCGCTGAACGACAATGTCTCGCGATTTAGTTGGGTCGCAAACAATAATTGCAGCAACATCATTAACGGTGGGTGCATTGAATCTTCGCACATGTTCACCTGTTGGGGTACAATCCGCTCTTATGACAAATTTGTGCGTATCCGATAGCATTCGTTCCAATGCTATTTTGAACATAATAACCACAGCATTATTTGCATGAAAAAATGCTGTTGTGTTATCTGTATATTGCACCGCACATTCAGCTGATCCACCATCGACGAAATGAAATATATTTGCAGAAATTGATGCGGTTCATCTGGTGTTGGCAATATTGAACCATGCAAATGATATATTTGTCCTTGTATCTGTAATTGCAAACAATCATTTGTTGAAGAATACGGGGTAACTTCTGATCGTGTGATGGTGTAGTGTGTGGTGTATATGTAGTTGTTATGTGTTGCAATTCATTGTGTTGGTGTGAGTGATTGGTTATGTGTGCTGTATCTTTTACCTTACAAGTCGGCATGAAGCCGCCTTCTCGAATGATATTAGCTCCAAAGGAAGTCATGCGAAAGAAGTTATTGTATTCAAGGATGTGTTGAAGAAAATGGCTGGAATCGGGATCACTTCCATCGAACAATGGTTTCAGTGGCTGTGGTGGTGTAAGTAATGGATCCAGTTTGACTTTTCCACTTGCGCAGCACAATCCAGCCGTTTTTCTTTTGAACTTTAACGCATTGCAATATCGGCATATAGTCGTCATTGGTCTAATATTAAAATTTTTATCATCACTGTAGTTCGCAGTGGGATCATATTGGAATGCCAAGCGATTGTATGATGCCAATGATCTTCGTGTGCTCACGCGTTGTCTCAATCGGTCATTTTCTCTTATTATATTTTGTCTTTCTTCGCTTAAGTTCTGTGAATACACTTGTTGCTGGCTTGCATGTCTTGCGCGGCGGCCGATGCTCGAACGTCGTCCTCTATTCATATTGAACTATCAATGAGCTTGCTTTGCATCAACAATTTAAAAAGCTTCCAGAAGAAAGAAAAAAGACTCGCAGCAAAAAATTGGTAGTTGATAAAAACTTCCAAAATGTTAAATCAAACAAAAAAAAAGAACAAATTTTAAATATGTAGCTCTGAATCCTACACGATTCAAGATGAGATTGAATAAAAGGCAAAAACATGCGATGAGAATGATTTTTAAAAACATCCGCCAACTGTTTCTGTCAAAAAGCAGGAATGCCAATCTTGCGGCAAAACAGTGATAATACACACATTAAATTACTGATGTGCCCCCTCCACACAGACCCCAATCACCTCTGAAAATTACATTGAAATCGGTTCGTGCGTTCTGGAGTTAGACAATCATGGAGGAAAACCCGACTTATTTTTATATAGTAGATTTAATATTTTGTAATCTTAAACAGCAATTTTAAAATGTGACTAGTGCATTAATTTATAAGTACTTCTGCTTGTAGCACTAGAATTAATAAGCAATAAATCAAATCAAAATCTTACAATACAATATTTTCATCCCCAGTTTTATAGATTCAGGAAATTTGCGTTCAAGTTTTCGAAACCATGTTTTATTGTTTTTGTTGCATATTAAATTATGGTTTTGCACCAAATCAATTAATAGGTCCGTGCAAATGTTGTCGCGGTGACGTCAGAAAGCTCTGTTGCCAGCAGCTTTGATTTCGGTTGACGTCATCAACTTGCTATTTTAGTTTCTGATGTCACCGCGACATTGTACCTTATTAATGAAAATGTCGGAAAAAGGTACAATTTTCCCGACTTTTCTAACACTGCACGCCATGCAGTGCTGTTAATATAACCCAGCCCTAGAGACATATACATGTAAAATAATTAAAAACCATAATTTCAATTTTATTATTTCGAAACATATTTTTTTGTGATTTATTGCAAACGTATACTAATTATTGTAGACCAGTGTGTTCGGAAAAGTTAAAAAATTTTGGCTTAAATATTACCCCAGTATGTGCTGAGCCAATAACATAATTAAACCAATGAAGAAATTCTTATCGCTTAGTAGCAATAATGTTTTATTAAGATAATGACATCATTATTAAACAAGTGGAAACGTTGCAGTCGGACGCAACCAACTGCGGTATACTCGTAAACAGTTATAAAACCGGTATAAAGATGCCTGATTGCAAAAGCGTACGGATGCGGCAGGCGTGTACGCTGCCTTAAAGATTCTCCGATGAAGATGAGGATGCCACCAGCTGTCTTCCTTCCAAGTTTGGTGACTCTAGCTCAAAGTTTGTAAAAGGTGTGGAAAGGGGGCTGGGGGCAGTTTGGGTGGGCGTGGCATCAAAATTTTTTATGAAGATATTTGTGGAATTTCGATTGCTATCTTTATACCAAATTTGGTGACTCAAGCTCAAAGTTTGTAAAAAGTCTGGAAAGGGGACGGAATGGATGGGCGTGGCATCCAAATTTCCGATGCTGATCTTTAAGGAATATCAATTTCTGTCTTCATACCAAATTTATTGACTCTAGCTCAAGGTTTGCAAAATGTTAGGAAAGGGGAGCTGGGGGCGGTATGGGTGGGAGTGGCATCCAAATTTATAAAAATAATTAAATTAAATTCAAAGATTCTTAAAATAAATACAGAAATACTACAGTAACGTACGAAAATATTTGATTCAAGTACAAATTTATTTAAGATATTTTTTGTCTGTTAAAAAAAGATTTTAGGTGAACATACCCATAAAATGGGTAATAAGGGTAGAATGGTTTTGTGCAAAAGTATGTAACAGGCAGAAGGAAGCATCTCCGACCCCATTAAGTATATATATTCTTGATCAGCATTAACAGCCGAGTCGATATAGCCATGACCGTCGGTTAAGAAACACCGGAGATATCGAATTTAATTGATTGAAGTTAAGTCAGTATACCAAAGTCAATTAAAAATTTAAAATATTTATTGCAACTGGGTTCAGGGTTTCTTCGATAACTGGAGGGCTGGCAAATCGATAAATCCGATAACTCAAAACCGATAAATCCATGTATTTCGCACATCCTTACAGCTAGAACTACCAAATTTGCAAAAACTGCATCAAAAATTTTGGATCCACGCCCACCCATTCCGCCCCCAGCCCCCCGGCATTTTAAATTCAAAAAAGCCTATCTCTCCCACAGTTTTTGAGCTATAGCCACTGTGAGGAGCCATATTCACGTATAGCGCCTCACAGAAGGCGTTTGCATTAATAGCCGCATCCGGACCTGAGTTGCGGCGAATTCACATGCTGTCTCGCTCTGACACAGGATGTCAGCGCTAAGGTACGTGTCTGGCATATGGGAGCCACAACACACGTACCGTAAAAGTCGTGGAAAAGTGCCGTTGGTGTGTGAGCAGTGCATTCATGGGGTATAGTGATCACCGTCACACCAGCGGCAGGCGTGATCAGCAACGAGGAACCGTTGTTGCTAGGCAAAATACACTGGAACGATCACGCCACCTTTGCCCTTGGCGCGACATTGACAGCGCTGACAGGCCCCGGTCCAGCGAGACAGCAGAAGGGTATAAAAGGAGCCGCCTTTGACAGAGCGGGGAGTTAGTTGAAGTCAGTGCGAAGTCCGTAAAGTCAAAAGTCAGTACGGAGTCAGTACGAAGTCAGTGAAAAATCAGTGCGAAACATAAAGTGTACAAAGGATTCAGAGTGCAAGAATCCAACGCGAAAGGATAATATAAGAGTTAAAAGGACTCATATCGCAATAAGGACAGATCAAATCGTGTCCTTAACAATTAACAAACCCTTTGATAAGAAATCAATACGCGGGAATTTATCAAGCCTTGTGGTGTGTTGCATTTGCAAAGCAACCTCAAGTTAAAACCAAGTATCAGACTAGTGAGCCTGGCGAAGGTCAGGTGAAGCTAAAGCCAGAGCCTGAGAGTAAGAGAGACTATTGGCGAAATCCTTGTGGTGACAAGGAGGCCATAGTAGAGCCTGGCGAATTTCAGGCGTTGCTAGCTAAAACCTCGTTTAGTAGGCGTAACATTGGCTCTGATTATTTGGTGCGACGAGAGCGCCAGTATTGCAAATAAAACCACGACACAAGGTCCGTACGATTTCATGAACGCTACTAAGAGATATCACTTAAGTGTACAAATAAATTGTAAAAACCAAACATGAAACTAGCAGAGAGTGCAGTTTTAAATATATGTATAAAAATTAAAACCAAATTGTGTTATTATTGCCGCAGCCGCCACAAATATAAATTTGTTGGCACGTACCCTCAGCACCGCGAGAGTTAGCCCAGCTAAAACCGCGTGACAACTTTAGGTTCGTTACAACTGGCGCCCAACTGTGGATCTACGGCAAAAATCGCATAGTTTTACTAATATAATACATATAAATAAGTGACAATATGGTTCGTTCGTGGGTGTACAATTTAAAAAAGGATGCACTAGTGAAATGCGGAGTGGAATTCGGTCTGGAGCTTGAAGGCACTGTCGAAAATATGCGAAGACAATTCGGAGACTGGGTAAGTCACAGTGAGAATAATCTTCCACACAGCGTTCGCATTAGCGAACTGGCGAAACCATATAGCCGACAGTCGCCGAATAAAGACCCCGAATTAATGCGCGAGGAAGGGGAGTACGAAGAGGAAAAGGAGTTGGCCGGCATAGACGTTGCAAGGCTGAGCATTCCTTGCACCAGCGCGGCGGCTCTCGCCGATCGCCCTGGAGTACAACCCAACAGTCAGGAGAACGTAGCCACACCCATGCGCATGAACAGAGCAATGCAAGGGCAAGTGAATACCAAAAAGTAGCCAAACAAGTTCGAGAGTGGAGCTTTCGATTCGACGGACTATCGAAGCCTCTCGAATTTTTGGAACAAGGGGAATGGTCAGCGGACACATATGGATTAAACTTAAATTTAATTCCAAGAGCAATGCCGGAGTTACTGAAAGGAATGGCACTTAAGTGGTACATAGCTAACAACAGGCATTGGACTACATGGGTGGATTTTGTCGACAGTTTTCAGTTTACTTCTTACCACGAGACTATTTTGAAAATATATACGACAAAGTACGCAGACGGCGGCAAGCTCTGGATGAGCTTTTTAAAGTCTATATGGTGGAAATGCAGACTCTGATGAGACCCCTGCGGCTCTCAACAGAGAAGGAAGTGCGCACCATTTACAGCAACAGCCTTCCTGACTTGCGCGGATACGCACGGCCAAACCAGTTCTCGAATTTGACCCAGCTGATGCAACTGGCAGAAGAGTTCGAAGAACTGGAAAAAGACAGACTGAAATTGAGGCTACAAAGTGCTACAACACAACAACAATACAGCCAACATCAACAACAGCCTCAACAACACCGAGATACGCAGCAAAATGGACGCGACTACAATCAGAGTCGTGCAAATCGTACGCGATTTATGGCCATGGAGGAGCAGAACCAGCACACCGGAGCAATGGACGGACGGCCAAGTCCAATACCTAGGACCCAGCAAAATCCTGCCAGGAAACACATAAACAACCCAGGAAGGGCATGTCGCGTGTGTGGACAGGAGGGACACTGGGCGATAGAGTGCCGAAACCCAATGCTGGAGTTTTGCTGGGTTTGTAGCAAAAGCGGACAGCACTATGTTGCCAGTCGGGAAACGGTCAGCGGCGTCCGCCATCGAGGGGCGAGCAGGAGCTGCCAAGGTCCGCCCCGAGACGCTAGTCGGTCACTTAAAAGACGAAGGGACGCAGTTGACTGCCACCGTATGGATCGGTGATTGTCAGCATAAAGCTACAGTGGATACAGGGGCTACAAGCAGCTTTGTTAGCGAAGAGCTAGCCGGTAGACTGAACACTGTAGGCCGGAGAAGCGTCGCAAGCAGACAAGTGCAATTAGCGGACGGACATAGCAGCAGGACAACAGAGCAAATAACGGTGGTAATAAAACTCGGGCATCGCAGCTTGGAAATAGAGTTGCTAATCATGCCTGGTGTAATAGACGATTTGGTGCTGGGCTGGGATTTTCTTACTGGCATGGGCACAGTGTTGCATTGTGCGGGACTGGTGGTCCCCAGCCCGGCACGACGGCACAAGGTTGGAAAGCTGCACGAGAGACTGTCGGTGGCAGTTGTCCAATATACAACCGAACAAGACATAGCAACACTCCAGAAACCCACCTATTGAAAGCAAAAATCTACACGAAGACCAATAAATTAATGAATTTCTACTGCGGGAAGACGCAGCCTTCGAACACCTAAAGGGCACATCACAAATTACGGAGCACAAAATTGTGATGAGCGACGACAGACCTATAAAGCAGCGTTATTTTCCCAAAACCCGAAAATGCAGGCGTTAATCAACCAGCAAGTAGAGGAACTCCTTACGAAAGGTTGCATAGAGCCATCCAACAGCCCACACAGCGCATCAATCGTGATGGTGAAAAAGAAGAATGGCAAATGGCGACTGTGCGTGGATTTCAGGCAACTCAACAGCCGATCAATTAAGGACGCGTATCCATTGCCAAGAGTGCACCACATTTTAGACCAGCTACGTGAAGCCCACTTCATCACTAGCTTGGATCTGAAAGATGGGTACTGGCAGATCCCGATGGAGAAAGCGAGCCGACCACTGGCAGCATTTACAGTCCCAGGCAAGGGAATGTATCAGTGGAAAGTAATGCCATTTGGGTTACATTCGGCACCGGCAACTTTTCAGAGGGCTTTGGATCGCGTTATTGGACCAGAGATGATGCCACACGCGTTTGCTTATTTAGATGATATCATAGTCATCGGAAGAACGCGCGAAGAGCATATGGAAAATCTCAAAGAGGTATTTCGGCGGCTGCGGGCAGCAAATCTGCGCATCAACGTGAACAAATGTGATTTCTTTCAAAAGGAGTTGAAATATTTGGGCCACAGAGTCACAGAGGAAGGAATTCGCACAGATTCAGAGAAAGTAGCTGCAATCGCAGAATTGAAGCCGCCAAGCAACGTAAAGGAGTTACGGCAGTACCTGGGCGTGGCATCATGGTACAGGCGCTTCGTACCAGATTTTGCGACCAAAATAGCACCTCTGAATGTATTGACGAAAAAAGGCGCAAAATGGGAGTGGACTGAGGAACGGCAAGTAGCTTTTGACACAGTCAAAGAGAAGCTGACTCAGTCCCCAGTATTGGCATGCGCGGATTTCTCAAAAACATTTTGCTTGCAGACGGATGCAAGTAACTATGGTCTGGGTGCGATATTGACCCAACCTTCGGAGCAAGGTGAAAGGGTAATATCGTACGCCAGTAGGACACTAAACGGAGCCGAACGGAACTATTCGGCAACTGAAAAGGAGTGTCTAGCCATAGTTTGGGGAATCAGAAAGCTGAAGTGGCTAAACTCGATTGAAAGTCCATCAGGCAGAATAGCGCGTTGGGCGCTTGAACTGCAACAATACGATTTTGAGGTCAAATACCGTAAAGGCAACCTCAATGTCGTAGCCGATGCACTTTCGAGACAGCCACTTCCGGAGACATGCTGCCTAGTTAAAATTGCAACAGAAGGGATGGAGGCAGACAACGCTAATTGTAAATGGATACAAAAATTGAAAAAGGAAATCGCGCAAAATCCCAGGAAATATCCGGACTACTTGGAGGAAAAAGGCAACCTGTACAGGCACAGAGGAGATGTGGAAGCTTGGAAGTTTTGTGTACCCAAAGGTAAGAGGAAGGATGTCTTAAGGGAAAAGCACGACGCAGCCACAGCCGGTCATTTGGGAAGCCGGAAAACAGTAGCAAGAGTAGCGACACGCTACTACTGGCCAGGCTTATACAGGGACGTACGCACATATGTTCACAACTGCGAAACGTGTCAACAATACAAGCCAAGTCAAATGGCAGCGACAGGAAAGATGTTGACACAAGTTCCTGGAATACCGTGTGTGCTGATTTTGTTGGCCCACTGCCAAGATCAAAACACGTCAACACAATGCTATTGGTGATGTTCGACCGTTTCTCTAAGTGGACTGAGTTGGTTCCGCTGAGGAGCGCAACCACAGCCACTTTGCAAAAGGGGTTCAGAGAGAGAATTTTGGCACGATTTGGGTTGCCAAAAGTTCTCATAACGGACAATGGGACACAATTTACGAGTAAAGCCTTCAAACGCTTTCTCGAAGAATTGGGAGTGCGACACCAATTTACGGCACCATACACACCGCAAGAGCATCCCACAGAACGTGCGAACCGCACGGTAAAAATGATGATTGCACAATTCACAAAAGATAACCAGCGGTGCTGGGATGAATTTTTGCCAGAGTTGTCACTGGCCGTTAACACCAGCGTATCGGCGTCTACGGGCTACAGTGCAGCGTTTATCACGCAAGGGCGTGAACCAAGGCTGCCAAATGCTCTGAACGACAGCGTTACACTCGGCACAGGGCAACCGACACAAACACCCTGCGACAATGCAAAAAAACTTCGAGAAGTTTTTGAATTGGTGCGCAGGAGTTTGGAAAAGGCCGCTCAGGACCAAGCAAGGCATTACAACCTACGGAGACGGCAGTGACAACCCTCCGTAGGTGACAAGGTGTGGGTGAAACAACACCACTTGTCAAATGCAGCAGAAGGCTTCGCTGCGAAGCTTGCTCCTAAATTTGCCGGACAAATTTTGTGTCACCTGTAATCTGCAAATTACAGGGAAAAACTAATGAAAAAGAACGGACCGCGCACATAGGTGATATCAAACCCCACGGAGGTGATACGACCAACGGGTGAGAAAATATAAAAAAAAAAATTTCTTGGGGGACACAAAAAAAAAAAAAAAAGTTTAAGACCCTGGGGAAATAAAAAAGTTTTTTTTTTGTTGAAAATCTGGAAAAGAAAAGAGCGGTTAATAATTGGCCATGTTAATGACGTATCTCATCTACTCACCTGAAGCTCCATTGCCTCCTGTAAATTTGAAAAAAAATATATAAGTTTGATTTTTTTTTTTTAGAAAAAGAAAGGGGTGAATATGTATTAATACATATTAAATATTCTCCCTGTTCAACACATTTAGTATATATATAAATATTAAAAATAAATATGTAAGGTATTACATAAGGTATGTATATATTAAACAATAACAAAAATAAAAATGTAAGATATTACATATATATTTATAAATAATCGAAATAAATATGTTAGCTATTACATATTTATTAACAATAACAAATAATAACGAATGTGTGGGGCGGGAAAAGTGGATGTCAGAAAACAAAAATAAAACAAGTGGAAACGTTGCAGTCGGACGCAACCGACTGCGGTATACTCGTTACCAGTATTAAAAACGGTAAAAAGAGGCCTGGTTGCAAAGGGGTACGGATACGGTAGGTTTGTACGCTGCCTTAAAGATTCTCCGATACAGATGGGGATGCCACCAGCTATCTTCCTTCCAAATTTGGTGACTCTAGCTCCACAACTCTGGAAGATACACGCATTCCCGTTTTTGACGAAGCGTTGGGGCAGATAGGGGTGGCTAGGGCAGTATTGGTGGGCGTGGCATCCAAACTTTTGATTCAGTTTTTGGGGGGTCGTCATCACCTATCTTGGCACCAAATTTGGTGGCTGTAGCTCAAAAACTGTGGAAGATATAGGCTTTTTTGACTTTAAATTGTGGGGGGCTGGGGGCGGAATGAATGGACGTGGCTCCTAAACTTTGATGCACATTTTTGGGGGTCGTTGCCAGTTATCTTCCTACCAAATTTGGTGGCTTTAGCTCCACAACTATGGAACATACGCGCATTCCCGTTTTTGACGAAGCGTTGGGGCAGATAGGGGTGGCTAGGCTAGTATTGGTGTGCGTGGCATCCAAACTTTTGATTCAGTTTTTGGGGGGTCGTCATCACCTATCTTGGCACCAAATTTGGTGGCTGTTGCTCAAAAACTGTGGAAAATATAGGCTTTTTTTACTTTAAATTGCGGGGGGCTGGGGGCGGAATGGATGGACGTGGCTCCTAAACTTTGATGCACATTTTTGGGGGTCGTTGCCAGTTATCTTCCTACCAAATTTGGTGGCTTTAGCTCCACAACTCTGGAAGATACACGCATTCCCGTTTTTGACGAAGCGTTGGGGCAGATAGGGGTGGCTAGGGCAGTATGGGTGGGCGTGGCATCCAAACTTTTGACGCAGATTTAGGAAGTCATCATTACCTATCTTGGCACCAAATTTGGTGGCTATAGCTCAAAAACTGTGGGAGATATAGGCTTTTCTGATTTCAAAATAAGGGGGGACTGGGGGCGGAATGGGTGGGCGTGGCTCCAAAACTTTGATGCAGATTTTTGGGGGTCGTTACCAGCTAGCTTCCTACCAAATTTGGTGACTCTAGCTCCACAACTCTGGAAGATACACGCATTCCCGTTTTTGACGAAGCGTTGGGGCAGATAGGGGTGGCTAGGGCAGTATTGGTGGGCGTGGCATCCAAACTTTTGATGCAGTTTTTAGGGGGTCGTCATCACCTATCTTGGCACCAAATTTGGTGGCTTTAGCTCAAAAACTGTGGGAGTTATAGGCATTTTTTACTTTAAATTGCGGGGGGTTGGGGGCGGAATGGATGGACGTGGCTCCAAAACTTTAATGCAGATTTTTGGGGGTCGTTGCCAGTTATCTTCCTACCAAATTTGGTGGCTTTAGCTCCACAAGTCTGGAAGATACACGCATTCCCGTTTTTGACGAAGCGTTGGGGCAGATAGGGGTGGCTAGGGCAGTATTGGTGGGCGTGGCATCCAAACTTTTGACGCAGATTTAGGAAGTCATCATTACCTATCTTGGCACCAAATTTGGTGGCTATAGCTCAAAAACTGTGGAAGATATAGGCTTTTCTGATTTCAAAATAAGGGGGGACTGGGGGCGGAATGGGTGGGCGTGGCTCCAAAACTTTGATGCAGATTTTTGGGGGTCGTTACCAGCTAGCTTCCTACCAAATTTGGTGGCTTTAGCTCCACAACTCTGGAAGATACACGCATTCCCGTTTTTGACGAAGCGTTGGGGCAGATAGGGGTGGCTAGGGCAGTATTGGTGGGCGTGGCATCCAAACTTTTGACGCAGATTTAGGAAGTCATCATTACCTATCTTGGCACCAAATTTGGTGGCTATAGCTCAAAAACTGTGGAAGATATAGGCTTTTCTGATTTCAAAATAAGGGGGGACTGGGGGCGGAATGGGTGGGCGTGGCTCCAAAACTTTGATGCAGATTTTTGGGGGTCGTTACCAGCTAGCTTCCTACCAAATTTGGTGGCTCTAGCTCCACAACTCTGGAAGATACACGCATTCCCGTTTTTGACGAAGCGTTGGGGCAGATAGGGGTGGCTAGGGCAGTATTGGTGGGCGTGGCATCCAAACTTTTGATGCAGTTTTTGGGGGGTCATCATCACCTATCTTGGCACCAAAGTTGGTGGCTGTTGCTCAAAAACTGTGGAAGATATACGCTTTTCTCGTTACAAAATGCGGGGTGGCTGGGGGCGTAATGGGTGGGCGTAGCTCCAAAACTTTGATGCACATTTTTGGGGGTCTCTGCCAGCTATCTTCCTACCAAATTTGGTAGCTCTAGCTCCACAACTCTGGAAGATAAACGCATTCCCGTTTTTGACGATGCGTTGGGGCGGATGGGGGCGGCTAGGGCAGTATTGGTGAGCGTGGCATCCAATCTTTTGATGCATTTTTTTGGGGGTTGCTAGTAGCTATCTTCTTACCAAATTTGGTAGTTCTAGCTGTAAGGATGGGCGAAATATGTGGATTTATCGGTTTTGAGTTATCGAATTTATCGATTTGCCAGCCCCCCAGTTATCGTAGAACCCCCATCTTTTATTTTGTTTTTTTTTTTTGGTTTCTTTATTTGGCGGTAAACAGGGGTCAGGATGCCCTTTAATCCGTCATTGATTATTAGAAAGAGCCATGTCTGTATCGACTAAGGATACAGAAAAAATAAATATTTATGAAGTTATGGTAACAGGTTATTGAATTGGCGCCTTTTCAGCCGCCGTAAAGTAACCTCCTGTAATAGATTCCTGGCCAGTCTATTGCTATGAGTCTCCAATCTATCTCTGTATCTGCTGCTGAAAAAGTTAATTTGTTCATCAACTTCCACCAGTTTAAGATCCCTATGAAGTGTGGAGTTACGAACGAACTAATCACAGCCCGTGATGGAGCGCATCGATTTATTTTGGAATCTTTGTACTCTCTGTCTACTTGAACTAGAAGCGATTCCCCATATTTGCATTCCGTATTTCCACGTTGGGGCAATGATTTGGTTGTATATATTTCTTTTGTTAAGTAGTGACATCTTACTTTTGGCGTTCATCATCCATGACAGTTTTTTCATTTTCGAGCGGCAGGCTGCTACCACTAAAGAAATATGTTTTTTGAAGGTGAGACGTTTGTCAAGTGTAATTCCCAAATACTTGGCATCACAGCGTTGGGGCAAAGCTTGACCATTAAGAAAACACTCTGGAGGGACTTTCCTTCTTAAAGAAAAGCAGACATTTACACTTTAAGAGCAATTGATTCCAATGTTCCACCTTTTAGTCCAGGCCTCAAAGCTGCTTAGGTATTAATTAACTCCGTCCGCCGAGTCGTGAACGCAGTTTGACGAGTATAAAAGGCACACATCATCAGCAAATGTGGCAAGCAGCATTTTGCCGTCGCGTCCCATTTGTAAAGATCCCGGGAGAGGAATATCGGCTGAGAAGCAGGAGTACAAGACTGGACCAAGTACACTTCCCTGTGGAACTCCGGCCTGAACTGGCTGTAGGTTCGATAAAGCCCCTCTAGTTTTAACTGCAAATTGGCGTCCCTCTAGGTATGATTTAAGCACTAAATAAAAAGGAGCTGGAAGCATTCGATTTAGTTTAGCCAGTAGACCGGTATGCCAGACACGATCGAAGGCCTGCTGTACGTCAAGAAAGACTCTATTACAGTACTCCTTCTTGTCATACGCTCTTAAAATGTGATTGACAACCCGATGCAGCTGCTCGGGCGTGGCGTGTCCTGTGCGGAAGCCAAACTGGTGGTGAGGGATGATGTTTTGAGTTTCTAGGGGCTCTTCCAGACGGGTGAGGAACAGTCTCTCAAAAAGTTTGGAGAGGCAAGGCAGGAGACTTATAGGTCGGTAGGAACTGGGATCGTATTCGGGCTTGCCAGCTTCAGGATCATGCTCACATGAGCAATTTTCCACTGATCCGGAAAGTAATGCAACTTAAGTTTGGCATTAAATATTTTTGTAAGGAACGTTACTGATAGGTTTGGAAGCGCTCGCAGTGTTCTGTTGCAAATGCCGTCGTGTCCAGGAGCCTTATTTCTGTTCAGCCTGGATATACTGAGGCTGACTTCTTCCCGAGAGAAAGGGCGGATCGGAGGAGCCGGTTGGTGGATGGTATTCACAAGGGCCTCAGTTTGTACAACATCTAAAGCAGATGCAAGGTTGACGGGCGTGAATCTCTTTGCCAGGTGGATGGAAAAAGCATTAGCTTGCTCTTCGCCGGACCGACACCACTGGCCATTGGCGTTTTTGATCGGCGCTTGCCTCAGTGGTTGTTGCTTGAGGTTACGAGTTAATTTCCACGAGTAGTTGGTCACTTGAGTGCAGTCAGCATTCGCAAGCATCTGATCAAAATAATTTGTGCGTAGCTCCTGCAGAGTTGTTTTGAGCTCGAGCGCAGCCCGGTGCTACTCAGCTTTATCCCAAGGGTGGTGCGACCGTAGGTATTGTTTACGAAGTCGACGCTTTCTGGTTAGGAGGAACCTTATCATTGGAGTGGGAGCGAAGACTCTGTTAATTCTGTTACCGTGGTATGACAGCGGATTACGGGACTCTCTGGCAGCGTCATGAACAGTCTGAGAAAACTGATCCAGCGCAAGGTCTATGTCCTCTGTCGAGATTATTTCAAGTTCGTCAAAGGCTGGTTCTTCTAGCAACCTTTGAAATTTGTAAATATCGCTTTTATGGTCCAGGAGTCTCGGACTTCTTTGGAAGAAGGCAGCGTCTTCATCAAACTCTATGATCAGCGGTAGATGGTCCGAATCTAAGTCAAGACTGTCTCTGATAGAAAGTTAAAAGTTTGGGATCGCCTTGTGTATCGCAAAGTCTATACAGGAGGGAGTGACGTTGGCTCTATAAGTGAAGCATGTGGGTGTTCCGGTAGCCAGTACTGAAACTCCAGACCGAGTCAGGTATTTGAGCAGTTCGGTTCCATTGCGACTAGGATTCCTCGATCCCCAAAGCCTATTTTTAGCGTTCCAGTCGCCTACAACTATAAATCTATAGCCGAAGGAGCTAATAAGCATGTCAAAGTCGTTCTCGATCCCCCATCTTGACACTTTAATTTACTATCCCATAGATAAAGAGAATTGGAAAGTTTCAAGTCCCTAGCTTGAAAGGTGTGAAAAAAAAGTTGCAACCATACGGACGGACAGACGGACAGACGGTCAGACGGACAGACGGACAGACACCATGACGGACATTGCACAAAACCAATATACTCTTTACCTTCGGTAACGAGTATAAAGAGCCACGGCCCAACCAAGGGCATTGCAGAACCGAACCTGAGCGCGGCGAAAATATGTGCGAAACAAACGCTGCCAGAAAACAGTTAATGGAAAAGGTTTGCGAAACTGCAAATGGAACGCTGACAAAACATGACGGTCGCATGCGGGAAGGATACCGTAGAATGCGCACCCACACTGTTGCACATGCGTACGGAGTAGGGGTATAAAAGGTGCCGACTACCATGAATTCGGTCACTTTGTGAAAATTTACGTTAAATAAAGTACTCACCAAAAGAATGGAGAACGGCAACGATAACAACGAGGGAAGGAGGGCAGCCCATGTGTCGGGCTGGACCCACGTATGCACTCTCGTACACCAGCGGGAGATGTGCGCGTGGTCGACGCGGCGTCCATGGGTGCCAACGCCAGTGGGCGTCGAAATGTGGCACGGCGAGGACGCTGGGCAAGCCAGCCATACGCGCGTGTTCGACAGCAGCGGGAGGAGCCGCCGGATGTGCTAGAGCTGCGGGCATCGCCCATTTTGGAGTCGCCCGAGGAGCGTGAAGCAGCCGAGCGCAAGCGTTGCCGCCTCCAGGAGCTGGCAGAGGAACGCGAGTGGGTGCGCAGGGCGTACGAAGAGGATTAGGACAGCAGCGACTGGGAGGTGGACAGCGAAGCTGTTGCAGTGGTCGCAAGGCACGAATAATCGCCGCCGGGCGATTTCTTCGAAGTTAATCCAGAGTGGATCAGGATGTGCCACCCCGAGGCACCACCAACGCCCGAGGATGAGTACGTGGGCCCAGCAAGTCCAGAGCGGGTCGCCACTCCGCCGCTGCCGGAAACTCCACCGCCAGACTGGCGCCCTGCTAGGCCACCATCGCCATTCCCACGTGGGGTTGTTGCCTCGGAGGATGAGGAGGACGAGGAAGATATCATCTGCATATCGTCCGATGATGAGGAGCCAGCACCGCAGGCCGAGGAGCAGATGCCGCAGAGCGATCCGGGCGAGTCGACACCACCGACGGCGACCATCACACGGAAGAGACGGTTCGTGGATGGGCGGTGGCACCACACTGCGACTGTGTTCCTGGAGTGAACAGAAGAGGTGGCACCGCCCCGCGATGACTTTTTGAGGGAGATGACACCGCCATGACCACGAGGAATAACGCCGCCACGACCACGAGAGGCGACGCCACCACGACCCCGAACGCCGTAACCACCACGCACACTGCAGGCACCACCCCAGGCACCCCCAACACGGCCACCAGCCCGACAGCCCAGACGTCACCAAGGGAGTGGCCGACACCGTTGCAGGTCGGCACGCCGCCTCGCCCCGGAACACCGCCTCCGCCACCAACATGGGCGCCCAAGTCGGTACGCCCAGCGTTCGGCCGGCAGGCTTCGTGTCCATACGGGGAATGGCCGGCTCGCCCCGTACTACAGCGGCAATCATCCGCACCGCTGGCGGCTTCGGGGTGGAGAGAGGTGGCGCGAGAGGATTGGTCACCCGAGGTAATAGCTGCCGCAGCTGGAAGAAGCGACTGGCGTACATCGCGGATTGTGTGGGCGCACGGCCAATGATTTCGCGTGCGAATTTCCGCCAAAGGCACGCGGGCCTTTGTTCCGGAGTAGGGGCACCATGATTAGAAAAATAACACACACAATAAAAAAAATAATAAAAAAAAATATATATGGATATTCATTTAGTTAACCTGGAAGAAAAATAAAGAAAAGCAGGTGGATTAAACTGCAAGAGGGGGGGGTGGAATTTGCTGGCATTATACTCACATAGAATGTGTCTGTGATCCAGCGCGAGCGGCAAAACGGCATGGCCTGGAAAAGAGAATGTGACTTAGGATATGGTGAAGATGGCGCAGGGCGCAAAAATATATTACATACCATGCTTTTTAGTTTATTTTCAGCCACAACAAAACAATTGCAAAGTGCAAATTGTATGTCATGGCCGATTAGTGATGGGTAGTTGCGAGTAGGCGTATCGATCTGGCCACATCGCAACTATCGATCAGGCCATATCGGGCAACGCCGTGCGATGTGAAGCTGGTTGCTATGACGCACTGCACCGCGAGATGGCGTTACGCGACAACGAGCTGATCGCTACAGTGAAATTGCTAACGGGCGCCAAGATTCAAACGGAGGCGCGCGGTTTGAAAAAAACTCGAAATTAAATGGAAGGCTTCCACTTCCGGAGAAAGAGGGGAGTGTGAGGAGCCATATTCACGTATAGCGCCTCACAGAAGGCGTTTGCATTTATAGCCGCAGCCGGACCTGAGTTGCGGCGAATTCACATGCTGTCTCGCTCTGACACAGGATGTCAGCGCTAAGGTACGTGTCTGGCACATGGGAGCCACAACACACGTACCGTAAAAGTCGTGGAAAAGTGCCGTTGGTGTGTGAACAGTGCATTCACGGGGTATAGTGATCACCGTCACACCAGCGGCAGGCGTGATCAGCAACGAGGAACCGTTGTTGCTTGGCAAAATTCACTGGAACGATCACGCCACCTTTGCCCTTGGCGCGACATTGACAGCGCTGACAGGCCCCGGTCCAGCGAGACAGCAGAAGGGTATAAAAGGAGCCGCCTTTGACAGAGCGGGGAGTTAGTTGAAGTCAGTGCGAAGTCCGTAAAGTCAATAGTCAGTACGGAGTCAGTACGAAGTCAGTGAAAAATCAGTGCGAAACATAAAGTGTACAAAGGATTCAGAGTGCAAGAATCCAACGCGAAAGGATAATATAAGAGTTAAAAGGACTCATATCGCAATAAGGACAGATCAAATCGTGTCCTTAACAATTAACAAACCCTTTGATAAGAAATCAATACGCGGGAATTTATCAAGCCTTGTGGTGTGTTGCATTTGCAAAGCAACCTCAAGTTAAAACCAAGTATCAGACTAGTGAGCCTGGCGAAGGTCAGGTGAAGCTAAAGCCAGAGCCTGAGAGTAAGAGAGACTATTGGCGAAATCCTTGTGGTGACAAGGAGGCCATAGTAGAGCCTGGCGAATTTCAGGCGTTGCTAGCTAAAACCTCGTTTAGTAGGCGTAACATTGGCTCTGATTATTTGGTGCGACGAGAGCGCCAGTATTGCAAATAAAACCACGACACAAGGTCCGTACGATTTCATGAACGCTACTAAGAAATATCACTTAAGTGTACAAATAAATTGTAAAAACCAAACGTGAAACTAGCAGAGAGTGCAGTTTTAAATATATGTATAAAAAGTAAAACCAAATTGTGTTATTATTGCCGCAGCCGCCACATATATAAATTTGTTGGCACGTACCCTCAGCACCGCGAGAGTTAGCCCAGCTAAAACCGCGTGACAACTTTAGGTTCGTTACACCACCAAATTTGGTGCCAAGATAGGTGATGATAACCCCCCAAAGACTGCATCAAAAGTTTGGATGCCACGCCCACCAATACTGTCCTAGCCGCCCCCAGCTGCCCCAACGCTTCGTCAAAAACGGGAGTGCGTGTATCTCCCAGAGTTGTGGAGCTAGAGCCACCAAATTTGGTAGGAAGATAGCTGGCAACGACCCCCAACAATCTGCATCAAAGTTTTGGAGCCACGCCCAACCATTCCGCCCCCCTTTCCACACCTTATACAAACTTTGAGCTAGAGTCACCAAACTTGGTATGAAGGTAGCAATTGACATTCCACATGGATCTGCAGCAAAAATTTGGATGCCACACCCACATATACCGCCCCCAGCCCCCCTTTCCACAATTTTTACAAACTTTGAGCTAGAGTCACCAAATTTGGTATGAAGATAGCAATTGACATTCCACAAAGATTTGCATCACAAATTTGGATGCCACGCCCACCCATACTGCCCCCAGCCCCCCTTTCACCTTTTGTGCGCAATTTCTTTCGACACCCTTCAAGCTAGAGACTTGAAACTTTGTAAATATATTTTTCTATGGCCTGGAAAAATAAAGTGTCAAGATTGGGGTTCTACGTTAACTGGGGGGCTAGCAAATCGATAACTTCGATAACTCAAAATCGATGAATCCACCCATTTTACACAAGATAGTGGCAAGATAGCCACTAGCAACCTCCAAAAAAGTGGATAAAAAATTTTGGTGCCACCCCCACCCATTCCGCCCCAGCCCCTCGCATTTTAAAGCTAAAATATTATATATCTACCACAGTTTCTGAGCTAGAGCCACCAAAACTGGTGCCAAGATAGGTTATGACGACCCCCCAAAAACTGCATTAAAACTTTGGATGCCACGCCCACCCATGCCGCCCTAGCCGCCTCCATCCGGCCCAACACTTCGTAAAAACGCGAATGCGTGTATCTTTCATAGTTTTTTAGCTAGAGTCACCAAACTTGGTATGAAGATAGCAATTGACATTCCACATAGATCTGCATCAAAAAATATGCATGCCAGTCCACCCATTCCAACCTCATTCCCCTTTCTTACGTCTTTTACAAACTTTGAGCTAGAGTCACCAAATTTGGTATGAAAATAGCAATTGACATCCCACAAAGATCTGCATCAAAAATTTCACACCCACCCCTACCGCCCCCAGCCCCCTTTTCTCCTTAATTTACAAATTTTGAGCCAGAGTCTTCAAATTTTGGAAGGAAGATAGCTGGTGGCATCCTCATCTGCATCAGTTAATCTTTGAGACAGCGTACACCCCTAACTCATCCGTACCCCTTTGCAACTATTTATTTATTTTTGCAAGTTTCTATACAGGTATCGAGTATACCGCGTCCGACTGCAACATTTCCACTGGTTTAATGTTTTTTTGTTCTTAGGCCACACATCAAAATTCTCCTTAGAAGAGCGTGGTCGGGTTCTTCTAATAGTGCATAAATGTTGCATTGTAATAATTAATAATAATAATAAAATAATCACACTCTGATGGCAAAGGTCAAATGTGTATTGGTTTTGTGCTATTTCATGGTGTTGGTCTCTCTGTTCGTTTGAACATAGGCTTCTTCGACACCCTCGGCGTCCAAATCGATAGAACACACATTTTCCCAAAATTTAAACAGCCCAAATTTAAAATGCCTTTATCTTTGACTGTTTTAGAGCTGATGACGTCTTCCTAAGCTATACAGAGTTATTTTAAATTTTCATGCCCCACTAACTCTTTCCGCGCCTTTCTCGTAAAATCTGAATTTTCTATATCTTTCACAGTTATAGAGTCACAAATTTGATGGCATGCTTGCTGGCGATTTCACACGATACACCCCTGCCTCCCAAATACCCCCCCCCCCACCCACCCATTACAAGCAGACTTTTTACCGTCAGTTTTTATACTGATATTCCGCAGTCGGTTGCGTCCGGCTGCAACGTTTTCTCTCATATTTCTGTTGAATAGATATCATCTTTGACCCATTCAGACAGTACGCTGCCAGTCAGTTAATTGGCCTAGCCTGATTGTTTCTATCTAATTAAAATACATTTTTTTTATATATTTATTTAATTATGGAACGATTCTTAATGCTACAGTATTGCTACTATAAATTAAAGCATTATGTATGAACTGCAAACAAAAATCCAATGGGATTATAAAATTACATTGTAGCATTGAGTTCGACTTGCTTATATCCAATAATCGCAAAACCTCAAATATAGACTGCACGTTTCATTCAGTGTTTTACTTACCGCTTTACTAATGCTTTGTGCTGGTTTTCCTGACTTACTGCAATCATGGCATGCTTGCTGGTTGGAACTTCTTTCTGTCGTATGGTCCAATAGCAAGTTACATTCCTTGGATACATACCAGGATAATTTGGACTTTGCAGTCGACACTTGTTACGATAACATTCATCGAATTGCCTTGTACAATACGTGCCGGGTGTGACACGTCCCAATTCCAATGGCTTTTCCGGCAGTCCATACCTGTTGAGTAATGCAAGTTCATTTCCGTCAGTATATCTTATATATAAAATTCTCATGTCACGGGGTGCGTAATTGAACTCCTCCGAAACGGCTCAACCGATTTTTATGAAATTTTATATGCGTATTCAGTAGGTCTGAGAATCATCTAACATCTATTTTTCATCCCCCTAAATGTTAAGGGTGGTCCACCAAAAATTATTTATACGTTCATTCCAATCAAAGACAAAATAAATCACAAAATAGGCTCATTGCTGCCAATGCCAAACGAATCTCATAAATTTTTACAAATCAGAAATACAAAAGTCCCAATCAAATTGTGAAAAAGTTATACATTCGCGCTAAAAAAAAATGCCAAAAACACGCAAAGGGGCCAATTTGAGTCGTCAAAGGATCAATTCTAGAGCCGTGCGAGATATAAGAGCACGAAGATCAAGCGAACAAATTCAAGAAACCAATGCAGATTTGAGTGTGAGAATGTCGCAGTTCACAAGAACGCACATTCAATTCATGTTTCCAAATGACATCATTTGGAGCAACAGAAATAATTAACAATAATACTGCATGCGGTCAGCAATTTAACTCCACGTGCACACTCGACTTGGCTGTTGATGCTGATCAAGATTATATATACTTTATATGGGGTCGGAGATGCTTCTTTTTGCCTGTTACACACTTTTACACAAAACAAATATACCCATTTCATGGTTTAGGGTATAAAAAAATTTTATATTTTACGCATCGATTGCTTGCAAAACAAAGCTTTCTAATATTTTGTAGCCACAGTAAGATAACAGAGAGAAGAACAAAGAAGAAGAAATATAACTGTTAATGGTACTCACTGCAAGCAGCATGCACAGCTGAGCGAACAAAGAGCGGCTTAAAGCTTGATCAGCGCGCGCATCACTCTTATGACTGCCGCTAGATATAACATAATTTGAATGCAATCATGCGTCTTTGTTGTTGCCCATTTACGCTCACTCTTTTTTTTATGCGCGCTTTGCATTTCAAACATTTATCTTAATATCCCTATCTCCTCCGCACTCACTAAGCTAAGCTTGCCATAACTAAGAGGCTGCAGTTAAGGGAATGGCATTGCCTAATTTGCACCAACTATACCTAGCTCTTAAGTGCAAGCGTTGTATGTTAGAGCTCGGTGTCTGTTGCTTAGATGAATAACTGTAATGCTCTTTCCAACATTATGTTTTTACATACAATGGTAAGAGAATTGGTTATGCATTTTAGTTCATATTTAATGTGAACAAAGAAAGTTCATTTTCGTTTCAGTGAGTTTTTTAATAATAATATTGTTTATATTAAGGATAATAATAACATCGAAAGTTACTTTTTGGATCAGTGAGTTTTTCAATATTCTGATTTTCGTATATCTACATCTACATTCCTTTAAAATACGTATATATACATATATATAAGTTCATTTAAAATACGTATTTTATGATAAGTTAAACAAAAATGTAATTGCTATTATTTAAATATTTAAATAACAATCAACGTATTTTAATTTCTTTTGTTGTTTTTTGCACACAAGAAAATTAAGTTGATTTTCGACTTAATAATTGAAGCAACATTATATATAGTTGTCTTCTATTTTGCATATTATATAATAGTTATAAAGACGCTGCTTTAGTGCATTTAAAAATCAAATAAAACTAAGCAGTCTGAATATTCTATTAAAATAATATAAGTTGGTATATTCAACTTTATTGAATTCTATACTTTGTATAGACGCGTAACGTTGTAAAGTGAAGTCAATTTTGACTTATTTTGAAGTATTTATTTATTTATAATACTTACTTTAAACTAAGTTGTTAATCTGTTTTGTTGTTATTTTTAAACAAATTTAATAAGTCGTTTTTCGACTCAATAATTGAAGCAACATTATATATAGTTGTCTTCTATTTTGCATATTATATAATAGTTATATAGACGCTGCTTTAGTGCATTTAAAAATCAAATAAAACTAAGCAGTCTGAATATTCTATTAAAATAATATAAGTTGGTATATTCAATTTTATTGAATTCTATACTTACGTATAGACACTGTAACGTTGTAACAATCGTTTTACAGTGAAGTCAATTGACTCTCAGCCAAATTAAAATATGTCTATTGAAACTTTAGATATAAGTGGTGCTTTGGTGCCGCATTCAGTTGTTGCCATAATTGGTGATGGAGCCTGTCTTTTTTTTTAGATCTATTTCCTACCTTTTATTTGGTAGGCAAGGCTTCCATGGCACCGTACGCCAACATATTGTAGAATATGTTGTAGCCAACTGGGAAACTTTTGCTTGCTTCAGCTTAAACTTAAATGGAGAGTGTTATATCTCTTCTGAACAATATGAGTGCGCTATGTTAAATTCATATACTTATGGTACTGCATGTGAGCTTCAAGCAGCAGCAGACATTTATGCTGTAAGTTTTCAAGTTTTTCAAAATGGAAATTTACTACAAGCATTCGGAAATAATATGAATCCTGTAAACAGATTGCGTTTTACCGGTCCATTAATGAATGGACATTTTGATGTTAATATTCCTTTAGAGGAAGTATTAACTCAAGATTCTGATACGTCAAGTGAATGTATAACTGAAAATGTTAAAACGCCTGTTAAAAGACGTAGTCGATTTACCGACCAAACAAAAAAAAAGGTTAAAACACACAGTTTTGAAAAAAATCGTGATATTAATAGGGGTAAGCGCATAGAAGCATCAAAAAGATATCGTGTTAATAATCCTGATGTTTATAGAGATATAATGAGAAGACATCGTGCTAATAATCCTGAAGCTCATAGAGCTCCAGAGAGAAGACATCAGGCTAATAATCCTGATGCACGTCAAGAAAGGCGTTTGCGTGTATGGAGTGTTAAAGCCATGTCTGGCTTAAACTATGATTTTGAAATAGCTTACAAGTCAGATAAAATAACTCAACTTGGTAGTATGAATTTGATATGCAAACATTGTAATGCTTTAAAATGGAAAAATGAGCCTTTGGGTATCTGTTGCAAGGCAGGAAAAGTTAAACTTGCACAAAATGAAAGCTTGCCTGATCCACTTAAAAGCTTAATTATTGGTGAACATCCCAAGCACGATCATTTCATTGATCGTATAAGAAAGTATAACAGCTGCTTTCAAATGACTTCTTTTGGAAGTACAAAAACTATAAATGAAAGTTGGTCAACCTTTAAAGTCCAAGGACAAGTGTATCACTTAATTGGTAGTGTCCGACCTTTGCCAACTGAAGAAATGCAGTTTCTTCAAATTTATTTTGTTGGTGATGATGAAAAGGAAGCTCAACTACGTTGCAAAAATATTTCAAATGTTGATTTAAGCGTAGTAAAGGATCTTCAATGCATGTTTCATCATCATAATCGTTATGTAAAAGATCTAAAAATGGCTCTCAATAAAATACAAACAAGTACCAAAGACTATAAATTGGTTATACATGCTGATCGAACACCCGCTGGTGCTCACAAAGGGCTTTACAATGCACCTCAATCAAGCGAAGTAGCTTTATTTATTTTTGGTCAGCAATTTGAAAAGCGAGATATTATTATTGAAAGCCATAATAATAAATTACATCGTATAAGTGAGGTGCATCGATCATACGATGCCTTACAGTACCCTTTGCTATTTCCTTATGGCGAAGAAGGCTATTCAGTGGATATACCACAATGGAATCCATTATTAAAAAAGGAGGAACCAAAAAATATGATATCTGCGTTAAGCTTTTACAGCTATAAAATAATGATTCGTCAATCTGAGATAAATCATTTAATTTATTGTCGTTCCCTTTTAAGTTTTTGGTTGATATGTATGCTAAAATTGAAACAGAAAGGTTAAATTATATTCGCTACAATCAAGCGAAACTCAAAGCAGATAGCTATATACATCTACAAGATGCAATAGGCCAACAAGATGTTGTCGCAGCTCAACTTGGTCAGATGGTAATTTTACCATCTTCTTTTACAAGCTCTGCACGATATATGCATGAAAAGACTCAAGATGCTATGACATATGTTCGCCATTATGGGCGACCAGATCTTTGCATAACATTCACAGGCAATCCACAATGGAATGACATCAAAAGTGTTTTATAACTGGGTCAAAAACCGAATGATCGTCACGATATTATAGCACGAGTTTTTCATTTAAAAGTTAAAGCTTTAATGTCACTATTGACAAAAGGTTCTTTGTTTGGAAGCGTGCAATGTTTCGTGTATTCTGTGGAATGGCTAAAGCGGGGCTTACCACATATACATATTCTACTTTGGTTAGAAAATAAAATAAGACCAGATAAAATCGATAAGATTATCTGTGCCGAAATACCAAACGCAGATGAGGATCCTTTGTTATTTAACATTGTTAAGTCAAATATGATTCATGGTCCTTGCGGTGCATTTAATAATAAATCGCCATGCATGAAAAATGGAAAATGTACCAAAAGTTTTCTCGACAATTACTTAAAGAAACTGTGACTGGAAAAGATAGTTACCTTCTATATCGTAGAAGAGCGATAGAAGATGGTGGAAATGCAATTAATATAAATGGTAATTGCATAGATAATCGTTGGGTTGTGCCTTATAACTGTGTACTATTGAGAACATTTGAAGCTCACATAAATGTTGAGTATTGTAGTTCTGTAAAGTCTATTAAATACATTTGTAAATATGTTAACAAGGGCAGTGATCAAGCATCATTTACTCTTGAAGACCAACGTAATGAAATTAATATGTACGAAAGTGGCCGTTAAATAAGTAGCTCAGAAGCAGTATGGAGAATCCTTGCATTTCCCATACATGAACGTTATCCGGCTATTACACACTTAGCTGTTCATTAAGAAAATGTTCAACGGATATATTTTAACGCCAATAATCCGCAACAATTACTTGACAGATTAAGCATTACACCCAAAACCACTTTGCTAGCCTTCTTTGAGCTATGCACACGTGAAGAGTTTGCAAGAACGCTTCTATATTGTGAAGTTCCATCGTATTTTACATGGAACAATAAAGAATTTCAAAGAAGAAAACGAGGGCATGATGTGCCAAATTTTCCCGGAGTTAAAAGAGATTCAGCTTTGGGAAGAGTTTACACTATTCATCCCAATAATACAGAATGATTTTATTTAAGACTTTTATTACATTTTGTAAGGAGCCAAACTTCATTTTTAAATTTAAAAACCGTTAATGGTATAGCATACGCATCATTTCAATTGGCGTGTAAAGCTCTAGGATTACTAGAAGATGATAAGCACTGGGATTCAACTATAGCCGAAGCTGTCATATGTCAAAATCCTACAAAATTGAGAGAACTTTTTGCAATAATGTTAGTATTTTGTCAAATTTCAGATGCTCTTAAACTTTGGAATACTTATAAAGAGAGTTTATCAGAAGATATTTTAAGAGCCTTTCATTTTTCACAAGACAGAAATATTGATGAAAGTATTGTGAATAATGTATTAAATAAATGTCTTATTTACATTGAAGATATTGTACTGTCTATTGGTGGTCAAAACTTGACTTAATATGGACTTCCACTACCAATTAGATCCGAAGAAATTGTTCCAAATATTGAATATCATAGAGAAACAAATTATGAAAATTGCGATAATTTTGTTGTTAATAATGCTTACTGCTGAGCAAAAACAAGTATACGAAAAGATACTACATAGCGTTGAAGCAGAAAAGGGAGAATACTATTTTTTAGATGCACCTGGTGGAACAGGTAAAACGTATCTTTTAAATTTATTATTGGCAAAGGTACGGCAAAGTAAAAAAATTGCATTGGCCGTTGCTTCTTCCGGTATCGCAGCCACTTTACTTAGTGGTGGTCGCACAGCGTATTCTACACTTAAGATTCCATTTAATTTGATTCATTTAGAAACACCACATTGCTCAATTTCAAAGCAATCTAATATTGCTGCTGTGCTCAATGATTGCAAGCTTATTGTTTGGGATGAGTGTACTATGGGCCATAAAGGTGCTTTTGAAGCTGTAGATCGATCTTTGAAAGACATTCGAGATGGTGAATACTTAATGGGTGGCATAACTGTTTTCTTAGCTGGTGATTTTCGACAAACTCTCCCAGTGATCTCCAGAGGAACAAGAGCAGATGAAATAAATGCGTGCTTAAAGTCTTCAATTTTGTGGCCCAAAATACAGAAAATTGCATTAACGAAAAATATGCGAGTGCACTTAAAAGGTGATAGCATAGCTGGTGAATTTGCAGAAATGCTTCTTCAAATAGGAAATGGATTATTTCCAACCCATGATGGCAATATAACTTTACCATCAACTTTGTGTCATGTTGTGAAAAGTATTGAAGAGCTAACTCTAAAAATATTTCCGGATATTACAAATATCTCTCAAAAATCACTCGATTGGTTTTCAGAACGTGCTATTTTGACTGCGAGAAATGACAATGCATTGGAAATAAACGAGTTTTTATTAAAATCATTTCAAAGTGATGAAATGACATATAACTCTATTGATTCTGTGACTGAAATCGAAGATGAAGTTCATTACCCCGTCGAGTTTCTTAATTCATTAAATCCGGCTGGTCTGCCTCAACATAAATTAACTTTAAAGATTGGTTCACCTGTAATGTTGATTCGCAACTTGAAACCACCAAAACTATGCAATGGTACAAGATTGCAAGTTAAAGTCCTTCATAAGAATGTTGTCGAAGCAATAATCTTTACTGGCAATGGTATAGGTGAAACGGTTTTTATACCGAGAATTCCATTAATACCTTCTGATTCTGAATTGCCAATTCAATTTAAAAGATTGCAATTTCCTTTAAAAGTTTGCTTTGCCCTAACAATTAATAAATCACAGGGACAAACTCTTAAATTAGCCGGACTAGACTTAAGACACGATTGTTTTTCTCATGGCCAATTTTATGTAGCCTGCTCAAGAGTCAGTTCTCCAAAAAGTTTATTTGTATTGGCATCTGACGGAAAAACAACCAATGTCGTTTATAAAGAAGCTCTTAATAGTTGTTAATAATTGCAAATTAAATTCAATAAGTGGATAAGGCCTACTGGGGAAACCACAATAAAAAATTACGCACCTGATTCTCTACCTCAATGGTGGCGTGGAAAAGAGAATATTAAATACTTTGCTTTAATTTGTTGTTAAATATTTTCTAATTTATTTCTATATTCTATTGCTAAAATTTATATAAACTATCCGCGCAGCGAAGTAAGCGGGCCACTTACTAGTTTTAATATAATTTAAAAGTATTATTTTAAATTGTAGGTATCATTCTGACAAACAACGCCCTTAAATGCATGCTTCCATACCTGCAGGAGCGGTTTTGAATTCAATTTATTTTAACATACCGGCTTAACCAGGATGTGCTCGAAAACTTTTTCGGAGTCATTAGGGCTAGAGGCGGCTTGCATGATCATCCAGACCGGCAGGAATTTAAATATAGGCTTCGGTATCACCTTTTGGGGCGTAATGAAGGCATGCTGTCAGATGCTGGAAATTCTATGCAGGATGACACTCCAGATTTGGATGTGCCTTCAGCATCTATGACAGGTATTAAAATCTACAATTCCTGTATTTATTTATCTTTTATTCATAACTTCAATTTTAATACAGCAATGATGCTAACAAATATAAAATGCCCAGCACCAACTGCCAAAGTATTTGAAGATTTAGATGATTTGGAGTTCGATGCTTTGGAACATTTTTCGGGCTACATTTGTCATCGGCTAAAAATCAGCGTCGACAGCACAGACCTTTGCAGTACTCAATCAACCCATACCTGGGTAAACGAGCTGTCTGAAGGTGGGCTGTCAAAGCCTTCAGATGTGTTCGTTAAAAAAATTGGCCAACTTGAAAATATTTTCAGAGCTTTGAACGGCGATAAATTACTCATAACTGAAAAATACATTGCAATGCACGTCGAAGAAGAGAAAGAAGTTGATCTTAGCTTAGAAGTAAAAAAATTATTTTTTAGAACTAGAATGTATTTTTCTATCAATACTTTAAATAAGTTTCTTAATAATAAGTACAATATTTCAAGAAAAATACATAAAACTATAAATTAGATTCATTGGACTTTATATTAATTTCACGGGAGAAACGGGCAATCAAATTAAAAATTTCATTCCGAAAAACATGCACCGCACCCCATAATGCGAGTCGCAAAAATGTAAACAAAGATACTCGTGACGTCACAAGTATTCCAAATTCTACTGCGTCATATAACGGAACTGCTGATTGCGTTACACTAAGTCTGTATACCGTGAGGCAATCCGACAAAACACAAAGTCACAAAACTATTAGTTTACACAAAGACGCGAAATTAATAGCAGAAATAAAACGCACAATAGTAAAAAAGCGAAGCGCATAAGAAAAACACGTCCGTTGCGATGCAAAGCAATGAGCGAAGGAGGGTTTACAATGTCAGCGTGAGATTGGAAAATGTTTTTCTTCTGTCTGCCACACATATTTTTCACATAAGTTCGTCTCACTCACTCCCAATCTGTAACCGCTTTCGCTTGCATCTCAGATTGGAGTGGAAAAAAGCTATTCGAAAATTTTTTTTAAGAGCTGTCAATAGATGGCGTATTTTCGAAATAAGTAACATGTGCTTGAAAGCTCCAAAGTTTTTACCTCTATTTTACTCAATACTGAGGTAAATGATAACAGAATTCACTATTTAATATATATTAAGTACATATTAATGAATATATAACAATAAAATAATTGTTAAATAAAAAAACAAATCGATCATTTTTGCGCTATTTCACATTTTGTTAGCCGAGTTCGAATCAGCTGATTGCACTGTTCGAATTGCGCTTATGTTGACAATTCTCCTCTTCTACTACAGCAGCAGCAGCAGCAAGAACTGCCTGCGTCATCATGGAATTATAAACTAATAAAATTGCTTGTTTTTTCTCCATTTTTAAAATAATTCCGTTTCTGATTCCGACTTTGATTCACATTATAAATTTTTGAGACAAACATAAAACAAACATCAGCTGTTCATAGCTCATATACAGCTGTTTTACAATTTCGAAATTCGAACATGTTGTTCACGCTGACATTGTAAACTATCAGCGTACATTTCAGATTTTTAAAAGCTTCAATCCAAGCTAAGCTGACATTCTAAACCCTCATTTATTCTTGTTCCTAAATTAAAGTTTGACGCTCATATTTCGTCTATGGTCTACAAGGCCATTAATGTCTTTGGCTTCATGAAGCGGTGGTCGAAAGAGTTTAACGATCCCTACACCACTAAAACGCTTTATACATCCCTAGAACGTTCCATCCTGGAGTATGGATCTTGTGTGTGGTCCCCACAATACTCGATTCACCAGGATAAAATTGAATCTGTGCAGAAGAAATTTCTTCGATTTGTCCTTAGAAGTTTTAACTGGTTTCCTGGAGTTGACTTACCCCCGTATTCAAGTAGACTCTTTTTTATAAATCTTCCCTCTCTGTCAAACCGTAGAACTATGCATGGAGTATTATTTAAGTTAACACCATACACCACCCTTGCCCCTCAATACAATTACAAATCTTCGTGTCAACGGCATACATCGATTGCTGCCTAAAAACTCTCTTCAAGCGGCCACTTCTCTTCGCTATAACAACGACCGCTGCTCATAAACTCTCTTCAAGTGTCTTCTTGTGAAGCCATTCTGCACGCCAAGCGTTTCGGACGCAACAACAATGTTGTCACCCGACACCGCGACGTCAACATATAAAGCGCAACAACGACGTTGCGCTAGCGTAGCACTGGCCGTTGCCGGGTGTTTCACAATATCCGCTGCAACTATGTTGGCATCGCTATGTGCTGACTCTGTGGAACGTGCGACGTCGTCGAGCTAGTTCCATTCTGGAATACAAGAAAGACAGAACATATTCTTCTCAAATATTTCTTATTACAATAAAAAGCCATTCTGAACTTAACTCATCTTTTATTTATTGGAAGGAAACTCTTTGCAAGAACATTCAATCAAACGACATGCAACTTTACATGTTAAGGTAGTCACATAGACTGCAGTCCTCTCTTTGGAGAGTAGACCCGAGTACTTAAATGAGTAAAATATGTGAAGTGAATACGGTGTGGTGTAGTGCAATGTTCTTCTCCAATAATTAATACATAAAAAATAAAATAAAAATTAAAAAAGTGCAGCTATAAAAGCGTATGTTAATAATGTGTCCTCGCACACATATTTACTGCACAAAAAGTTGCGAATTTCTAATTTAAACGTAACATAACCAAATTAAACGGAATCAACAATCCACCGGCGGCAATTTGTACACGCACTTTGTGACATATTTGCGGGTGAAAAACGTTTGATTGCCATATAAAAAAAGTGAGAAAATAATTGACAACCCACCGGCGGCAAATTGTTCACACTCTATGCGGCATATTTGCGGGTGCAAAAAAGTTCAATTATTAAAATAAACAAGTGGAAACGTTGCACTCGGACGCAACCGACTGCGGCATACTCGATACCAGTATTAAAAACCAGTAAAAAGAGGCTGATTGCTACGGGTTACGGATGCTGCAGGAGTTTACGCTGTCTTAAAGATTCTCCGCTGCAGATGGGGATGCCACCAGCTATATTCCTCCCAAATTTGGTGACTAGCTCAAAGTTTGTATAAGGTTAGGAAAGGGGGGGGCTGGGGGCGGTATGGGTAGTTGTGACATCAAAATTTTTCATGCAGATCTTTGTGAAATGTCAATTGCTATCTTCATCCCAAATTTGGTGAATCTAGGGGGGTGGGGGTGGTATGGGTGGGCGTGGCATCTCAATTTTTGATGCAGATCTTTGTGAAATGTCAATTGCTATCTTCATACCAAATTTGGTGACTCTAGCTGGAAATTTGTAAATAGTGGGGAGAGGGGGGCTGGGGGCGGTATGGGTGGGCGTGGCATCCAAATTTGTTATGCAGATCTTTGTGGCATGTCAATTGCTATCTTCACATCAAATTAGGTGACTCTAGCTCGAAGTTTGTAAAAAGTGGGGAAAGGGGGGCTGGGGGCGGTATGGGTGGGCGTGGCATCCAAATTTGTGATGCAGATCTATGAGGAATGTCAATTGCTATCTTCATACCAAATTTGGTGACTCTAGCTCAAAGTTTGTAAATGGTGGGGAAAGGGGGATAGAATAAGGGGGTGTGGCTCCAAAACTTTGATGCAGATATCTGGGGGTCGTTGCCAGCTATCTTCCTGCCAAATTTGGTGGCTCTAGCTCCACTACTCTGGAAGATACACGCATTCCCGTTTTTGACGAAGCGTTGGGGCGTCTGGGGGCGGCTAGGGCGGTATTGGTGGGCGTGGCATCCAAACTTTTAGTGCAGTTTTTGGAGGGTCATCATCAGCTATGTTGGCACCAAATTGGGTGGCTCTAGCTCAAAAACTGTGGGAGATATAGGCTTTTCTGATTTCAAAATGCGGTGGGGCTGGGGGCGGAATGGGGGGGCGTGGATCCAAAGTTTTTGATGCAGTTTTTTGGGGGTTGCTAGTAGCTATCTTCTCACCAAATTTGGTAGTTATAGCTGTAAGGATGTGCGAAATATGTGGATTTATCGGTTTTGAGTTATCGAATTTATCGATTTGCCAGCCCCCCAGTTATCGTAGAACCCCCATCTTGACACTTTAATTTACTATCCCATAGATAAAGAGAATTGGAAAGTTTCAAGTCTCTAGCTTGAAGGGTGTGGAAAAAAATTGGACACATACAGACGGACAGACGGACGGACACCATGACGGACATTGCACAAACTCAATATACTCTTTACCTTCGGTATCGAGTATAAAAAGCGAGAAAATAATCGACAACCCACCGGCGGCAACTGCTCACATTCTATGTGACACATTGCGGGTGCAAAAAGTTCGATTATTAAAATAAAAAAGTCTGTGGCAATCTGCTAGAAACGCTTAGAAGTGTGGAATGCACTCTAAAAAGCTGCCTAGTGGATTGTGTGACAACCCGTACCTTAGTAGGCGAAATGCTAAAAAGAAAAATAATAATTATTTACAAGTATCAAATCAAAGTGAAAAATTCTTTGAAAACAAAAAATAAATAAGGAAAAAATAATAATAAACTAGAATTTTTTAATGCAATAAAAATAAAAAAATAATGAGAGAACATATGCCAATACACATGCACAGTTATCACTCATATTTTTTTGTTATAAAATATTTTTTTTTGTTAAACACTATTAAACATATTCCTTTGTTTAACAGAATAACTGCACAGTGGTTTGGCTTGTATGGCGCCGCGGCCATAAATACTTCCCGTAGAGATATCGATTTGAAATTTTTACCAAAAATCTAATAAAATATTTTAAATTTATTTAAAAAAATATGGCGACATCGGACGACTATATCCGATATCTCCCATAGAAACGATCAGAAAAATTTTCTACGCTTTACTTTATTTCTTTTCATACTTAGAACTATAATACAAAAACATGAAAGGGATTGCAAAACTCAATGAAAACCCCTGACCTAACAACCAAAGTATATATATATACATACAAATTTAGTAGAAAAAACTAAAAATAAAAGAAAAAATCCAACACTATTCATATTCATTATTTTTTTGGAAATTAGTCGTCCGTAGAACAGAAGCAGCTGACTCAGATCGAATGGAAACCTCTGCTATGCGTCGGCGTTTTGTTCTCTTTGAAGCCTCAGAAAAATCCTTTTATGGACGCCCACGATTAGCACTCGTATCCATTTGTTTAGGAGAACAAGTTGGCTTCAGTATAATAGTTTCCTTAGCGTTTAGCCAATTGGATTGATATTGTAAAACTGATTTCATTTTACGTTTGTATTTTATCCAATAAACAATTATTTTCTTGCAAATATAAGCAATGCATTTCTTAAGCCTGCTTAACTCAACTGCGTATCCTTTGTTTTTAATGCTTAGTTCAACTAAATGGATCACGCTCTGAATTTTCTCTGCATTTGTGACCTCTTCTGTGCACCAAAGCTCAAAGATGTGCATGCGTGAAAAAACACATTTATAAGAAGCGCCTATTAAAACAAAGCAAGATAGAAACTATACAAATTGAAATGCAAAATTGTATACAAACATAAATGACGAAAACAAAAGTAACATCACAAAAACAAGGGAAGAGTAGCTGATAGTGTTGGAAACTTGACCTTGAAAATTAGTAAGACGGCTTTAGTTTTTTAATGTTTACACACAAATCTGCAATTATATGCAGCTAGACTTTACGTTTTTATTACCTTCAAACATTGACAAAAACAATGATAACACACACAATGGGGGCATCGGGGGGTAACACAACTAAAACTTCAACTTAACATAAAAAAGACGTCCACAAAAAAAACAAAAAATATTAATTCGATTTTGTTAATTTTACTAAAAAAAATTTGAGGATTAATTTAATTCTTAACAACTTTATTTAAAGTAAATACCTTCAACTTCAAAATGCATTTTGAATAAATGAAATCGGAGCACTATATCAAACGTTTGACCACTTTGAAGAGCAATATTCTTTTGTAAGAATGCTTGCTGGCGCAGCTGCGCTGCAAGTATGTAATAGAGGTCTGCATGGCTGCACTCACTACATACGCCAAATTGAATGGATTCGAATTGAATTGAGTTGAGTGAGTTCGAGGCACACAACGAATCGAATGAATATCAACATCGGTGCGTGTTGCTTCATTCCGAGCGCAGCTGCGCTGCAAGTATGTAATAGAGGTCTGCATGGCTGCACTCACTACATACGCCAAATTGAATGGATTCGAATTGAATTGAGTTGAGTGAGTTCGAGGCACACAACGAATCGAATGAATATCAACATCGGTGCGTGTTGCTTCATTCCATACGGCACTCAGTAAAAGTGAATTAGAATAAATGAAGTGTAAAACGGAATGAACAATTTGGCAAAGCCGAAGACACTCGAGTTATTCGAGTTACTCGAGTTGTAGTGTTCTGCTTTCATTTCGAGAGAAGCACGCGGTCAACAAAAATGGATGGGGGAAAAAAAGCGGACGAGATTGTATGTTGTTTATGTTTTGTTTTTATTGCTGTTGTTTTTATGTATACATATAATATATGTATTTTGGTTTATAACTTGTAATGTTTTAGCTTAGATTAATCGCTGTGTATTTATTTGTGACGTGTCTATAAGTGTTTTCTGTGTGTTTTTTTTAGATTTAATTTAATATGCTTAAAATAATCATCGGATTTCCAGCAAATAGAACCTTAAAAATGCTCTGCTGGAGGAATGGAGCAAAATATGCCCGGAAACCACTCGGAAGCTGGTCTCTTCGATGAATAATAGGTTAAGGGCTGTTGTAAAGGTTAAGGGATTACATACTAAGTACTAAAATCCTTATTTAACCTTTTATTCGGCAAAAATATAACTGGTTTGTGTCTGCATCTTTTAAGCTGTGACCTATATTTTAGATGTATTTTTAGTTTTTAGTGTATATATAAAACTTAGCAATATTTTAGAAACAAAGTTTCTTTTTTAAATGTGATATAACATAAAACAAATTGGCGTTTAAACATTTTTTGTTTTTCCTCTAGTTTAAAATATATAGCACCTTAAACTTTTTATTTGACACTGCATCATTTAAGGTGTGAGTCACTGTATAGGTTTTGAAAAGCGCACTGGGTGAAAGGGAGAATAATTCAGATCATATAACATCATGTAAAATATTCTGCATCACAGCGAGCAGCGCGGCTTCGGAGCGAACCCTTTCAAACGCTAGAAATTTAATTACTGAAAAGGGTTGTCTAATAGCCACAAATCCAGACAACATAAACAAAATAATGTTTTTGCACACAAATAAAAATTAAATATAAATATAACATATACACATGTACCTATGTATATTGTAATAAGCTTAATAAAATCAAATTACATTGAATTTCGTTTTTCCATTCTTTTATTTTCTTGCGCACGAACACAAAACAACAACAAGCCGGCGTGGCATTCGAATGAACTCGAAACGCAAACTCTTATTCTCACGCATTCCCACTCATTCAATTCGTCTTTTTTCGTTTGAATGTTGTGCGACCGAGTCTGACGCGAGCACACTCATTCACTCAAATTTGTTCGGTCTTGCATTCAAATTCACTCAACTCATTTTGCGCATTGTTCATTCGAACATGTTTTTTTTTGCCATTCATGCAGACCTCTAGTATGTATACATGATCACGCTTTGCATTCTATTTTAAGAAAGACCCGTTACATTTCCAGAAAAAACCGGTTTGCCATCATGAAGTTTGGTCATTTAAGCGACAATTTGTATACATCGTGTCAAAATATTTTGTGATAGATTTTTTTATTTTTGGCCTATGAACGCAACCACAGTGCATCGCATAGAATATACTACACCAAACAATTCCACACTTCAAAATTCAACACTACACTTAATGTTTGTGGTTCTACACTTAACAATTGTAACCGGGTGAGTGAAACATTTTCGTTACTAAGCCATTAAACAGATTTTACAAGGGAAAAAATGGAAAAAACAAACATTAAATAAAAGTATAATTGTTAGATCCGGTTTGGAAGTCTTACAAAAAGGTTTGGTTTTTTTTACAAGTAATTTGACGCATTTCAAAAGACAACGATATGGAGGAAATTAAAGAAACATTAGGGAAATTCGACGAATCGTTAAAAGCTTTGCTAAATCAAGTAATGAAAATAAAGGACGATGTAAGGAAGGTCAACAGTAGGTTGAATACCTTAGAAACTGACTATGAGAATCGTATCTGGTAGCTGACCAACCTACGCCCTTGGCGCGCCCACGCAACGAGTACGAATTGAAGGGAACTTCAACATTGCCGGACTGCGTGAAAGAATTGCAAACTTTTGAAGGCTCAGCCGAGACGTATGTCTCATGGACTACCAGGGCTCAGGCTATCTTGAACGATTATGAAATCGTTAAAGACAAGCCACTGTTCAGGTCCATAGTGTTGCACATTAGACAAAATATAAGAAGCATAGCAGACCAGGCACTTTGTTCTTATAGCGTGCAAGACGACGACTGGCCTGAGATTAAAAGAATATTGGCTTTGCATTACGCAGACAAGCGCGACGTGTGGACTTTAGAGTACCAGTTGAGTCAAATAAATCAGGGTAATAAGACATTGGAAGAGTATTATATGGAAGTTAGTAGCCATTTCCCGCTGATTATGAACAAATTAAAGGCAGGACCCCATCCGGCCAATGTTGTCGGTGCTTTGATAGAAACTTATAGGGATAAAGCTTTAGACGTTTTTATAAGGGGATTCGACGGAGACGTTTCCAAGCTTTTAGTGATTAGGAGCCCAAAGAACTTACCAGAAGCTTATTCCTTTTGCCTTGAATTGCAAAATGTCTCGTAAAGGGGGAATTTTAGTAATTATACTAACGCAAATACGCATCCCGCTCCGTTTCAACCTTATCGCCCCACGTATAACCCTCCTCCTCGATTCCAAAACTACCAACCACTTATCAGAACGCAAACGGCAGCGTCTTACTAGGGCGGTTCACCTAGACCTCAACAGACTTATCAAAGATTCCAAGGTCCCCGACCGGCTATTAAAATGGAACCTAACAGGTCCGGTCAGTCATACCAATCGAATTCCAATATTCGATACGAAGATGGTAACAACAAAAGAAATTCCAACGTTTCTTCTTCCGTCTTAAATCCATTATTAAAAGCTCAGAGATTCTATCAAATGACTGCCGTAACAACACCACCTACTACAAACGAACCAGCACATAGCCCTACTCAGGAAGTCGTATACGAAGACAATTACGACAACGCAGTTGTCGAACAAGAAACTACAAATCAAGGAGAAAGTCAAGATTGCACTGTAGAAGAACGGGGTTGTATGAGCGCAGGAGAGTCCAATTTTATGTCCGACGCCTCTCAAGTGTTCCATACTTAGATTATGGAACGCACGATGGGCTTAAAGTGCAATTTCTTGTAGACACCGGCGCAAACAAGAATTTTATCAGCCCAAAAACAGCCGCTGGAAGCACCCTACTACCCATCCCTTTTTTTGTTCAAGCAGCCGCAGGTTGTATTAAAATTACACATCAACTCGTGGGCCAATTTTTCAAGCAGTACGGCAATTATTCAAACTTCATCTTCTTTGTCCTCCCAGGATTTTACTCTTTTGATAGTATAATTGGTGATGATACACTCAAGGAAGTAAAAGCGTTACTTGACAGGGAAAACGACCTGCTAATAGTAACTCCAGGCGTCAAAATACCCCTCTAAGCTAAAGAATCTTCAAACGCTTGCTCAATTATTGACGTAGGCCATTTGGAAAATATATATCTTACATTGAACGCGTTAATCAAAGAACACGCAAATATTTTTGATCCAAATTCTAAGGGGGCAACAATAGATACCGTTGTTGAAGCAGACATCAACACTAAAGTAGAAACCCCCATTTATACAAAAGCCTACGCATACCCTGTTAATGTGAGGGGAGTAGTAGAATCCGAAATAGCAGAACTCCTTAAAGACGGAATAATCAGACATTTCAGGAGCCCTTATAATTCTCCACTCCGGGTGGTTCCCAAAAACCAAGACCAAATGGCGAGAAACAGTATCGATTGGTGGTCGACTACAAGCGGTTAAACGCTGTTACGATCTCAGATACTTACTAGAAAGCTGCATGAATGGCAAAAAATCGGCATTCGAATGAACCATGTGTAAAATGAATTGAATGAATCAGAATACTTCTACAAAGTTGTATGGGTAAATGAGTTGCTCTGGCAACTACTCAGTCTCACAACATCCAAACGTCAGGCCACGGATCAAATGAATGAACATTTACAGTAACATTCGAGTAGTACTGATTCAATTCGAGTATGAATTCTGCTATGTATGTAGCTTTTTTGCCTGCTAATATGTATGTGCATATGCCGTTAGGTCACTTTTATGATCCTGTGCCCGAGTTGCTTGTGCGTCAGGTGCGAAAACATCACAAAAATTGTGTGCACTGAGCGAAGTGATATATGCACAAAAATAAGAAATTTCAATTTGGCAGGGCATCGTTCACTAATTGGCCTATGCACGCGTTCTCTAAGAAACAGGTCTATAGTTTTTTTTTCTAAGTGCACACACAGAACCCTTTTTTTATGACCCGCTGCCCGAGCTGCTTGTGCGGCCCGCTGACGAGGCAACGCTTGCGATCAGACCGTCACACAGTGGGGTGAGAGACCCCAAAAGTGACGATTAATTCAACCGTCCAAAAATTGGACCATGTTATAATTTTGTATTATGTATTTATATATATTTCATATTCATTATTTTTTTGGAAATTAGTCGTCCGTAGAACAGAAGCAGCTGACTCAGATCGAATGGAAACCTCTGCTATGCGTCGGCGTTTTGTTCTCTTTGAAGCCTCAGAAAAATCCTTTTATGGACGCCCACGATTAGCACTCGTATCCATTTGTTTAGGAGAACAAGTTGGCTTCAGTATAATAGTTTCCTTAGCGTTTAGCCAATTGGATTGATATTGTAAAACTGATTTCATTTTACGTTTGTATTTTATCCAATAAACAATTATTTTCTTGCAAATATAAGCAATGCATTTCTTAAGCCTGCTTAACTCAACTGCGTATCCTTTGTTTTTAATGCTTAGTTCAACTAAATGGATCACGCTCTGAATTTTCTCTGCATTTGTGACCTCTTCTGTGCACCAAAGCTCAAAGATGTGCATGCGTGAAAAAACACATTTATAAGAAGCGCCTATTAAAACAAAGCAAGATAGAAACTATACAAATTGAAATGCAAAATTGTATACAAACATAAATGACGAAAACAAAAGTAACATCACAAAAACAAGGGAAGAGTAGCTGATAGTGTTGGAAACTTGAAAATAGAAGACGGCTTTAGTTTTTTAATGTTTACACACAAATCTGCAATTATATGCAGCTAGACTTTACGTTTTTATTACCTTCAAACATTGACAAAAACAATGATAACACACACAATGGGGGCATCGGGGGGTAACACAACTAAAACTTCAACTTAACATAAAAAAGACGTCCACAAAAAAAAAAAAAAATATTAATTCGATTTTGTTAATTTTACTAAAAAAATTTGAGGATTAATTTAATTCTTAACAACTTTATTTAAAGTAAATACCTTCAACTTCAAAATGCATTTTGAATAAATGAAATGGGAGCACTATATCAAACGTTTGACCACTTTGAAGAGCAATATTCTTTTGTAAGAATGCTTGCTGGCGCAGCTGCGCTGCAAGTATGTAATAGAGGTCTGCATGGCTGCACTCACTACATACGCCAAATTGAATGGATTCGAATTGAATTGAGTTGAGTGAGTTCGAGGCACACAACGAATCGAATGCATATCAACATCGGTGCGTGTTGCTTCATTCCGAGCGCAGCTGCGCTGCAAGTATGTAATAGAGGTCTGCATGGCTGCACTCACTACATACGCCAAATTGAATGGATTCGAATTGAATTGAGTTGAGTGAGTTCGAGGCACACAACGAATCGAATGAATATCAACATCGGTGCGTGTTGCTTCATTCCATACGGCACTCAGTAAAAGTGAATTAGAATAAATGAAGTGTAAAACGGAATGAACAATTTGGCAAAGCCGAAGACACTCGAGTTATTCGAGTTACTCGAGTTGTAGTGTTCTGCTTTCATTTCGAGAGAAGCACGCGGTCAACAAAAATGGATGGGGGAAAAAAGCGGACGAGATTGTATGTTGTTTATGTTTTGTTTTTATTGCTGTTGTTTTTATGTATACATATAATATATGTATTTTGGTTTATAACTTGTAATGTTTTAGCTTAGATTAATCGCTGTGTATTTATTTGTGACGTGTCTATAAGTGTTTTCTGTGTGTTTTTTTTTAGATTTAATTTAATATGCTTAAAATAATCATCGGATTTCCAGCAAATAGAACCTTAAAAATGCTCTGCTGGAGGAATGGAGCAAAATATGCCCGGAAACCACTCGGAAGCTGGTCTCTTCGATGAATAATAGGTTAAGGGCTGTTGTAAAGGTTAAGGGATTACATACTAAGTACTAAAATCCTTATTTAACCTTTTATTCGGCAAAAATATAACTGGTTTGTGTCTGCATCTTTTAAGCTGTGACCTATATTTTAGATGTATTTTTAGTTTTTAGTGAATATATAAAACTTAGCAATATTTTAGAAACAAAGTTTCTTTTTTAAATGTGATATAACATAAAACAAATTGGCGTTTAAACATTTTTTGTTTTTCCTCTAGTTTAAAATATATAGCACCTTAAACTTTTTATTTGACACTGCATCATTTAAGGTGTGAGTCACTGTATAGGTTTTGAAAAGCGCACTGGGTGAAAGGGAGAATAATTCAGATCATATAACATCATGTAAAATATTCTGCATCACAGCGAGCAGCGCGGCTTCGGAGCGAACCCTTTCAAACGCTAGAAATTTAATTACTGAAAAGGGTTGTCTAATAGCCACAAATCCAGACAACATAAACAAAATAATGTTTTTGCACACAAATAAAAATTAAATATAAATATAACATATACACATGTACCTATGTATATTGTAATAAGCTTAATAAAATCAAATTACATTGAATTTCGTTTTTCCATTCTTTTATTTTCTTGCGCACGAACACAAAACAACAACAAGCCGGCGTGGCATTCGAATGAACTCGAAACGCAAACTCTTATTCTCACGCATTCCCACTCATTCAATTCGTCTTTTTTCGTTTGAATGTTGTGCGACCGAGTCTGACGCGAGCACACTCATTCACTCAAATTTGTTCGGTCTTGCATTCAAATTCACTCAACTCATTTTGCGCATTGTTCATTCGAACATGTTTTTTTTGCCATTCATGCAGACCTCTAGTATGTATACATGGTCACGCTTTGCATTCTATTTTAAGAAAGACCCGTTACATTTCCAGAAAAAACCGGTTTGCCATCATGAAGTTTGGTCATTTAAGCGACAATTTGTATACATCGTGTCAAAATATTTTGTGATAGATTTTTTTATTTTTGGCCTATGAACGCAACCACAGTGCATCGCATAGAATATACTACACCAAACAATTCCACACTTCAAAATTCAACACTACACTTAATGTTTGTGGTTCTACACTTAACAATTGTAACCGGGTGAGTGAAACATTTTCGTTACTAAGCCATTAAACAGATTTTACAAGGGAAAAAATGGAAAAAACAAACATTAAATAAAAGTATAATTGTTAGATCCGGTTTGGAAGTCTTACAAAAAGGTTTGGTTTTTTTACAAGTAATTTGACGCATTTCAAAAGACAACGATATGGAGGAAATTAAAGAAACATTAGGGAAATTCGACGAATCGTTAAAAGCTTTGCTAAATCAAGTAATGAAAATAAAGGACGATGTAAGGAAGGTCAACAGTAGGTTGAATACCTTAGAAACTGACTATGAGAATCGTATCTGGTAGCTGACCAACCTACGCCCTTGGCGCGCCCACGCAACGAGTACGAATTGAAGGGAACTTCAACATTGCCGGACTGCGTGAAAGAATTGCAAACTTTTGAAGGCTCAGCCGAGACGTATGTCTCATGGACTACCAGGGCTCAGGCTATCTTGAACGATTATGAAATCGTTAAAGACAAGCCACTGTTCAGGTCCATAGTGTTGCACATTAGACAAAATATAAGAAGCATAGCAGACCAGGCACTTTGTTCTTATAGCGTGCAAGACGACGACTGGCCTGAGATTAAAAGAATATTGGCTTTGCATTACGCAGACAAGCGCGACGTGTGGACTTTAGAGTACCAGTTGAGTCAAATAAATCAGGGTAATAAGACATTGGAAGAGTATTATATGGAAGTTAGTAGCCATTTCCCGCTGATTATGAACAAATTAAAGGCAGGACCCCATCCGGCCAATGTTGTCGGTGCTTTGATAGAAACTTATAGGGATAAAGCTTTAGACGTTTTTATAAGGGGATTCGACGGAGACGTTTCCAAGCTTTTAGTGATTAGGAGCCCAAAGAACTTACCAGAAGCTTATTCCTTTTGCCTTGAATTGCAAAATGTCTCGTAAAGGGGGAATTTTAGTAATTATACTAACGCAAATACGCATCCCGCTCCGTTTCAACCTTATCGCCCCACGTATAACCCTCCTCCTCGATTCCAAAACTACCAACCACTTATCAGAACGCAAACGGCAGCGTCTTACTAGGGCGGTTCACCTAGACCTCAACAGACTTATCAAAGATTCCAAGGTCCCCGACCGGCTATTAAAATGGAACCTAACAGGTCCGGTCAGTCATACCAATCGAATTCCAATATTCGATACGAAGATGGTAACAACAAAAGAAATTCCAACGTTTCTTCTTCCGTCTTAAATCCATTATTAAAAGCTCAGAGATTCTATCAAATGACTGCCGTAACAACACCACCTACTACAAACGAACCAGCACATAGCCCTACTCAGGAAGTCGTATACGAAGACAATTACGACAACGCAGTTGTCGAACAAGAAACTACAAATCAAGGAGAAAGTCAAGATTGCACTGTAGAAGAACGGGGTTGTATGAGCGCAGGAGAGTCCAATTTTATGTCCGACGCCTCTCAAGTGTTCCATACTTAGATTATGGAACGCACGATGGGCTTAAAGTGCAATTTCTTGTAGACACCGGCGCAAACAAGAATTTTATCAGCCCAAAAACAGCCGCTGGAAGCACCCTACTACCCATCCCTTTTTTTGTTCAAGCAGCCGCAGGTTGTATTAAAATTACACATCAACTCGTGGGCCAATTTTTCAAGCAGTACGGCAATTATTCAAACTTCATCTTCTTTGTCCTCCCAGGATTTTACTCTTTTGATAGTATAAATGATACACTCAAGGAAGTAAAAGCGTTACTTGACAGGGAAAACGACCTGCTAATAGTAACTCCAGGCGTCAAAATACCCCTCTAAGCTAAAGAATCTTCAAACGCTTGCTCAATTATTGACGTAGGCCATTTGGAAAATATATATCTTACATTGAACGCGTTAATCAAAGAACACGCAAATATTTTTGATCCAAATTCTAAGGGGGCAACAATAGATACCGTTGTTGAAGCAGACATCAACACTAAAGTAGAAACCCCCATTTATACAAAAGCCTACGCATACCCTGTTAATGTGAGGGGAGTAGTAGAATCCGAAATAGCAGAACTCCTTAAAGACGGAATAATCAGACATTTCAGGAGCCCTTATAATTCTCCACTCCGGGTGGTTCCCAAAAAACCAAGACCAAATGGCGAGAAACAGTATCGATTGGTGGTCGACTACAAGCGGTTAAACGCTGTTACGATCTCAGATACTTACTAGAAAGCTGCATGAATGGCAAAAAATCGGCATTCGAATGAACCATGTGTAAAATGAATTGAATGAATCAGAATACTTCTACAAAGTTGTATGGGTAAATGAGTTGCTCTGGCAACTACTCAGTCTCACAACATCCAAACGTCAGGCCACGGATCAAATGAATGAACATTTACAGTAACATTCGAGTAGTACTGATTCAATTCGAGTATGAATTCTGCTATGTATGTAGCTTTTTTGCCTGCTAATATGTATGTGCATATGCCGTTAGGTCACTTTTATGATCCTGTGCCCGAGTTGCTTGTGCGTCAGGTGCGAAAACATCACAAAAATTGTGTGCACTGAGCGAAGTGATATATGCACAAAAATAAGAAATTTCAATTTGGCAGGGCATCGTTCACTAATTTGCCTATGCACGCGTTCTCTAAGAAACAGGTCTATAGTTTTTTTTCTAAGTGCACACACAGAACCCTTTTTTTATGACCCGCTGCCCGAGCTGCTTGTGCGGCCCGCTGACGAGGCAACGCTTGCGATCAGACCGTCACACAGTGGGGTGAGAGACCCCAAAAGTGACGATTAATTCAACCGTCCAAAAATTGGACCATGTTATAATTTTGTATTATGTATTTGATCAATAAAAGTACAATTCATTAACTTTTGAGTATTCCGTAGAGTATTTTTTATTTTGTAAATTATTTTATTTAAGTAAATTTTCCTAATATTCGGTTTTTTTTACAACAAAAATAGCAATTTCATAAATTTTAACGCTGAAATTTTTCCCTTATCTATTATATACACATGGAGACTATATTCATGAAGAATAATAAGAATCGGTTTACTATATAATATATCTGCCATAGAAACAACACGCTAAAAATGCATGAAAATCTTTTTTTCTTTGAAATAAAAAACGGGTCAAATATAATTAAAAGTTTATTAATATTAACAGATTTAATAAAAAAAAAATGTAAATGATATATATATACATTAATCAGACTCGATATCATTTTCGCTTTCTTCACTTTCATTTATTTCGCTTTCATCTATTTCAGACGCTTTTAAAAGGGACAAAGCTTCTTTTGGAAATGTGTGAATTTTTTTTTTTTCGGTAACTTCCGTTTTCGATATATTATTGGATCTGAGCTTATTAAAAACATATTCAAAATATCTTGGTTGCTCTTTATTCTATCCATTTTTCTAGAATAACACTCTCTGTACTTTTTGAAATCCTTGTTCCGAGCCTCTTGAGCTTCTTCTGAGAGTTGGCCAATTGGTAACAAAGCGTTAGAAATAATTTCAGTACCGTGAATTAAGAATTTGTGTATCGTTGGTGGCATACAATACCACGGATACAACTTTACAAAGTATCTAGCAGTTCCATTAGCGTACTCTTGGAATGATTCTATGTTAACCTCATGGCCTGATGCAGCGACAACCATTACGGTATGGAACCTTTTTATTAGATGAAGATCGACCCCAGAAAGATAACTTGTCCGTATAATTTGTTTGGCCGCTGTCTTTCATTATATCGTAGAGTTGAAGGCGAGTAAATTCGATTGAATTTGCATGTTCTTAAATGTTGAAACATATTATATATTAATATATTATTATATATTTAATACCGGTTACAAACAAACACCCTAGCTAAAGACGAGAAACACAATTAAAAGCGTACTGTTTTGTAACGACGTAAATCTGGGGCTGGGGTCGGCGTCTCAGTCGCGCCAGGGTCGCTTACAGAATATTTATAAGTTGCTGGGACACTGGAGGAGCTGTACCGGGGCATACCTAGGGGTCGGGTCAATAGAGGAGGGCGTAGGCGAAGAGAGAAGGGGGTCGTGAGCATGCCTTACGCGCTGGCGACGATTTGGGAGTCAGTCGAAGGAGTAGGTTGGTTAGCCCAGAGTATTACTCGGAGAACTAACCAACCGTTCCCCGAATGGCTCTTCGTCGCCGACCAGGGCGTCGAGTGTGGTTCTGTGGGCACGGGAGGGTGAGAGTTAAACAGCTAGCTGGTCAGGCTGAGGGTAAGACCCGGAAGCCTGTGCACCAACTGCCTAATCCCATCCACCCGCGCCTGTCACCGGCTGCGTCCTTGAGAATCTCTCGGACGCGTATGAGAGATGCGAGTGAGAGGATTCGTCGCGCACAGAGTAAGACTCGGAATGCGTACTCGTCCCCCCACTCGATCTCCCACAACTGCAACGCCTGGGTATTACCCACTTGTCGCTACACGTGGAACATACTCAAGAGGCAGGCGTCGCAGAATCTAGAGTAAGACTCGGAAGATTCGCTAACATACCCCTCAAGTCTGACCCACGTGGGCCATTTGGTGAGGCGCACCTAACCACTATTTCTCCACCCGTCGCTACCCATGGGACCCACCCAAGAAGCAGGCGTCGCAGGATCTAGAGTAAAACTCGGAGGATTCGCTTGCGTACTCCTCAGGTCTGCCCCACGGGAGCCACAGGATGAGGCGCTCACTAGCTGAAAAGGGGTAGAGGGGAATAAATAGAATACACAAACACTTCTACGTTTAAACATTTATTCATTTTTTTATTTAACAATTATCACTAAACATGGCCCTAGACCGCACCAAATCTACATGTGGTTGCCTGAGCAACCGTTTAGGCCCATCGCAGATGGCTGACACTTACCCCCAATCTGTGTGTTAAATGTATGAACGGTGTGTGTGCTTGTGTGTGTGGATGTGAGTGTGCCTGTGTGTATGTATCGGCCGGAATGTATACTGGTGGGTGTGCCTGTGTGTGTGGGTGTATGCCTGGGTGTGTGCGTGTGTGTCAGCGTGTATTTTCCTGGGTGTGTGTGTCTGTGCGTGTGCCTGTGTGTGCCTGGGTCGATCCGTGGGTGTGTGTGTGTGTAGGTGTGTGTGCCTGGGTGTGCGTAAGCCTGGGTGTGCGTTTGTGCCTGTGTGTGTAAGCCTGGGTGTGCGTGTGTGGGTGGATGATCGTGTGCCGTGTGTAGATATGGGTGTGTGAACGTATGTGCCGGGCGTGTGTGGGTTCCTGGGTGTGTGCGTGTGTGTCAGCGTGTATTTTCCTGGGTGTGTGTGTCTGTGCGTGTGCCTGTGTGTGCCTGGGTCGATCCGTGGGTGTGTGTGTGTGTAGGTGTGGGTGTGCCTGGGTGTGCGTAAGCCTGGGTGTGCGTTTGTGCCTGTGTGTGTAAGCCTGGGTGTGCGTGCCTGGGTGTACGCTGGTGTCGATGCCGTGGTGTGCGGGGTGTGTGCGCTGGTGGCGATGCCGGTGGGTGTGCGTGTTTTTTTGTTAAACTTTTTGCTGCCACTCTTTGCAAATCACCACTTTGCTATCCTCGCTAGCCGTTGTGGTTGTTGCCTCCGCTGCTGTCGTTGCTGCCGGGTGATGCCACCGATCGTGGCCGTTGTTGCCTTTTCTGTTGTGGTGGCGGTCGCACCCTGTGGTTGTTTTTGCTGTAGTCGTTGCTGGTTTTCCTCCCTGGTCGCGTTGTTGTTGTTGCCGTTGTGTACCACTGTCGCGTACCGGTTATAGCAAGCTCGCTCGAAAAACTCATCTTTGCATTAAAATTGCAATATCATTTTCGAGCTTGTTGTCTTCCTCTTCCACAGCTTCCATTCCCCTGGAACGCGCAAAATACCAGCTCGTTCCGCGCGGAGCAAGATTTTGCGTTTGTGTTTACGCAAAATGCGGGCGGAGCAAGAATTTGCGTTTGCCTTTGCGCAAAAATGCGAACGGAGCGCTATCTTGCGTTTGCGCTTGCGCAAAGTTTGAGCGGAGCACTATTTTGCGTTTGCGTTTACGCAAACGCGAACGGAGCATGGTAAATGCAACCATAAGGTAACACAAATGACGGCACAAACGAAAAACATAAATGTGCGGTAGCTGATCGCTACCTCACAGTTTATTACACATTGAAGAGACACATATATTTTATATAATGACACAGTAAGACAATCACAATAACACGTTCACAGTTAATAAGAGTAATCTAGTGCATACGCTGTACTTCGCTTTTCATTTCTTCGTAAACTATATTAAATAATAAAGCTGAGCTTAAAGTTGATCTTTCACTAATTAACTACAATTGAAAGACAGCTTACAGCTGACCAAAACAGCTGACCAAAACAGCTCACTGAAACAGGTGACCAACACTCAAAAATAAAAAAAACAACTCTGTTTTGAGATTAACCGCGCAACTTTGAATTCAAATAACTCTCTTGGGGCAGAACGGGGCGCAAAACCCCTTGGTGGGCACTTAAGTAGATATGTGACACATAAACTAAAAAAATAATGGTTACGTTTGGTTACGTTTGAAGCAACTTTTGCCTATCTAAAGATCAAAATACCTCTAATTTTACAGGTACTTTTTATTAAAATTTTTTTCCCAATATTTACTAAAAACTTTCGATTCAAAAAAATGTACGAAAATTTTTAAGGATTCAAATTTACTGTTTCCATTTAAAAAAATTTTCTTTTTTATTTTTTGCGTGAAATTCGTCATCAAAAGTGACAAAAATATATAAATTTTTCGTATTTCGAAAAACGCAAACACAAATTTTCAACTTTGACGTCACATTACAGGGTATCTATTAGACATAGGGCCATAATTTTTTCACTCCCCAATGCAGAATTTTATCTACTTTCACTTCATATTAATTTGATTCCGCAATTCCAAAATTTGTATTTTGAATTAATCGTCACTTTTAGGGTCTCTCGCAGTGTGGGGCGTGTTGGAATACCCCTATTCCTAATCAAAATTACCATATATCAACACTTAATTTAGTATTATTTCATATACAAACTTACAAATTGATATATGTACATACTTTACTCATTCTTTCCCAAAACGTTTAAATGTGCATGTGGTATTGGTGTTGTGAAGAAAAGAGCTGAATAAACTTAAAGACTATAATACATAAAAATTAACAAAGTGTTCTTTATTCGCTTGTAGAATTTCAAATTTTCAAACATGTAAGGTGCAAAAACCAAAATTGGCCAAGTAATGAACTCTCAAGACATATTCATTATATCTTGCCTTTTCCCTTTGACACTGTAGAACTTTTATACTCGATACCGAAGGTAAAGAGTATATTGGTTTTGTGCAATGTCCGTCATGGTGACTGTCCGTCTGTCTGTCTGTCCGTCTGTCTGTCCGTCCGTATGGTTGCAAGTTTTTTCCACACCCTTCAAGCTAGAGACTTGAAACTTTTCAATTCTCTTTATCTATGGGATAGTAAATAATAGTGTCAAGATGGGGGTTCTATGATAACTGGGGGGCTGGCAAATCGATAAATTCGATAGCTCTAAACCGATAGATCCACATATTTCGCACATCCTTACATCTAGAACTACCAAATTTGGTAAGAAGATAGCTACTAGCAACCCAAAAACCTGCATCAAAAATTTTGGAGCCACGCCCACCCATTCCGCCCCAGCCCCCCCGCATTTTAAAATCAAAATATCATATATCTCCCACAGTTTTTGAGCTTTAGCCACCAAATTTGGTGCCAATATAGGTGATGATGACCCCCCAAAAACTGCATCAAAAGTTTGGGTGCCAGGCCCACCGATACTGCCCTAGCCGCCCCCATCCACCCCAACGCTTCGTCAAAAGCGGAAATGCGTGTATCTTCCATCTTTGGTAGGAAGATAGCTGGCAATGACCCCCAAAAATCTGCATCAAAGTTTTGGAGCCACGCCCACCCATTTCACCCCAGCCTCCACTTCCCCACCTTTTACAAACTTTTGGCTAGAGTCACCAAATTTGGTATGAATATAGCGATTGACATTCCACAAAGATCTGCATCAAAAATTTGGATGCCCCCCCCCCCCCCCCTTTCCCACTTTTTAGAACTTCGAGCTAGAGTCACCAAATCGTTTAAACGCCCACCCATACCGCCCCCAGCCCCCCTTTCCACACTTATTACAAATTTCGAGCTAGAGTCACCAAATTTGGTATGAAGATAGCAATTGACATTTCACAAAGATCTGCATCAAACATTTTGATGCCACAAATACCCATACCGCCCCCAGCCCCCCTTTCCCATTTTTTACAAACTTCTAGCTAGAGTCACCAAATTTGGTATGAAGATAGCAATTGACATTCCACAATGATCTGCAGCACAAATTTGGATGTCACAACTACCCATACCGCCCCCAGCCCCCCTTTCCCACCTTTTACAAACTTTGAGCAAGAGTCACCAAATTTGTAAGGAAGATAGTTTGTGGCATCCCCATCTGTATCGGAAAATCTTTTTGCCCTTTGCAATAAGGCCTCTTTTTACCGGTTTTAATACTGGTATCGAGTATACCGCAGTCGGTTGCGTCCGACTGCAACGTTTCCACTTGTTTAACTTATGATACTTAAATAATTTGTATAAATACTTATGCCTCTCTTAATTTATTTTATTTATATAATTATTATATTTATTATTTTTCTTAAATCGACAATGAAGCTATCCATCCGTTTATTTTACATATTAAAACTATACCTACTCAGTGCAATAAGTACATATATGTGCATCCATAATTTTGGTAAGAGCCAAGTATATTTTTAACTAATAGCTCTAGAGCTAGTATTCAAGAAAGGCCTTACAGTGCTTCAATATGTATTAATAAAAATGTATTATTTAACAAATGTATTGCGTTCTTAGGAAATAAATATTTGTGCATGGCTATTCGGCATGGATTCTGCAAAATTTTGTAGAGTTTCATTGCTTATTAAATGCCATTCTTCAAGCAAAACGTACTTTAATTGCCTAATTGAGTCGAACTGCCTTCCACCTTTCTAAATCCTGTTTGAGAGGATACCCCAGAGGTTCTCAATTGAGTTCAAGTCAGACTTCAGTACATGTATTTTTCTTAAAGAAAAATAAGCTTATGTGGCCCTTGAAGTGCGGATTGGAGCGTTGTACTGTTGAAAAATCCATCTATCAACGTAAAGATCGCTTGAAAAATCCATTAATTCACTGTCAAGCAGATGATTCTTGTTGGAATTAAACATAGGCGAGGCCTTCCTCCACATCCGAAACACGCCCAATACTTAAGCTTAAATTTTTTTTCGATAACCTATTTTTCATTCGAAACAAGTGGAAACGTTGCGGTCGGACGCAACCGACTGCGGTATACTCGTTACCAGTATTAAAACCGGTAAAAAGAAGCCTGATTGCAAAGGGGTACGGATGCGGTAGGTATGTACGCTTCCTTAAAGATTCTCCGATACAGATGGGGATGCCACCAGCTATCTTCCTTCCAAATTTGGTGACTCTAGCTCAAAATTTGTAAAAGGTGGGGAAAAGGGGGCTGGGGGCGGATTGGGTGGGTGTGGCATCCAAATTTTTTCTGAAGATCTTTGTGGAATGTCAATTGCTATCTTCATACCAAATTTGGTGACTCTAGCTCAAAATTTGTAAAATTGTGGAAAGGGGGGCTGGGAATGTCAATTGCTATCTTCATATCAAATTTGGTGTTTCTAGCTCGAAGTTTGAAAAAAGTGGATAAAGGGGGGCGTAATGGGTGGGCGTAGCTTCAAAACATTGATGCAGATTTTTGGGGGTCGCTGCCAGCTATCTTCCTAGCAAATTTGGTGGCTCTAGCTCTTCAACTCTGAAAGATACACGCATTCCTGTTTTTGACGATGCGTTGGGGCGGATGGGGGTGGCTAGGGCAGTATTGGTGGGCGTGGCATCCAAACTTTTGATGCAGTTTTTGGGGGGTCATCATCACCTATCTTGGCACCAAATTTGGTGGCTGTAGCTCAAAAACTGTGGAAGATATAGGCTTTTCTGATTTCAAAATGCGGGGGGGCTAGGGGCGTAATGGGTGGGCGTAGCTCCAAAACTTTGAAGCACATTTTTGGGGGTCTCTGCCAGCTATCTTCCTACCAAATTTGGTGGCTCTAGCTCTTCATTTCTGAAAGATACACGCATTCCTGTTTTTGACGATGCGTTGGGGCGGATGGGGGCGGCTAGGACGTATTGGTGGGCGTGGCATCCAAACCTTTGATGCAGTTTTTGGGGGTCGTCATCACCTATCTTGGCACCAAATTTGTTGGCTAAAGCTCAAAAAAGTTGGGAGTTATAGGCTTTTTTGGATTTAAAATGCGGGGGGGCTGGGGGCGGAATGGGTGGGCGTGGCTCGAAAATTTTTGATGCAGTTTTTTGGGGTTTGCTAGTAGCTATCTTCTTACCAAACTTGGTAGTTCTAGCTGTAAGGATGTGCGAAATATGTGGATCTATCGGTTTTGAGTTATCGAATTTATCGATTTGCCAGCCCCCCAATTATCGTAGAGCCCCCATCCTGACACTTTAATTTACTTTCCCATAGATAAAGAGCATTGGAAAGTTTCAAGTCTCTAGCTTGAAGGGTGTGAAAAAAACTTGCAACCATACGGACGGACAGACGGACAGAAACCATGACGGACATTGCACAAAACCAATATACTCTTTACCTTCGGTAACGAGTATAAAAATGACATTTCGGTATTCTTCGGTCCAAAATTTGTACCAGTCAGCGAACGCCAAACGAGCCATACGTGACAGAAGCATCGGTACAGCCACTCTGGAACTATTTTTAACGTTACAATTTTCAGTTAAAATTCTACCGACATTGAGCTCCAAACAACATTTGATGTTTGTAAAAGACATTTGACTGCTTTCAGCAAAGCATTTAATTTGCACCTATCGTCGATGTTGCTAAGTCTTCCACTGCGCGTGATCTGACTAAAGGAACTTGAATTTTTGACGATATTAGCAATCATATTTCTGTGTCGAGACACTCTTGAAGCCATTTCAGTTCTGGTAGCCCCACCTTCGTTCAATCCTTGGATTAGTCCGCATTCCTCTGCTGATAAATGTTTTCCACGCGGCATTTTAAGGATAAATTTAAATTTTTAAGCGTTGTTTCTGCATGCTTAATTTACTCGTATCTTCTTATTTTATAAATTTCCTCTTTAAAACACATCCAATTTGTTTTACACCTACAAAATGCGTAAAAATTGGTTTTTGCACACATATGTAACTAATTCCAAAGAATATCACATCACGCCACTCAAAAGAGTGACAACAAGTTACAAACAAAAGTATTTGGGGTGTTCAACAGCTCCGTTTTTCTATGTATGTTGTTGTTGCGGGACGTTTCAACTTTGAAACGTGAAACGATGAAACAAGCTGTTGAACAACCTAATTGTATATTTTTTTTTGTCTTAATACTTTTTCCTACGTGTGTATATTCTGCACTGCTTTTAAACTCGATACCGAAGGTAAAGAGTATTTTGGTTTTGTGCAAAGTCCGTCGTAGTGTCTGTACGTCTGTCTGTCCGTATGAACGCAACTTTTTTGCACACCCTTCAAGCTAGAGACTTGAAACTTTCCAATTCTCTATATCTATGGCATAGTAAATTATAGTGTCAAGATTGGGGTTCTACGATAACTGGGGGGCTGGCAAATCGATAAATTCGATAACTAAAAACCGACAAATCCACATATTTCCCACATCCTTACAGCTAGAATTACCAAATTTGGCAAGAAGATACCAATTAGCAACCCCCAAAAAGCTGCATCAAAAATTTTGGAGCCACGCCCACCCATTCCGCCCCAGCCCCCCCGCATTTTAAAGTCAAAAAAGCCTAAACCTCCCACAGTTTTTTCGCTATAGCCACCAAATTTGGTGCCAAGATCGATCATGATGACCCCCCAAAATTCGCATCAAAAGTTTGGATGCCACACCCACCAATACTGCCCTAGCCACCCCCATCCGCTCCAACGCTTCGTCAAAAACGGGAATGCGTGTATCTTCCAGAGTTGTGTAATTTGGATGCCACGCCCACCCATAACGCCCCAGGCCAAATTTGGAAGGAAGATAGCTGGTGGCATCCCACAAAGATATGCATGAAATTTGGATGCCACGCCCACCCATAACGCCCCAGGCCCCCCTTTCCCCACCCTTTATAAACTCTGAGCTAGAGTCACCAAATTTGGAAGGAAGATAGCTGGTGGCATCTCTATCTTCATCAGACAATCTTTGATACAGCATAGGCCCCTCCCACATCCGTACCCCTTTGCAATCAGGCTTTTTTTCCGGTTTTAATACAGGTTTCGAGAATACTGCAGTCGTTTGCGTCCGACTGCAACGTTTCCACTTTTTTCTTATGAAGGCTGTGCAACAACATGATTCACATGAAATGTGCTGGCTTAACTGCCAAAATCAGGGACTGTTAAGTTGCTAATACATCCCTTTAATTTTTTTGTGAGTCCTGCAACGAGGTGGAGAAGGAAACTTTCCAGGGAGTAAAATTCAATTTCCTCTTATTATTGTTAAAAAGTCGCGTGCGACCGATGTGCTGTCCTTAACTGCCGTTTTATTGACCTCATGGGCTCTACTAATCTATAATGGGCATGTTGGACTTCTTTGGAGCGAAAAAAAGACATGTCAGTCTTCAACTTGGCTTTGAGGGAGTTTCCTGGCAGTTGCTTAAACTGTGCTTTAATTTATCAGCGGTGCAAAGAAATTCCAATGGGAAGAATCTCTGGATTGATTCTCCGAAACGGAAAAAAGTGAATGTTGGGTAGTCACCGGGTCCTGTCATTTCTGAAAATCCACCATACGTCAATGAACTTAAAAATAAGGGGATTATAAATCCTCCAGTCCTCCTTTAAGAAACAAATATTTGTTTCAAGCCGCCCCACTAATATAACATCAATCAATGTCAAGATCTACATTAAGCCAATTTCACGGTGGAAAAATTTAAATTCCCCTTTTATCGGAATATCTCGTCATTTAAAATCAAAGCTTAAATTGCTGTGGATGCAGAACTTTCTTCTGAGAAAAAAATATTATATATGGTGTTGGCATTTTTATGACTTTCTCCTGTATACCCCCATCCTCGGAAAACTTTATTTATGATTCACATTTATCTGCTGATGCACTAATCCCCCAACGTTGGGGGTGTTGATCACTTTACCTTCCCAAGCGCTATGCCACAGTAGAAAGTCTTTGAGCCAAGTTCATCAATTCTGGAAAACTTATTTTCAAAACTTATTCGGCATTTATACCAGACCGGCTGGGCTCCCCTCTACGGGCCTGACGAATTGGTCGTGGTAATCAGTATTTTTTATAACACTATACACTCTTAATTTGATTTATGTGTTCCTGTTGGTAATTCAAATAAACCAAACAAGCTGTGTGGTAAACCTGAGAGTTGAAAATTTTAAAAACTGTTAATCTAAACTATACAAGGGTTTCAAAAAACCGAATCTTCTTTCTGCATACTTGATTGCTCGATCGAGTTTTTCAGTCCTTAGCAACCAATGTTATAAGTATTTCTTGACTCGGTGTTTATAATAATTTCAACAGGATTTCGTTAAAAGCAAAGCGTATTTCATCAACACTCAAACCAGAAGTATTCTTCGAGGAATTGAACGCCAACTCAAAACCGGCCATTGCAGATATACTTGCTAAAATCAAACGATGTATAGATAATTTATCCATAAAGTCGTCTTGCCTAACCTATATCAAGTTCACGGGTCTAATTGTATTTGTGGACTGGAAATCACAAAGAGTTCACTATTTAATAATCTGCAGCTCTTTAAGCCCGCATTTTCCCCTGAAGGAGGGAGCCAAGCTGTGTGGTACTCAGTAGTTATGCTCTTTATTAAAAATTTGGAAAGATTCATTTTTAATTCGTCTCCATAAAATAGAAACAAATCTAGTGTTCAAAATTAGAGAGGTATCTCCACATTGGTTGCTATTTCTAAAAATTTGAGAAATTAATAGCCTCCCAGGTGGAACAACAAAGATCTACTATCACTTATTTGTTAGAATGCACTTAATTTGTTATTAAGAGTTTCAAGGTAAAACGCAAACTGATATTATGTATACTGATTTCAGTAAGGCTTTGGGGTGGTTCACAAATTACGTGTGGTGTTTAAGGGGGGGGTCAAGTTTAATCTCACCAAATCTCACTTGGGGGAGAGGGGGGCTTTTAACAAATATGTATCACGTAATTTTTTTTTCAATAGTAAACCATGTAAAATGTGTGAAAGTAAAGTTAAATTAAGCAATATTCTCAAATCACAATTGTATATTAGTCTTTGCTAGTCTTTAATAGAAATGATAGAACAAATTGTTTTTTTTTTTGTATTTTTTTTTAAATCCAATGGATTTGTCAGCCAAAAACACATTAAAAAAATCTCACGTGAGATTGGGGAGGGGGGGAGTAAAGGAAAATCTTACGAAATCTCACCAGGGGGGGTCGAAAAATCCTAAAAAATGCCTCACGTAATTTGTGAACCACCCCTTTCGACTCTATAAACCACTAACTTTTAATTCATCCCTACAAGTCTCCCAGGCGGTTCAAATCACATCTGGTGTTCCACAAGGCAGTTTCATTGGATCTTTCTTATTTACTCTGTTTATAAATTATCTTCCATCAGTCATAAATTTCTCTCGGGTGCTGATGTATGCTGATGATGTAAAATTATGCAAGTCAGCTGCAGCTCCTCTGACTGCTCAAAAACTACAAAGTAATTTAGAAAATTTTCAAACTTGGTGTAGAAAAACGTACTTAAGCTTAAACGAAATAAATTTAAATAAAATGTCTTTTCATAGACGTATGTCCTTTTTATAATCGTGGCATTCAAATTTTTATGCAGATCTTTGGGGTTCATTACCAGTTATCTTCATACCAAGTTTGGCGGCTTTAGCTCAAAAACTGTTCAAATTATAAGCGTTTCTAATTTCAAACTGCCAGTGGCTATCTTTTCACCAAATTTGTGTATGTGATAGGTGATGTACAAAATAGGTGGATTTATCGATTTTGAGTTATCGAATTCATCGATTTACCAGCCCTCGAGTTATCGTAGAACCCCAATCTTGACACTTTATCTGTCCCGGCCATAGATAAAGATAATTGAAAAGTTTCAAGTCTTGAAGGCTTGAAGGTTGTCGAAAAAAGTTGCGTTCATACGGTCGGACCGACGGACGTACACCATGACGGACATTGCAATAACCCAATATACTCTTTACCTTCGGTATCGAGTATAAATATAATTATTTTCCCTTACAAGATTTCAAATAAAATTGCAGTTCGTTTAAGTTTTGCTGGCAAATGTGTTGTCGCATAAAATATATATTGTTAGGGTTTGAGCTCTGAGTAACTCAATAAGAAGAAAAATCGCGCGAAAAGCGCAATGGAGCCAAAATTAGAAAATTACGGCAGCGAATTAACGCAGCGAAGTGTGACTTTTAATAGTAACGGTACCGCGCGTATAGATGTTTACACATCGAAAAAAAATAAGTAAGAAACGCTCTAGTCGGGAGAGCCCGACTAGAAGATACCCTGAACCCAGTTGCAATAAATAAATTAAATTTATATAAGACTTTGGTATACTGACTTAACTTCAATCGATTAAATTCGATATCTCCGGTGTTTCTTAACCGATTTACACTAAATTTTCAGAAAAGTTGTATCGTTACCCATTATTTTAACCCCCATTAAATACTGTAGGAAGGTTAGTAGGTAAATTTTATAATGTGTGGTTTGGGGGTTAACGCAACTGACAATATGACAACTTACCTCACAACTGCGTCGGTCTGGCTTATGAATTTGTATCGTATGCTGAACTCAAAGAGTTTATCGTCTCGTAAATTTCGTGGCGGATGAAAAACCTGCGAAATTGGCAAAGTATAAAATTAATTATTTTGTGAAATTAAGTTAAATATGCCGCGTTGAGCTGGAAACTAATTGCTAAAATAAATGCTCATGAACATATGCATTTTAATATGTAAACGGCAGACATAATATACATACATAGATGTTGACATGTTAGGCTGGAAACACTGTGCTGATTTATTGTGTGCGAAATTACATAGGAATCAATGTACGGTCTGACATGCTACTCTAAAAAATATTTATTAGACAAAAACTGAGCCAGGGCAAAGAACAATTGAGAAATTATAATTTAAAAAATAAAGACATATATATTGTTATGAAAACTGCATTTTGCATTCGATACCGAAGGTTATGAGTATATTAGTTTTGTGCAATGTCCGTCAACGTGTCTGACGATCTGTCTGTCCGTCCGTCTGTATGAACGCAACTTTTTTCGACACCCGATTTTCCAGAGACTAAATCCCTGAAAATGTTTGTAAACGAGTCATGATTGAGCTTTTACTTCTACTGGGGGCTGGAAGACCAATAATATCGATAGCTGAAAATCGATTAATCCACATATGTCTCACATCCTTAAAGCTAAAGTAGGGCTCCTAAATCTACAGAACTTGACCGGGATAACTTTGCAATTTTTATACTCGATACCGAAGGTAAAGAGTATATTGGTTTTGTGCAATGTCCGTCATGGTGTCTGTCCGTCTGTCCATCCGTATGGTTGCAAGTTTTTTCCACACCCTTCAAGCTAGAGACTTGAAACTTTCCAATTCTCTTTATCTATGGCATAGTAAAATAAAGTGTCAAGATTGTGGTTCTACGATAACTGGGAGGCTGGCAAATCGATAAATCCGATAACTCAAAACCGATAAATCCGCATATTTCGCACATCCTTACAGCTGGAACTACCAAATTTGGTAAGAAGATAGCTACTAGCAGCCCCCAAAAAACTGCATCAAAAAGTTTTGAGCCACGCCCACCCATTCCGCCCCCAGCTCCCCTGCATTTTAAAGTCAAAAAAGCCTATTTTTCCCACAGTTTTTGAGCTATAGCCACCAAATGGTGCCAAGATAGGTGATGATAACCCCCCAAAAACTGCATCAAAAGTTTGGATGCCACGCCCACCAATACTGCCCTAGCCGCCCCCATCCACCCCAACGCTTCGTTAAAAACGGGAATGCGTGTATCTCCCAGAGTTGTGGAGCTAGAGCCTCCAAATTTGGTGGGAAGATAGCTAGTAACGACCCCAAAAAAACTGCATCAAAGTTTTTGAGCCACGCCCAACCATTCCGCCCCCCTTTCCTAACCTTATACAAACTTTGAGCTAAAGTCACCAAATTTGATTTGAAGGTAGCAATTGACATTCCACATGGATCTGCAGCAAAAATTTGGAGCTACGCCCACCCATTCCGCCCTCCTTTCCAAAATTTTACAAACTTTGAGCTAGAGTTACAAAATTTGGTATGAAGAAAGCAATTGACATTCCTCAAAGATCTGCATCATAAATTGGGATGCCTCGCCCACCCATACCGCCCCCAGCCTCCCCTTTCCATACCTTTTACAAACTTTGAGCTAGAGTCACAAAATTTGTAAGGAATATAGCTGGTGGCATCCCCATCTGCATTGGAGAATCTTTAAGGCAGAGTACACCCCTGCCGCATCCGTACCCCTTTGCAATCAGGCCTCTTTTTACCGGTTTTAATACTGGTATCGAGTATACCGCACTCGGTTGCGTCCGACTGCAACGTTTCCACTTGTTGAAATATTTTTTTTTGAAATTTTTTATTAAAGAATTCAATAATAGCTTTTGGTGCATTTTCTTCGGCTGCATAAAAATTTTTAAGAGGCTGCCAAAGTTCTACAATACGCTGAATTGCAGCAACTAACGATAGCCACCTGCTTCTTGAATGACTTAGAATTGAATTATACTCTATTTCAGCATTTTCACAAATCGTTTCAATCTTTCAGTTTTTACAGTGCATAAATAAAATAATGTTATCTCCTCGTCTTCCACTTCCTCCAAAAGTTGTTTTGGTGTTGTCTGCGCCAAATGCCATAAGGTTTTCTAAGGGAAAATTGTTCTTTTTTAGGGTGTCTACGCAGAAAGAAGTCACAGTTTCTGAGGTTTCATTTGGCAAACTGGTTAATTTAAGTAACTTTATTAGCATTCTTTCTTCGTCTGTAAAGACCTGTACGCATGAGCCCCGTACAGCTCCCGTACTGTATACATGAGTTTTACGGACCTTAACGAGCAGTGTTAAAAAATTCACATATTGTGGCGGTTGGTTGATAACTTTCTTTTAATAAATCAGAAATGCAGCTGTGTTTTGTATACTTAAATTTAAAATAATGATTCATGACCAAAGCGCGCTACTGTTGTGTTTGAGTACAACTAACGCTTTGTTGCTGGCGGTTGTTAAAAAAAAGGCAGGCTGCAAAACCAAAAAGCATTTTCGTCAACCCATATTTGATGGGCAGAGCTGAGATTACCAAAGATTATGCTAAACATAACTGAAACCACTCAAAAGAATCCCCAATATGTGGAACACTCAGCGAACAGCCACCAGCACTGCCACTCTTAATGTCCCACAAGACTTGCCGACGTTCCATAGCTTTTATTAGAGCAATTTTCTCCGAATCGCTATTAAAATTTTCGAATCTACTTTTGTTTGCTGACATCTTGTTTCACTTTTTAAGGGCCGTAAAGAATTGCTGAACATTGATTCCAACAGTAACAACAGCACAGCTTTTATTTAACATTTTCATTGTTCAACACTTAGCCACTGCCAGTGACTAACAGAGCTGCAGACCAGTGTTTCGTAATATGGTACGGGCGCTGTACGAGACTGTTTCTATACTCGTTACCGAAGGTAATGCAATGTCCGTCATGGTTTCCGTCCGTCTGTCCGTCTGAATGTTCGCAACTTTTTTCCACACCCTTCAAGCTAGAGATTTGAAACTTTCCAATTCTCTTTATCTATGGGATAGTAAATTAAAGTGTCAAGATGGGGGTTCTACGATATCTGAGGGGCTGGCAAATCGATAAATTCGATAACTCAAAACCGATAAATCCACATATTTTGCACATCCTTACAGCTAGAACTACCAAATTTGGTGAGAAGATAGCTACTTGCAACCCCCAAAAAACTGCATTAAAAATTTTAGAGCCACGCCCACCCATTCCGCTCCCAGCCTCCCCGCATTTTAAAGTCAGAAAAGCCTCTGTCTTCCACAGTTTTCGAGCTATAGCCACCAAATTTGGTGCCAAGATAGGTGATGATGACCCCCCAAAAACTGCATCAAAAGTGTGGATGCCACGCCCACCAATACTGCCCTAGCCGCCCCCATCCGCGCCAAATTTTCAACAAAAACGGGACTGCGTGTATCTTCCAGAGTTGTTTAGCTAGAGCCACCAAATTTGCTAAGAAGATAGCTGGCAACGACCTCCAAAGATCTGCATCAAAGTTTTGGAGCCATGCCTTCCCATTCCACCCCCCTTTCCCCATCATTTACAAACTTTGAGCTAGAGTCACCAAATTCGGTATGAAGATAGCAATTGACAGTCCACATGGATCTGCAGCAAAAATTTGGATGCCACGCCCACCCATACCACCCCCAGCCTACCTTCCTCACTTTTACAAACTTTGGGCTAGAGTCACCAAATTTGTTATCAAGGTAACAATTGACATCCCACATAGATCTACAGCAAAAATTTTGATGCCATAAATACCCATACCGCCCCCAGCCCCCCTTTCCCACTTTTTACAAACTTCGAGCTAGAGTCACCAAATTTGGTATGAAGATAGCAATTGACATTCCACAAAGATCTGCATCACAAGTTTGTATACCACAACTACCCATACCGCCCCCAGCCCACCCTTCCCCACCTTTTACAAACTTTGAGCTAGAGTCACCAAATTTGTAAGGAAGATAGCTTGTGGCATCCCCATCTGCATCGGAAAATCTTTAAGGCAGCGAATGTCCCTGCCGCACCCGTACCCCTTTGCAATAAGGGCTCTTTTCACCGGTTTTAATACTGGTATCGAGTATACCGCAGTCGATTTCGTCCGACTGCAACGTTTCCACTTGTTTTTATATGAAGTTTTACGGTACGGGCGATGTACTAGCATCTGCGTAGAGGCCTTAACCTAGTATCGTACGCAAAAAGTTCTATATCAAATGATCTGACAGTTGCCAACGCGCCTTGCCCTATACCTTTAAGCTGTTTTATTTCCTTTCTAAGTGCAATCCTTTTCAATTTTAGAAATAAATTTTCCCTCATTAAGCATAAGTCGCACCCAGAATCAATCGTTGCAATGAATGAAGTATCCAGAGCGATAAAAGCTTTATAAATAAGTCCCTCTTTGGGTGACTTAAGCCCTTAAACATTTGCTGACTCTGTTTTTCCCGTTCCGTTCTTATTCTCTGGGCATTGAGTAGATATATGCCCATTCTTTTTGCACTTGTAGCACTTTACCTCTTTTTTACAATCTTTTGCAAAATGTCCCTCTTCCGCACACTAAAAACATTTCTTTAGTTCGCTGCTGTGCTTCTTTTTACCAGCATTTTCTTTACTTTCTCTGTCTCTGGCTTTACTTGACTCGTGCTCTTCTTTATCAGCTCCTTTGCTTCTAACTTTTTCATAAGTTGCAATCTCTTTCTTCAATTCTTTCAAAGTTTTTGCTCTATATAAGCCTGCTTTATTCGTCTTGCTATCTGAAATTCCATCTATGAAGTAAAGTGTGACTTTCTTCTTCTATTTTTATTGGCTTATCTATTTCAATCAAGCTGTACAAAAATTCTAAGTAGGTTTCACTTGAAGTTTTTCTTCTGAATCTTAACATTTTGTGAATTTCTGCTGAACATAAATCCTTTCCAAATTCTTGCTGCAACTCTGCCTTAAGTTTAGCCCATCCTCTTACACCTGAAAAACTTCTTATAAAAAGCTTGGCTGCCCCATTTAAAAGTTAATTAGCATAGATGTATTTTTGGAGCGACATCTTCAAACTCATTCAACCAGTGGATTATGTTTTCTTGCTCCAAACCAGAGAAAGAAGAAGTACTATCTCTTACATCGCTCAATGTAAATCTCGAATAATTGTAAGTTGACATTTCATGATACTCGCTATTTGAACTCACTGATCTTGCCTCGTTAGCACCATCATCGCCATCAACTTCATCCTCTGTTGCATCAGTCAAACCAAAATGATCAAGAAGTCGATCTTGCAGCACACTTTTCCTACCGTCCGTATTTAACCTTAAGTCGGTAAGTTTGGACTTTAACAGTGGAACAATCAACTCTAAAATAGATCTCGTATCCATTGTTCAGCTTCAGGATGTGTTTGACAAAATTGTAAATAAAATATTTTATCGTTCCGCTGCCACTCCCTGCGCCGTCGAATTTGGTTTTTATCGTCTACTCTCGATCCCACGTTGCTTCAGCACTTAGCTAACTCGTCTCGCTTGTGCCAAAGTATCGCCGTTTTCGCCTTTCTCGCTGTTTTTAGCTTCTTGTTCTCTTCTGTGTTCTGTCGGTGCGCTTCGCCTTTTGCGCACTTTAGAGCCGCTCGAACAATCCGATATCTTCGTTGTGTTTTTGCAGCTTGCTTATGCCCGTCTCCGTTAGACACAGTTGCTGGCGTCGTCTCTTTAGCTTCTTGTTCTCCTCTGTGTTCTGTCAGTGTGCTTCGCCTTTTGCACACTTTAGAGCCTCTCGAACAATCCGCTGTCGTCGTTGCGTTTTTGCAGCTTGCTTATGCCCGTCACCGTTAGACACAAGTTAAGCGCTCACTCGCTTACGCGTTCTCTCGCTCCATCTGCTTCTGCACAAAAAAATTGTCTTGTCGATGTTTTGCGCCTTGCTTCGCCTTGAGTCGTCGCGTTGCTTTTCCTTTTCAGAACTTAATTTTCAAATTTTTGTTCGAAAATTGTTCTTTTTGTACAATTATTTAAACGTTTATTTAATCACCTTGCTTTATGTTAGCGCATATTATTGCTTGGTTCACTTTTGTCTATTGAAATTAAATCCCGGTTGAGCCCCCAAAATTTGTAGGCAATGTCAAACTGTTTATTTAAATTCTTTAATTTCAAAAAAAGTACTCATTGATATTGGTTTAATAAATTATAAGTAATGTTCGATATGTTTTAAACCACTTCTTGGCTGAACAATTGACTTAATTTTTGTCTGTACGATTTGCGACCCTGCTCAACTCAACTCTTGACGACGACTAAATCTAATGTGTGTATCTGCTTAAAATTATGATATTGTAAGAAAATATGCGATAGGAAAGCGGAATGCAAAATAGGCTTGGCTGATGCAACTTTCTATGTTGTTGCGTAAAGCAAAGTATACTCAACAAGAGACATGTTCTCCCAATCCTACATATATGTGCAGTTTTTGTGGGCTATAGGCATTGTAATGATTTTTGATTTTTGTTTCGGCTAGCTACCATTAGCATGTGTGTGTGTCCCTGTCTCTATGTTTTATTGGAACCATGCCCAGCTTGAACGAGATGCGATAACTGCCATAGGCGCTTTTAGGGATCTTGAATGTACATAGAATTGGCTATTATCAAGGTCATGGTAGGGTGGGCACTGTATGCACTGTAACACCTTGTGCATGGGTATCAACAGCCTTCGCCATAGTATACATTGGATATAGTTTATTTTTCAGCCGCCCTTCAAAACACAAGTTTAAGTGCTTCCTTTTCTAATCCCTCCCATTTTAATTCATCCCCTTTGCCACTGTCCAGGTAAAAATAGTACGCGAAATTAATGATAAATAGAATACGACTGGAGCAAAGTAACACGCGGTTCATTCTTTTGGTACCCTCGACTTATGCCCTGATTCCACTAGGCTTCATTCTTCATTAACAGCAAGTCGGGAATGTAGGTGATTCCACTATACATCCAATTGGTTTCGGCATTATTTTTTTGCATAGTTGCATCTTGGTTAAACAGGGTCTGTTAAGTGATAGCTGACATCTGTTTGTGTATTATACGTTTATATTTAAATGGAAGCAAATATAAGCTCGAACACAAACAAAATAAGTGAAGCCAAAAAAACAAAAATTATTGCTTTAATTTGTGCGCAAAACGCAAGCATAGTTTAGAGAATATCCCAGTTTGTTTAGACATGCACTTGATGACAAGCTGTTTTACTCAAATTGGCACTGTTTAAGCCAATCATCGATTACAAATTTCATAGTATCGACTATGTTAAATTTCTGTTCAGTGCTCTGTAATCTTAACTTCTAACATTCCCACTTGGTCGGTTTTCAACCAACTGGGAATGCAGCCAACCAACGGGGAATATTTGAACAAGATTCCCATTGTACAAATGGGAATCCAATACAAAAGAATGCAGCATTCCCGAGTTCCAATTACATACTTGCATTCTGCTTGTAGTGGAATCAGGGCATTAGCCGACGAGCCACAGCCGTAGAAGCCAGCGCGTTCTCCGTTGTTCGTTGCATGACCATCAGCTCTTCAATACTTGCACGTTAATCGTTACAGTACCTATTTGTTATTATTTTTATTATTTGGTGCCCAGACGTGTGGCCAAATTTGGTGGACTTCATGTACAAAGTTATTAGTACGAAGTTACTATACTACTGGCCTTGATTATGTTGTAAATCTCAAAGAAAGTCGATAACACCTAGAGACTTTATTTTCCTGCTTTTCCTAATTTCCTTGTCCTTGGCTATAAGCGTAAAAGCAAGCTTTAGCTAACAGGCTTGTGTGAGGCATTCTGGATAAAAAGTAACTTCAAAATAGTTATATTGCCGATGCCTAATTACACATAAGTGTCATCCTTTTCCTAAATGCTATAAAATTTTGTGTCTTAGTTAAGCAGGATAAAGCAAGTGGACCGGATCTACTTCCGGCCGCTAATTGAAGCATGTAGTTTAGTAGTAACCTAACTCGCTCAGTAAAATTGTTTTATTTATACGGTAATTGGTCAAAAACAAACTCTGCGGATTACCGCCGATCACACATAGTTGGCATGCGCTACTATGCTATGTGAGATCTTGGATACGTAACTGCAAACAAGTGTTAAGTTGGAGATAAGTTTCGTATGTTCACCCTCTTGATTATGCGGGGATAAATCAACAGGCCACTTCATTGTTTTGACTGGATGTTGTTTTGACAAGCTAGGTCAAAAGTAAGGTTTAGTAGTTTACCGCGATTAAGTATAGTTGGCATGCGCTATTATGCTATACTTGACCTACATCGGTAGGTACCTTCAAGTAAATTGTAGTTTCAGAATAGTATTTTTTTTTGTTTCCCTAAGTTTTGTTTTGTTGCTGGATATGAGATCGTGGACTAGATTTACTACTCTCCGCGCAATTTAAAAACTAGGGTATCTGTATTTGAATTTCAGTTATATGTAAGACATGGTGAATGATTAGTTATCCCATACTCAGGATGGTTTTTATACTCGATACCGAAGGTAAAGAGTATATTGGTTTTGTGCAATGTCCGTCATGGTGTCTGTCCGTCTGTCCGTCTGTCTGTCTGTCCGTCTGTCCGTCCGTATGTATGCAAGTTTTTTCCACACCCTTCAAGCTAGAGACTTGAAACTTTCCAATTCTCTTTATCTATGGGATAGTAAATTAAAGTGTCAAGATGGGGGTTCTACGATAACTGGGGGCTGGCAAATCGATAAATTCGATAACTCAAAACCGATAAATCCACATATTTCGCACATCCTTACAGCTAGAACTACCAAATTTGGTAAGAAGATAGCTACTAGCAACCCCACAAAAACTGCATCAAAAATTTTGGAGCCACGCCCCCATTCCGCCCCCAGCCCCCCGCATTTTAAAGTCAAAAAGCAGCCTATATCTTCCACAGTTTTTGAGCTATAGTCACCAAATTTGGTGCCAAGATAGGTGATGATGACCCCCCAAAAACTGCATCAAAAGTTTGGATGCCACGCCCACCGATTCTGCCCTAGCCGCCCCCATCAACCCCAACGCTTCGTCAAAAACGGGAATGCGTGTATCTTCCAGAGTTGTGGAGCTTGAGCCTCCAAATTTGGTAGGAAGATAGCTGGTTACGACCCGCAAAAAACTGCATCAACGTTTTGGAGCCAACCCCACCCATTTCACCCCAAGCCCCCCGCATTTTAAAATCAGAAATAGCTATATCTCCCACAGTTTTTGAGCTAGAGCCAGCAAATTTGGTGCCAAGATAGGTGATGATGACACCCCAAAATCTGCACCAAAAGTTTGGTGCCAGGCCCACCGATACTGCCCTAGCCGCCCCCATCCACCCCAACGCTTCGTCAAAAACGGGAATGCGTGTATCTTCCAGAGTTGTGGAGCTAGAGCCACCAAATTTGGAAGGAAGATAGCTGGCAACGACCCCCAAAAATCTGCATCAAAGTTTTGGAGCCACGCCCACCCATTTCACCCCCCTTTCCCCCACCTTTTACAAACTTTTGGCTAGAGTCACCAAATTTGGTATTAATATAGCGATTGACATTCCACAAAGATCTGCAGCAAAAATTTGGATGCCACGCCCACCCATACCGCCCCCAGCCCCCCTTTCCCCATTTGTTACAATTTTCGAGCTAGAGTCACCAAACTTGGTATGAATATAGCAATTGACATTCCACAAAGATCTGCAGCAAAAATTTGGATGCCACGCCCACCCATACCGCCTCCAGCCCCCCCTTTCCCAACTTTTTACAAATTTCGAGCTAGAGTCACCAAATTTGGTATGAAGATAGCAATTGACATTCCACAAAGATCTGCATCAAAAATTTGGATGCCACAACTACCCATACCGCCCCCAGCCCCCCCCTTTCCCCACCTTTTACAAACTTTGAGCTAGAGTCACCAAATTTGTAAGGAAGATAGCTTGTGGCATCCCCATCTGCATCGGAAAATCTTTAAGGCAGCGTACATCCCTGCCGCATCCGTACCCCTTTGCAATAAGGCCTCTTTTACCGGTTTTAATACTGGTATCGAGTATACCGCAGACGGTTGCGTCCGACTGCAACGTTTCCACTTTTTTTTTTATTTTATTTGTCTATTGTTTATTGTCAACTAAAATCAGCTGACATAAAATCCAAATTAATTTAAATTTAAATAAAATTAAAATTGAAATTAAAATTAAATTAAATTAAAATTATATAAATCTGAAAGTAAACTTAGGTAAAAAACTATAAAGTTAACGTTAAAGCTCTAGGAAGTTCAACAATAAAATTAGTGGTCCAACATTTGTTGCGTGGATTGGGGAAAACCCAGAAAAACCCAATCAGACCAGCGTTAGATTAGTAGCAACAAGAATGGAATACAGATAGAGCGTCCAAACAGCGAAATTCCAACCTTCAATGGGAAGTCGTAGCAGAGCTACCACCCGCTCTGAGAGCGCATTTCGTGCTTTTCTCGTGTTTCGTGAGTGATTCGCCAGCCACTTCTCGTGCTTACTTTGCTACGACATATTTGTTGATAGCACAACCAGCCAGCCATACTGTGTGTATGCGCCGCTAGCCAGCGATTTTCTAGCGCGCATTGGCTTGTTCGATTGCTGTGCCCCCGTTTTTTTCCTTGTATTCTTTATGTGCGCTTATTTTATTGCTTATCCTATTGCGTCGAGCTAGCAGCAAAGCAAATGAGCGAATTAATAACAACTTACATATCTTATCCGTTTTTAAAAGTAAGACCCTGACATGCAATCAAATAAAAAAATAAATAAAGTCATTGAAGAGTTTCCATCCTTTTTCAAACTTCACGCAGTTAGAGTCTCACAATATATACACTGGTACTTCGGAGCCATTTAAAATAAAACATTATCCTTTGTCACCACCCAGGCAGAAAGAAGTCTATCAGGAACTGGATCGAATGTTAGCTTTGGGTGTAATAGAGGAAAGTAACTCGCCTTGGAGTAGCCCACTGTTTCTAATAAGAAAGCCTGGCAAGGTTAGGTTATGCATAGATTCACGTCGTCTTAACCTAGTTACCAAAAAGGATGCATATCCATTACCGCATATTAATGGCCTGTTGAGCAGATTACAAGATATGTATTTCATATCAGGGATCGACCTGAAGGATGCCTTCTGGCAGATTCCACTGGATGAGCAGTCTAAAGAAAAAACAGCTTTCGCTATACCTGGTAGACCTTTATATAACTTCACGGTTATGCCATTCGGGCTGTGCAATGCAGCACAAAGAATGAGCAGGCTAATGGGTAAAGTTATCCCAGGATCGTTGCGTGAGATCGTATTCGTATATCTTGACGATTTACTAGTATGCAATTCCGATTTCAATAGCCATGTCCACACGTTGCGTCAAGTAGCAAATTGTCTGAAGAAAGCAGGTCTTACTATCAATGTAGAGAAAAGCAAGTTTTGCCAACACGAAATTAAATATCTAGGGTATATTGTAGGTCAAGGGGCACTAAAGACTGACGGAAGCAAGGTTGAGGATATAGTTAAATTTCCAACACCGAAGACTCAGCGGCAAGTTAGACGATTTCCCACTTTATATGAAGCCCTGCCCTCGATGCATTTGATAAAACTTCTTTTAACAATTTAAGTCCGGTTTCTCAATCTTTAGATGGGATTATAATATCGTCCATGTAAACTACTATTTTCTTCTCGTGTATCAAGTCTCTAAGTACTGCGGCAACAAATTGACAAAACACTGCTGGCGAGTTACTGATCCCAATGGTACGTGGGTGAACTCAAACTGTCCGTTATGCGTTACGAATGCCGTAAATTTTCTTGACCCTTTTTCGATTGGTACGTGAAAGAATCCGTTGGCTAGATTCAACATGGAAAATACTTTTGACCCATTCAACCGATCCAATACATCGTCTATCAATGCCATCGGAAAATTGTCCCTCTTTATTTTCAAGTTAAGTTTTCTGTAGTCACAACAGAAACGTTTCGAACCGTCCTTTTTAGTCACTAAAACCACTGGTGATGCGTATTCTGAGCAACTCTCAACAACTATACCCTCTTCGAGCCACTTTTGAATTAGTTTCTCAATAATGCACATATTCTCATAAGATGTCCGTCGTGGGAGTTGAAATATAGGAATGTCGTCTTCCAGAAATAGCTTCATTTCAACTGGAGATTCTAGTACCTTCACTGGTTTATATTGCTGAACTAACTCGACAACCTCCAACTTCTGGCCATTGTTCAAATGGTTAAAATCAATGGAATTTGAAACCAAACGTTTTTCAACCAACTCTTCCACGCACATGCTCTTAAAGATCAATTCTTCGTCTTCAGTTTTCCTCTATTTAAAAATCACGCGATTGGAACTAAACAAGATATCAAATTGCTGTAAAACGTCGTTGCCGATTATAGCTTTGTACTCTAGCTTATCTTGTTTGTCTACATGAAAAGTTCCCGTACCGTATACATGATTTTTTCGGACCTTAACGAGCAGTGTTAAAAAAAATGCACATAATGTGGCGGTTGGTTGATAACTTTCTTTTAATAAATCGGAAATGCAGCTGTGTTTTGTATACTTAAATTCAAAATAATGATTCATGACCAAAGCGCGCTACTGTTGTGTTTGAGTACAACTAACGCTCTGCTGCTGGCGGTTGTTAAAAAAAAGGCAGGCTGCAAAACCAAAAAGCATTTTCGTGAACCCATATTTGATGGGCAGAGCTGAGATTACCAAAGATTATGCTAAACATAACTGAAACCACTCAAAAGAATCCCCAATATGTGGAACACTCAGCGAACAGCCACCAGCACTGCCACTCTTAATGTCCCACAAGACTTGCCGACGTTCTATAGCCTTTATTAGAGCAATTTTCTCCGAATCGCTATTAAAATTTTCGAATCTATTTTGTTTGCCGACATCTTGTTTCACTTTTTAAGGGCCGTAAAGAATTGCTGAACATTGATTCAAACAGTAACAACAGCACAGCTTTTAATTAACATTTTCATTGTTCAACACTTAGCCACTGCCAGTGACTAACAGAGCTGCAGACCAGTGTTTCGTAATATGGTACGGGCGCTGTACGAGACTGTTTCTATACTCGTTACCGAAGGTAATGCAATGTCCGTCATGGTTTCCGTCCGTCTGTATGTTCGCAACACACCCTTCTCTTAATGTATGGGATAGTAAATTAAAGTGTCAAGATGGGGGTTCTACGATAACTGAGGGGCTGGCAAATCGATAAATTCGATAACTCAAAACCGATAAATCCACATATTTTGCACATCCTTACAGCTAGAACTACCAAATTTGGTGAGAAGATAGCTACTAGCAACCCCCAAAAAACTGCATCAAAAATTTTAGAGCCACGCCCACCGATTCCGCCCCCAGCCTCCCCGCATTTTAAAGTCAGAAAAGCCTCTATCTTCCACAGTTTTCGAGCTATAGCCACCAAATTTGGTGCCAAGATAGGTGATGATGACCCCCCAAAAACTGCATCAAAAGTTTGGATGCCACGCCCACCAATACTGCCCTAGCCGCCCCCATCCGCCCCAACGCTTCGACAAAAACGGGACTGCGTGTATCTTCCAGAGTTGTTTAGCTAGAGCCACCAAATTTGCTAAGAAGATAGCTGGCAACGACCTCCAAAGATCTGCATCAAAGTTTTGGAGCCATGCCTTCCCATTCCGCCCCCCTTTCCCCATCATTTACAAACTTTGAGCTAGAGTCACCAAATTCGGTATGAAGATAGCAATTGACAGTCCACATGGATCTGCAGCAAAAATTTGGATGTCACGCCCACCCATACCGTCCCCCAGCCCACCTTTCCACACCATGTACAAACTTCGAGCTTGAGTTACCAAATTTGGTATGAAGATAATAATTGACATCACACCGCCCGCAGCCCCCCTTTCCCACCTTTTACAATCTTTGAGCTAGAGCCACCAAATTGGGTAGAAAGATAGCTGGACACGACCCCCAAAAATCTGCATTAAACTTTTGTAGCTAAGCCCTTCCATTCTGCCCTTAGCCCACCCGCATTTTGAAAACAGAAGGGACTATATCTCCCACAGTTTTTGAGCAATAGTCACTAAATTTGGTGGCAAGATAGGTGATAATGACCCCCCAAAAACTGCATCAAAAGTTTGAATGCCACGCCCACCAATACTGTCCTAGCCGCCCCCATCCGCCCAAACGCTTCGTCAAAAACGGGAATGCGTGTATCTGCCAGAGTTGTGTAGCTAGAGCCACCAAATTTGGTAAGAAGATAGCTGGCAACGACCCCCAAAGATCTGCATCAAAGTTTTGGAGCCATGCCTTCCCATTCCGCCCCCTTTCCCCATCATTTACAAACTTTGAGCTAGAGTCACCAAATTCGGTATGAAGATAGCAATTGACAGTCCACATGGATCTGCAGCAAAAATTTGGATGCCACGCCCACCTATACCGTCTCCCAGCCCCCCTTTCCTTACCATTTACAAACTTTGAGCTTGAGTTACCAAATTTTGTATAAAGATAGCAATTGACATCCCACATAGATCTGCACCAAAACTTGGATGCCACGCCCACCAATACCACCCCCAGCCCCCCTTCCACACTTTTACAAACTTTGGGCTAGAGTCACCAAATTTGTTATCAAGGTAACAATTGACATCCCACATAGATCTGCAGCAAAAATTTGGATGCCACGCCCACCCAATCCGCCCGCAGCCTCCCTTTCCCACATTTTACAATCTTTGAGCTAGAGTCACCAAATTCGATATGAAGATAGCAATTGACATTCCACAAAGATCTGCATCAATAATTTGGATTCCACACCCTTCCATACTGCCCCCAGCCCCCCGTTTCCACACCTTTTACAATTTTCGAGATTGAGTCACCCAATTTGGTATGAAGATAGCAATTGACATTCCACAAAAATCGGAATCAAACATTTGGATGCCACACCCACCCATTCCGGCCCAGCCCCCTTTCCCCACCTATTACATACTTGGAGCTAGATTCACCAAATTTGATATGAAGATAGCAATTGACATTCCACAAAGATCTGCATCAAAAATTTGGATTCCACACCCACCCATTCCGCCCGCAGCCCCCCTTTCCCCACTATTTTCAAAATTTGAGCTAGAGTCACCCAATTTGGTATAAAGTTAGCAATTGTCATTCCGCAAAGATCTGCAGCAAAAGTTTGAATGCCACACCCACCCATACTAGCCCCAGCCCCCCGTTTCCTCACCTCTTACAATTTTCGAGCTAGAGTCACCTAATTTAGCAATTGGAATTCCACAAAGATCTGCAGCAAAAATGTGGATGCCACGCCCACCCATACCGCCCGCAGTCCCCCTTTCCACACCATTTACAAACTTAGAGCTAGATTCACCAAATTTGGAAGGAAGATAGCTGGTGGCGTCCCCATCTGCATCGGAGAATCTTATGAGCAGCGTACACACCTGCCGAATCCGTACCCCCTTGCAATCAGGCCTCTTTTTACCGGTTTTATAACTGGTTACGAGTATACTGTAGTCGGTTGCGTCCGACTGCAACGTTTCCACTTGTTTTTATATGAAGTTACTACGGTACGGGCGATGAACTTGCATCTGCGTAGAGGCCTTAAAGTAGTGCAGAAGTAAAGGAAACTATTTTTCTGCTTAGTGGTTTCTAGCATCTGTTGAGATTCCATAAAAAACCTTATTTTTGGTAAGCGTTTCAATCACTGTGTTAATCGAATGTGGCGCCAACACACTTGTAATAAGAGCTGTTGCTTTAGTTCTGGCTGTAGACATTTTTGCAGCGATTTGCGAATCCGGAAATAAAATTCTATTTAGTTTGGTGGTTTAATCCAGAGAGCTAAAGGACTGGTGATGATTGACTGTTTTAAACGCAGTGGCTCACTCAACAAAAAAAATTTTTTTTTTTTTTTTTTTTTTTTTTTTTTTTTTTTTTTAAAAAAAAAAATTTTTTGGGGGGTTTTTTTGTTATTTTTTGGAAGGGTGGGCACAAGATTTTATAATGTGACCATAGTCCACTAATTTGTGGTAAAAATAAGGCATTTTGCCTTATATAGCTTAAGACAAACATCAATTGAGCATCAAAAAAAAAAAAATTATTAATATTTGCTTAGAGTGCCTGAACTTTAAAACGGTCCGTTTCAGTTCAGTTTTCCTTTCCATTATTATTTTTAACTTGTCGTTTGATAAATGTTGGTTCCTGTCCTGGGCACAAAAATATATATGATTTGGTATTTCCTGCGCCCAGCGCCAGTGTGTACATATTGTATAAATCGATACTATCGATAAGCAGTTTAGTATTTTCTGCTACGTTGCTAGATACCTAGAACACACGCAGCCAAAAAAAAAACAATTCCTACTGCGACGATTTTGTATGGAAAATTTTTTTTTGCTGTACTGGATACGAACCTTTACTTAAAGTTCCGTTTCCAGTACAATAAAAAATTCCTGGCAGGAATTTGTGATATATATTGGAAGCGTGGGCACAAGATTTTATAGTGTGACCATAGTCCACTATTTTGTGGTAAAAATATGGCATTTTGTCTTATATAGTTTAGGAGAGACATGGTCACACTGAGGCATCAAATTTAAAAAGTAAACAAACCCACAAACACAAAATAAAAAATAAAAGATGAATTTTGCGAATATGCTTATTCCGTTGATGGTAGCATATGTTGTTGCAGTGTCAATACTTTCCCATGTCTGTCTCACCGAAATAAAGTCAAAATGTTTTTTGTCTGTCAACCTCCAAAGGCATGGTCGCGATTCGACAGATTTAATTATCAAAATCTTCCCCCGTGAGTAAAATTTTCCACCCGATTTTTAGTTTTCCTTTCCATTATTATTTATAACTTGTCGTTTGATAAATGTTGGTTGCTGTCCTGAGCACAAAAATATATATGATTTGGTATTTCCCGCGCCCAGCACCAGTGTGTACATATTGTACAAATCGATACTATCGATAAGCAGTATAGTATTTTTTGCTACGTTGCTAGATACCTAGAACACACGCAGCCAAAAAAACAATTCCTACTGCGACGATTTTGTATGGAAAATTTTTTTTTGCTGTACTGGAAACGGACCTTTAACCAGAAATGTAGTCAAATCTCGCGAAGTTGTTGCCGCACCCAATCTTTATATATGTTTCGTGCTCTTAACATGGTCAGCAACACTAGTCTTTTCGCCATTGCTGATTGACATATATAAATCACAAACAGAACAATAAACTTCATGCTCGTTTCGCCCTCTTTTTATAAATGACCATTCTGTTGTGTACGTGTCTGAAAATTTACACTTTTTTTTTGTCATTTTCCGTAAAAATTTCTGAAAAATACAGTTTAAACAAATTTTCAAAAGGAAAGCATAAAATTTTATACCAAAAGAAGGATTTCCAATACAGAAATAGCTCACACAACAGATAATAACATGACACAAAACACCAACTGCGGCAAGACGAAAATATTCTTTGAGTAAGAACAGCTGTTGCTAGATAAGGGAAGAAATCTGATCGACTATCAATCAAAAAAATTATCGACAAAACTGGCAAGAGATGGCTGATTACATATGCATATATTCATTTGCAAACATTTATTTTATTTATTATGCACATTCTTAAATTTTTTCGATAATATTTTTGACCGGGACATTTCTACTGTGAACCGGGACATCAATCTTGAAACCGGGACATGTCCCGGTAAACCGAGACGTATGGCAGCCCTAAGCTAGAGGTACCAAGTTTGGTAAGAAAATAGCTACTGGCATCCCCAAAAAAACTGCATCAAAAATTTTTGAGACACGCCCTTCCATTCCGCCCTTAGTAACACCCTCCTGTCTTTGCATGCTATATATTTTCATACACATATGCCCTTTTTATGCTCGATACCGAAGGTAAAGAGCATATTGGGTTTCGTCATGTGTCCGTCATGGTGTCTGTCCGTCTGTCCATCCTTCTGTATGAACGCAACTTTTTTCCACACTCTTCAAGCTAGAGACTTGAAACTTTCCAAATATATTTTTCTATGGCCGGGGAAAATAAAGTGTTAAGATTGGGGTTCTACGATAACTGGGGTGATGAAAATTCTTAAATTCGATAACTCAAAATCGATAAATACACCTATTCCGCACATTCTTACAGCTGGAACTACCAAATTCGGTGAGTAGATAACCACTTACAACCTCCAAAACTCTGCATAACAAATTTTGGAGCCACCCCCTCTCGTTCTGCCCCCTGCTCACCGCAGTATAAAATCAGAAACGTCGATAACTTCCATAGTTTTTGAGCTAGAGCCACCACATTTGGTTGCAAGATTGGTGATAACGGCCTCAAAAAAACTGCATCAAAACTTTGGATGTTCAATTGTTCAAATGGTTGAAATCAATGGAATTTGAAACCAAACGTTTTTCAACCAACTCTTCCACGCACATGCTCTTAAAGATCAATTCTTCGTCTTCAGTTTTCCTCTCTTTAAAAATCATGCCATTGGAACTAAACAAGATATCAAATTGCTGTAAAACGTCGTTGCCGATTATAGCTTTGTACTCTAGCTTATCTTGTTTGTCTACATGAAAAGTTACAGTTAAAGGCCTGTACGCATGAGCCCCGTACAGTTCCCGTACCGTATACATGATTTTTTCGGACCTTAACGAGCAGTATTAAAAAAAATGCACATAATGTGGCGGTTGGTTGATAACTTTCTTTTAATAAATCGGAAATGCATCTGTGTTTTGTATACTTAAATTCAAAATAATGATTCATGACCAAAGCGCGCTACTGTTGTGTTTGAGTACAACTAACGCTCTGCTGCTGGCGGTTGTTAAAAAAAAGGCAGGCTGCAAAACCAAAAAGCATTTTCGTGAACCAATATTTGATGGGCAGAGCTGAGATTACCAAAGATTATGCTAAACATAACTGAAACCACTCAAAAGAATCCCCAATATGTGGAACACTCAGCGAACAGCCACCAGCACTGCCACTCTTAATGTCCCACAAGACTTGCCGACGTTCTATAGCCTTTATTAGAGCAATTTTCTCCGAATCGCTATTAAAATTTTCGAATCTATTTTGTTTGCCGACATCTTGTTTCACTTTTTAAGGGCCGTAAAGAATTGCTGAACATTGATTCCAACAGTAACAACAGCACAGCTTTTATTAAACATTTTCATTGTTCAACACTTAGACACTGCCAGTGACTAACAGAGCTGCAGACCAGTGTTTCGTAATATGGTACGGGCGCTGTACGAGACTGTTTCTATACTCGTTACCGAAGGTAATGCAATGTCCGTCATGGTTTCCGTCCGTCTGTCCGTCTGTATGTTCGCAACTTTTTTCCACACCCTTCATGCTAGTGATTTGAAACTTTCCAATTCTCTTAATCTATGGGATAGTAAATTAAAGTGTCAAGATGGGGGTTCTACGATAACTGAGGGGCTGGCAAATCGATAAATTCGATAACTCAAAACCGATAAATCCACATATTTTGCACATCCTTACAGCTAGAACTACCAAATTTGGTGAGAAGATAGCTACTAGCAACCCCCAAAAAACTGCATCAAAAATTTTAGAGCCACGCCCACCGATTCTGCCCCCAGCCTCCCCGCATTTTAAAGTCAAAAAAGCCTCTATCTTCCACAGTTTTCGAGCTATAGCCACCAAATTTGGTGCCAAGATAGGTGATGATGCCCATCAAAAGTTTGATGTCAAGCCTACAAATACTGCCCTAGCTGCCCCCATCCGCCCCAACGCTTCGACAAAAACGGGACTGCGTGTGTCTTCCAGAGTTGTGGAGCTAGAGCCACCAAATTGGGTAGAAAGATAGCTGGCAACGACCCCCAAAAACCTGCATTAAACTATTGGAGCCAAGCCCTCCCATTCCTCCCCCAGCCCACCCGCATTTTGAAAACAGAAGAGCCTATATCTCCCACATTTGGTGGCAAGATAAGTAATAATGACCCCCCAAAAACTGCATCAAAAGTTTGGATGCCACGCCCACCAATACTGCCCTAGCCGCCCCCATCCGCCCCAACGCTTCGTCAAAAACGGGAATGCGTGTATCTGCCAGAGTTGTGTACCTAGAGCCACAAAATTTGGTAAGAAGATAGCTGGCAACAACCCCCAAAGATCTGCATCAAAGTTTTGGAGCCATGCCTTCCCATTCCGCCCCCTTAACTTAAATTCATTTACAAATTTCTAAAGTTGTGTATTGCAACTAACCCCGATTTGGGCTGTGCAATAATTAAAATTTTTTCGTTTGTCGCGAAACAGACAAACGACCGAAGTTGAGCTACCGACGAATTTGATAGAACTGAACGGCTGCAGAACTGCAGCAGCGGCTTGCACTCAGCTGAAGGCCAAGGGCAAACAATAGACAATGTAATAAACTAAATATCAGAGCTTATGCAAAACAATAGTTGGACTTTACGTTAAGTTGCTCTTATGCTGCGCAGAGCATGATAGGTTATAGCGGTTAGAGATAAGAGAGTTAAGGTTCTGTTGATGCTGGTTTTTGGTTTAGTTAACTGCGTAACCAAACAGTCACCAAATTCGGTATGAAGATAGCAATTGACAGTCCACATGGATCTGCAGCAAAAATTTGTATGTCACGCCCACCCATACCGTCCCCCAGCCCCCCTTTCCACACCTTATACAAACTTCGAGCTAGAGTTACCAAATTTGGTATGAAGATAATAATTGACATCCCACATAGATCTGCACCAAAAATTTGGATGCCACGCCCACCCATACCACCCCCAGCCCCCCTTCCTCACTTTTAAAAACTTTGGGCTAGAGTCACCAAATTTGTTATCAAGGTAACAATTGACATCCAACATAGATCTGCAGCAAAAATATGGATGCCACGCCCACCCATACCGCCCCCAGCACACCTTTTCCCACTTTTTACAAACATCGAGCTAGAGTCACCAAATTTGATATGAAGATAGCAATTGACATTCCACAAAGATCTGCATCAAAAATTTGGATTCCACACCCGCCCATACTGCCCCCAGCCCCCCGTTTCCTCACCTTTTACAATTTTCGAGCTAGAGTCACCCAATTGGGTATGAAGTAGCAATTGACATTCCACAATGATCTGTATCAAAAATTTGGATTCCACACTCACCCATTCCGGGCCAGCCCCTTTTTCCCCACCTATTACATTCTTTGAGCTAGAGTCACCAAATATAGTATGAAGATAACAAATGACATCTCACAAAGATGTGCAGCAAAAATTTGGATGCCACGCCCACCCAAACCGCCCGCAGCCTCCCTTTCCCACATTTTACAATCATTGAGCTAGAGTCACCAAATTCGATATGAAGATAGCAATTGACATTCCACAAAGATCTGCATCAATAATTTGGATTCCACACCCACCCATACTGCCCCCAGCCCCCCGTTTCCACACCTTTTACAATTTTCGAGATTGAGTCGCCCAATTTGGTATGAAGATAGCAATTGACATTCCACAAAAATCGGAATCAAACATTTGGATGCCACACCCACCCATTCCGGCCCAGCCCCCTTTCCCCACCTATTACATACTTGGAGCTAGATTCACCAAATTTGATATGAAGATAGCAATTGACATTCCACAAAGATCTGCATCAAAAATTTGGATTCCACACCCACCCATTCCGCCCGCAGCCCCCCTTTCCCCACTATTTTCAAAATTTGAGCTAGAGTCACCCAATTTGGTATAAAGTTAGCAATTGTCATTCCGCAAAGATCTGCAGCAAAAGTTTGAATGCCACACCCACCCATACTAGCCCCAGCCCCCCGTTTCCTCACCTCTTACAATTTTCGAGCTAGAGTCACCTAATTTAGCAATTGGAATTCCACAAAGATCTGCAGCAAAAATGTGGATGCCACGCCCACCCATACCGCCCGCAGTCCCCCTTTCCACACCGTTTACAAACTTAGAGCTAGATTCACCAAATTTGGAAGGAAGATAGCTGGTGGCGTCCCCATCTGCATCGGAGAATCTTATGAGCAGCGTACACACCTGCCGAATCCGTACCCCCTTGCAATCAGGCCTCTTTTTACCGGTTTTAAAACTGGTTACGAGTATACTGTAGTCGGTTGCGTCCGACTGCAACGTTTCCACTTGTTTTTATATGAAGTTTCTACGGTACGGGCGATGTAATTGCATCTGCGTAGAGGCCTTAAAGTAGTGCAGAAGTAAAGGAAACAATTTTTCTGTTTTGTGGTTGCTAGCATCTGTTGAGATTCCATAAAAAACCTTATTTTTGGTAAGCGTTTCAATCACTGTGTTAATCGAATGTGGCGCCAACACACTTGTAATAAGAGCTGTTGCTTTAGTTCTGGCTGTAGACATTTTTGCAGCGATTTGCGAATCCGGAAATAAAATTCTATTTAGTTTGGTGGTTTAATCCAGAGAGCTAAAGGACTGGTGATGATTGACTGTTTTAAACGCAGTGGCTCACTCAGCAAGACAAATCAATTCATCTTGCTTAGAGTCCTGCTTAAGGTCCGTTTCCAGTACAATAAAAAATTCCTGGCAGGATTTTGTGATATATTTTGGAAGCGTGGGCACAAGATTTTATAGTGTGACCATAGTCCACTAATTTGTGGTAAAAATAAGGCATTTTGCCTTATATAGTTTAGGAGAGACATGGTCACACTGAGGCATCAAATTTAAAAAGTAAACAAACCCACAAACACAAAATAAAAAATAAAAGATGAATTTTGCGAATATGCTTATTCCGTTGTTGGTAGCATATGTTGTTGCAGTGTCAATACTTTCCCATGTCTGTCTCACCGAAATAAAGTCAAAATGTTTTTTGTCTGTCAACCTCCAAAGGCATGGTCGCGATTCGACAGATTAAATTATCAAAATCTTCCCCCGTGAGTAAAATTTTCCACCCGTTTTTCAGTTTTCCTTTCCATTATTATTTATAACTTGTCGTTTGATAAATGTTGGTTGCTGTCCTGAGCACAAAAATATATATGATTTGGTATTTCCTGCGCCCAGCGCCAGTGTGTACATATTGTACAAATCGATACTATCGATAAGCAGTATAGTATTTTTTGCTACGTTGCTAGATACCTAGAACACACGCAGCCAAAAAAAACAATTCCTACTGCGACGATTTTGTATGGAAAATTTTTTTTTTGCTGTACTGGAAACGGACCTTTAACCAGAAATGTAGTCAAATCTCGCGAAGTTGTTGCCGCACCCAATCTTTATATATGTTTCGTGCTCTTAACATGGTCAGCAACACTAGTCTTTTCGCCATTGCTGATTGACATATATAAATCACAAACAGAACAATAAACTTCATGCTCGTTTCGCCCTCTTTTTATAAATGACCATTCTGTTGTGTACGTGTCTGAAAATTTACACTTTTTTTTTGTCATTTTCCGTAAAAATTTCTGAAAAAATACAGTTTAAACAAATTTTCAAAAGGAAAGCATAAAATTTTATACCAAAAGAAGGATTTCCAATACAGAAATAGCTCACACAACAGATAATAACATGACACAAAACACCAACTGCGGCAAGACGAAAATATTCTTTGAGTAAGAACAGCTGTTGCTAGATAAGGGAAGAAATCTGATCGACTATCAATCAAAAAAATTATCGACAAAACTGGCAAGAGATGGCTGATTACATATGCATATATTCATTTGCAAACATTTATTTTATTTATTATGCACATTCTTAAATTTTTTCGATAATATTTTTGACCGGGACATTTCTACTGTGAACCGGGACATCAATCTTGAAACCGGGACATGTCCCGGTAAACCGAGACGTATGGCAGCCCTAAGCTAGAGGTACCAAGTTTGGTAAGAAAATAGCTACTGGCATCCCCAAAAAAACTGCATCAAAAATTTTTGAGACACGCCCTTCCATTCCGCCCTTAGTAACACCCTCCTGTCTTTGCATGCTATATATTTTCATACACATATGCCCTTTTTATGCTCGATACCGAAGGTAAAGAGCATATTGGGTTTCGTCATGTGTACGTCATGGTGTCTGTCCGTCTGTCCATCCTTCTGTATGAACGCAACTTTTTTCCACACTCTTCAAGCTAGAGACTTGAAACTTTCCAAATATATTTTTCTATGGCCGGGGAAAATAAAGTGTTAAGATTGGGGTTCTACGATAACTGGGGTGATGAAAATTCTTAAATTCGATAACTCAAAATCGATAAATACACCTATTCCGCACATTCTTACAGCTGGAACTACCAAATTCGGTGAGTAGATAACCACTTACAACCTCCAAAAATCTGCATAACAAATTTTGGAGCCACCCCCTTTCGTTCTGCCCCCTGCTCACCGCAGTATAAAATCAGAAACGTCGATAACTTCCATAGTTTTTGAGCTAGAAAAAAAACTGCATCAAAACTTTGGATGCCAGCCCACCCATACCACATCACATGCCCCCAGCCACCCAAAGCGTCGCTAAAAACGGGAATGCGTGTTTCTTTCATAATGAGCTAATTGATCTAAAGTCACCTATGTTGGCAGGCAGATGGCTGGAAACTACCCCTAAAGATCTATATCAAAACTTTGGATGCCACGCCCACCCTTACCACCCTTGTCATCCCCATCCGCCCTCATACTTCGTTAAAAACGGGATTATGTGTATCCAACACAGTTTTTAAGCTAGAGCCACCAACTTTGGGAGAAAGATATCGGGAAACAACCCGCAAATTTTTTATGACACGGCCAACCAACCCCATACCATTAAAAAAATGGTTTGAGATAGAGCCACCAAATTTGATAAGACAATTGATAAGACTCTGCAGTAAGGCCTATTTTTACCGGTTTTAATACAGGTATCGAGTATATCTTAGTCGGTTGCGTCCGACTGCCACGTTTCCACTTGTTTATTTAGATTCATTATGTAATAAGCCATTAGATCGTATTGAAAGGGTTGAAAATTGGTGTATCCTAATGGAATCAAAATTTAAGTTTGACAAGCATATATCTACTTTCCTACATCGAGCATCTGGTTTGTGTTGTTCATTAAGCGCTGGAATTGGACGATCTTACGTAATAAATACTCTGTATTTCTGTCTTGCACGGCCGATTCAGGAATATGGATATTGTATATGGTATCCCAAATACAGGTTTCATCTAGATGGAATAGAATCGGTGCAAAACAATTTATGCTCTTTGCACTTAGGGGTCTTAACTGGGACAAATAAATCTTCCTTACTGGAACTAATAAGTCTTCTCTCTCTTTATTATCTTCGCAAAATGTTAGTAGTAACCTTCATTCAAATCAATAACATGTTGTCTTTCGTAAGTGAAGGTCGTGTTGTTGCGTGCTCTTAATTATTTATTATACGCGTTACCGAAGGTAAGGAGTATATTGGTTTTGTGCAATGTCCGTCATGGTTTCCGTCAGTCTGTCCGTCTGTATGTTCGCAACTTTTTTCCACACCCTTCATGCTAGAGATTTGAAACTTTCCAATTCTTTTAATCTATGGGATAGTAAATTAAAGTGTCAAGATGGGGGTTCTACGATAACTGAGGGGCTGGCAAATCGATAAATTCGATAACTCAAAACCGATAAATCCACATATTTTGCACATCCTTACAGCTAAAACTTCCAAATTCGGTGAGAAGATAGCTACTAGCAACCCCCAAAAAACTGCATCAAAAATCTTAGAGCCACGCCCACCCATTCCGCCCCCAGCCCCCGCATTTTTATGTCAAAAAATCATATATCTCCCACAGTTTTTGAGCTATAGCCACCAAATTTGGTGCCAAGATAGGTGATGATGACCCCCCAAAAACTGCATTAAAAGTTTGGATGCCACGCCCACCAATACTGCCCTAGCCGCCCCCATCCGCCCCAACGCTTCGTCAAAAACGGGAATGCGAGTATCTGCCAGAGTTGTGTAGCTAGAGCCACCAAATTTGGTAAGAAGATAGCTGGCAACGACCCCCAAAGATCTGCATCAAAGTTTTGGAGCCATGCCTTCCCATTCCGCCCCCCTTTCCCCATCATTTACAAACTTTGAGCTAGAGTCACCAAATTCGGTATGATGATAGCAATTGACATTCCACATAGATCTGCAGCAAAAATTTGGATGCCATGCTCACCCAAACTGCCCCCAACCCCCCGTTTCCTCACCTTGTACAATTTTCGAGCTAGAGTCACCCAATTTGGTATGAAGATAGCAATTGACATTCCACAAAGATCTGCAGCAAAAATTTGGATGCCACGCCCACCCATACCGCCCGCAGCCCCTCTTTCCACACCATTTACAAACTTAGAGCTAGAATCACCAAATTTGGAAGGAAGATAGCTGGTGGAGTCCCCATCTGCATCGGAGAATCTAATGAGCAGCGTACAAACCTGCCGAATCCGTACCCCCTTGCAATCAGGCCTCTTTTTACCGGTTTTAAAACTGGTTACGAGTATACTGCAGTCGAATGCGTCCGACTGCAACGTTTCCACTTGTTGTTCTCTTGTAAATGTTAACGGTGTTTTACTCTGTTTAATCTGGTAAAGAATTCTAGCAGTAATTTCAAATAAACGTTGTATATTTTAACGTTTGCATAAAAGAGCTTGCCGAGCTTATACTCACTTTAATTTGCATTTGAACTGACGCGGCTCTGCTCTAACATAAAGAAAACATACGTACATACATACATACATATATTTGCATATTCTGTGTGTTTACTAACAACAAACAGCTTGTGAAAATTTTTTTCTTGCTCTCGCTTTACAGCATCAGTGCTTTCCCGCTCTTATCCGTCGCACTTGCGGTTCTATCTGCCTACGTGCTCACTCTCTCATTTAAGCGCTCATTTGATATTTACTGTTTTATATTGCTCTTGCAGTGATACGTTTTACTTATACTTACCTGCGCCTTACTTTGTTTTGTGCTAGCATATCAGTTGCCAGTTAAAACCTTAAAATAATTTGGAAATGTTTGCATGCTGTAGCACCAATTGCAAAGTGGTTGGAACCACCAACCAAGATTTTATTTTGTGCGGATTGTGTGACAACACGATCCACATGAAATGTGCTGGCTTTACTGCAAAAATCAGGGACTGCTTAATTGCAGATACAACCCTTAAATGGTTTTGCGAGCAGACTCATGCTGGCTTTAAAGCAGTGTTGTCCAAAGTTTGAAAAGGCAGCCACGCGTGGTTGGCAAGAAAAATTCTGCCGGCGTAGCAGCCGACACATGTATAGAGAGAGAGAATATGTGTATTCTATAAATAGAACGCTCGGCAGCTTGTTCTCTTACGATGCGCGTGTTCGGCTGCATTTGCTCTCTCGACTCATGTGTTCGGCTGAAGCTCAAAAGTCAAACGCGCAGTCATTCGCTATGCTGCATTGCAAAAAAATGTTTCACGTTGCCTTCGTGTTTCGCTGCTTCGCACACAAGCGCAATGTTTCATTGTGTGAGTTTGGACACCACTGCTTTAAAGCTATGCATGTAGCTTTTAATAATCTGCAAGCGTCATTCAACGAGCTTGAGCTTAATTTCAAAAATGGCAAGGTCATTACCGAATTTCCGAAGCGTAAAAAGACTTCGGGTCCTAATCCACTTATTGTCCCACCTGTTCTGCCAACCAAACCCCTTCTGGAGCCTAACAATAATCCTTCAATTAGTTCCAATGCTAACCCACTCATGTAATTTAACTCCCCTGCAAGGAATCCCATCAATAACCTAGCCACTTTAACTTCTAATCCTATGCATGAGCCCTCCGGTTCAGCAGCTCGTGTGCCTATTAATCCAAATACGGGTACAACTGGGGCTCACAAGCCTCTTGTGGTTGTCCCACTTAATATGTTTATTTTCGTGTCTAGGCTAGCATCCGATACTTCATCGGACGATGTTTGAGTCTACGTTGAAAGAAATATCGATTCACCACATATTATGGTTGAAAATTTAAATTTAAGCATGCCCGAAGCATATCTTCTTTCAAGTTGAGTGTTCCGCCCGAACTTTTCTCGACAATTTGTTCTGAAAAGTTTTGGCCGCCACAGCTCGTTGTGAAGGAGTATGTGAATAGGCGAAATAGTAACAATATTAACGGTATTAGGATTAGCAGCACACCTCCTGTTAGCCACCCAGTTGCCTCCACCTCGGCTGCCAAAAACTAACAAAAGTTATTAGCTTCGCCTATAAAAATGTAAGAGGCCTTAACAGTAAACTTGCCAAACTATATGTTAACAGCCTATCCTTTGAATCACAAATAGTTGCACTTACAGAAACCTGGTTAAAACCCGATATTTCTGATTAATCCGTTTTTCCTTCTAAATATAACTTGTACAGGTGCGAGGAGGGCGGTGTTCTCATTGCTGTTGACTCTTGTTTTCCCTCTGAACAGATTCATTCTCATCATCTTCCGGACATAGAGTTTTATGTGTTAAAATATTATTAAACGGCCGTTCACTTTATGTAACTTGCTCTTATATTCCTCCTCATTCTGATATTAACATTTACTCATCCCATCTTAGTGCCCTGCAACTTGTGTCGTCATTATTGAAAGATATGGATAATCTGATAGTAGTTGGTGATTTTAATCTGCCACATGTTGTATGGTCTGTGAATGACACATCTTTGGCGGTATTACCAGTCACTTCTGATGATTTTATCGATGGCCTACTGGAGTTAGGCCTATCACGAGTTAACAGGGTGCATAACTGTAGTGGTAGAATGTTGGACTTGATATTTGTTTCGGATTCAGATTGCAGTAATGCTAGTAGAATACCCCCTTTAGTGCTTCCATATTATATAGGACCTTGAATTCGCTTTTGGATATTTGTGTTCCCCTCACTTGTTCTTCATGTGATAATAAACCACCTTGGTTTACGAGGGAACTATCGAAATTGAAAAACGCGAAGACAAGATCATATAAAAAATTTAAAAAATCGGGAACTACTTTAGATTTATCATCGTATTTAGTAGCAAGATCTAGTTTTCTTTCTGTTAACACATCTTGTTATAATAATTATCTTAATCGTTGTAGACAAAACTTTTCGCGTGACCCTAAACAGTTTTATAAAATTGTTAACTCTAAAGTAAAGAGTCTTCTTGCTTACCATCCTCAGTATAGCTTGATGATACAAAAGCAAGTTCTGATCAGGCAGTAGCCGATCTATTTGCTGAGTATTTTCAATCAGTATACTCATCGAATTTATATAGTTGCAGTAATTCCTATCCTATTCAAGTTCAAAAGTCAAATTGCATATATGTCCAAGTAATTACTGAGTCTACGCTCCTGAATGAATTTAACTCTATCAAACCTGGCTACTTGCCTGGTCCTGATGGAGTGCCAGGTTGTATTCTTAGATACTGCGCCGATTCTTTTTGTAAACCCTTAAATAAATTATTTAACTTGTCTTGACTCAACTGTGTTTCCTGATGTATGGAAGGAATTCTTCATAGTTCCACTCCATAAAAATTCTTCAAAGTCAAACGTCAAAAAACTATAGAGATATATCCAAGCTGTCTGCCATTCCAAAAGCCTTTGAAAAAATAATATGTTCTCAACTGCAACACACATGTAGTTCAATTATATCGCCTTATCAACACGGTTTTGTTAGGCGTAGATCAACTACCACTAACCTTCTTGAATTCACTTCGCTTGTTATCAAAGGGTATGAGGAAAAAATGCAAACAGACGTTGTTTACACCGATTTTAGTAAGGCATTTGATTCTGTTAGTCATTCTCTGTTGCTTCATAAATTGAATATTATCGGATTTCCATCAAAACTTTTATTGTGGCTTTCGGAGTACTTGTGTGGCCGAACACAAAAAGTAGTTTTTAAGTCGTCTGTATCTAAACCTATTTTAGTTACCTCTGGTGTTCCCCAGGGTAGTCACCTTGGACCTTTGCTATTTAATTTGTTTATTAACGATCTTCCATCTGTTATTACTAACTCTGATGTATATATGTTTGCTGATGATATAAAACTATGTTTCACCTACAATGATGCTTCTCTTTGTAATTTGCTACAGTCGGATTTGGGTTCATTGTCGGCCTGGTGTCGTTTTAACTTACTCAATTTAAATTGTTCAAAATGTAAAGTCATGACTTTTTGTAGAAGTACCCCTCATAATGCGCACTACTTGCTTGATACTTCACCACTTGGTCCCCACAATACTCGTTTCACCAGGATAGAATCTGATCTGTGCAGAAGAAGTTTTTTCTATTTGCCCTTAGAAGTTTTAACAGGGTTCCTGGAGTTGACTTACCCCTGTATTCAAGTAGACTCCTTTTAATAAATATTCCCTCCCTGTTAAACCGTAGAACTATGCGTGGAGTATTATTTATTACTTACCTGCTTAATGGTGAAATCGACTCATCAGTTCTTTTGAGTCGAATTAATTTTAATGTCCCTATTCGATCTTTACGTAACTTTTTACCCCTTAGCCTTGATCGTTGCTTGAGCAACTATTTAATTCATGAGCCATTTCGTGTTATATGTTGTGACTATAACAAACTTTATTCTCTTGTATCCTTGAAGGCCTCAACTCCAGTACTAAAAAGATCGATTCTTTTTGCTTTATCTAATCGTAACCACTAATTACTAATCTAATGCTGGTCTGATTGGGTTTTCCCAATCCACGCAACAAATGTTGGACTACTAAACTTTTTATTGAATTTCTCAGAGCTTTTACATTAAATTTATAAACTTTTTACCTAAACTTACTTTCAGATTTAAATATTATTTTATATTCAGGCCTGTTCTAGTTTCCGAGTCGAAACGGAATCGAAATGGATTCTCATTTCGATGGTTGCATTCCCAGATTTCGATCGACTTATATTCTTCTTATACTCAATTTCGATACCAATTTTTTATCGATACAAACAGCTGATTGTGTAAATCAAGCAAAAAAATAAGAACAGTTGTTCATTTAAATAGCTATTTACAATGCCGGCAGCAATATTATTAGCAGCAAGAGAAAGAAAACGTTTGGCTAAATTAAACGCTAGACGCATTAATCGCCTGAGAAAGTAAATTTTCTTGGTCTGTGTTTCGTTTTTTGCCCCTAAAAACGCAAAATTTCTAATTAAACGTTCACAAATAATTATTCGCTTACTTACATTTTGAATATATGATTGAGATCAGCTGTTTACCGCAACGATAGCTCATAAATACTCGATAGCTATCGAGTATTAGGGCTGCCCTTACACAGCACAGATATTTTTAGTTTACTTATATTAGTGTAATTACTCGTTTTTGCTTAAGCTAAACTTGTCTCTTATATAGGAATCAAGTTTTTATAGTTATTTTAACAAAAATCTTGTGTAAATAACAACAATTAAAAACATATATAATTCTTTGGTTGAACGTGACAACTCTTTATTTTGTATAAGACTGATTCCAATCGCTTTGGCTTTGCCACCGCACGTAAATTTTAAGTGTACAACTATAAACAAAAAAACAAATGAAAAATAATATGCAGGCCCTACGAATGACAATGCAAAGTTCTTGCCAATAGTATATAAATTAAGTAAAAAATAGTTACAGGGTTTAAAAACACACATAAGTTGCTTTATTAGCACAATCGTTTTCATTTCGAGTGCTAATTGTCACTCGTTTTCATAACGATCCATTTGTGCTCGGAATCGAAATGTAGGAATGCAAAACGCTCGGAATCGAAACGATTCCGAGCAGTTCACTCGGAATCGAAAAGTAGAACAGGCCTGTATAATTAATTTTAATTTTAAATTGTATTGTAATTTTAATTAATTTGGATTTTATGTCAGCTGATCAAGTTGAAAATAAACAAATAAATAAATAAATAACTACTAATCAATGGTGAAATTGATTCATCTGAATTAATCAACCAAATTAGCTTTGCAGTTCCCATCACGTTAGCATTTTATCTATTAATCTTTTAACTCGTAGTTTTAACTTTGCTCTTCATAACCGTTTTCGGATCTTATGCTCAATCTATATCGATCTTTCTTGCATTATATAGTTCCACTCCTACTTTCTTGCTTAGAAACTTAGTTTTATGTCATCTGTCTACATGTTCGCGATCTTCGTAGCCGCACGTTAAGCGGAGCGCTGTTTTGTCATGCGGGAGAAGGGTCGCATTGTACGTGGGTCCGCGCATTAACAAGCCGGTGCTTGGTAGCGTTGGGAAACTTAAATATACTCTTCTTTAGTACATCTACGTCCTACATCTTCCATATTTATTGAGCTAGTCACCAAACTTTTTAACATATTAGTCACATCTGACAAAGATCTACATTAAAACATTGGATGTCACGCTCACAAAGTAGGCCCCATGCCCACCCCTCTTCACAAACGGGATTGATTTTATCTTTCACAGTTTTTGGGCTAGTGTCATCAAATTTGGTGGCTGTACAGCTAGTAGCATCCTCGAAAGATCTGTGTAAGTGAATCTTTGAACGCAGTGTACACCCCTGCCGCATCCCTACCTTTTTGCAATCAGGTATCTTTTTAACCGTTTTAATGCAGGTATCGAGCATCCCACGGTCGGTTGCGTTGACATTCCACTTGTTAAATCTTCAATTTGTTTCACTTGAAGAAGCACCATTGGATTACATGTCTCGAGCGGAGATCTTATGCATACATTTTTATTATTTATGCGCTGGTGAACACTGCAATCTAGAGTCAGTGTTTTAATGGCTGCATGCCAATTTAAATATGTATCAAATAGTGGCATTGGCAACGCAAAATTTTTTTTAATAAATATTGTCATGAAAACAATGCTTTCTATTCGAGCCAGAGGTAAATAACAAGCTTTTTGGTTTAAATTAAAAAAATGATTTTACTTGGCTTGTACATGCCGATCAGCGATGCTCATTCCTCAAAGTTTGAATTCTAAGTACAGAAGTCAAGGGAACTTTTCGTCAATATCGAGAATAATTAAATTAGAACAATTAGTACATTTTTTGCTAATTCATATTAAATCCAAATTATTCTGGTGTTCGCTAACGAAAATGTTCGATAGTTTGGCACGAAAAATTAATATTTAAATTAATGGCGCCAACACCTACTTTCATTGTGAGGAAGGCCCGTCACGTGCCTTCCCATATAATAACATCTGAGAATCATAATACATATATCAACCATAATATAAATATTACTTACTGTAATAAATAATTAATATAATAAATAAATAATTAACATTAACATAAATCTGTACATGGTCAACGAGTATATACCTAACAGAGAGGAATACAGAGCCCGCCACTTTAACAGAAAACGTTCAGACCTATTCTCGTTTGAGTATACAAATTATTTTGCTTTCTGCTTTGTCAACTTATTCTGCCAGCTATTTGAAAACCAGCTGGTGCATAGGGAAGTAGCAAAGAATTAAAGTCGGCCATCATTGTTTAGGCTTTTGCTTTGATCGCAAAGTGTGCGATGCGAGTGCCGAAAATTATATGTTGCCGTACTTCGTTTCTCTTGATTTGCTAAAGAACTTGAGTTTGTCAATTTTAGACATTTGCTTGAATGTACTTGCTGCTGCGCAACTTACATATAAGGGTACTATAGTCCTAATATGAAATTTGCGCAATTGTGATGCTAAACGTGAGATACTTTAGCACAATCTCTATTTAATATGTTTATTTATATTTTGGCAATAAGGCAGGGCATTCATAACTAATAAAACAAGCTGTTTATAATACTACTAAACTAACACTTGAATAAACATATGTAGTATTCATATACTTAATATAAGTTATCTATATATTAAAATTACAGTGGATAACATTAATATTCGGTTTTTTTTTTCAACTTCAAACACGATTAAAATGATTAAAACCAAGAATAATGAAAATTGCAAAAATGGTAAATTATAGCTTGTTAAATCAGCTTTTCATAGAGGTATATATGTCTAGACTTTATTTTGAACTAATAAAGAAAATATGCATAAACAAAAAAAAGGCCAAAATTTGCGCAACATTAATATTCGGTTTTTTTTATAAAAGTAAAAAAAATCTGTTTTATCTAAGAAAAAAACTTAATCGAATATTCGGTATGATACCCATTATATTGTATGGTATCACCTAGGCATTTTGGAAAAGTTTTTAGAATTTTTTGGGTATATTCATGCCCAGTTTAAGCCCACTCTTCCTGAATCTGTTCTTCTAATACGGATAAGGACGATATTGGCGTTCTGTGCACACGGCGGACCAACTCACTCCACAAATTTTCAACAGGATTTAGATCTGGTGATATGGGTGCCTTTTCCAAGACTTTTGGGCAGTTGTATAACAGCCCAGTCTCCATTTATAGGCGGTTTGCTTTGGGTTATTGTCCTGATATAACTTGAGCGAGCTGCCAATACCCAATATCTCCACCGAAGGATTCAAATTTTGGCTCGAAATTTTCAAATAATGGTCTTAGTTCATTTTGCCATCAATGAAAATGAGATTCCCCGCTCCTTTTGTGAAAATCGGGCCTATCCCAATACACTACCCTCGCCGTGGTTCGCGGTTGGTCTTAAGTAATTCTTCTGCAGCTCAGTATCCGGCTTCCGCAGCACCATGACCTGGTTGGATGATTTATTTTCGCTGACGAAAGCAAATTCAACCTATTAGGCAGTGGTGGCAAGTCCATGGTGCTGCGGAAGCCGGATACTGAGCTGCAGAAGAATTACTTAAGACCAACCGCGAACCACGGCGAGGGTAGTGTATTGGGATAGGCCCGATTTTCACAAAAGGAGCGGGGAATCTCATTTTCATTGATGGCAAAATGAACTAAGACCATTATTTGAAAATTTCGAGCCAAAATTTGAATCCTTCGGTGGAGATATTGGGTATTGGCAGCTCGTTCAAGTTATATCAGGACAATAACCCAAAGCAAACCGCCTATAAAATGGAGACTGGGCTGTTATACAACTGCCCAAAAAGTCTTGGAAAAGGCACCCATATCACCAGATCTAAATCCTGTTGAAAATTTGTGGAGTGAGTTGGTCCGCCGTGTGCACAGAACGCCAATATCGTCCTTATCCGTATTAGAAGAACAGATTCAGGAAGAGTGGGCTTAAACTGGGCATGAATATACCCAAAAATTCTAAAAACTTTTCCAAAATGCCTAGGCGATACCATACAATATAATGGGTATCATACCGAATATTCGATTAAGTTTTTTCTTAGATAAAACAGATTTTTTTACTTTTATAAAAAAACCGAATATTAATGTTGCGCAAATTTTGGCCTTTTTTTTTGTTTATGCATATTTTCTTTATTAGTTCAAAATAAAGTCTAGATATATATACCTCTATGAAAAGCTGATTTAACAAGCTATAATTTACCATTTTTGCAATTTTCATTATTCTTGGTTTTAATCATTTTATTCGTGTTTGAAGTTGAAAAAAAAAAAACCGAATATTAATGTTATCCACTGTATATATTTGATATGTTTTTGACTTTAAATGAACATTGGGACAAAGGGTATTTTTACTTTGCGCATTTTGTGCGTCTTAGCTACGGCAAGCCAGCACGATGTGGTTTTGTTTCAATTGCGCTTTGCGTTCAACGGCCTGTTTATTAAAGGAGATGCGGCGGGCCAGCGGAAAGCAAGAACGGTAAAAATTTGTTAGTATTTGTTTGCATGTGCGTAAGTTTCATTCTTGCTGGGCCTGCTGCACTATGGGTCATTTCATCACCTAATCAGAATGTCTTGCTTTGTTCACGGGTTATAAGAGAATGCCACAAAAAGTGGTCAAATTACCCACTGTGTGCTGTGTCGAGATTTTTGATTCACATACTTTGCCTTTTTCTGCGCCCATGCATATGAAGCATGTTCAAATGTATGGGTGGCAATTGTATTTTCATTCATTGACCTGGCCAAATACATATATACATATTATTATTTGACAATTTCAACAACTGAAATGGTAAGATCGCAGATATAACAAGCTCTAATAAAAACATTTTAAGCTGCCATCTGATTGTCTGCTGAATCAATTTAACTAAGCTTAAAATGCATATTAATAATTATGATTAGTGTCATTCCATTTGACTTTAATTTCATATACATATGTATGTGTAAAGTTTTTATGTATGTAATTCTATCGATCGTTTATGTTATGTTATGTTCGTGTATACCGATATATCGTAAGCTAGCATTAAGGTATCGATGTCAATATTAAGACTTATCAAAAAGTGTGGCTCGGCCACACTGACTTTCCCTCTGTCTCTTTTCCGGTGACGCTCAAGCCAAGCGCGCGCAATTATTAACATCCAAAAAGAATCTTTAGAAATAAATGCCATCCAATATATATTAGTGAATATATACGAGTATTACAGCTCAGAAGTGGGATACGCCCAACGCCCAATCTGTATTTAACGTCCAACCAACAAAGATGGGCTTGAATACGGAAGAGATGTTAAATTTGCTGAAGGCAAATAACGTTGCAGTGCCGCCGCTAGCGAACCTCCTGCAGATACGCAAATTAGTATCAGAGGAGACAAAATCTGCTGCCGCCTCGCCACCTGCTGTCCCAGTGTCCCAAAATCTGCTGCCCAAGTGTCAACGCTGCCGTCGACGGATTCTGCTGCCGCCCAGCTGCCTGCTGTTTCAGCGTCAATTATGCCGTCAACCTCTTCCGCTGCCGCCCCATTGTCTGCTGTGCTATCAGCAACACTGCCGTCAACCGTTCTTGCTGCCGCCCCGCTGTCTGCTGTTTCATCAACAATTCTGCCGTCAACCGATTCTGCTGCCGCCCCACTGTCAGCCGTTTTAGTGCCAATTCTGCCGTCGACTTCTTCCGTTGCTGCACTTGTGTCTACTGTGCCACCAGCAACCCGGCCGTCACCTGTCGTGGCTGCTGATTCGATGTCTGCCGTTCCAACAGCACCCCCGCTGTCAACCACTGCTGCTGCCGCCTCGCTGTCGGCTGTTGCTGCCACCACGCTGTCTGCTGTCCAAGCAGTAACCCCACTGCCCACGGCTCCTGTTGCTGCGCCTCTGCCTGCCGTCACAGCGCTAGCCCTGCCGTCATCGAGCCTAGATGAGCAATTAGCCAATCTACGTAAACAGAAGGAAGTTTTGGAACTGCAGCAGCAGATTGCGAGTTTGCAGCAGCAACTCGGTGTCTCTCCTGGCTTGCCCAGCCAGCGTGTCACAGACATATCCGTTATCGAGTCCATGGTTCCTCGGTTCTCAGCAGATAACGCTTACGACATAAAAAAGTGGATAAGCGACCTGGAGGACGCTTGCGATATATTGCAACTGGATGCCCGTCTGAGATTGGTCGCTTGTCGTCGGCTCTTGGAGGGCACGGCAGCAATCTTCATGCGCACAGTTACTGTGCGCAGTTATGAGCAACTGAAGGAGATACTAATCCATGAGTTTGGACGATCCAGGAGCACTGAAGAAGTGTACGCAGCCCTGCGGAACCGACGTCTTAAGCCAGGGGAGGGGTACCTGCGGTATGCTATTGAGATGAAAGAGATTGCAATGAGTGCCACCATCCCGGAGGCTAAGTTGGTGGATCTCATCATTGATGGACTCCGAGACAGCTCGCCAGCAGTGGGCATGCTATATGCAGCCCGAACCATCTACGATCTGAAGACGCTTCTGGAGAGATACGAGAGACGACGAGTCCAATCCAATGCGAGTAAACAAGTGGCTGCCGTGAACCATCCTCTGCCTCGACAACCTGCCGTAATAAGTGTTTCCGTTCCGTCCACGAATGCCGTCTCTGCTGTAAGAGAGGTGCGGTGTTACAACTGCTCATCATTTGGACACTACAAGTCCTAGTGCCCGAAGCCTACGAGACCAGCGAATTCGTGTTTCAAGTGCGGGAAAACGGATCATATGCATAGGAACTGCCCATGCCGCCGCTGCCGACGCCGTTGCCGACTCCTGTTGCGGAGACACCTTAGTAGATAAAGTAGAACATCTACAGATGGTGAGTGTTGCCTTTGTGTCAAATCAAGTGAAAAGCAGTGAGTTTACAAATATTTTCTCCCTCCTTGATTCGGGTAGTCCTAGAAGTTTTATTCGGCAATCTGAAGTGCCTTTTACCTGTAGCCTGAAGTCAACCCCGTTAAACTGCCGTGGTCTGGGGAACCATCAACTTATGTCATTAGGAAAAATCCAATGTGCCATCCGTATCTTTAGTCAAACAGTATTACACACATTCGATGTACTGCCGAACAGTGCCACAAATTTGCCAATGATTTTGGGTAGAGATTTCTTTTGTAAAACGAATATAAAATTAAGTAAATTTAAAATCAAATATACCATAAGTCATTTGCTGTCCTTAAGTAAATCTCAAATAGATTGTAATATGAAACTCACTGCTGTACTTAATTCACTTGATTTGTTAAAAACAGATGTCAAACGCACAATGACTAAAAATGAGCCAACCCGGTCGCTTAATGAAAATGAGTTTATGCCTGCCGAATCACAGTCGTGTACCGCTGAAAGAGAGTGTTCCGTCATGTCTGACCATTCGCTGGGTGATGCCCTAGCAGCCATTAATGCAATCGAGTTACCTGCTGATAGTGAAAATGAGTTTTATATAGAGCCTACTCTGCCGTTAGAACAATCTACAAAGTTGCAGTCTGTTATTTCCGCCTCTTATGTTGATGTCCCTTCCGAACTGATTAAACCGACCAATTACGAAATGAAAATCGAATTGACAAGTCAGACTCCTATTTTCTGCCGCCCCCGCCGATTATCCCATCACGAGCGCAACGAAGTGCGCCAAATATGTGATGACTTATTAACTGCCGGCATTATCCGTCATAGTAGTTCCCCTTACGCTTCCGCTATAGTGCCCGTTAGGAAAAAAGATAATACCTTAAGAAAATGTGTTGACTATCGCCCGCTGAACAAAATTACTGTCCGTGACCACTTTCCAATTCCGCTGTTAGAGGATTGTGTTGAACATCTGGGGGGCAAATCGTACTTTACTGTACTAGATTTAGAAAGTGGATTTCACCATGTCAAAATGCATCCTGATTCGATTAAATACACTGCCTTTGTAACACCTGATGGTCAATTTGAGTACGTACGCATGCCGTTTGGCTTATGTAATGGTCCCCCAGTTTTTGCTAGATTTGTATACTTTGTGCTGAAGGACTTGATCAATAGAGGTCAATTAGTGATTTATATGGACGACATATTAATCGCGTCGAGTGATTTTGAAACCCATCTGCAAGTGCTGAAAGAGGCATTTTATACCTTACGAGTGAATGGGTTACGCCTTAAATTGTCTAAGTGTCGTTTTGCGCACAAAGAGTTGGAGTATTTGGGGTATTTAGCGAACTCTTCCGGTATCACCCCGAAACCAGGTCACCTTCAAGCCATAAAAAGTCTGCCGGAACCCCGGGATAGGAAAGAATTGGAACGCTGTTTGGGTCTCTTTTCTTACTTCCGCCGTTTTGTACCCAACTTTGCCAAAATTGCTTATCCGATGTCGCGCCTGCGGAAAAAGATGCCCCTTACGTTTTTTCTGATGAGTGTCTTAAATCATTCCGAACACTGCAGTCCAAACTGATCGAGTCACCAGTGCTGTCTATTTATAACCCGAAGTCTGAAACTGAATTACATTGTGATGCTAGTTCCGCCTGTTTTGGAGCAATGCTCCTTCAGAAACAAACTGATGATAAATTTCATCCTGTGTGTTATTTTTCGAAGACCGCTTCCGTCCCAGAATCCAAATTGCATAGTTATGAATTTGAAACCCTGACTATTGTGTACGCCTTAAAGCGTTTTGAGACATACCTGAAGTTCATTCCGTTTAAGATAATTACAGATTGCAATTCATTAGCGTTAACCTTAACCCTTAAAAATGGTGGATCTTCCGCGAAAATTGCCCGCTTTGCATTACTTTTAGAAAATTATAATTACACCATTGTCCATCGGTCCGGTATTTGTATGCCTCATGTTGATGCACTTAGTAGACTAGAAACTTCTGCTTATGTTTACGACGTGAACCTAGATTTCCTACTACAACTGACGCAAAACCGTGATCCAGAAATTGTCAAACTTCGGAGTGTCGTGGAGAACCAAGAAGTTGCTGGGTTTGAGTTGCAAGATGGTGTCGTGTATCGCCGATCACCGACTGACGTACTTCAGTTTTATGTCCCTGCCGAAATGATTAACAGTGTCATACGAACAGTGCATGAGAAGCTAGGCCATCTTGCCACTGAAAAGTGTTGTACACAGATTAAAAAACATTATTGGTTTCCGTATATGAAATCTTACGTTAACAACTTTATTAAAAACTGCCTCAAATGTATTTACTATTCCCCTTCCGCTAATAATAGTAATGCTACTTTGCATAGCATTCCGAAAACCCCTCTGCCATTTGATACTCTGCATATTGACCACTTGGGACCCCTTCCGTCCACACTGTCACAAAGAAGTATGTCACACCTTAGAGACGCAGTATTTCCCCAACTATAGTCGACCTCGCCGAATTGTTAGCGATCGAGTTACGTGCTTCACTTCCATCGAATTCGCTGATTTTCTGCAGTCCCACCACATAATCCATGTCCAGAATGCCACTGCCTCCCCTCGTGCTAATGGGCAAGTGGAACGTGTCAACCGTGTCTTAAGTCCCATGCTTGCTAAATTGGCCAAACCATTGGATCATGCCGATTGGGTGAAGCAACTTCCGAAAATTGAGTTTGCCTTAAATAATTCCATCCACTCCACAACTAAATTTGCACCCTTCGTCCTCCTTTTTGGTGTCGAACAGCGCGGTGCTGTTATAGATGAGTTAACTGAGCGTTTGGATGATACTCTTACTGATGAAGTGTCCCAAGTGGATACCCGTAAAATTGCCCTTCAGAACATTGTCAAGTCTCAAGAGTATAATACAGATTACTTTAATAAATATCATCGCCCTGCCGTTAATTTTGAAGAAGGTGATTTCGTCGTCACCAAGAATGTTGATACGACGGCTGGCATAAACAAAAAACTCATTAAGCGATACCGCGGTCCCTATGTCATCCACAAGAAACTTCCGAATGATCGGTATGTCATCCGAGATGTTGAAGGCTCCCAGCTCACACAGCTTCCGTATGATGGTGTGCTGGAGTCATCTAAACTAAAATTGTGGCTCACGTCTGATTAAATTGTGTTTTTGATGTCTGACCGCAGGCAACACCCGCCGTTTGGTATAGCTTTAAGCCCTCTCTGATCCATAGTAGTGGAATCGAGGTCGATTCCCTGTCAGGACGGCCGAGTTGTAAAGTATTTATCTATGTAATTCTATCGATCGTTTATGTTATGTTATGTTCGTGTATACCGATATATCGTAAGCTAGTATTAAGGTATCGATGTCAATATTAAGACTTATCAAAAAGTGTGGCTCGGCCACACTGACTTTCCCTCTGTCTCTTTTCCGGTGACGCTCAAGCCAAGCGTGCGCAATTATTAACACCCAAAAAGAATCTTTAGAAATAAATGCCATCCAATATATATTAGTGAATATATACGAGTATTACATATGTTATATTGATATTTTTTAAGCAACATATACACCATATGTATTTTGATTGTATAATATAATAATAATAATAATATTAACATCATACATACATATGTTGATGTCTTACAAACACAAACTCAGCGCACCCAAACATTGTATGTCATAAGTATTTAAATTGTATTCATTTATTTACGTAAATAATATTAACATCAAAACATCAAAAATATTTGCATGTCTTACAAACACAAACTCAGCGCACACAAGCATTGTAAGAAGCAAAAAAAACAGCGTCGCTGCATGATCGAAACAAACCATTTTAAATATAGCGGCTTCCCTGAAAAGTAAACAAAGAAGCAATAATCAAAACGTAAGCAGCTGTCCGCTCTCGTTTATCATAGGTACCCAAATCTAGGTCAGGTGATGCACCACTAGAATTCAGTTGGCAGCTCTGAGTTCCGCTCTGTTAGGTATATACTCGTTGAACATAACTAGCAAAATGTAAGATAACATAAGGGCCGGGCGGCCAGACTAGCGAAAGAAGAACGAAGGTAATGTGCGAGTTACCGATCTATCGGTATCCTACCTAGCCCCTCCACTCAAACCGCCCCGCACCCACATATGACATGCATATGTCAACACAACACTTCAGCTCGGACCAACTTGTAGCTACATATTGTCAACACAGCACCCACGAGACATTCCACAATATATAGGCCAGATGTCAGCAAACTGACCGACTATCCATTGCAACACAATAACTCGGAGAAAACCCTAGAATACGCCACGGGCATCCGGCCTCAAGCAGTGTTAGCACATTTTGCAACGGCGGCTGTCCCACATAGTATACACATTCTCACTTGTACTTAGGTTACTTACGAGCTAGAATAAACACACAAAATCACTTAGATTTCTACTCTCGAAGAAGCCAGACGTCTTTTTATTTACAACTCTTCATAAATACAGTTTATCATACATATATATATGCAACGACGCATCAGGATCCAGCAATCTTCTTCTTCAAGTACAGGAACTCACCACCTTGGGCCACGACTTGTAACTGGCGCAGCCGGAAAACCGAACAACCTTAATGGAAATAATTTTAATACACCTATTCTTCTTGTGAGTAATGTGAAAAGTATGAAAGTATGTGCGTTACATTCTGTTATAAAAAAAAATTTTTTTCTTTAAATACTATTAAAAAAGTACATGTTTTTGAAAACGTCGTGCAACGCACAAGATAAGTTCTCAATATTTATATGCATCAATTCAATAGTAACATAGTGCTAACATAATACCCAAAAATCAAAGCAATTGAAAAGCAAATAATACGTTTGGTGATGCGTGAAATACTTATGTGTGTCGAATCAAATACGATATACCCCACTACCAATTGTCAGTGTACTATGTGTTAAATGAAATCAACGCGATTCACATTTGCGCAAATTCACGCAGACAAAAACAAATATTATAAAATTACTTGCTATTGGATATACTTGCGTGAAATCTAATGCTGATAATCGCTGCCAAAACTTAATGTGAGGCCAAGTATCGTAACACACCCCATGTCCTTCATTGGATAAATATATGCAATCAAATACAATATACTCCATTACCAATTGTCAGTGTACTACGTGTAAATGAAATCAACGCGATTCACATTTGCACAAGTTCAAACAGACAAAAACAAAATTTTTAACAACGATAACAAATATTAAATAATTACATCAAGTAGTGTTATTGGATATACTTGCGTGGAATCTATTGCTGACAATCACAGCCAAAACTTAATGTGAGGCCAAGTATCATAACGATTTCTGGTACCAACGAACTTTGTGAGATGGTTCTGAGGTGGGCTAGCTGAAGCCACCGGACGGGTCGCAGGTTGCGGATAGCGCAAGGCCTCCAGTGGAGGTTAGCTGCGAATAGCGACTTGTCGTAATAAGCAGTCCCGGACAACAGCGGGTACCACACCGTTAGTGGGACCGACAAGGCGCTTGTCTGACCGTCTTTAAAACATAGTCTCACACACACCCAATTCCTACACAAGATCCTACCCATTTCCTATCCCTCACATCTCACACGGGCAGTGGTGACGTCCTTAGGCAAGGGTGCCTCTTCACTCCCCTAAGCCAGGGTGTTACGTGGTCCGTGCCCATTGGTTGGTTTGCAGTCAGGGGATACCGACTGTAATAGAACGGAGCCTCACCGATACCTGGCCGCCTCGGTGAGTATACCTGGCCCCGGCGTGTTAATGGGGGCTATGACACGCCGGTACTACTTTCCCCCATACTCGTGGGACCTAATTTATGGACAATAGTAAAATTTTTAATGATATGCGGGGCTTAACCGCTACACAGCTAGCAGAGCGGATGGAAGAGGCGGCTCTGGACTTTTGTGGCAAGCTGACACCGCGCGGGGGCCAGGCCCCCGACTCGAGGAGTGTTGCCAAGCCAAAGGGCTCGTCCCCGAAGCAAAGCACCTCCAGAAGTACAGAGGCTTTCAAGCCGCGAGTGGTGGACAGTGGGGACACCAAACGGACGTACGTAGGGGGTGGGAGTGCAGTGCCCGGCACTGCCCCAGTGGCTGTCCCGCAGACAAGCAATGTCGGCGGGAAAGACACTGCAACACCCTCTTCTGGTCCGCAGAAGAGGAAGTAGATGCCGCCCATCCCGGCACCAGGTCAACCCGGTGGGGCTGGTGACCCGCTAAGGCATGGCCTAAGCGGAGCCGGCCGCAAATGGTATCTTCGGTACCTGGGTCGTGGCTTGACGCCGGAGGAGGCGCGCATGAGAGCGCTGGAGCACCGGGCCCCGACCGTGTCTCCAGGCGAGAGGAAGGGAGAGGAAGCTGGCGTGGGGAAGAAGCGGCAATGGCAACAGACATCGCCTGCTGAGGCCCCCAATGACACCAATAAAAATAAGAAACCAAAGCGCAAGGGCAACGCGGCTCCTGAGGGCTCTGGAACCTCGAGGGACACGAAGCATCCGAAGGCAGCCTCGTATGCCAGCGTAGCCAAGGGCACAATCTTGGCTATAATGGCGAGCGAGTACCCGAAGAGGCTTCTGTCCAAAGAGGAGCTGACGGCGGTGGAACTGGCCCTCGTCGAGAAGATGAGGAAGGGCTGGACCGTAAGCCTAAATTTCAACGGCATCCACTTCCGCACAGGCCTGGTACTGGTGGATTGTATGGATGATGAGACCAGGAAGTGGCTAGTACTTAAGGTCCCTAGCATCAGCTCTGCGGTGGGCGTGCAGCTCTGCACCTGCCCAAAGGACGAGATTCCGATGCCCAACATCGTGACCGTCTTTTTGCCACGGACGGCTGGCGAGCCGGTGGCAAAGTCCTTTGGGTTGCTCACGGAGCAGAACAGAGGGCTCAGCACGGATACCTGGAAGCTGCTCAGGTGGAAGGAGGCTGAGGGAGGCAAGATCCTGACGCTAGGCGTGGAGGATGACGCACTTGCTCTCCTAAAGAACCGGGGCATGCTGTTGAGCTTCCGCTTTGGGCAGCTCAAATGCAAGATCCATGGGAAGAAGGAGGAAGCGGCGGCGGCTGATGCGGAGGCGAAAGCTGACGATGTGCCTGGCACTTCAGCAGCCTCAGCCGAAGCGACGCATGAATGCCCGCCAGATGGAGCAGCGGAAGCAGAGGCGTTGGCGGTAGTGGAGGCCGAGCTAGACTCGGTGTCCCTCCAGGGTCTGGACCTGTCTGGACTCAACGTCCGCGGAGATGGTGACATCACCAGTGAGGATGGGCCATCCGATGATGAGCGGACACCCACCGGGGCGCAGTCAGAGGCATATCTGACGCTCTCGGAGGGTGAAGAAGAGCTCTAGGGATGGAGACCACCAGCGTTGCACAGATTAACCTGCATCATGCGAGGGCAGCTTCGGCTGTCATCGGCAGGTTGGTCACCAGGTTGGACCTGGGGCTGGTGCTCATCCAGGAGCCATGGGTCGTCAGAGGCAGGATCTGCGGCCTTAACCACGTAAGTGCAAGAGTAATTGCGGATGTAAGAGAGGCATCGCCAAGAGCTTGTATCTTGGTACGGAAGAATACTAACTTTCTATGTCTTTCTAACTTTCTCACCAAAGATTTAGTAGCAGTGCTGATCACTTGAGAGCGTGGAAGTATCGTGGTGGCGTCGGCGTACTTCCCGGGAGATGAGGCGGAGGCTCCTCCATTAGAGGTTCAGGCTCTAGTGGACTACTGCAGCAGCAAGAAGCTACCATTGCTGCTGGGGTGCGATGCCAACGCACATAGCATCACGTGGGGCAGCACAGATACAAACAGCAGAGGTGAGTGTTTACTTGATTTTCTACTAGTTAAGGATCTCACTGTTTTCAACGTGGGGGCAGAACCTACGTTTGTAACCAAAAGCAGGGCCGAGGTGTTAGATATCACCTTTGGCAATGAAGGAGGCTCCAGGTTGGTTCGCAACTGGAGAGTCTCTAATGAACCATCATTGTCGGACCATAGGATTATCCTATTCGACATCTGTAGCAACCTAAGTTTTAGTAAGGACATCAGAAATCCTCGACAGACTGATTGGCAACAATATCGGTCCTGTCTGGGGTTAAATCTGAGCAGACTAAACTACAGTAAAAGAGTTTCCTCACAGGAAGAGATTGAGCAGCTATCTATAGACGTGGGCAAGACTATCTTGGATGCATATCATTCAAGCTGTCCTATTAAGAGCATTAAATCCAGCAGGGATAATCCATGGTGGACTAAGAAGCTAGGACTACTTCGAGTGGAGGTTAGGAAAATGTTTAACGCAGCTAAAAAGAATAATGACAAGTGGGATTGTTATACCAGGAAGCTTACTGAGGCTATAATGTATTATTTGGCTATAATGTATTTAGACAAGTCAGCACTCAAGCCAGACCTGCTAAATTTTTCCTTTGTAGGACCATTTCAGATAGTGATAGCAGCTACGTACAGACCTCTGGGAGGAGACCCGAGTGGAGATTAGCTGCAGAAATTGTAACTGAGCATAAGATCAGGTGGGCCATCGGAGCACTCAGTCCCTATAAGGCCCCGGGGGTGGATGGCATCCTGCCCATCCTCTTACAGAAGGGTATAGACCCTCTCTTAGTATTTTTAATCAGAATTTTCCGTGGGAGCATTGCCCTGGGGTACATACCTAGGGAATGGAGGACGTCGAGGGTGATTTTCATCCCGAAGGCAGGAAAGAAAGACCCATTTCTTCCCAAATCCTTCAGGCCAATCAGCCTTACCTCATTCCTGCTAAAAACCCTCGAAAAGATAGTAGACAATCACATTAGATCTGTGCACCTAGTGGCCAAGCCACTACATGCACATCAGCATGCATATAGGGCAGGGATGTCAACGGAGTCAGCTTTGCTTGACCTAGTGAACACTCTCCAGAAGTCTGTGAAAGCAAAAGAGGTCGCACTCTGCGCCTTTATGGACATAGAAGGTGCTTTTGACAACACGGCGCATGACGTGGTGGTCAGAGCTCTTGAGAGTAGAGGAGTTGAATCAGGACTCACGTCCTGGTTAGGCAAGCTCCTGGACTCTCGCATAGCAGAAGTAACCGTCAGTAACTCGACGATTAGAGCACAAACCACCAGAGGCTGTCCTCAAGGAGGTGTCCTATCACCTCTCCTTTGGAGTCTGGTGGTAGATGATCTCTTAGCTAAGCTTACGGTTAATGGCTTTCGATGTCTAGGCTATGCCGATGACATAACCATAATCTGCAAGGGGAATTTTGAGAGCACATTATGTGATAAAGTCACCCTGGGCCTTCGACTAAGCCTGGACTGGTGTAGGGACGTGGGGCTGAACATCAACCCGGCAAAGACCACGATTGTCGCCTTCACAAATCGGTACAAGCTTAAATCTATGAAACCCATAGTCATTGGAGGTACAATTATACCAGTGTCCACGGAGGTCAAATATCTGGGGGTTATACTAGATAAAAGACTCCTCTGGAAACAGCAGGTGGAGCATGCTGCTCGGAAGGGCACTTTGGCCCTGATGAGCTGCAGAGCTCTTGCGGGGAAAAACTGGGGGCTTTCACCTAAGATTCTGATGTGGATGTATACTGCTATGGTGAGGCCCATGGTGTGCTACGGAGCAGTGGTCTGGGCTGAACGCATGGACCGGGAAGGTGCGAGAAAGCAACTGGGTAAACTCCAGAGGCTTGCATGCTCGTGCATCTCGGGCGCAATGCGCACCTGCCCCTCCACGGCTCTAGACGTTCTACTAGGGCTTCCACCGCTGCATATATACATAAAACACAACGCAAGCAGAAGTCATATGAGGATAACGGGGGCATTAGCAACCGGATCGGCTGCAGGAGCCACAGGCTCACTGTTAGAATACCCACAGGATGCGCAGATGGCGCAATTTAGCTTCAGTAAGCTCTTTAACATAGAGCTTAGCAATAAGGCAGAATGGACCAACCTGTCAACTACCTATAATGTGAACACACATGCCATTAGGTGGTACACAGACGGTTCGCTTACAGAGGAGGGGGCCGGGGCCGGAGTCTGCGGACCTCGACTCAATTACCATGAACCCCTTGGCAAGTTCGCCAGTATCTTCCAAGCGGAAATACACGCGATAGAGAGATGTGCCGCTTTCAACATCGACAGAGGGTACGATCGCAGAGACATAGCCATCTTTTCAGACAGTCAGGCAGCTATAAAAGCACTAGGTGCTTATAAAATAGCTTCCAGGCTGGTTTGGCAATGTATAGAAACATTAAACAGGTTAGGGACTAATAATAGAGTCACCATCTATTGGGTCCCTGGGCACGCGGGAATCCCGGGTAATGAGGTTGCGGACCAAATGGCCAGAAAGGGGGCAAGCACTCCTTTCTGCGGGCCGGAACCCTTCTGTGGGCTGGGCCCTGGGGTCATCGAGCAGAGCAGCCGCTCTGACCTTTGGTCCGATAGTGCGAACTTCTGGTTGTGTTCGCAGGGGGCGAGACAGAGTAAAAGGCTTTTAGGCAACTATAACAAGACGAGGACTGAGGACTGTCTGAAGCTGAGCAAGGCTTCTCTTCGGATTGTCACAGGCTTCTTGACAGGACACTGCAGATTGCGTAGGCATTTACATAGGTTACGCATAGGGAACGAGGCCACATGCAGGCTCTGTCTGGAGGGGGACGAAACTCCAGAACACCTACTAGAGGAATGCCCTGCCATAGGTCGGCTGAGATTATCTCAGCTCGGGCGGGTCACACTAAACACTGAGGAGATGAGGGCTCTCCGTCCAGGCGACATCATCGCATTTCTGCGATCGATTGCACTGTACGGGGAGCTGTAGCTCATACACTAGGATGAGGGCACAATAGACCCAGGTGGTCGCAGTGCACTAACCTCCCCTTTCGTAATAATAATAATAATCATAACGCACATCATGTCCAACATTGAATAAATACATACAAACAAAACAATATACCCCATTACCAATTGTCAGTGTACTATGTGTAAATGAAATCAACGCGATTCACATTTGCACAAGTTCAAACAGACAAAACAAAAAAAATTTAACAACAACAAGAACTCACTCACGTCATAAAGCGAAACTTGGAGCACAACATAAGCTGCTCAATTGCAAAAAAAAAAATATATATATATAAATTCATTCACATGGTCTTTTAACTTCAAAAAAAAAAAAACATAAACAAGTGGAAACGTTGCAGTCGGACGCAACCGACTGCGGTATACTCGATACCAGTATAAAAAACGGTAAAAAAGAGGCCTTATTGCAAAGAGGTATGGGTGCGGCAGGGATATACACTGCCTTAAAGATTTTCCGATGCAGATGGGGATGCCACAAGCTATCTTCCTTACAAATTTGGTGACTCTAGCTCAAAGTTTGTAAAAGGTAGGGAAAGGGGGGGCTGGAGGCGGTATGGGTAGTTGGGGCATCCAAATTTGTGATGCAGATCTTTGTGGAATGTCAATTGCTATCTACATACCAAATTTGGTGACTCTAGCTCGAAATTTGTAAAAGGTGGTGAAAGGGGGGCTGGGTGCGGTATTTATTTATTTATTGAAAGTTGTTGACAATTCTAGAGTCAACTTTTAAAAAAATAAGTTACAATTAAATAGTAGTAGTATAAAGCCTAGGCTGAGAACAAAAATGTCTAATAACATCACCGATCGATGGGGGTGTTTTATTTGCCAGTCCGGCCAGCTATGCCCCTTTCCACAGCCAAAAATGTCAGTGATATTATAGACTCTATACTTAAAACAGAGATGTTAGTAGAAAATAGAAAAGAAAAACTTAAATGTGTAAACTAAAAACAAATGTTAAAAAAAGAAAAAAAATAAAATAAAAATAATAATAATAATAATAATAAATAAAATAGAATAAAAAATATTTATATATATATGACCCTATGAAAGAAAAGAATTTAGCCATTCCAGCAGGCTCAGACCCGTTTCATAGCTGAGAGCGGTCATTAACTTCCCGAAGATAAACTGAAAGCAATGATTTGATTAAGGAGAGAGAGGTCTCATTAGAGAACACGTGGTGTAGATTATTAAATTGAACGCATAAAACACGAAATGGACTGTGCATAGCGTAATCTGTTGTGCACGTTTTCAAAAATAACGGGCGAAAGTTTCTAGTAGGTCTGGAAGGAATAGAGAAATGGAGATGACCTAACAGAAAAGAAGAATCTATATCACCATTAATCAACTTGTGCAGGAAGGCAACACCAAGGACTATCCAACGATTGTTCAACGAAGGGAGGTTAAGGAGAAGAAGCCTACTGAAATATGAAGGCAAGCGAAGGTTATTATCCCAATTTAAGCCTCGTAAGGCAAAAAGCAAAAACTGCTTCTGAACAGATTCGATACGATCCTGGTTATTTCTATACTGGGGGCTCCATATACAAGAGCAGTACTCTAGGATAGGGCGAACAAGGGAAGTGTACAGAGTTTTCGTAACGTAAGGATCGTTAAACTCTTTAGACCAACGTTTAATGAAACCAAGAACACCTTTGGCCTCATTAACAATAGTAGAAATATGAAGGCCGAATGAGAGTTTGGAGTCAAAAAGAACACAAAGGTCCTTGACTGTAAAAATACGTTGCAACGGGGTACTGTCAATTAAGTAGTTGGTAATGAAGGGGTTATTTCGGCTGAAAGTCATAAACATACATTTAGAACAATTGAGAAGCAACTGATTAGTCTTACACCAAAGATGCATTGAATTTAAATCATCTTGTAAGCAAGTATGATTTAGAGAACTACAGTAGGAGAAAATAAGCTTCACATCGTCTGCGTACATGAGAATGCGAGAATGAGATAAAACAGAGGGAAGATCATTTATAAAAAGAGTGAAGAGTAAAGGACCAAGATGACTACCCTGAGGTACTCCAGAAGTAACATGAACTTGTTTCGAGGTAGCCAATCTTAGGAGTACTCTTTGTGTCCGACCCTTTAAATAAGAAGAAATCCAAGATATAAGTGAGGGAGGGAAACCAATACGGACAAGCTTGAGAAGTAATAGGTCATGGTGTACAGTGTCGAAAGCTTTACTGAAGTCTGTGTAAATGACGTCAGTTTGCATTTTCGAGAGGAAAGCATCATTTACTAAAGTTGTGAATTCTAATAGATTGGTCATGGTTGACCGATTTTTTACGAAGCCATGTTGAGCAGGGGATAAGACTGATTTGCAGAAATGTTGCAGAGATGAAGTGATAATTTTTTCAAATAATTTAGGGATAGCGGACAATTTTGCAATGCCCCTATAATTTTCAATATTGGACTTCCCACCATTTTTGTGAAGAGGGATTATAAAAGATTCTTTCCAAAGAGATGGAAAGACAGAAGATTCAAGGGAGAGATTAAAAAGCTTAAGCAATGGGCGAAGAAGAGAAGCACTGCACTCTTTAAGAAGACAAGTAGGTATATTGTCAGGTCCAGGAGAGTAAGAAGACTTTAACGAATTTAAAGCTGATAGCAGAGTGGACTGAGAGATGGTACGAACAGGAATATAATTTGTAGAAGCAATACTATAAGGGTAAGGTATGTTAATAGGGGATGCAGAAGAGTAAGTTGATTGGAAGAAATTGGCAAAAATATTAGCGGATTCGCTATCGATGCTAGATTTATCCATCCCAAACATGAAAGATGACGGTAAAGTGGAAGATTTACGCTTAAAATTGACAAAACTATAAAATTTTTTGGGATTTAGCGTAAATTGCCGTTTGCAACAAATAAGGTAATTCTCATAGCACTGTGAATTCAGGAGAAGAAAGTTTGATTTGGCTATAATGTATTTAGTCAAGTCAGCACTCAAGCCAGACCTGCTAAATTTTTCCTTTGTAGGACCATTTCAGGTAGTGATAGCAGCTACGTACAGACCTCTGGGAGGAGACCCGAGTGGAGATTAGCTGCAGAAATTGTAACTGAGCATAAGATCAGGTGGGCCATCGGAGCACTCAGTCCCTATAAGGCCCCGGGGGTGGATGGCATCCTGCCCATCCTCTTACAGAAGGGTATAGACCCTCTCTTAGTATTTTTAATCAGAATTTTCCGTGGGAGCATTGCCCTGGGGTACATACCTAGGGAATGGAGGACGGCGAGGGTGATTTTCATCCCGAAGGCAGGAAAGAAAGACCCATTTCTTCCCAAATTCTTCAGGCCAATCAGCCTTACCTCATTCCTGCTAAAAACCCTCGAAAAGATAGTAGACAATCACATTAGATCTGTGCACCTAGTGGCCAAGCCACTACACGCACATCAGCATGCATATAGGGCAGGGATGTCAACGGAGTCAGCTTTGCTTGACCTAGTGAACACTCTCCAGAAGTCTGTGAAAGCAAAAGAGGTCGCACTCTGCGCCTTTATGGACATAGAAGGTGCTTTTGACAACACGGCGCATGACGTGGTGGTCAGAGCTCTTGAGAGTAGAGGAGTTGAATCAGGACTCACGTCCTGGTTAGGCAAGCTCCTGGACTCTCGCATAGCAGAAGTAACCGTCAGTAACTCGACGATTAGAGCACAAACCACCAGAGGCTGTCCTCAAGGAGGTGTCCTATCACCTCTCCTTTGGAGTCTGGTGGTAGATGATCTCTTAGCTAAGCTTACGGTTAATGGCTTTCAATGTCTAGGCTATGCCGATGACATAACCATAATCTGCAAGGGGAATTTTGAGAGCACATTATGTGATAGAGTCACCCTGGGCCTTCGACTAAGCCTGGACTGGTGTAGGGACGTGGGGCTGAACATCAACCCAGCAAAGACCACGATTGTCGCCTTCACAAATCGGTACAAGCTTAAATCTATGAAACCCATAGTCATTGGAGGTACAATTATACCAGTGTCCACGGAGGTCAAATATCTGGGGGTTATACTAGATAAAAGACTCCTCTGGAAACAGCAGGTGGAGCATGCTGCTCGGAAGGGCACTTTGGCCCTGATGAGCTGCAGAATTCTTGCGGGGAAAAACTGGGGGCTTTCACCTAAGATTCTGATGTGGATGTATACTGCTATGGTGAGGCCCATGGTGTGCTACGGAGCAGTGGTCTGGGCTGAACGCATGGACCGGGAAGGTGCGAGAAAGCAACTGGGTAAACTCCAGAGGCTTGCATGCTCGTGCATCTCGGGCGCAATGCGCACCTGCCCCTCCACGGCTCTAGACGTTCTACTAGGGCTTCCACCGCTGCATATATACATAAAACACAACGCAAGCAGAAGTCATATGAGGATAACGGGGGCATAAGCAACCGGATCGGCTGCAGGAGCCACAGGCTCACTGTTAGAATACCCACAGGATGCGCAGATGGCGCAATTTAGCTTCAGTAAGCTCTTTAACATAGAGCTTAGCAATAAGGCAGAATGGACCAACCTGTCAACTACCTATAATGTGAACACACATGCCATTAGGTGGTACACAGACGGTTCGCTTACAGAGGAGGGGGCCGGGGCCGGAGTCTGCGGACCTCGACTCAATTACCATGAACCCCTTGGCAAGTTCGCCAGTATCTTCCAAGCGGAAATACACGCGATAGAGAGATGTGCCGCTTTCAACATCGACAGAGGGTACGATCGCAGAGACATAGCCATCTTTTCAGACAGTCAGGCAGCTATAAAAGCACTAGGTGCTTATAAAATAGCTTCCAGGCTGGTTTGGCAATGTATAGAAACATTAAACAGGTTAGGGACTAATAATAGAGTCACCATCTATTGGGTCCCTGGGCACGCGGGAATCCCGGGTAATGAGGTTGCGGACCAAATGGCCAGAAAGGGGGCAAGCACTCCTTTGTGCGGGCCGGAACCCTTCTGTGGGCTGGGCCCTGGGGTCATCGAGCAGAGCAGCCGCTCTGACCTTTGGTCCGATAGTGCGAACTTCTGGTTGTGTTCGCAGGGGGCGAGACAGAGTAAAAGGCTTTTAGGCAACTATAACAAGACGAGGACTGAGGACTGTCTGAAGCTGAGCAAGGCTTCTCTTCGGATTGTCACAGGCTTCTTGACAAGGACACTGCAGATTGCGTAGGCATTTACATAGGTTACGCATAGGGAACGAGGCCACATGCAGGCTCTGTCTGGAGGGGGACGAAACTCCAGAACACCTACTAGAGGAATGCCCTGCCATAGGTCGGCTGAGATTATCTCAGCTCGGGCGGGTCACACTAAACACTGAGGAGATGAGGGCTCTCCGTTCAGGCGACATCATCGCGTTTCTGCGATCGATTGCACTGTACGGGGAGCTGTAGCTCATACACTAGGATGAGGGCACAATAGACCCAGGTGGTCGCAGTGCACTAACCTCCCCTTTCGTAATAATAATAATAATCATAACGCACATCATGTCCAACATTGAATAAATACATACAAACAAAACAATATACCCCATTACCAATTGTCAGTGTACTATGTGTAAATGAAATCAACGCGATTCACATTTGCACAAGTTCAAACAGACAAAACAAAAAAAATTTAACAACAACAAGAACTCACTCACGTCATAAAGCGAAACTTGGAGCACAACATAAGCTGCTCAATTGCAAAAAAAAATATATATATATATAAATTCATTCACATGGTCTTTTAACTTAAAAAAAAAAAAAACATAAACAAGTGGAAACGTTGCAGTCGGACGCAACCAACTGCGGTATACTCGATACCAGTATAAAAAACGGTAAAAAAAAGAGGCCTTATTGCAAAGAGGTATGGGTGCGGCAGGGATATACACTGCCTTAAAGATTTTCCGATGCAGATGGGGATGCCACAAGCTATCTTCCTTACAAATTTGGTGACTCTAGCTCAAAGTTTGTAAAAGGTAGGGGAAGGGAGGGCTGGAGGCGGTATGGGTAGTTGGGGCATCCAAATTTGTGATGCAGATCTTTGTGGAATGTCAATTGCTATCTACATACCAAATTTGGTGACTCTAGCTCGAAATTTGTAAAAGGTGGTGAAAGGGGGGCTGGGTGCGGTATTTATTTATTTATTGAAAGTTGTTGACAATTCTAGAGTCAACTTTTAAAAAAATAAGTTACAATTAAATAGTAGTAGTATAAAGCCTAGGCTGAGAACAAAAATGTCTAATAACATCACCGACCGATGGGGGTGTTTTATTTACCAGTCCGGCCAGCTATGCCCCTTTCCACAGCCAAAAATGTCAGTGATATTATAGACTCTATACTTAAAACAGAGATGTTAGTAGAAAATAGAAAAGAAAAACTTAAATGTGTAAACTAAAAACAAATGTTAAAAAAAGAAAAAAAATAAAATAAAAATAATAATAATAATAATAATAAATAAAATAGAATAAAAAATATTTATATATATATGACCCTATGAAAGAAAAGAATTTAGCCATTCCAGCAGGCTCAGACCCGTTTCATAGCTGAGAGCGGTCATTAACTTCCCGAAGATAAACTGAAAGCAATGATTTGATTAAGGAGAGAGAGGTCTCATTAGAGAACACGTGGTGTAGATTATTAAATTGAACGCATAAAACACGAAATGGACTGTGCATAGCGTAATCTGTTGTGCACGTTTTCAAAAATAACGGGCGAAAGTTTCTAGTAGGTCTGGAAGGAATAGAGAAATGGAGATGACCTAACAGAAAAGAAGAATCTATATCACCATTAATCAACTTGTGCAGGAAGGCAACACCAAGGACTATCCTACGATTGTTCAACGAAGGGAGGTTAAGGAGAAGAAGCCTACTGGAATATGAAGGCAAGCGAAGGTTATTATCCCAATTTAAGCCTCGTAAGGCAAAAAGCAAAAACTGCTTCTGAACAGATTCGATACGATCCTGGTTATTTCTATACTGGGGGCTCCATATACAAGAGCAGTACTCTAGGATAGGGCGAACAAGGGAAGTGTAAAGAGTTTTCGTAACGTAAGGATCGTTAAACTCTTTAGACCAACGTTTAATGAAACCAAGAACACCTTTGGCCTCATTAACAATAGTAGAAATATGAAGGCCGAATGAGAGTTTGGAGTCAAAAAGAACACCAAGGTCCTTGACTGTAAAAATACGTTGCAACGGGGTACTGTCAATTAAGTAGTTAGTAATGAAGGGGTTATTTCGGCTGAAAGCCATAAACATACATTTAGAACAATTGAGAAGCAACTGATTAGTCTTACACCAAAGATGCATTGAATTTAAATCATCTTGTAAGCAAGTATGATTTAGAGAACTACAGTAGGAGAAAATAAGCTTCACATCGTCTGCGTACATGAGAATGCGAGAATGAGATAAAACAAAGGGAAGATCATTTATAAAAAGAGTGAAGAGTAAAGGACCAAGATGACTACCCTGAGGTACTCCAGAAGTAACATGAACTTGTTTCGAGGTAGCCAATCTTAGGAGTACTCTTTGTGTCCGACCCTTTAAATAAGAAGAAATCCAAGATATAAGTGATGGAGGGAAACCAATACGGACAAGCTTGAGAAGTAATAGGTCATGGTGTACAGTGTCGAAAGCTTTACTGAAGTCTGTGTAAATGACGTCAGTTTGCATTTTCGAGAGGAAAGCATCATTTACTAAAGTTGTGAATTCTAATAGATTGGTCATGGTTGACCGATTTTTTACGAAGCCATGTTGAGCAGGGGATAAGACTGATTTGCAGAAATGTTGCAGAGATGAAGTGATAATTTTTTCAAATAATTTAGGGATAGCGGACAATTTTGCAATGCCCCTATAATTTTCAATATTGGACTTCCCACCATTTTTGTGAAGAGGGATTATAAAAGATTCTTTCCAAAGAGATGGAAAGACAGAAGATTCAAGGGAGAGATTAAAAAGCTTAAGCAATGGGCGAAGAAGAGAAGCACTGCACTCTTTAAGAAGACAAGTAGGTATATTGTCAGGTCCAGGAGAGTAAGAAGACTTTAACGAATTTAAAGCTGATAGCAGAGTGGACTGAGAGATGGTAGGAACAGGAATATAATTTGTAGAAGCAATACTATAAGGGTAAGGTATGTTAATAGGGGATGCAGAAGAGTAAGTTGATTGGAAGAAATTGGCAAAAATATTAGCGGATTCGCTATCGATGCTAGATTTATCCATCCCAAACATGAAAGATGACGGTAAAGTGGAAGATTTACGCTTAAAATTGACAAAACTATAAAATTTTTTGGGATTTAGCGTAAATTGCCGTTTGCAACAAATAAGGTAATTCTCATAGCACTGTGAATTCAGGAGAAGAAAGTTTGATTTGGCTATAATGTATTTAGACAAGTCAGCACTCAAGCCAGACCTGCTAAATTTTTTATAATATTTAGATTTATTATTTTGTAAAGTTTTTAGTTTTGGAGTGAACCAAGGGGGCTTAGAAGAAACGGACAACGGAGCAGAGTAAGGGATACATTCGTCCAATAGAGAATTTAAGGTGCTATAAAAAGATTTTAAGGCAATATTTATATCAACCGAATCATATATAAAAAACCAATCAGTTGCCAGAATACGTATATTTAATAATGAGTAATTTCCTTTGCGAAAGCAACGGCGAGGCAGGTTAAACACTGGAGGAGAAGACAAACAGGATTGCTTACAGACAATGTAACTTCTAAAGTAGGATGATATGAATCCTCAGGGACAGACAGAAGGGATGACCTAGATACATTGGCAATACAGTAGTTGTTAATAAATACAAGATCGAGTGTTCTAATCAAATGATTAGAAATTGAATTGATCTGAAACAATGGAAGATCAAGCATTTCTTCTAAGAAGTCATGCTGGGCAGACGGTACAAGATAATTTATGGTGTCGGATGAAGACCAGGGGATGGTTGGTAAATTAAAGTCACCCAGTACGATAAAAATATCGTTATCACGGATATGAGCAGAAACTTCTTTAATACAAGTTAGGTGTTGAAGATAAACTTGAATGTCAGAAGAAGGAGGGATATAAGAGCAAGTGATATAAACAACATGTGAAGGGAGAGTTATTTTAACAGAAATAATCTCAGCATCATTAACGGCAGAAAAACAGAAAGGTTCCGACTGGAGAGTAGCTTTAACAGCAATTAATACCCCACCACCTCGGCGAGACGGTCGATCAGCTCTATAGACGATAAAATTATTTGAAAAAAGTTCACAATTAGATATACTTGGATTTAACCATGTTTCAGTAAAAGAAATTATATCAGCATGGAACGAAAAGCTATTCAAAAACAAGTTTTTAAGTTTTGAGACCAGACCCCTAACATTCTGATAAATAATAGATATTTCATCAGAATTCAGTTTTTTGAAACGACAGAGTTATTATTTGAGAAGGTTGCAGCTGGAAGGTTGACAGGTAAAGGCAGAGTTTTTTTTTTTTTGCAAAAACTCATGAACAACCGTATGAGGGGGCCAAAATTTGGGATCACATATGATTGAAAACGATTCTAGAGAGACATTAATTTTAAAAGATGATATTTTGCGAGGGGAAGAAAAGTTAAATTTCGTAATAGAGACGATAGCTTTAGTTTTGCTAGCAATATAGGCAGCAACAGAATCGCAAGTAGTTTCAGCGGAAAGTCGCGACACAAAAACTTGCTTGCGAGGAGCCACTACTGTTAAAATAGGAGGTGGTTGTGGTATGGGGACAGATAGATCATTATTTACCGCGTTAATCTCGGCAGGATCCAAGACGGGAACCATATTACTAATACCAGGGGATACTGCAGGAGATATATTCGGACAATCGCTTGGAGTTGGAGATAATGATAGAACTGGCGACAATTCTACGTTACTAGGCACGGGTGAAAGCGACGAGGGTGAAGGGGCAAACATTAACGGAACATTCAAAAATTCAGACTCCAACCGGCGAGTAGAAAATGAATCAAATTTAAAATTATTGAGAAATTCCAAACTTGAATCAATGTCAGTCACTAGCATGCTAGCCGTTTTTTTTAAAAAATTCAGAACTTTTTCCCCTCAGCTGAGCTGAACTTTCAAATCCTTATCTAAAATATAAATTAAATCAAGATGGGGTTCTCGAAACTGGGGGCCAAACGAAATTATAACCAAACGAAACATTTCCACCACCAAATTTGGAAGAAATAGCTACAGCACCCCAAAACCATCAAAAGGACCGCCCCTCCGCCCCCAGCCTCCCCGCATTTAAAGTCAAAACTATCCAAGTTTGAGCACCCAATGTCAAAGGTACACAAACCTCAAAGTACCCCCCCCCCCCAACTTTCAAAACGGAATGCTACTCCAGGTTGTGGGCAGCCAAATTGGTGGAGTGCGGTACATGCTCACTTTGCTATATTCACAGTTTGCGCACAGGTCCAAGTAGGTATAACACCAAGTGGCTTCGTCAAAATGGCACCATGGGAGAACAGACCATACAAAATGACTATTACTTAAATAGAAGTAATGTAAATAACATAGAAATATAAATTGACCACCGCACACTTTACAAATGAGCAGAAATACATTTACAAAGATTCATAAATTACCACCCCAGCATAACACAAAATTAACTTTTACCTTTACAAACTTCAGTAGTAATTTGTTAGATACTTGATTTCAAGTCCTCCTTTTATAAGGCCAACTCCTCTTCGCCCTTTACCGGTTTATTGGGGCGGCGGTGCGTCCGGCTGCGTTTTTTTAGTTTTGAAAACTGATTTCTCACAGAATTATACATTCTAGAGAAATCAATTTGCTTATCAATGCACAAAGGGCATGACCAACGCACACCGCCACAGCCGGTCTTGGCTACAGCAGTGATCTTGTCACACTCACGCCCAGTAAGACCTGCACATTTAGCATGCATAAAACTCTCACACAACCAGCAATGAACAAATTGAGGCCGTGCAGAATCGTCAGACTGCTTAAATGAACAAGACTTTTTGCAGCACGACATATTTACCACTGGGGTCAAACTAACGAAAATAGGTTGCAAGAGCACAGAACGGACAAAACGGCGCACAGAAAATCTAAGAGCAATCGCACAAATTAAGAGGAATCGTAACACAAATACTTCTTGTTTGGAGCGATAAGCAACAACAAAAATGTATTAAAGCACGACAAGCAAGGCAGATAACGCTTAAACGAAACAAACACACAAAAAAGTGTATGCGCAGCGAATAAACACACAAACAAGAGTAAACGCAGCGAACAAACACACAAACAAATGAGTGCACGAATAAGCGGCAGAATTGCAGAATAACAAAAACAGACACTAACAACCACACAGAACTGACGCCGCAATTGTTAAAATATAATAATTAGCAAATTAAACGACGCACAACAAGAAGCACTTTGCACAGCTTAGGTAAGCCTATGTTTTACGAACAAGCTTAAGTAAAACACGTCAATCACACTCAAACTGAGATCTCTCAGTGGGTGGGCGTGGCATCCAAATTTTTGATGCAGATCTTTGTGGAATGTCAATCGCTATATTCATACCAAATTTGGTGACTCTAGCCAAAAGTTTGTAAAAGGTGGGGAAAGGGAGGCGCAATGGGTGGGCGTGGCTCCAAAACTTTGATGCAGATTTTTGGGGGTCGTTGCCAGCTATCTTCCTACCAAATATGGTGGCTCTAGCTCCACTACTCTGGAAGATACACGCATTTCCGTTTTGACGTAGCGTTGGGGTGGATGGGGGTGGCTAGGGCAGTTTCGGTGGGCGTGGCATCCAAACTTTTGGTGCAGTTTTTGGGTGGTCATCATCACCTATCTTGGCACCAAATTTGGTGGCTCTAGCTCAAAAACTGTGGGAGATAAAGGCTGTTTTGACTTTAAAATGCGGGGGCTGGGGGCGTAATGGGTGGGCGTGGCTCCAAAATTTATGATGCAGTTTTGCGGGGGTTGCTAGTAGCTATCTGCCCACCAAATTTGGTAGTTCTAGCTGTAAGGATGTGCGAAATATGTGGATTTATCGGTTTTGAGTTATCGAATTTATCGATTTGCCAGCCCCCCAGTTATCGTAGAACCCCCATCTTGACACTTTAATTTACTATCCCATAGATAAAGAACATTGGAAAGGGTGTGGAAAAAATTGGACACATACAGACGGACAGACGGACGGACACCATGACGGACATTACACAAACTCAATATACTGTTTACCTTCGGTATCCAGTATAAAAAGAGGACGTATGTAAAACAGCTTTTACAGTCGAGGGCGGTCACTACGAATTCATTCGTATGCCCTTCGGGTTGAAAAACGCACCAGCAACCTTCCAAAGAATAATGGATAACGTTTAAGGAGACTTAAACGGAACCATATGCCTGGTATACCTTGACGATATCGTAATATTTTCACCCACATTACAAGAGCACAGACTAGTTTTAAAATCCGTATTCCTAAAATTGAGAGAAGCTAATTTCAAAATACAACCCTCGAAATCAGATTTTTTTTAGGAAAGAGATAGGATTTTTGGGACACTTAATAACTCAAGATGGAATAAAACCTAACCCAAACAAAATAGACGCAATAAAAAAATTTCCTTGTCCAAAAAATAGGAAAGACTTAAAAGCATTCCTAGGACTTCTTCGTTACTATAGCAAATTCATAAAAGACTTAAGCTAGGCATACACGGTGCACATGTTGGTGTGATTTGTTGGGCAGCGCTTCGCCATACACGGGCCAACATGTTTATAAACTTCATTTTTTCTGTGAGTTTTGAGAAGACAAGATGAGCGATACAAGTGCGGACGACGCACTTGCTTTATTAGTGATTTATTTCTGTGGAGAAGAAAAGAAAAAGAAACAAAGAAAAAGGAAATGGATGAACGAATCAAAAGAATCGTCGAAGGACGATATTCCATCCAATTGAGTTTCTTCTAATCTAATGTTATATTTGGCTCATAATGTTTGGAAATTTCCAGAAGTTCGTTCCACGCTTTAGTTTTTTGCAGTCTGTTTTCATAATCATCGCTTTTTACCTTCCACAAAGATGGTTGGTTTTTAAGCGCTTCTATAAAATCTTCGACAAAATTTTTGCTATGCGACGCCATGTTCACCCTATTCAAATTCTTATAAAACTGACGAATTGTTGTAGTACAAGCCCATACACGATGAGCATGTTGGTAAACAAACAAAAACTAGCCCATACACGGCCAACATGTTGGGCAGCAAGTGCGTGGTAATCGAACAAATTCGTAAACCGTGCACATGTTGGCCAACAAGCCCATACACGAGTGATTTTCACCCCAACTCCAACAAATCACACCAACATGTTCACCGTGTATGCCTAGCTTTAGCACGAATAACAAAACCTTTGACTAGACAACTAAAAGGAGAAAAACAAATCACTATAGACAAGGAATTTTCAGACGCTTCTGAATTTTGCAAAACCCTATTAACAACCGATCCAATTCTCTTACACCCAGATTTTTAGTAAACCATTCATTCTAACCACAGATGCGAGTAACTTCGCACTAGGGGCAGTACTTTCACAGAGAAACATTTACAGCGACAGACCTATCTGCTTCGCCAACAGAACCCTCTCTGATACCAAAATAAATTACTCGACCATAGAAAAGAAAATGTTAGCCAAAATATGGGCCATTAAATATTTCAGACCTTACTTATTCGGAGTAAAGATCACAATAGTAACAGACCATAGACCACTAATTTGGTTAATGAACTTCAAAGAACCAAACTCGAAAATAATCCGTTGGAGACTACAACTGCTCGAATACGAATTCGATATAATACATAAAAAAGGATCCCAAAACGAAGTAGCTGACGCTTTAAGTAGAACAAACCACAGCATGAACCACAACGAATTATTGAAACAACAAAACAATAATGAAACCACTTGCAAACAATCGGACAAACCCCTTAACGAACTAAACATACAACTCGTACTGGTAATAGGTTCGGACACAAGTTGTTAAACAATGGTTCCAATCAAAAACAAATTAAGAAGAATATACTCCCAACCATCCTACGACTTGGACAGCGTCAAGAACATATTAAAACAAACCTTAAAACCAAACAAGACTTGCGCCTTCTTCGCACACGATGAATTATCTAAACTCATCGAAAAAGCATACTCGATTTATTTCGCACAAAATAAAAGTTTCAACTTAATTAAGTGCACAACCTTCTTACCAGAAATCACTGACATAAACAAACAACAAAAATTCATAGAGGAATATTGTTTGGTTACGCAGTTAACTAAACCAAAACCAGCATCAACAGAACCATAACTCTCTTATCTCTAATCGCTATAACCTATCATGCTCTGCGCAGCATAAGAGCAACTTAACGTAAAGTCCAACTATTGTTTTGCATAAGCTCTTATATTTAGTTTATTACATTGTCTATTGTTTGCCCTTGGCCTTCAGCGGAGTGCAAGCCGCTGCTGCAGTTCTGCAGCAGTTCAGTTCTATCAAATTCGTCGGTAGCTCAACTTCGGTCGTTTGTCTGTTTCGCGACAAACGAAAAAATTTTAATTATTGCACAGCCCAAATCGGGGTTAGTTGCAATACACAACTTTAAACAATTGCTAATTAATTTAAGTTCGGCCACGAAGGCAAATTAAAATATGCATATTATACTCAGTAATGCAAATCTCGCAGCATTTATAATTTGTTGAGTGACATTTCGGAAATTCGATAGCTATTGAAAAAGCTCAATAGCTCAACATTTCATGACCTCGACGTGATAGCTCTGCATTTGTTTAAATAATTAAAAATTATTTAACTTATAGAGTTAGAAAAGCGCGCCCGCGCTCTTTTATCGTTTTCGCTGTTGTCGCTTCGTTTTTGCGTTCACTTTTGCATTAAGGTGTTTGACCTGCATTGACGCCCGCGCATTATCTTCTCTTGTCTTTTTAAACATTTAACCGCTGCAGCAATCGTTTCTGCATTGCTATTGCTGCTCCCGTTTCGCTTTGCATTTGCTTGTGCTCAAGGTGTTTGCCCATTTTTGACCTTGGTATATTGGTGCAATTAAATCGTTACGTTGTTACCAGCTGCACTTGCAAAAATAAGTAAATCGCAAGAATTCAGTGCATATAAAACTGTGATATATGAAAGCGTGTTTCGAGGCAATAAATTGAATTGTTCTTGACATACACTAAGTTTTGAACAATAGCGTGCAAGAGTTCCGACACTCAGTGGCACTAAAACTTTGTTTTACCATCAGTGGCTCTAAAACTTTATTTTGCGTGCGTGTACATATAACATCAAAAACATATTCAACATGCCGAGTACTGTTGAGGTGGTTAATAATAATGCAGTTCCGTCACTTGGTGCTCCGTTTTATAAGGCTAAGGCCAAGGCTATTAACGAGCAAGTGAAGCGGATGGCCAAAGCTATTGCTCCGGAGCATATTGGGCATCTCAGCGAAGAGGAGTTGGCGATCCGGCTTAAAGGTCTTGAAAGCGCGCAGCAGCAATTCAACAGTATGCATTACGCATTGGAGGAGCTGGATTATAATGAAATCGGGAGTGAATTACGTGCATCTTTTGATGAATTATCAATACTCGTTGAGACTAGCTTGCGCCGCGAACTTAATAACGACCATGAGGCATGAAACATCTGCTGACAATCACACATTGTCTCAGAGCCGGATTCGATTGCCTGAGCTTAAGCTTCCAGAGTTCAGCGGAGGCTACACAAAGTATGCAGATTTCATTTCAATGTTCTCGTCAATCATTGACAGCGACTCAGGATTATCGGATGTGGAGAAGTTTCAGCATTTGCGATCGTGCCTGAAAGGACCAGCCCTGGAGTGTGTTTCATCGTTGGAAATCAGCAGTGCTAATTATTCAATTGCGTTAGATTTACTAAAAAAGCGGTTTAATAACAAGCGTCTTATTTTTCAGGCACATGTCACTGAGATTTTGGGTTTGGATTGCATCGAGTCGTCGTCAGCGGTTAAACTTCGAACCCTTTCGGATACCGTAAACGCCAACATCCGCGCTCTTCAAGGCATGGGCAGCGTTGAGCAGATTGCAGGCTTTATTATTGTGCACAGCTTGCTACAGAAAGTGGACAAGGCAACTCAGACCAGTTGGGAGGAGACAGCACCGATGGATACAATCCCGACTTGTGAACAATTAATGGCTTTTTTGGATAGACGATGTCAAAGGTTGGAAAATGTGGAACACGCTATGGCAACGTATACGCCTAGCTCTAAGGTGGGAAAAAGTAGCAAAACCCTTAACACCAGTAGAAAAGCCTTTGTCGCTACTAACTCCAGCACAAATGAATGCGTGTTTTGTGAATCATCAGGCCATTTGATTTACAATTGCTCCCGTTTTGGAAATCTGTCTCCGCAACTGCGTCTTCGCGAGGTTAAGAAGCTGTCTCTTTGCATTAATTGCCTGCGCAAGGGGCATAGAATGAAAGAGTGCAGTTCGACCGCCTGCAATCGTTGTAAGGCCAAGCATCACACTCTTCTTCATTTTGAGACTCAGATTGAGGGCTCTCATATTATATCTGCTCCGCATGCGCCAGCTGCAAAATCCTCGTCAACACTTGTAGCCCAAAATCTCAGTCAAGACATTGTGCTATTGGCAACTGCTGTCATCAGCGTTAGGAGTCGCACTGGTGTTCTTGTTCCTTGCCGTGCTCTACTCGATTCTGGTTCGCAGGTGCACATTATTACATCCCGTTTAGCTCACTACCTCCAGCTACGTAAGCATCGGTCGCCTACTTTGATTTCAGGACTAGGGGAGTGTAGTGTTGACTCAGAAGGCTATGCAGCTGATATAAGTCTTAAATCGCGAACAACTGACTATGCTGCTAGCATCTCAGTTTTAATAGCTCCGTCTATTACTGGAAATCAGCCGAGCTATGGTGTTAGCACTGATCGTTGGAATATACCCTCAAATATTCGCTTGGCTGATCCAGAATTCTTTAAGCCGCAACAAATCGATCTTCTAATTGGAGCTGCTCTGTTTTTTGAATTGTTATGCGTTGGCCAAATTAAACTCGCTCCTGGCTTACCGATTCTCCAAAAAACTCAATTAGGTTGGATAGTGACAGGAGGAACGTCGTCAACAAGCCCTGCCTCATTGATAGCCACTCGCTCGATTTCAACGCCAACTACTAGCCCTGATCATAAGCTTCATGAAATCGTACGTCGTTTTTGGGAGTTAGAATCCTGCTCTAGTGTAGTAAATGAATCTACTAAGGAGGAACTTTACTGTGAAGCCCATTTTAAACAAAATTTTGCTCGTTTAGGCACTGGCGAATATTCGGTTCGCCTTCCAGTTAAACATCCTGTTGATCTGATTGGGGATTCCTATCAGCAAGCTTATCGTCGTTTTTGTAACCTGGAACGCAAATTGGAGCGTCATCCTGAGTTGAAGTCTCAGTATTCCGCGTTCATCAAAGAGTATGTGGACCTTAATCACATGTCTATTGTTGAGTCGCACATGCTAAGTCGCTGCAAGTATTATTTACCTCATCATTGCGTGCTGAAAGAGGATAGCTCAACCACTAAGCTAAGAGTTGTGTTTGATGGTTCAGCTGTGTCTTCGTCTGGTTATTCGCTTAATGAAATCCTCATGACAGGCCCAACAATTCAACGCAAGCTTTTCAGCACTCTTTTGCAATTTAGAACATTTCCAGTAGCCTTGACTGGTGACATTTGCAAAATGTATAGGTGCGTTAGGATGGCTGAATCCGACTCGTACCTGCAATGCATCCTTTGGCGTGATGCGCCTCATCAGGAAATTCAAGTTTTCAAACTCGATACCGTTACCTATGGCACAAAGACAGCTTCTTTTCTGGCAGTTCGGGCCATGCAGCAATTGGCCATTGATGAAAGAAGATCGTTTCCTGTTGGATCTAAGGTGGTCTTGAGCGATTTCTACGTAGATGATATCATCACTGGAGGCGACTCTGCCCAAGAAGTAGTTGAAGTCATGCATCAAACAGTCAGTCTTTTACGGAAAGGGAATTTCAAGCTTCGGAAATGGTGTTCCAATGATCCTAGCGTGCTTCAACAGGTGCCTGATGAAGACAAAGAGACCTTTCTAAAGTTTGATGATGGCACAGATATCACTAAGACGCTTGGATTGGCATGGGATTCAGCTTCAGACTGCCTTCTGTTTAACTTCTCTCCGATGAAAGCAGCTGGCAAGCCTAGCAAACGGACTGTACTTTCTACCATTGCTCGATTCTATGATCCGCTTGGGCTTATCGGACCCGTGATATCCAAGGCCAAGATCTTTATGCAGCACCTTTGGAGAGAACATTTGGATTGGGATGAAAGTCTTCCTGCTTCCCTGCATTGTTCCTGGAACAGTTTATGTGCTGACATTTCTCATACGGAGAAAATAAAGCTTCCGCGTCTGGCTATAGTTCCAAAGGGCATCATCGAAGTTCATGGATTTAGTGATGCTAGCATTGAAGCTTACGGTGGATGCATTTACGTCGTATCTATAACAGGTGGAAGGCGCGTAGCTCATCTTTTGTGCTCTAAGTCTCGAGTGGCACCCTTGCGGACTCTTACAATACCAAAGCTGGAGTTATCTGCTGCTGCACTTCTTTCACAGCTAATTCGAGAGGTAGCTCAAATGAATTTGTTCAATTGCAGGTATTATTGTTGGTCGGATTCTGCAGTTGTCTTATCTTGGATACGTGATGAGCCTTCCCGATTCCAAACGTTCACAGCTAATCGCATATCGTTAATCCAAGAATTATCGACAGGAATGGAATGGCGCTACGTACCAACGGCATGCAATCCGGCAGACATTCTGTCTAGAGGAGCACTTCCCAGCGAGCTTATAGAATCATCGTTATGGTCTCATGGTCCCTATTTCTTAGCCAAGGGAGAGTGCGAATGGCCTGCATCATGTCTGCCGGCCCAGACGCTTCCAGAGCTCCGGCAAAGAGTACTAATTGGTGTTTCTAAATGTTCTGATGTCAGCATAGGATGTAAATTTGTTAGCTCCTTTCATCACCTACGGCGTGTGTTCGGTTTCATACATAAATTTCGATATCAAATCAGGCATCCCGGTCTTACAGCAGAGTGGATACACAAAGGCACCCAATTACTGTTGCGCAGCATCCAGATGGCTAACCTAAGCGATGAATATAGGGCTCTTCAAAGCAGACGAATGATCAAATCATCCAGCTCTATTGCCTCGCTTACCCCGTTCAGGGATGAGTGTGGACTTCTTCGTGTTGGTGGCCGTCTAAAGCACTCGATTCTGGATTTCGATGCTCAGCATCCTGTAATTCTTCCAAGCCATCATCCTGTCACAAGCGCCATCATCATGTATTTTCATAGGCGTCAGCTGCATGCTGGACCTCGTTCGCTTCTTTCTCACATTCGGCTCCACTATTGGCCTATTGGTGGTCGCAAGACTGTCTCCAGCGTGACAAGCAAATGCATCATGTGCTTTCGAGCTAAACCGGTCCTAGCTGAGACAATCATGGCGGATCTTCCCCGGGATCGTGTGAGTGGTTCGCATCCTTTCGCTGCCACTGGAGTGGACTTCTGTGGACCATTTTACTTCAAGAGTGAAGTTTGAAACAAAGGTCCCGTAAAATGCTACATCTCGGTGTTCATTTGCTTTGCGACAAAGGCAGTGCATCTCGAACTGGTTCCTGATTTGTCTACAGCAGCTTTTCTAAATGCACTTAAGCGTTTCATTCTAACTAGATGTAAACCTACTCGCATATGGTCGGACAATGCTACTAATTTCGTGGGAGCCAAGAATGAACTAGCTGATCTCAAGCGGCTCTTCCTCAGCGAGAAGCACATCAACACTGTCCGAGAGTTTTGTAATTCCGATGACATTGAATGGGATTTCATCCCACCTCGTTCACCACACTTCGGTGGACTTTGGGAGGCGGCGGTGAAGACAGCAAAATATAATTTTTATCGATCGGTCGGACCCTCGCTTTTGCCCCTGGATGATCTTCGCACACTCGTTTGCCACATTGCCGCTATAATAAACTCACGACCTCTTTTTCCACTTTCAGAGCACCCTGCAGATTTGGATGTACTAACTCCTGCGCACTTCCTTGGTACTGTGCCACTCGTACTGTACCCAGAGCCTGCTGTCACTGCGCTGAACGTTAGCCGCCTAGATCACTGGCAGCGTATAGCGTATTACCAACAAATTTTCTGGAATCGCTGGCGTGAGGAATATTTAACGCTTCTTCAGCAGCGCTCCAAATGGCGGACATCGCAGCCTGGTGTTCTTATCAATGATGTCGTTCTGGTAAAGGACGAAAACTTGCCGCCCCTTAAATGGCCACTGGCTCGTGTGGTAGAGCTTGTTGCTGGTGCTGACGGCGTCTCCCGAGTAGCTATTCAAATTATGTGCACTTCCCAAACAGGATGTTGTTGAAAGCCCATGTATTCCAACGGGGGGAGAATGTTTGGTTACGCAGTTAACTAAACCAAAACCAGCATCAACAGAACCATAACTCTCTTATCTCTAATCGCTATAACCTATCATGCTCTGCGCAGCATAAGAGAAACTTAACGTAAAGTCCAACTATTGTTTTGCATAAGCTCTTATATTTAGTTTATTACATTGTCTATTGTTTGCCCTTGGCCTTCAGCTGAGTGCAAGCCGCTGCTGCAGTTCTGCAGCAGTTCAGTTCTATCAAATTCGTCGGTAGCTCAACTTCGGTCGTTTGTCTGTTTCGCGACAAACGAAAAAATTTTAATTATTGCACAGCCCAAATCGGGGTTAGTTGCAAAACACAACTTTAAACAATTGCTAATTAATTTAAGTTCGGCCACGAAGGCAAATTAAAATATACATATTATACTCAGTAATGCAAATCTCGCAGCATTTATAATTTGTTGAGTGACATTTCGGAAATTCGATAGCTATTGAAAAAGCTCAACAGCTCAACAAATATCACATAAACAGTAACCATAGAGGTATTGACGAAACTTTATTAAACCTGAAACGTGAACAATACTTCCCTCATATGAAAGAAAAAATTTCACAACTTATAAAAAATTGCGAAACATGTTTGAAAATGAAATATGACAGAAAACCTCAAAAAATTCCATTCCAAATCCCGGAGACACCAGGAAAACCTCTCGATATAATTCATATCGACATTTATACCAAATTTCAATCTTACTATCATCGACAAGTTCTCTAAATTCGAAGCTGCATACCCAATTTCAAACAGAAACACCATTAACTGTATCAAAGCATTAAAACATTTCTTCTGCCAATTCGGAATCCCCAAATCAATGGTTTACGACCAATGAGTCGAATTCTCAAGCGAGCTATTCCGCAATTTCTGTTCACAGTTTAAAATCTCCCTACACGTAACATCATTCCAACAGTTTTCAAGCAACTCCCCAGTAGAACGCTTACATTCAACACTTACGGAAATTTATAGAATCATTCTAGAAACGAAGAAACAGCTTAAACTACCTACAGAACATGACGAATTAATATCAGAAACTATGAAAACATACAATAACGCAATCCATTCAACTACTAAACACACACCATTTGAGTTATTCCATGGCAGAACTCATTCCTTCAATCAAGCCATTGAATTTAATAGTGAACATGACTTTTTAGATAAGCTAAATTCATTCAGAAATACATTATACCCCAATATTAAAGAGATTTTATCTAAGAATACAGAACAAAGAACAGAGAAATTAAACAGAGACAGAATAGAACCCGAAACATTAGAACAAAACACCATAATACTCAGAAAGGAAAATAGAAGAAACGAAACCACCCCACGATTTTCAATACACAAAGTCCTAAGAGACCACGGTTGTACAGTACTTACAGTTAGAAACCAAAAACTACACACCCTTTTCCCAATAATTTCAGATTTGCCCACGGGGCATAACAAACCACATCCATCCATCATCCATCCTCATCAATGGCCTAGGCAGCCTAGTAAAAGTCGTCACCGGCAACATGGATGCCACCGACGCGTCGCGACGCAGCCAACATCGACTCGGAAATAGAAAAATTGCCATACAAATCAAAAACAATTTCGACAATATTTAAAAGCAAGGACGTTTTTAACAACGAAATCCTGATAAAATTCCAAAACATAACTAAACATATCAACAATTTTTGATTAGCCTTTTTTTTCTAAATCTCACAAAACAGTATCTATAAAGAAATTAACGAAAATGCCAAACAACTAAAGAAGTTACAATACGTAAATAGACTTAATTATAATATAGAATTATTAATTAATCATTTAAATTATATAATAGAAAGTACACTTTTGGCAAAACTTAATGGGGGTATTCACTAGTCGTTGTAAAATCGTAAATCGTAATTTTGCGACACATGAGCTAGTGAGCACCCTTTTTTGTTTGACAGTTGTAATTATCGTCGTAAAACAGCTGTTTTGACTAGCTGTTATTTAAATGCAAAACCTTTATTCGTTACTTTTTAGGCATGAATAAGATAAGATTATAAAGGTGGCATATGCGCACTTAGGGTCATGCAGGTAGACCAAACGAGAGTGCAAGGGAGACCGTAAAAGCCAAGAAAAATTTTCCAAGTGGGTTCTTGTTTGCTGCGTTCTGCAAAATTTTTTACTAGATGAGCGAGACAATTTAATCGCTGCTCCTGACGATGGTGAAATCAACGGTGGTGAACCAGACGCAACTTTTATAGCTCTGAGGAGCTCAACGTCTGAACAGAAGCGACAAGCAATAAATAACTTAATGTTTGATTTATAAATACATAAATACATTTTATTTAAACTATCAAAAGGATTATGCATTTTTATACTTTAGCTCTAGTTCCATTTTTTTTTAAAACGAAATCATGCTCCGCTTTTTTCTCTTCCAGATTCGTCTTCTTTACCTCCAGATCCAACTTCTTCATCTCCAACTCCTTCATCCAATTCAGCTTTTCCTGCTCCAAAGCCAGCTGTTCTTGTAGCTTCTCAAGCGATGTCTGCGTCCTTGGTGTTTTGATGCGCTGCCTTGTTCGTTCGCTGCTGTTATTCTCTGTAGTTTCGCCAGTGCCGTGAGAGTTATCGTACCCACTGGAAGAAGCCATAGAATCGTCACAATCTTCCATGGTGTCTATTACAGCCCCTTCAACTTCTTTAGAATAGTTGAAGATTTCAGAAAGTTGGTCATACCAAGGACACATTTTGTTCAACTTTTCTAAACATAAAAGTTGCTATTAGTTTTGAAATTTTTTGAAACGTTTAAGCCTGTTTCCATCAAATTTACCCTGCACAGTCCGCACACCATCTCCATCGTCAACTCACGCACCGGTCGACCCAAGCCATTGATTGGCTTTACTTAGCTGTACCTTTAAATATCGCATTTTGCCCCTGACTAAGTTCCACTTGGCGTCGATATTTGTTTCGCTTATTAACTTTTTATAAAATAACTAAGCTGTTGGTTTCTGCAAATACATATGAGTTTTCTAAGCATTTTTTATGAGAGGAAATCAAAGGGTTTACTTACTTCAAAGTTTCGGTGCGTCTGAATGTAAGACAACATCCTTCCTATTTCGTCTTCGGTCCAGCGCTTCGTATCACCTTCCCGTTTCCTTTTAAGCATTTGCGGCTCCGACACTAAAAAAGAGTTGATTAAAATAATTAAATTGGTTTTAATTGGCGATTTACTTACTTATTTCACTTGTTTTCCTGTTAAATGTGACCACATTTTTTTTTAGATAAAATATCGAAATATGCTCGATATCTAGTATTTTTACTCGATTCCTTGCTCAATTTTACAGCACTTTAACTACACACTTTGCAACATTTTTTTGCAATTTTACGACAGTTTTTTTAGACATACCCAGGGGTATCAAAAACGTCGTAAATTTTTTCTCATGTATGTTGTTGTTTTTTTTTACAATTTTGAGTTTGCGATTTTACGCTTTACGATTTTACAAGGACAAGTGAATACCCTAAATGTAATTCCGAAACTCATCTTAAACAAGAGAGAAATAAGAAAAATTAAATGTGTCTTTGAAAACCAGAAATTTCCTATCAAAACAGAACAACAAATGTATAACCTATTTAAAATGAGCACAATAAGTCACAAAGAAAACATTGTGTTTAAGATCGAGATTCCATTGTTCAAAAAATTTAATTACAAAACAGCAAGATTAATTCCTCTGCCAATTAACATGACACAATTTATAATTACCCCTAAGTATTTAGTACATACAAATAACAATAGCGATAACTTTACCACTATGCAAAAATTCCCATTTTTAGACGACAAATATTTCTGTGCCTAAAACTCTCTAATTACACTAAATAACGATAGCTGCATGGGCAACCTACTGCTAAACAAAACAAGCTCCTGCAACCTAAAAGAAACCGGTCCGACAAATGACGTGTTCGAACCTGAAAAAGGACACATCTTTATTTTCAACGCAATAAAAATAACAGTCCAAACATTTAACAAAACCAACCAAATCAATGGATCAGCCATAAAAAGATACAATAACTGCTCTATAAAAATAAACGATATAACCTACAACAATACACTCAATGTGATGGAAGAACATTTCGACTATTTCCAACCACCGATTAAAAAACTTTTCAAGAATGCAACCATAAAAGTACTAAGCCTGGAAAGTTTACACCTGGAAATACTGGAAACGTCCAACAAATTATTGGCTAACGAACATTAAACATCACAACACACAACAACCCTGTACGCCATATGCATCTTATTGACGATAGCAGCAATACTAATTTGGACTCTTCGACAGGAAAAACATGTTTTCCACGCACACCAAGACCAGCTCGTTCCAATCGTCGTACCACCGATTCCATCCCTGTGGCCTTCCCTTCAGACTGGGGAAGGAGGAGTTACCAATCTATCGGTATCCTACCTAGCCCCTCCACTCAAACTGCCCCGCACCCACATATGACATGCATATGTCAACACAACATTTCAGCTCGGACTCAGCTCATATTGTCAACACAGCACCCACGAGACATTCCACAATATATAGGCCAGATGTCAGCAAACTGACCGACTGTCCATTGCAACACAACAATTCGGAGAAAACCCTGGAATACGCCACGGGCATCCGGCCTCAAGCAGTGTCAGCACATTTTGCAACGGCGGCTGTCCCACATAGTATACACATTCTCACTTGTACTTAGGTTACTTTAGAGCTAGAATAAACATACAAAATCACTTCGATTTCTACTCCCGAAGAAGCCAGACGTCTTTTTATTTACAACTCTTCATAAATACTAATTTTCATACATATAAATAAGTCGCTGGTTGGTATTGAAAGCATGCAGACGCGACGACGCCCAGTGTGGGACCCTAGAACAAGTGAGGTGGCAAAAATCAAAAATTTCATGTGCCCCCAACAAATATTGAAGTAACCTTCTTCGTAGGAAATTTTCCAACGATTTCAAATTTGCTATCCTTAATTCAACCAGATTTTTTTGTCTAGAAGATAAAGCCTTTCAAAGTTGTATTGTATCTCAAAGCCGACTCTGATTTTTTGTGTTACATCAAAATCAAAAATTTAAGGTAATTTTGTCGGCTTTGAAATACAATATCTCAAAAACTATTTTTGATCCTATTGATTGATCTTATTAATAAGAAAACAATAAAAACAAGTGGAAACGTTGCAGTCGGACGCAACCGACTGCGGCATACTCGATACCAGTATTAAAACCGGTAAAAAGAGGCCTGATTGCAAAGGGGTACGGATGCGGCAGGGGTGTACGCTGCCTTAAAGATTCTCCGATGCAGATGGGGATGCCACCAGCTATATTCCTTCCAAATTTGGTGACTCTAGCTCAAAGTTTAAAAATGTAGGGAAGGGGGGGGCTGGGGCTGGTATGGGTAGTTGTGGCATCAAAATTTTTGTTGCAGATCTTTGTGAAATGTCAATTGCTATCTACATACCAAATTTGGTGACTCTAGCTCGAAATTTGTAATAAGTGGGGAAAGGGGGGCTGGGGGCGGTATGGGTGGGCGAGGCATCCAAATTTTTGATGCAGATCTATGTGGAATGTCAATTGCTATCTACATACCAAATTTGGTGACTCTAGCTCGAAGTTTGCAAAAAGTGGGGCAAGGGGGGCTGGGGGCGGTATGGGTGGGCGTGGCATCAAAATTTTTGATGCAGATCTTTGTGAAATATCAATTGCTATCTTCATACCAAATTTGGTGACTCTAGCTCGAAATTTGCAAAAAGTGGGGAAAGGGGGGCTGGGGGTCGTATGGGTGGGCGTGGCATCCAAATTTTTGATGCAGATCTTTGTGGAATGTCAATTGCTATCTTCATACCAAATTTGGTGACTGTAGCTCGAAAATTGTAAAAAGTGGGAAAAGGGGGGCGAAATGGAGGGCGTGGCTCCAAAACTTTGATGCAGATTTTTGGGGGTCGTTAACAGCTATCTTCCCACCAAATTTGGAGGCTCTAGCTCCACAACTCTGGAAGATACACGCATTCCCGTTTTTGATGAAGCGTTGGGGTGGATGGGGGCGGCTAGGGCAGTATCGGTGGGCGTGGCATCCAAACTTTTGGTGCAGTTTTTAGGGGGTCATCATCACCTATCTTGGCACCAAATTTGGTGGCTATAGCTCAAAAACTGTGGGAGATATAGTCTTTTTTGACTTTAAAATGCGGGGCGGAATGGGGGGGCGTGGCTCCAAAACTTTGATGCAGTTTTTTGAGGGTCGTTAACAGCTATCTTCCCACCAAATTTGGAGGCTCTAGCTCCACAACTCTGGAAGATACACGCATTCCCGTTTTTGACGAAGCGTTGGGGTGGATGGGGGCGGCTAGGGCAGTATCGGTGGGCGTGGCATCCAAACTTTTGGTGCAGTTTTTAGGGGGTCATCATCACCTATCTTGGCACCAAATTTGGTGGCTATAGCTCAAAAACTGTGGGAGATATAGGCGTTTTTGACTTTAAAATGCGGGGGGCTGGGGGCGGTATGGGGGGGGCGTGGCTCCAAAATTTTTGATGCAGTTTTTTGGGGGTTGCTAATAGCTATCTTCTTACCAAATTTGGTACTTCTAGCTGTAAGGATGTGCGAAATATGTGGATTTATCGGTATTGGGTTATCGAATTTATCGATTTGCCAGCCCCCCAGTTATCGTAGAACCCCCATCTTGACACTTTAATTTACTATCCCATAGATAAAGAGAATTGGAAAGTTTCAAGTCTCTAGCTTGAAGGGTGTGGAAAAAACTTGCACACATACGGACGGACAGACCGACAGACACCAAGACGGACATTGCACAAAACCAATATACTCTTTACCTTCGGTATCGAGTATAAATATTGTACTCTTTGCTTTGCGTTTGGCCAGGTAAATCGAAATTTGCCAACAATCCAGTTTTCAACTTTGATGGAAAATAAAAAAAATTGTGTCATTTTGTGTCTCGGACATATTTCCAAATTAATTTCTTTGATTCATTCTCTATCTATAATTTTTTTAGAGGTCAAAAACTGAAAGGAGACATAGTTCCAAAAATGTGTTGCCTGCATTTAAGGGCAATTTATGACATATAACCGTGAAAATCCAATATGTTATTGTTTTGTTCGTTATTTATAAGATACATGAGTTTTGTTTTTCATTCTGTAATGCTTACCTGAGATCCTTTGTCATATCCGGGTCCCTAGACTCAGGTGCAGTTTCAGCATATATAAATAAACTACCATGTACGCACCAATTATAGAAATAGCGTTAGTGTACAAGTAGTCACAAATCCCATTCAGGTAGGCACAAATCTTATTCGGACACGTTTGTAGTACCCAGCTTGCATAACTTCACCCAAGCCCATATTTATACAAATAATAGGCACATTTTTAAGCCTGGAGGCATAACGCAAGGGGAAGGCCAACTAAAAGTATGGAGGAGTGTTCAAATTTAAGAAGAAAGAAGAAACTGGGTGCTTCAACAAATGATTTAACCACGGAACAATTGTCGGAAGTGCTGTCTGTTAGATATACAGCTGATGATGAAAAAGTAAGGTCGTATTATACAAAAGCAGTTGATAATGCAAGCCCAATGCGCCTATTAAGAATAAAGGAAAGCATTCCCTCGCCCCCAAAACGCAAATCTTAAAAAGTATGGTTCCGAAGAATCTTTGGCTTTGTTTATGGACTTAGGACTTTCTAAAGAGAAATATGAGATACTACGGGCATCTTTAAGGCAACATGGAGCTTACATTTTACCCGGATACAAGCATGTTGCGAATACCAAAATAGATTTACGACCACTGCATACGAAGTTTACTGAAGTCTCCGCGAAAACCAATATGCAGGATCTAATGGACCATACAACAAAACGGCTGTTGTAATTGCTCTTCCCGAGAAACTGACATTGATCAGTAAATGGGGCTGCGATGGATCGTCCGGACAAAGCGTTTATAAGCAAAGAATATCTTTTGATGTTGCTACAATATCAGACGGGAATATGTTTATGGCATCTGTTGTTCTTTTGCGGCTTATATCTGATGTTTCCTTACACTGGAAAAATCAACGACCGTCATTCGTACATTATTGCCGACTAATAATAATTCAGTTTGCAAGAATAAGATGCATGGAGTTCTTGTTAAAACTAGCGTATACGCTTTCACAAGAGCGGGAACACTTTGATGAAAACACATCAAACAAAGATAAGGAAAAGATCAGAAAGAAGCGAATACAGGATGCATTTTTCAAACAAGTAAAACTTAAAGTAGACTGCCCCAATTACGGATACGGAAACACTTCGAGAAGATTTTTTGAAAATGATGAGGCTGTAACTCAAATCACTGGAATAAACAATGAAATCCTTAAGAGATTGGGGACAATCATAAATGGTTAAAACTCCAAGGTAAAAGTAGATTCTGGAAAATATGGAGAATATGCTTCGAAAACTGCATCACTTTTAGCAGAATTATATCCGCAGAAAAAGTTGACCCCAACAGTACATAAAATATTGGAGCATGGCAAAGATATAATTGAGTATCAGTGCCGATTGGAGAGCTTTCTGAAGAAGTACATACAAAGCATCCAGGGTGAGACAATTGCATCAAAGAGGCATGTAAAGTAACGAAAGGAATCAGAAAATGCTTACTGTTCAGAAATGATTAATCTTTTAGATATACCTTCATTTACGGATATTGATGAAAATTTAAAAAAAAAAATTAAAAATTACTTCTAGAAAAGAAAAATTTTTTTCAAATGGTTGTTAAATTAATTTTAAAATATAAAAGCTTTAAAAAAAAAACATATAAAATCAAATATTAAAAGAAATATTTTTTTTCTTCTCATGAAATTGATTTTTCCGCCAATTTCAGCTTTGTTTACCCATAAAAAGGCACACAGAATTCATTTTAAATGCTCATTTTATAGGTTGATTAATTATCTATCATATGCTTTTTAAATTGTTCGATTATCTCATTTGGTTCAAAAGTTATGATTTTTGCAATGAAAAAATTCAAATGGCCCCACTGTGCGACGGTAGTTCAACAGAAATAGTAAAACAAGGCGGAAGGTTTGAGTGCAATGACATTTGCATGCCGGATTGGAAGAAACTTGAACAATTGGTACTGCAGACACTTAGTTATATTTATATATATATACTTAAGGAAATATATGAATATGAGTGACTGCTGTAGGTAGTAATAGTGAAATAAAGCAATATAACCTGAAAACACGTGTGCCTTGCATCATGACCTTAGAGGCATAGAATATACATATAGATGCGCACGCATGTGCTTATATATATACGAGCTGTGTATGTAAAAGCTCTTGTGCTTTCGCATAGAATAGCATCATACGGTGTCTCGCGTCGACTTGCGTTTGCAAAGAATATTATATACGTGGGTAGTAACGTACTTGCGGTGAGTCCACCTCGCTCGCTACCCTAATCAACCAGTCGGTTCGGGATCGCGAACTCGACGTTATATCTTGGCGTTTTTTATTCGTGGTAATACATCGTTGGCGAAAACTTGCCTTCATTTAGTGATATTTTTAAGCAGAATAGAAATATTTCTGGTAACCTGAGCCTTGGCCAGGTTGAGATCCTCGGCAAAATCACTACTTTTCATAATTTAATTTATATATTAATAGCTATTAGGAACTTTTATTATATGTAATGAAATTGAGCTAGTGTAGTGTAGTGGCATAAATGCATGTGTGGTGTGAGGCAGCGAAACCTACCGCACAAATGAAGTTTAGTTTTGGCATTTTTATGAAGTCCAACAAAATATTCAATAAAGGTACGAATGGAGTCGAAATTAACTATGAAGTTTTGAGTGGAGCAAGAAACTACTACGAAGGTGTTAGTATTTTAGCATGTAAGCATTTAAGGTATGACATGCCGTTTGAACGTGCACAAACATATGAAGAGGCACGAATGGGACTCGCCAGCGATTTTGGACTATTTGCAAAATCAGTCAACGATAAGTGACACCAACGGCAACGGCAACAACAACCCCAACTTGCAGCAGCAGCAGAGACAACAACCCTAATAGAACCAAACAACAGCATCGGCAACAGACTGCCTCAAATATTTCGGCACAGACTCAAAGCCCACCACCACATATGGTGACACCAACAGCAGCAGAGGCAACAACCACAATTACAACAAGTAACCACAACGGCAGTAGGTTGCCAGAAACATTTTCAAGAGAAACGAAAACCCACCCCACGCATACCAAATGCGAACAGGGGCAATGACAAAAATAACAACAGCAAAGCAGCGGCAGCAACGGCATTGGCATAAACGGCGACTAGCAACAATGGCAAGCGGCAGTAACGGCTTCGGCGGAAACCACAGCGAGCGGCAACAACAGCAATAACAACAGCAGCGACGCAACGGTACAAAGCAATTACAAAAGCGATTGCCACGAAAAGCATTGTTGAAACAAAACCGACAGCGAACAACGGCGAGTGGCAGCAACAATAACAGCAACAGTGAACAACGGTAAAAACAATAAAAGCGAACAACTTCGAGTGAAAACGCAAGTGACAGTGCACAATTACACACACACGCGTGCGCAGCTAATTACGCATACACATGCACACACCTCCATACACCGTGTTGTTGGCTTTTTTACAGAATACCTACGTCAGCATGCCATAGCTTGTCGTAAGAGGCGACTTAATGGCTCCAAGGCAGAGTCCAGTAATGCCGTAGGAAGGACCCCTGGAACCCCATCTGGAATAGACGAAACCTGGGCTGACAGTTAACAGTATTCCTTTACCTGAGTAAGCGGAGTGAAATCTAGCCGAAATGGCTGATAGGCTTATGCTGCTACCGCCTCCGTCCCGATAAAACATGTCAAGCCGCAAGGATATGATCCCTGGTTCTTCGTCATTAAGTTGTCAATACCGATTCAAATGTAACATTCCTGATTGACGTGGATCTGACTCTTAATGCCCGACCCCATGAAGGCGAGTGGAGTAGCCCTAGCGTGGCCTCACTGCTCGCATAGATAAGCACGGGATTACAAAGAGGAGGTACAACGACCAGAGACAGCCGCTCAGGAGTTGGGAAACAACAGAATGAGTATTCAAACAACCCCTAAAAATTATGGAGAGAGAGAGACTTTTACGATTGTTTCACAGAATCTATGGGGTGGGTTTGCTAAAATCAGCAAGATATTAAGGTCGCTGACCAAAATTTCGACGCCAGCCGTTCAGGAGCTAGACCAAAGTGCGAGTGAGCCTGTGGAGAAACACAATAGAAGAGCGCTCAGCGGACTCAGAGAAGAAAATTCCAAGATGGTCGAGATGATGGAAGATGGTAAGAAGCTGTCGAATCACCAAGCGATGCGTAACTCGATCAAGAGCATCAAGGTTGCTCTACGAGCTGGTGGCTTTACAGCTTCAGGATATTAGGGCGAAGGCCGTGATACGGACGCCCCAAGCTTCCCAAACGCCTCCAATCTTCGGAAAGGCCATCGATAGTAAGAGGAAGCAGAATCTTGGAGCGTGTACACCCTCCAACAAGAGGATTGAGGGAGCAGCGACCATGCAGTTTTCGAAGTGCACCCAAGTGACGTAGGAAACAGAACGGAGAGTGCCAGAGGAAAAACGGACCAAGAAATGGAATGGAAGAATGAAAAGAAGGAGTGCAACCCAGGCAAGAGACACATGACGGAGAATGCAGACCTGACGCCTTAGTCATATCTGCTAAAGAAGAAGCATGATACTCCGAAATACTTCGGAAAGTGAAGGCAGACGGAACGCTAAGAAAACGCTGGAGAGGGCTTATCTTAGATTAGGAGCCTTCTTGGTGCGTTCCTCGGGGAGCAAGCGGAAGTCCGTGCGCTCTTACAGCGAATCAAAATCAATCTTAGAAAGGCATTAGGGTCGACACAGACGGGTTCCATTAAGTTGCCTGTCAATGACACACCTGCCGCTAGAGTCCATAAAGTTCGATTGGCGGTTTCCCAAAATAGAGGAATGGGGAAATTCTTCAAATGCATGGAGTTCGGCCACCTTGCAAGGGACTGCAAGAACACGGTGGACAGGTCTAAGCAATGCCAAAGATGCAGGCAAGGAAAACACTTTGCGAAGGACTGCACAGCAAAGCCACAGAGCATGCTGTGCACGCATAATTAAACAAGGGCTGACCATGCGGTAGGCGGTTGAAAATGCTCAGTATTCCGGAGAGCACTTGCACAGCGAAGATGAAGATTAAACAGCTTAATCTTAACCATTGAAAGGCCGCAAAGGCCCTTCTGTTGCAGTCGGTAAGGGAGAAATAAACCGACGAAGATATTATCTGTGAGCCAATCAAAAGGATACTAGGGAGTGGATGGTTTGCCACCAGAAACAGTAAGACGGCCATATGTTCCATAAACACGCCACTCCGAGAAGAAGAAGAGCTGGGGACTGGGAGAATTAAAAAAAATGCTGGACGAAATCGTGGATGCCTCACGTGAACGATTCCCGCTATTCATAGCTGGCGCCTTCAACGCATGGGCAGTTGAATTGGGCAGCAGAGAAACAAACACTAAGGGTTTCTGCCTTTTGGAGGAGTTCTCTGCACTGGATGTAATTCTGATGAATGACGGGAAATCATTTACTTACCGGAAAGCTGGTAGTGTCTCTATCATTGACCTTACCCTGATGAGTTGCTTAATAGGAAAAGGGGTCAATTGGAAAGTAATTGAAGAGTTCAACTTCAGCGACTACCAGGCCATTTACTAAGAACTGCACAGAAGCTCGGCAAAGAAGCCAACCAATTTAAAAGGACCGAAGTAAATAGACAGCTGCCTAGACGAGAATACTTTCGTGGACCTGCTACGGTATCCGGAATGGGAAAGTGGACCTTCAGAGGATATGGAAAACCAATTGAGATGAATCCATGCTGATGCTTCAACGCATCTATGCCTAGGCGGAAACCTAGGCGGAGTCCAAGCAGGCATGGATCACCTAGCTATTGGTGGAATGACGAAATTAACCAGCTTTAGAAAAAGTACCTACGTGCAAAGCGACTCTCTTAGAGGGCCAGAGACCGCCCGAACTTTGACCGTAGAGCCGAAGACTTCCGTAGGGCTAAGCGGGATCTGAAGCATACCAACAAGCGCAGTAAAGCCAACTGCTTTCGCCAGATATGTGAAGAGGCCCGAAAATTCTTTAACGCGCGAGCTACAAATTGATCCAAGACCTATAGTTTAATGGTGTTAGTTTCTTGAGTTCTAGAATCCAATTTTGGTAAACGGTTATTGAGCAAAAAATAAAAATTGACCTTCCATGCTTATATACACAATTGCCTTTTGTTTGTAGTGGAGGAGTTAAAGCCGTCGTAATGATGCAGTTGTGTGGTGGTAATCAAAATGTTGAGGACGGCACCTTTTCTGGTGGTTTGGTTGTATGTATGTATATGTATACTTTATTGAATATAAGCACTTCTTGTGCGTAGGAGTTCTTTTTTAGGACTGTTAACGTAACTTACAATGCTTGGATATTCAGCCTATGTTACGTTATATTAACATGAGGAGAGAACATCTCATTATAACAGTTATATCTAAGCTTAAGACCTATGAACGTGAGACAGTTTATAGATCATGGTTCTTTGTCAGTTAGATATTTGGATACTGGCATCAACATCTTCCCCCCTCGCTTTGCAGTATGCAAACGGATTTACTGGCCGCATTTCCCGGATAGAATCCAGCCAAATACGGATTGCTGGGCCATTGGATAGTTGTTGGTGCTCGGGAGGACTCCGTTGAGGATGATGTGCGGATATACATCCGCCCCGAGCGACAAACACACCGTTGAAGGATGATACCAGCGTTCATCGGCCAGAACAATGCTCTTGAAGTGCTGGGCGTCAGCAATGATCGGCCTGATTGGAGTGCGTATGCCGAAGTCAGGATCCACATGGACTAAAACTTCACGGCGGAAGTCCGTCATCCTTGATCGCAGGAGCACCGTGCAGACGCCCTCCGCACCAACACGGGTGACGGATAACCAGAAAGCCGTTGCCAGTGACGTGGTGATGCGGTTGGTGGTGCTGCACGGGTCGATCATTACCCGGATGTCGAACGTCTTGAGCCCAGTGTCAAGCTTGACGATGGCTGTCGGCAGGACACTCACAGCATTGTGCTGCAATATCGATGTCAGCGATGTCTGGATGGACCTGGGATGAGCTGGCGACGGTGGGCGACGAGGAGTGGGAGACTTGAGGGGTGGTTTTGCGGGCCTCGCGAATGTGCAGCAGGGTGTGGTGGTCCTTATGGCAGACCTTGCAAGTGCCAGCGCTGCGGCAGGATTGCCCGGAGTGCTGGTGAGCCAAGCAGTTGGGGCAATACTTATTAATAAGTACTGCCCGGAATCGCTTTTCAGCCGTGAGCTGCAGGAATCGGTGGCATTTCCTCAATGCATGTACTGCTCGGCACATCCTGCACCGAAAGGAGTTGGTGGCGATTGGTCGGTTGTACGTAGTGGGTTTATGCGATGGCATCTTTGAGCTACAGTGAGAGTTCCGGATATAACGCTAGTATAAGTGCTGGTCGTAAGTGCTGGTCAGCGTTATTCGACCAAGGTGCCACTCTTTTGTTGGTAGATTATCCTCCTTGATGATGACCATATCACCGACTCGCAAGTTTCGTTCGGGTGCTTGCCACTTGGTTCGTTTGTGGAGCTCTTTGAGAAACTCGTCCTTCCACCGGAAACAGAATTGTTGGTGGAGAGCCTTCAGACGCTGCCAACGATTCAGGATAGAAGCGGCTCTTACATTGATTTCTGGTTTGGACACAGAAATGAGAGGTCCACCTATTAGGAAATGGCCTGGAGTGAGAGCCAACAGGTCCATAGGATCTTCGAACATGGGCGAGATTGGCCTAGAATTGAGGCAGGTTTCAATTTTGGCTAGGAGGGTCGAGAGCTCCTCGAAGGTGTACTTGACCGTGGATGTGGACTTATAGAAAAGAGCTTTACAACTCTTTACACCTGCTTCCCATAAGCCTCCCATATGGGGAGCGCTTGGTGGGTTAAAATGCCAGACGAGGTTCTGCTGGCTATGCTTCGCGATAGCACCAGTCCGTATCGCTTCCAGGAAATCCCGCGATAGCGTTTTTTCCGCCCCAACGAAAGTTTTGCCGTTGTCTGAATGCATTTTTTGGGGGCACCCGCGTCGTGCCACAAAGCGAGAGAAGGCTGCCTGGAACTTTTCAGTTGTAAGGTCGGATGTCGCTTCCAGATGTAAAGCCTTAGTGCTGAAACACACATAAACGCAGACGTAGCCCTTCGTGATCAGACATGCACGACCGGTGTAATTCTTGACGTCGAATGGTCCAGCGAAATCCACGCCTGTGTGAGTAAAGGGTCTCGAAAAGGATGAGCGTTCCGCAGGCAGGTCTCCCATCATCTGTGTTGTAACCGCTTCAAGTATATCACACAGACCTTGCAAGAGTTGATAGTGGATTTGACGAGGACCTTGAGTTTTGGAATCCAAAACTTGGAACGGATGAGACGCATCGTCAATTGGTTCCCCCCATGCAAAGATATGCGATGGGTGGATTGAACTAAAAGCTTTGCGAAGGTTGATGAAAATGAAATGATCACTGGGTGGCTCTCATCATAGCGTAAAGACTGGGACGAATTCATGCGCCCGCAAGCCCTCAGAATTCCTTTGCTATCTAGGAATGGGTTCAAGTTACGGATGTGACTTGAAACGGTAATCTGCTGCTTCAAGATCAAAATTTTGCGCTCAGTTGCGTAATCCCTACACTGATCGAGGACAATAAGTAAGTCTTGCGCTTTGGACAATTCAATGGAGTTCAACTCCCCTGGACGTGGGGAGGAAGGATCTTTGCAAGCCTTGATAAACCGCAGCATATAGGTAGTTACGCGAAGCGCTTTGCGAAAATCGGAAAAATTGCTTAGAAAATCGGGGGTAGAAGGCAGCTTTGCTAAGTTGCATCTAATAGTGCGCTGTTCTAATGAAGTATCAGGAATAGGAATTGACGAAGTGGGCCACTGGCTTGGAGGCAGATTGAGCCATTCCGGCCCATGCCACCACAGAGTGATATGTGCTATGTCTTGCGCTCGGACTCCTCTACTCGCTAGATCAGCCGGATTATGTTCCGATCGGACATGCGACCATTTTGCAGGATCACTGATCTGGGTGATCTTAGCCACTCTATTGGCCACAAAGGTGGTCCACTTACATGGTGGTCTGTTCAGCCAAGACAACACGATCGTGGAATCTGTCCAGTAAAACGTTGAAAAATTGCTGGCTGGAAGGTTAGGAAGAAGGGCTGAGGATAGTTCAGCCAGCAGGACTGCACCGCAAAGCTCTAAACGAGCCACTGAGAGGCATTTAACCGGAGCCACCCTTGATTTGGCAGTGAGGAGATGGGTGGTGGTTTGGGTGGCAGTTTCGAAGCAAACGTAAATCGCTGCTCCGTAAGCCCGTTCTGACGCGTCGCAAAACCCATGATACTGCAGCGTCCCCTGTGGGTGGTAATGCAACCACCTTGGAATTCGGATTTCTCGTAAGGCCGTATAACTCTCAATGTAGTTTCTTGCATACAAATCTTAGCCCGGATGATAAAGGGTGCCAGCCATCCTGCTGGATCAAACAGTTTTGAGATTTGGGAGAGGACCTCCCGCTTCGTATAAGAATCTTGGAAGGCGACGTCGCAAGGCATAAAGAAGAATTCATCGGTGCGAGCTTGCCATCGTATACCCAAAGTCTTCGAGGTACTTGAATCGTCAATCTCCAAAAAGTCTTCACACAGCCGGTGCTCCTTAGGTATGCCCTGAAGGACATCTTTAGCGTTAGATGTCCATTTTCAGAGGGGGAAGCCAGCGCTGTCCAAGGCATTTTGTAGCTCCAAAATAGTGGCGATGGCATCCCCTTTTGTGTGATTGACGGCGAGTATATCATCGACATACATGGAGTCGGATATGACTTTGCTTGCGAGAGGATACTGCAAACGTACATCATGCGCGAGTTGCTGAATCACTCTGAGCGCCAAAAATGGGGCACAGTTCACACCGAACGTGACGGTGTTCAGCTCGAAGTCACCAATCTCGCCGTCGGACTTCCAAAAGAGAATTCGTTGGAACGGAGTGTGGTTGGGGTCGAGAAGGATTTGACGATACATTTTCGTGATGTCAGCATTGAACACATACCGAAAATATCGCCACTTGAGGATCTGCATAGTTAGATCAGATTGGAGAATAGGTCCCGGATGCAGGACATCGTTCAAGCTCTTGCCATTTGAGGATGGACAAGACGCATTGAAAACTACACGCACTTTGGTAGTGGTGCTATCGGGCTTAAACATCGCGTGGTGTGGCAGGTAAAAGGTGTGGCTGGCGCATATGCCAAGTGGTGAGACTGCTCTCATGTGGCCCAAGTCGAGATATTCTTGGAGTACGGAGTTGTACTGCTCTTTAAGAATGACGTTTCTGGATAAACGATTCTCGTTTTTGAGAAACTGGGCCAATGCGATTGATCTAGAATGACCAAAATCGATGTCATTAGGGTTGCGGAACGGAAGGGTGACAACATACCTGCCATCTTTGTCCCGTGAAGTCGTTTGAACAAAATTGGTCTCACATATGGAGTCGGCTGCCTCGACCAGCGATGCTGGAACATCCTCCACCTCCCAAAATTTGGAAATGAGATGGTCCAGCTTCACCCCCTCGATGGCCGAAATTCTTGTGGAAAAGGACGAGACGGACTTCTGCATAATCTTTGAAAGTGGACCGGTGAGAATCCAGCCAAAAATGGTTTCTTGTCCAAGAAGCGCGCCGCAAATATTAGGAAGTGAGCCGCTGAGAATAACAGACGGAAGGATATCCGCGCCTATAAGTATGTCAATCTGCGAGCTCTGAAAGAAGGTTGGATCGATATGGCGGGCAAGTTGCCGGCCAACTGAGGAAGAACGAACGCCGAAGCTTCTATATGAAGTCTTGGTTTTGTAGGGGAGCCTATATTGAAGTGGCATAAATTTTGCGCTTGGGCTGCAACTGTTTGGTTGAGTCCAGAGACTTGAGCTTGCACGGACTGGAAGGGAAGCTTTATTAAATGGAACAGTCGCTCAGAGATGAAAGTAGCCTCTGAGCCTGAATCAATTAGGGCTCGAGCGGTATACGTAGCTCCCCGGTGGCATACATTTATGACCGCCGTGCCGCGTAGGACACTCTGTTCGTTGGCAGCAAAATACGTTTGAACATTTGCTGCTGGTTGTGGGGTAGTGGACTGTATACTGGAGTTGGAATTGGAGGAGTTGCCTTGAACTGTGTCACCTCTATGTAGTAACGTGTTGTGGCGACCCTTGCACGCAAAGCAATTGTGCGCACTACTACACTCTCGTAACTGGTGACCTCTTGCGAAACAGTTCAAGCAGAGTTTCTTCTGTTTAATATACGCTGCCCGCTCATTAACAGGCATTTGGAGGAAGCGTGTGCATAGCCTGACCGGATGATTTTCCTTGGAACACAGGTCACACGTCTTGCTCTTGGAGTTAAGTTGCGCCTCGAACGAATTAACCCTCCTCTGGACTTGGGGGGCACGAGAATGGGAAGCAGAGGCGCTCTGTTACATGGCAGCGGGCTTCACATCCTCAATCGCTTCAAGCGTTCGGTAGCGTTCATTGAGGAACGCACTCAAATCTTGCCAAGCTGGAATTTCGCATTTGTCGGACACGGACTGCTCCCATAGGGAAAGCGTGAGCTTAGGCAGCTTTGACGAGCATAGAAACACCACAATGCAATCGGAAAATGGGGAAGAAGTGGAAATTCCAGAGTGCTCTAGAGCGGTCAAACATCGTTGAATGGTGCTCTGAAGGTTCTTGATGGAGGCCCCTGATTCGCTTGTGACCGTTGATAGGTTAAACAGAATTTTAAGCTGACTGGTTACCAGCAGCCTCTTATTCTCGAAGCGCTCACAGAGTGCTGCCCAAGCAGACGCAAAGCCGTCATTTGTAAGAGGGAATTTCGTGATTATTTCATTGGCAGTCTTGTATTTGGTTCCCCCCATGCAAAGATATGCGATGGGTGGATTGAACTAAAAGCTTTGCGAAGGTTGATGAAAATGAAATGATCACTGGGTGGCTCTCATCATAGCGTAAAGACTGGGACGAATTCATGCGCCCGCAAGCCCTCAGAATTCCTTTGCTATCTAGGAATGGGTTCAAGTTACGGATGTGACTTGAAACGGTAATCTGCTGCTTCAAGATCAAAATTTTGCGCTCAGTTGCGTAATCCCTACACTGATCGAGGACAATAAGTAAGTCTTGCGCTTTGGACAATTCAATGGAGTTCAACTCCCCTGGACGTGGGGAGGAAGGATCTTTGCAAGCCTTGATAAACCGCAGCATATAGGTAGTTACGCGAAGCGCTTTGCGAAAATCGGAAAAATTGCTTAGAAAATCGGGGGTAGAAGGCAGCTTTGCTAAGTTGCATATAAAAGTTGCATATAATAGAGAGGACCTCCCGCTTCGTATAAGAATCTTGGAAGGCGACGTCGCAAGGCATAAAGAAGAATTCATCGGTGCGAGCTTGCCATCGTATACCCAAAGTCTTCGAGGTACTTGAATCGTCAATCTCCAAAAAGTCTTCACACAGCCGGTGCTCCTTAGGTATGCCCTGAAGGACATCTTTAGCGTTAGATGTCCATTTTCAGAGGGGGAAGCCAGCGCTGTCCAAGGCATTTTGTAGCTCCAAAATAGTGGCGATGGCATCCCCTTTTGTGTGATTGACGGCGAGTATATCATCGACATACATGGAGTCGGATATGACTTTGCTTGCGAGAGGATACTGCAAACGTACATCATGCGCGAGTTGCTGAATCACTCTGAGCGCCAAAAATGGGGCACAGTTCACACCGAACGTGACGGTGTTCAGCTCGAAGTCACCAATCTCGCCGTCGGCCTTCCGAAAGAGAATTCGTTGGAACGGAGTGTGGTTGGGGTCGAGAAGGATTTGACGATACATTTTCGTGATGTCAGCATTGAACACATACCGAAAATATCGCCACTTGAGGATCTGCATAGTTAGATCAGATTGGAGAATAGGTTCCGGATGCAGGACATCGTTCAAGCTCTTGCCATTTGAGGATGGACAAGACGCATTGAAAACTACACGCACTTTGGTAGTGGTGCTATCGGGCTTAAACACCGCGTGGTGTGGCAGGTAAAAGGTGTGGCTGGCGCATATGCCAAGTGGTGAGACTGCTCTCATGTGGCCCAAGTCGAGATATTCTTGGAGTACGGAGTTGTACTGCTCTTTAAGAATGACGTTTCTGGATAAACGATTCTCGTTTTTGAGAAACTGGGCCAATGCGATTGATCTAGAATGACCTAAATCGATGTCATTAGGGTTGCGGAACGGAAGGGTGACAACATACCTGCCATCTTTGTCCCGTGAAGTCGTTTGAACAAAATTGGTCTCACATATGGAGTCGGCTGCCTCGACCAGCGATGCTGGAACATCCTCCACCTCCCAAAATTTGGAAATGAGATGGTCCAGCTTCACCCCCTCGATGGCCGAAATTCTTGTGGAAAAGGACGAGACGGACTTCTGCATAATCTTTGAAAGTGGACCGGTGAGAATCCAGCCAAAAATGGTTTCTTGTCCAAGAAGCGCGCCGCAAATATTAGGAAGTGAGCCGCTGAGAATAACAGACGGAAGGATATCCGCGCCTATAAGTATGTCAATCTGCGAGCTCTGAAAGAAGGTTGGATCGATATGGCGGGCAAGTTGCCGGCCAACTGAGGAAGAACGAACGCCGAAGCTTCTATATGAAGTCTTGGTTTTGTAGGGGAGCCTATATTGAAATGGCATAAATTTTGCGCTTGGGCTGCAACTGTTTGGTTGAGTCCAGAGACTTGAGCTTGCACGGACTGGAAGGGAAGCTTTATTAAATGGAACAGTCGCTCAGAGATGAAAGTAGCCTCTGAGCCTGAATCAATTAGGGCTCGAGCGGTATACGTAGCTCCCCGGTGGCATACATTTATGACCGCCGTGCCGCGTAGGACACTCTGTTCGTTGGCAGCAAAATACGTTTGAACATTTGCTGCTGGTTGTGGGGTAGTGGACTGTATACTGGAGTTGGAATTGGAGGAGTTGCCTTGAACTGTGTCACCTCTATGTAGTAACGTGTTGTGACGACCCTTGCACGCAAAGCAATTGTGCGCACTACTACACTCTCGTAACTGGTGACCTCTTGCGAAACAGTTCAAGCAGAGTTTCTTCTGTTTAATATACGCTGCCCGCTCATTAACAGGCATTTGGAGGAAGCGTGTGCATAGCCTGACCGGATGATTTTCCTTGGAACACTGGTCACACGTCTTGCTCTTGGAGTTAAGTTGCGCCTCGAACGAATTAACCCTCCTCTGGACTTGGGGGGCACGAGAATGGGAAGCAGAGGCGCTCTGTTACATGGCAGCGGGCTTCACATCCTCAATCGCTTCAAGCGTTCGGTAGCGTTCATTGAGGAACGCACTCAAATCTTGCCAAGCTGGAATTTCGCATTTGTCGGACACGGACTGCTCCCATAGGGAAAGCGTGAGCTTAGGCAGCTTTGACGAGCATAGAAACACCACAATGCAATCGGAAAATGGGGAAGAAGTGGAAATTCCAGAGTGCTCTAGAGCGGTCAAACATCGTTGAATGGTGCTCTGAAGGTTCTTGATGGAGGCCCCTGATTCGCTTGTGACCGTTGATAGGTTAAACAGAATTTTAAGCTGACTGGTTACCAGCAGCCTCTTATTCTCGAAGCGCTCACAGAGTGCTGCCCAAGCAGACGCAAAGCCGTCATTTGTAAGAGGGAATTTCGTGATTATTTCATTGGCAGTCTTGTATTTGGTTCCCCCATGCAAAGATATGCGATGGGTGGATTGAACTAAAAGCTTTGCGAAGGTTGATGAAAATGAAATGATCACTGGGTGGCTCTCATCATAGCGTAAAGACTGGGACGAATTCATGCGCCCGCAAGCCCTCAGAATTCCTTTGCTATCTAGGAATGGGTTCAAGTTACGGATGTGACTTGAAACGGTAATCTGCTGCTTCAAGATCAAAATTTTGCGCTCAGTTGCGTAATCCCTACACTGATCGAGGACAATAAGTAAGTCTTGCGCTTTGGACAATTCAATGGAGTTCAACTCCCCTGGACGTGGGGAGGAAGGATCTTTGCAAGCCTTGATAAACCGCAGCATATAGGTAGTTACGCGAAGCGCTTTGCGAAAATCGGAAAAATTGCTTAGAAAATCGGGGGTAGAAGGCAGCTTTGCTAAGTTGCATATAATAGTGCGCTGTTCTAATGAAGTATCAGGAATAGGAATTGACGAAGTGGGCCACTGGCTTGGAGGCAGATTGAGCCATTCCGGCCCATGCCACCACAGAGTGATATGTGCTATGTCTTGCGCTCGGACTCCTCTACTCGCTAGATCAGCCGGATTATGTTCCGATCGGACATGCGACCATTTTGCAGGATCACTGATCTGGGTGATCTTAGCCACTCTATTGGCCACAAAGGTGGTCCACTTACATGGTGGTCTGTTCAGCCAAGACAACACGATCGTGGAATCTGTCCAGTAAAACGTTGAAAAATTGCTGGCTGGAAGGTTAGGAAGAAGGGCTGAGGATAGTTCAGCCAGCAGGACTGCACCGCAAAGCTCTAAACGAGCCACTGAGAGGGATTTAACCGGAGCCACCCTTGTTTTGGCAGTGAGGAGATGGGTGGTGGTTTGGGTGGCAGTTTCGAAGCAAACGTAAATCGCTGCTCCGTAAGCCCGTTCTGACGCGTCGCAAAACCCATGATACTGCAGCGTCCCCTGTGGGTGGTAATGCAACCACCTTGGAATTCGGATTTCTCGTAAGGCCGTATAACTCTCAACGTAGTCCTGCCATTTATTGCTGAGGTCCATCGGCAAATGTTGATCCCACTCTAGTTCCTTGAGCCAGATTTCTTGCATACAAATCTTAGCCCGGATGATAAAGGGTGCCAGCCATCCTGCTGGATCAAACAGTTTTGAGATTTGGGAGAGGACCTCCCGCTTCGTATAAGAATCTTGGAAGGCGACGTCGCAAGGCATAAAGAAGAATTCATCGGTGCGAGCTTGCCATCGTATACCCAAAGTCTTCGAGGTACTTGAATCTTCAATCTCCAAAAAGTCTTCACACAGCCGGTGCTCCTTAGGTATGCCCTGAAGGACATCTTTAGCGTTAGATGTCCATTTTCAGAGGGGGAAGCCAGCGCTGTCCAAGGCATTTTGTAGCTCCAAAATAGTGGCGATGGCATCCCCTTTGTGTGGATTGACGGCGAGTATATCATCGACATACATGGAGTCGGATATGACTTTGCTTGCGAGAGGATACTGCAAACGTACATCATGTGCGAGTTGCTGAATCACTCTGAGCGCCAAAAATGGGGCACAGTTCACACCGAACGTGACGGTGTTCAGCTCGAAGTCACCAATCTCGCCGTCGGCCTTCCGAAAGAGAATTCGTTGGAACGGAGTGTGGTTGGGGTCGAGAAGGATTTGACGATACATTTTCGTGATGTCAGCATTGAACACATACCGAAAATATCGCCACTTGAGGATCTGCATAGTTAGATCAGATTGGAGAATAGGTCCCGGATGCAGGACATCGTTCAAGCTCTTGCCATTTGAGGATGGACAAGACGCATTGAAAACTACACGCACTTTGGTAGTGGTGCTATCGGGCTTAAACATCGCGTGGTGTGGCAGGTAAAAGGTGTGGCTGGCGCATATGCCAAGTGGTGAGACTGCTCTCATGTGGCCCAAGTCGAGATATTCTTGGAGTACGGAGTTGTACTGCTCTTTAAGAATGACGTTTCTGGATAAACGATTCTCGTTTTTGAGAAACTGGGCCAATGCGATTGATCTAGAATGACCTAAATCGATGTCATTAGGGTTGCGGAACGGAAGGGTGACAACATACCTGCCATCTTTGTCCCGTGAAGTCGTTTGAACAAAATTGGTCTCACATATGGAGTCGGCTGCCTCGACCAGCGATGCTGGAACATCCTCCACCTCCCAAAATTTGGAAATGAGATGGTCCAGCTTCACCCCCTCGATGGCCGAAATTCTTGTGGAAAAGGACGAGACGGACTTCTGCATAATCTTTGAAAGTGGACCGGTGAGAATCCAGCCAAAAATGGTTTCTTGTCCAAGAAGCGAGCCGCAAATATTAGGAAGTGAGCCTGCAGTCTTGGAATTGAGATGGAACAATTTCTCAACCGGAGTCAACCTAGGATTGTTGACGTAGATTGCAGTGAAAAGGTCCCGGAACGTGGGCCAGCGCAAGTAATCCCCTTGGAATACCTCTGTGTCACACGGAGGGAGGCGACAACCCCCGGAGAAGGGCAAAGGAGTGGGTATTTCGACCCTTTCGGACGCGGTCACACCCTTTATCGCCCCCTTCAAGCGTGAAAGGCACCTTTCATACACGGTGTAGCAGTGTTCATATTTCGCCTCCATGGCAGAAATATCTTCATCGGCACTTTCCTGTCTGAGTGCTTTAGAACACACTTCATACTCTGTCTCAACCTTTTCCCAAAAAACTTGCAGGCGGTCGCGGCGAATCTCGAAGCTAAAAATATTATCTTCGTCGGATGCAGGAGCAATAACACGAGACTCAAACTGGATAAGTTTGTCAGATGCGGAAATAAAATTGACTTACGACATGGTTGTATTTTTCTTTACGGATCTGGTTTTTACCGGACTACGTTTAGGATGCACTACCTTTGCTTTGGATTGTAGTGTGCTCGGAAATCGCGATGCCGTTGAAGCTGGCGAAAGAAGAAGTTCCTTTTTAACACGGCTGGTAGGATTCAACTTTTTCTTGTCACTCTGCTGAGGTGCTTTTTTATGAAGACCAGAAGCATGTGACCCTGAAGGAGCGGACGAAGTAGAATGGCGACGTGCAACTTGGGAGACTGGAGGATTTTGTGTAAGTTTTTTTGGATTTTTATTGGTCTCTTTGGACCCTGCGGACATGCTATGCTCACAAATTTATAAGCATGAGATTGTGTGCTTAATTAACTGGAACGTTAGGTGGGCCACGACAATATCAAAAGGAAGCGGATTTATGGAAACAAATACTTTGTGTCCCAAAAACTGCTAGTGGAAGCAAAGTTGGGAGCAATTCTTTATATAAATTATAATAATTTTTATTTAATATGATAGATGAAACAAATATTCAAAATATTCTTATACTAATAAAAAAAAATTATTCATTTATTTATGCCCTTTTTTTAATTTTTTTTTTTTTTATTTTTTTGTATTATTATTCTTATATTTTGTTTTTTTTTTTTTAAGTTTTTGTCAACTGAAATAGTTTTGTATTATTTGGATTGAACCACCTTGGAACGGCATTCAGAATGCATCCGCTTTGAATGAGCTAAAACGATAGTTTGGTTTGCCGACTATCGATTATTTAAGTTTTGTTTACCTTTTTTCTCAGCGACAATGAATTTGGTGTTAATTAATTAAAAAAAATATATATGTCAAATTAAAACTCTGGTTAAACGTAAAACAAATGTTGTGTTTTGCTGCTGAGTAATAGTGACTTTATTTGTGTGTTTTATGCAGCCGGTATATGAACGCTTACATGCAGTGAAAGTACATATGTACATACATATGATCGACTGTTTTATTTTTATTTGCAAAAGAATTATTTGCAAAATAATATGTTTTGATAGAATGTGTTTAAAAAGTTTGGATGTGAAAAGAAATATTATTTTGTGAGTGCGAATTCAGCAGCCAGCGTAGAACAAGTAAGAAGGCTCTAGTCGGGACAGCCCGACTAGAAGATACCCTGAACCCAGTTGCAATAAATATACTAAATTTATATAAGACTTTGGTATACTGACTTAACTTCAATCGATTAAATTCGATATCTCCGGTGTTTCTTAACCGATTTGGACGAAAATTTCAGAAAAGATCTATCGTTACCCATTCTTTCAACCCTCATTTTTACATTTTCCATTTTCTAAATTTTTTTTTGTTATCGATTCCATGTGTATATCGGAAACCAGAAGAGTTATCGATAATTTGAAGCAAACTTGTTCTGCTCATGGTATAGGAGAACTTTTATCCCAAATCTGAAGTCTCTAGCTCTTGTAGTCTCTGAGATCCACGCGTTCATACAGACAAATAGACGGACAGACGGACAGACGGACAGACAGACAGACAGACAGACGGACAGACGGACAGACAGACGGACAGACGGACATGGCTAAATCGACTCGGCTATTGATGCTGATCAAGAATATATATACTTTATAGGGTCGGAGATGCTTTTTTCTGCCTGTTACATACTTTTGCACAAAACCATTATACCCTTATTTACCCATTTTATGGGTTAAGGGTATAAAAATTAAAGTGTCTGTCTGTAAGCACTTGTGTATGTTCGTATGTATGTATGCTCCACAGGTGGCGGATTGCCGGCGGCTGCTATAATTTTGGTTTATTTATGTGTTGAATAATATGTTTGTTCAGAATGTTTTTGCAAACGACTGTTTTATTAATCGTCGGACAATGTAATAAGTACTTACATGTAGTTGTACTCTGGCGGGATTCGCACTTCTGTATGTATGAAGGTTCATGCAGACATACATACATAAGGAAATATATGTTGCTGACTACTTGTAATAGTTTGGATAATCTTAAAAGTAGTTTGCAGGAGTGACATGAATATTTTTAAGGATAAAATATTATTCTGTAGTTGTAGAATGGATGTGAATAATATTTAGTATAATATTGTTCTGTAATTTTTTTGAAATATGCACGTATAGTTATGCTGCAATGCACAGCGGAACAATGGAATGAATATTGTAAGTACATACATACATATGTATGCCAATAAATATATTTATATTTATTTTACTTTATTTTATTTTTATTTTTTTTTAAAACATACACGCAGTATATTGTAGGATTTGAAAATTGCTTTAACGAATGATCAATAGGTAGACGGACTAGGATTTACATACATGCAATATATATGGAAACATATATTGCAATATGGCGGACAGTAGTGCCGGTATGTAACAGGTCTCTTTATATATAAATGAATTTCATTACTTATCTTTATTCTCCTAGAAATTTGCTGGGGCGAGTGGAAGAATATCCGGCTCGAAGGACCAATGTTTGTAGTGGAGGAGTTAAAGCCGTCGTAATGATGCAGTTGTGTGGTGGTAATCAAAATGTTGAGGACGGCACCTTTTCTGGTGGTTTGGTTGTATGTATGTATATGTATACTTTATTGAATATAAGCACTTCTTGTGCGTAGGAGTTCTTTTTTAGGACTGTTAACGTAACTTATGAACATAACTATGAACATAAGACAGTTTATAGATCATGGTTCTTTGTCAGTTAGATATTTGGATACTGGCATCAACATCCTCCCCCCTCGCTTTGCAGTATGCAAACGGATTTTCTGGCCGCATTTCCCGGATAGAATCCAGCCAAATACGGATTGCTGGGCCATTGGATAGTTGTTGGTGCTCGGGAGGACTCCGTTGAGGATGATGTGCGGATATACATCCGCCCCGAGCGACAAACACACCGTTGAAGGATGATACCAGCGTTCATCGGCCAGAACAATGCTCTTGAAGTGCTGGGCGTCAGCAATGATCGGCCTGATTGGAGTGCGTATGCCGAAGTCAGGATCCACATGGACTAAAACTTCACGGCGGAAGTCCGTCATCCTTGATCGCAGGAGCACCGTGCAGACGCCCTCCGCACCAACACGGGTGACGGATAACCAGAAAGCCGTTGCCAGTGACGTGGTGATGCGGTTGGTGGTGCTGCACGGGTCGATCATTACCCGGATGTCGAACGTCTTGAGCCCAGTGTCAAGCTTGACGATGGCTGTCGGCAGGACACTCACAGCATTGTGCTGCAATATCGATGTCAGCGATGTCTGGATGGACCTGGGATGAGCTGGCGACGGTGGGCGACGAGGAGTGGGAGACTTGAGGGGGGGGCTACTAGCCGAAAGCGAAGCTGATCGCTGACGCCTTGTGGATGGGCGAGTGGTTTTGCGGGCCTCGCGAATGTGCAGCAGGGTGTGGTGGTCCTTATGGCAGACCTTGCAAGTGCCAGCGCTGCGGCAGGATTGCCCGGAGTGCTGGTGAGCCAAGCACTAAGAAGGGAATTTTTATTTGGACAACTCCTTCAAGTACCTCCCATACGATTTGGAGCACTTTTTACCCATTTTAAAAAACAAATTACAATTACAACAAGTACCCATTCCACTACTGTCGCCTGATTGTCGCACAAGCTGAGAGTTTGATCGCCAGCGAGAATACAAAAACAAAACAAATGCGCAGTGACGCCTGCGCGTCGCACAAGCAAAGTCATAAAAAAAAGAAACGAAAAAAAGAAAAGAAAGTCACTTGCAAAAAAGAAACGGATTTCCGCTTCTTAATGAATAAGTCAGGGACTGCAAATAATGATTATTTTTTTTTTTTTTTAATAAATAAATCATTCACTTATGGTATCTTTCGGACAGCGAGAAATATACAAATATTCATCTTTAAGGCTCATTTATGCATTTTCACCATGATTTAAAATTTTTCAATTTTTATAGATTTACTCACAAAATATTGATTAATTTTGAGTTATACTTACAACTCAATCAATAATCATTATTTTTTATCAAAAAAATAAAACTCATGAAATAATGATTATTCTTTGAGTTTTATTTTTTGCTCAAAAATAAAACTCAAGTTGTTATTTCGACCTTTTCTTAGGGAATAATCCTAAACATGATATATATTCCTAGTCAGTAAATCAAGACAAACCATAACAATCCATTTTTAAATTAAAAAAAAAAATCTCATTTGTTCTTAAATATCACTGAAAAAAATTTGTATATACATTTGAATTTGAAGTTTGCACTTTAAGTTGTGTGCAAAGAACCATTTTGTCCACCTATCCATATTAAATTAACGATTTTAATATTAATCACTGCACTATGACCTGTACTCATTTTGTGTTGTGCGTTAAGTAATTGCCATACAAACATTTTCTTTTAGTGCAGTCTCTTTTACAGAAAAACAACAAAATACATTGACCAATGCAATGTTTCCACTTGTTTTGTTTACATTTCTGCTTGGCCTGCAATTTTGTTTTGGACAACTCCTTCGACCACCTCCCATCCATCCTGGAGTACTTTGACCCATTCCACTACTGTCGCCTGATTGTTGCACAAGCTGAGAGTTTGATCGCGAGCGAGAATACAAAAACAAAACACATTACCCATTCCACTACTGGCACCTGATTGTCGCACAAGCTGAGGGTTTGATCGCGAGCGAGTTTACAAAAAAAAAAAACATATGCGCAGTGACGCATTCGCGTCGCACAAGCAAAGTTATAAAATAAGGTTCGTACACTTGCAAAAAAGAAACGGATTTCCGCTTCTTAATGAATAAGTGCATACACAATTAAGTGAACAATGCGCTTGAAAATTTAAATTTCATAATTTTATGTACGTGTTTCACTTCGCACAGTGCACATTTTTTTGTTTTCAAATTTGTGTGCCTTTGACAATTGATTTACGACCCAAGTAGCGTTTGTTGTTGTTGTAAGTGTTGTTGTTGGGCCCGCACTGCTACTTTTTGTTGGTTTCATTGATTTTAAAAAAACAACAACAACATAACAAAACTTGGTGCGTCTATAAAAATTTCCCACACCAGAATATGTTATGGGGGTGGATTCAAACATGTTTGTTATCTTTAATATATAAAATTCTTCTAATATATAAGATTCTCGTGTCACAAATTTAAAAGTTTATATAAAAAAAAAATAAATAAAATAACACGTAAAAATAGTATGTCTCGGTCGGAGTTCGAACTCAGGACATTCGGCGTGTGATGCGGCAGTTTCCCCTCCATGCCACCACAGCTTGACAATTTTACAAGTCATATTAGTAAGTTAAGCAAAAGGGAAAACTGTTTTTTGTGGTTTTTACATGATATTACATATATTATCGCGCCAAAAACTTTAAAAACATGTATTGTCATCTGAAACACATCTTTGGTGAAAATTTCAGAGCTCTAGCTAGTCGGGAACTTGCTGAAAATTTGATTAAAACAATGCGGTACAAACAGACAAGTCAAGTTAAATAAAATCATGTAAAAATAAGTAATTTCGTAAATCCACAGCAATTATATGTTTGCTTGCGGTAATTTATGTGTTCGATTTAAGGGCTATCATTTACTTACCTTTACTGATGCTGTCACCGTGGATGTTTCGCTGAAGTATAATTGCGGTCCAGTAGCCTTGCCGCACCAGGAACCACCTGTAAACGGTCTTCCCAGTTCGCTGAGCTGCCAAGTAAATATTATTAACTTAATTAATAAAAAATCAACCTTTCGTTCCATAGAATGTTATTTAAGCAATACGCCCACGGCCAATTTAAACAAAAGTTTTAGAGTATATATGATTTGCGCTATTTGCGCCAAGTTTTCCGTCGGTGTCAACGCATTATATTCGACAGCCTAAAAGCAAGAAATATGCAGCTTTGAAAATGTCTTGGTCCACCTGCTGACTCCGTCTTTCATAAATGAATATTGCAAAAATTGCCATTTATTCGACAGTTTTCATGCTTGAGTCAAATCTATCGCCCTATGCCAGCCCTTGCGTGCAAACTCTTTACCACGTGTTTCATACTGTTATCAGAGTAATCCGCAGTCAGCCGCGTCCGACTGCAACCATTAAACTTGTTTAACATTGATTTAATGTAGCAACATATTTTAAAATGTTTACTATGCATTTAAATAAACGAATGAAATCTGCAACCAGGTCAATAGAGCAATCCATCGCTAACCCGAATTCAACCCATTTCGACCCAAAAATAAGCAACCTCAAGCCCTATCTACATTGGCGCGAGACGCGAGGCGAGACTTGCGTTCGAATTCGATAGCGTGGACTAGAGATGGGCATGGGCCTAATTTTTCGCGCCCGACCCGATCCAGCCCATGGGCCGCAGCGCCAGTGTTTACCCGTACCCGATGGCAATAAAAATATTAATACCCGAACCCAACCCGCCCGCCCGAAAAATGTAGAACTTTTTCAAAAACTTAATTTTTTATTTTTATTAAATAAAATTACATATTTTTGTACTAAAAATGAAGCTTGTCCAAATTCCCACTTGAAAGTTTTGTGCGTCTTTCATTGAGAATTTTACCAGATGAAGAAAAAACTCGCTCGCTTGTCGCAGAGCTATCAGGAATGCATAATATATTTTTAGCCACAACTTGCAATATTTTGAGGTCAGTTGCTTGTTTCCATAATTCTAGAATTGGCAAGTTTGAATGAGAAGTTTTGGCATAATATTTTTCAATTTCTAAATCAATGGCATTTTTGTCAAGTTTTAGTATTTTTGGCTGATGCGTGTCAAAAAACTCTTGAAACTCGTGACTCGTGTTTGGCGCAGAGTTTTCAGTTTGCGAGTCATCAAGATTGTCTTTTAACGTTTCGCGATATTCAATCATCATGCATTTCACTGTTTCTAACGCATGATTTTTTCTTTCTTCTGATAAAAAACTTAACTCTTCAAACGGAGGGTTTAAAAATAATCCAACTAAATTAACTGAAGTTGGCTAAAAACGTTTTTCTAAAGAATTTAAGGTTTTCTCCTTTAATTGTTCTATTACATGGAAATCATATAATTCTACTTTGCAATGTTTTTTAAGTTTTTCGAACCATAATATTTACCAAAATATTTACATTTCGGGTAAAGCGGGTTGAACGGACCAACCCACACCCGCCCGCACCCAGCCCGAAATATGATTTTTCAGCCCGTACCCACGGTTACCCGCGGGTGCCCACGGGTACCCGATAAAAGCCCAGCCCGTGCCCACCTCTAGCGTGGACACTCGCTGCAGAATATCGCATGTCTATTTACATTGACGCGAGACTTCGGGCGTGCTTTTGTTTAAATTTGCAACCCTGTTCAATAAAACATGGCAGCCCTGTTCACCATAACATGGCAACACTTACCAAAAAAGCAAACAGAAAATATTTCATTTGTGCTATGTCTTCAATTAAAAAAATAATAATTTATTCTGCAATAGGCTTGGCCGCAAAAATAATAAAGGATGCTTTAAAATATGCAAAAAGTATTTCACATTAACAGCAGCTGATCAGCTGCGTTGGTAAAGCGTGATCAGCTGCTTTTCACGCTTCGCCAACGCGAGGGTTTTTCATATTTTCGAAATTGAAAGCGAGAGACGCGCGATATCTAGCGCCATTGTAAACAAACACATTGACTCTCATGAAATGAAAATGGTTGCGACACTCGCTTTCGAACATCGCCTCGCGGCCTCGCGCCAATGTAGATAGGGCTTCAAGCGTTTCGAACAGGTAATGAATTATGCCTTTGTTACACATTTTATTTGAAGGCGAATCAAATGGTAGGTATGCTCAATTATTGATTGTTTTCCCTGCTCGACGCAAAATGTAGCAAACATTTAAACGTTATAAGTCAAGCAAATATTTGAAAATATATTATAAAACAAGTGGAAACGTTGCAGTCGGATGCAACCGACTGCGGTATACTCGTTACCAGTATTAAAACCGGTAAAAAGAGGCCTGATTGCAAAGGGATACGGATGCGGTAGGTATGTACGCTGCCTTAAAGATTCTCCGATGCAGATGGGGATGCCACCAGCTATCTTCCTTCCAAATTTGGTGACTCTAGCTCAAAATTTGTAAAAGGTGGGGAAAAGGGGGCTGGGGGCGGATTGGGTGGGTGTGGCATCCAAATTTTTTGTGAAGATCTTTGTGGAATGTCAATTGCTATCTTCATACCAAATTTGGTGACTCTAGCTCAAAGTTTGTAAAATTGTGGAAAGGGGGGCGTAATGGGTGGGCATAGCTCCAAAACTTTGATGCACATTTTTGGGGGTCTCTGCCAGCTACCTTCCTACCAAATTTGGTGGCTCTAGCTCTTCAAGTCTGGAAGATACACGCATTCCCGTTTTTGACGATGCGTTGGGGAGGATGGGGCGGCTAGGGCAGTATTGGTGGGCGTGGCATCCAAACTTTTGATGCAGTTTTTTGGGGGTCGTCATCACCTATCTTGGCACCAAATTTGGTGGCTAAAGCTCAAATACGTTGGGAGTTATAGGCTTTTTTGTACTTTAAATTTCAGCGGGGCGGGGGGTGGAATGGGTGGGCGTGGCTCTAAATTTTTTATGCAGTTTTTTGGGGGTTGCTAGTAGCTATCTTCTTACCAAACTTGGTAGTTCTAGCTGTAAGGATGTGCGAAATATGTGGATTTATCGGTTTTGAGTTATCGAATTTATTGATTTGCCAGCCCCCCAGTTATCGTAGAACCCCCATCTTGACACTTTAATTTACTATCCCATAGATAAAGAGAATTAGAAAGTTTCAAGTCTCTACCTTGAAGGGTGTGAAAAAAACTTGCAACCATACGGACGGACAGACGGACAGACGGTCAGACGGACAGACGGACAGACACCTAAAGGACATTGCACAAAACCAATATACTCTTTACCTTCGGTTACGAATTTAAAAAGCCTATAACTCCCACAGGTTTTCAGCTAAAGCCACCAAATTTGGTGTCAAGATAGGTGATGATGACCCCCAAAAAACTGCACCAAAAGTTTGGATGCCACGCCCACCGATACTGCCCTAGCCGCCCCTAACTGCCCCAACGCTTCATCAAAAACGGGAATGCGTGTATCTTCCAGAGTTGTGGAGCTAGAGCCTCCAAATTTGGTGGGAAGATAGCTGTTAACGACCCCCAAAAATCTGCATCAAAGTTTTGGAGCCACGCCCTCCCATTTCGCCCCCCTTTCCCCACTTTTTACAATTTTCGAGCTACAGTCACCAAATTTGGTATGAAGATAGCAATTGACATTCCACAAAGATCTGCATCACAAATTTGGATGCCAAGCCCACCCATACCATCCCCAGCCCCCCTTTCCCCACTTTTACAAACTTTGAGCTAGAGTCACCAAATTTGGTATGAAAATAGCAATTGACATTCCACATAGATCTGCATCAAAAATTTGTGTTAGGAAAATAGAGCGAGCTTGCATACTAAGGTGCGGAGATGCAGATGCCGCTGCCTACTTTTCGGCTTAAACAGACCCAAACACAAAAAAAATACCCGTGAAAAAGTTGCAATCGGACGCAACGGACTGCGGTATATTCGTTACCAGTATTAAAACCGGTAAAAAGAGGCCTGATTGCAAAGGGATACGGATGCGGTAGGTATGTACGCTGCCTTAAAGATTCTCCGATGCAGATGGGGATGCCACCAGCTATCTTCCTTCCAAATTTGGTGACTCTAGCTCAAAATTTGTTAAATTGTGGAAAGGGGGGCTGGGAATGTCAATTGCTATCTTCATATCAAATTTGGTGACTCTAGCTCAAAGTTTGTAAAATTGTGGAAAGGGGGGCTGGGAATGTCAATTGCTATCTTCATATCGAATTTGGTGACTCTAGCTCGAAGTTTGAAAAAAGTGGATAAAGGGGGGCGGAATGGGGGGCGTGGCTCCAAAACTTTGATGCAGTTTTTTGGAGGTCGCTGCCAGCTATCTTCCTAGCAAATTTGGTGGCTCAGCTCCACAACTCTGGAAGATACACGCATTCCCGTTTTTGACGAAGCGTTGGGGTGGATGGGGGCGGCTAGGGCAGTATCGGTGGGCGTGGCATCCAAACTTTTGGTGCAGTTTTTAGGGGGTCATCATCACCTATCTTGGCACCAAATTTGGTGGCTATAGCTCAAAAACTGTGGGAGATATAGGCGTTTTTGACTTTAAATAAATGCGGGGGGCTGGGGGCGGTATGGGGGGGCGTGGCTCCAAAATTTTTGATGCAGTTTTTTGGGGGTTGCTAATAGCTATCTTCTTACCAAATTTGGTACTTCTAGCTGTAAGGATGTGCGAAATATGTGGATTTATCGGTATTGGGTTATCGAATTTATCGATTTGCCAGCCCCCCAGTTATCGTAGAACCCCCATCTTGACACTTTAATTTACTATCCCATAGATAAAGAGAATTGGAAAGTTTCAAGTCTCTAGCTTGAAGGGTGTGGAAAAAACTTGCACACATACGGACGGACAGACGGACAGACGGACAGACACCATGACGGACATTGCACAAAACCAATATACTCTTTACCTTCGGTATCGAGTATAAATATTGTGACAAGTGCACTGAAATAAAAGTTAAAATACTTGTAGCGCTAGGAAAATGCTAATAAATAAATACAAAAATACAAAACCGCAATTCCGTTTTTGGAGCGGCTGGATCTACTGGGGGTATAGGCGCCGTGCATAGAAATATACGTAATTTCTCTAGGCCCACGAAATGAAGGGAGTCATTACAAATGAATCGTCTCAGTCTACGCATTGGTATGTTTGCGTTTTCTACTAATAACATTCATGTTCAATATCATGAATTTTGATGAATATTAGTATCGACGAATGCTTCTACTCAACTCACTCATAACATATTGTGTCTGCCACTCATTCAGCGCAATTCATCTCGAATGCATTCTATTAAATTACAGTTGTGAATGGTCTCATGCAGCTCTCTAAAATGTATGTATGTACATACGTACAAGGGCATATTTAAAGTTGATATAAAAATAATGAAACAAATTAGAAAAGTTTTTGAGCCTCATTAAAAAAATAGATATATACATATATATATACTATACACATATATGTACATTTATAGTTGCGTACCCTTTATTTACGCATTAGCGCAACTACTACTGTTGTGGCGGTAATACTCAAGTACCGAACATTGGATGCAGAAATCAAAGTGAAATTAAGAAAGTTTTATAAATTTATATTTTCGCCCATCCAGCTGAGTCGATTAATATAAAATTGCTGCGATTTATAACTGAAGGAGATTTGGATAAGATATTTAGGAACCGTAAGCTGGACGATAAAATCGACATTCGATATAAGCTTTGGTAATGGAAGCGCACCAGGGTATGTTTCATATTTGTCTATTTATAAAAATTTACATTTATATTATGTATTTATTATTTTTTTCAAGGGCTATGACAATAAGGTGTCTGTTGGATCTAATATTGAAGATTGGAGTTCCGGGTCTTCGCAGTCGAGCGGGGCGTCATCAGTTCAACTTTGTGGACTAAAAGGACCTATAGTAAAGCATTTATATTATGTTTATAAAACAGTCCTAATAATTATCTTTCTTTACAATTACGATTTAGGATTTTCAACGCATTTTGGCAGAACAAACGTCTGGAAGTTACGTTCAGCAAGTATTCAAAGAAGAAAATAAATTAAATGTTGCGGCTAGGAAATTACTGATTGAAGCTATAATTAGCTATTATTGTGGTATCAAAATAAAGCTAGCGAAAGTTGATTTTCAACAAATTTCATAGATTTTGAAGTTAACAACCCATTGGGATCTTGCAAGGGCATAATATCAGTTGCTGCATTCTATTATTCATTCCCTACTTTGCCCGAACATCACCAAGCTTCTATTGAAAATATTTTTCCTGCTCTTTTTTTTTATACCCTTAACCCATAAAATGGGTAAATAAGGGTATAATGGTTTTGTGCAAAAGTATGTAACAGGCAGAAGGAAGCATCTCCGACCCCATAAAGTATATATATTCTTGATCAGCATCAATAGCCGAGTCGATTTAGCCATGTCCGTCTGTCCGTCCGTCTGTCCGTCTGTCTGTCTGTCTGTCCGTCTGTCCGTCTGTATGAACGCGTGGATCTCAGAGACTACAAGAGCTAGAGACTTCAGATTTGGGATATAAGTTCTCCTATACCATGAGCAGAACAAGTTTGCTTCAAATTATCGATAACTATTCTGGTTTCCGATACACACATAGAATCGATAACAAAAAAATATCGAATTTGGAAAATGTAAAAATGAGGGTTGAAAGAATGGGTAACGATAGAGCTTTTCTCCAAATCGGTTTAGAAACACCGGAGATATCGAATTTAATCGCTTGAAGCTAAGTCAGTATACCAAAGTCTTATATACATTTAATATATTTATTGCAACTGGGTTCAGGGTATCTTCTAGTCGGGCTCTCCCGATGAATATGAATGCAGCCTTATTATAGTTCTGATATAATTTTTGTTTGCGTTAAATATACAATACATTCATTTGATGAGCATTTCCAATCATTTTTGGTATTTTTAAAGGAACCCCAAATTTATTTGTGAGGCCTTTTGAATGTTTTAAGAGTCCGTTACATTGAAATATCGTGCCGAATGGAAATACATATGTAAGACCAAAATATTTTTAGCATTTTTAACGATAAGTCATGATATTTTTTGTACTTTAAAAATTAATTTAAGTGTTTTTGTATTAAAACTTTATCTATCTGTAAGATTTAAAATATATTTTCGTATGAAAATAAAATTATGTTATAAACACTATAAAAAGATAATAAATTTTGTCACAGTTTTTTTCTTCTTCCAGCTTTTGTTAGTCTTTATTAAAGCGACCAAAAACTTGTCAATTAACCTTACCAAGAGTATTATACTATTTTAATTGAAAACACACACATTAATTAGATATAGTAAAATACTATTATTACTGTATTGTTACTATCAACAATTGTAAATGTACCATGTTAATAGTAACATAACAATAAAAATAATATTTTTACTATATATATGAAAATTTGTAAGTTTACTGCATTTATGGTACTTTTACTATTTTTCTGTGATGTCACAGCAAAACTTGTTATTTTTCATTTTTTTTCTGTGAATTTACTATATTTTTTTGTAATATGAGGCACTAGCCGATCTATTTGCTGAGTATTTTCAATCAGTATACTCATCGAATTTATATAGTTGCAGTAATTCCTATCCTTTTCAATTTCAAACGTCACATTGCATATATGTCCCAGTTATTACTGAGTCTACGCTCCTGAGTGAATTTAACTCTATCAAACCTGGCTACTTGCCTGGCCCTGATGGAGTGCCAGGTTGTATTCTAAGATACTGCGCGGATTCACTTTGTAAGCCCTTAAATAAATTATTTAACTTGTCTGTTGACTCAACAGTGTTTCCTGATATTTGGAAGGAATCTTTATAATTCCACTCCATAAAAATTCTTGAAAGTCAAACGTTAAAAATTATAGGGGTATATCCAAGTTGTCTGCCATTACAAAAGACTTTGAAAAAATTATATGTTCTCAACTGCAACACGGATGTAGTTCAATTATATCGCCTTATCAACACGGTTTTGTTAGGCGTAGATCAACTACCACTAACCTTCTTGAGTTCACTTCGCTTGTTATTAAAGGGTTTCAGGAAAAAATGCAAACTGACGTTGTTTACACCGATTTTAGTAAGGCATTTGATTCCGTAAGTCATTCTCTGTTGCTTCACAAAATTGAATATTATTGGATTTTCATCAAAACTTTTATTGTGACTTTCGGAGTACTTATGTGGTCGTACACAAAAAGTAGTTTTTAAATCGTCTGTATCTAAACCTATTTTAGTTACCTCTGGTGTTCCCCAGGGGAATCATCTTGGACCTTTGCTACTTAATCTGTTTATTAACGACCTTCCATCTGTTATTACTATTTCCTATGTATAAATGTTTGCTGATGATGTGAAGCTATGTTTCACATTGTGAGGGTGCGGATAAAATTTAAAAATAACGCTCGACCATTATCCGCTTTTATAAGCGTGCCGACGATTATACTCACCACTGTAGCCCAAAAGCTTTCTGACTCCAGCTAATGAGCTTTATTTTAGACAAGTGGATAGCGCTGCACATGCGCAGCTGATGCAGTCAAGCTTTTGATCTGTCATTAGAGAGCTTTCACCCTTGCATTCTTACTGTCGGAAGCCTTAGCAGATCATTCTATTTCCGTACATGTTTTAATAAAGACGTGCCAAAGAAAAAAAAAACCTTTAAGCCTAAAGGGAGAATATATATTAAGTGTGCAAAACGTGACGCGTGGCTCGAATCTTAATCTAACAGCATCCAACGCGCATTGCACAGATTTAGCCTTTATTGTAGGCTCATTTGCATTCAATCTACACCCAAAACGAGGTGCCAGATTTATTTCGTGGATTTCTTGAATTTAGCGCGATTTACTTAAACACCAGGTAAGCCTTTTGAATTGCTTAAGTGCCGTGTTTAAAGTTTAAACTATCGCCAGGTTGCCGGCCTCGGAATATTCCAGTCTGTGGTTAGTCCAGACTACGGCCCAACCAACGGTGTAATGCCTAGCCAGGGCTAATACCAGACATAACCTAATTTTCGAATGCTAGGTTAACGTCCTATGATAGACGTCGCCAAAGGCCACATGGGGCAATGCTGATCCCCTGCGCTTCCGATACCGACATTTGTGTCTAGCCAAGAAGTCGAGCAACGGTCGGATGATCATATTGAAGTTGTAGTGCCCATCCTGACCAACCTGTCTTTATTTGTCGTCACGTGTCCACGCATGTCGGCTAATCATAATTAAGCCAGACCGAACCTTGTTGCGTGGGTGCTTCTCTACCAGTAGGAGTACTAAGGAAATGTCAACTACCGGATGAAGTCATTGGAATTTCTAATGCCAAGTGGAAAGAGTTTTTTTTAATTTATAAATTAAAGCCTTATTTAGTTGTGCAGTAAAGCTAATTCCAATTTTTTTTTGCCATTTAGCTTCGGACAAGTTTTTGTTGCGCATTTAACTTATGAAAAAGATTTAAAATCCACAGCAATACACATCAGCGTCAACAGGCCTGCTGACTTCGATGGACCCTGTATTATAGTGAGTACGGCATAGCCGAAAGTGTGTAACAAAGCAAACGCAACAAAAACGCAGCCGATCTAACGTAAGCTTAGAAGCAAGAAGCTTAATCAATACCCGCTCTCATGCATACACACCTACTTAAATAAATGCCTATATTTGAGTGCATTAGGGAACAGCTGTGCGTTCCGATTTTCTTAAAAGCTTTGGTGCGTATGTTGGTATGTATGTCGCGCTGAATTATTTGCACTGTTTAAGCTCCACTGCTTGCAGATTATCTGAAGTAACGTATCTTAGTAATATTTTATCTTTGGCTCTTGTCACGCCTTAATGATAACCTATGTTATAGATAATATCATCCATAATTCGATAATTAAACAATAAGAAGATAGTTTCTTAAAGATATACACCCTTAGGTTATATATATGTACATCTAAATTTTTTTTGCGATTGAATACTGAAGTAATATAATTTGAATACTATTGACACAAATATGAATTGTCAGAAAATAATAATAACAGTTAAGTACACTCTTCAATTATAAATATTCTGAATATGGATTAATTTGTTCTTATTAATGGACACCGAAAGTCTCTAATCACCACCAGTAAAAAAAAGGGTATCATTGACTACTTCAAGTTAATGTTACAGGTAGGGAGGGTATAGATCAGAGGAACAAATACATCTGAGTTCTCAATTCACTGATAGCGCACTGGTCAACTCTTCTTGTATGAAGTACCCCCCCCCCTTTCCGTCTTTTCCCGCCACTGTCTACGATTTTTATTATATGTAGCACATTTATATGAATCAGCACCAAAACCCACCCCACTTTCCCTGAGCAAAGTCGGCAAAATTAGTAGACAGGGGTGCTGCCGATGCAACTCTTAATGAGGTTCGTTACATAATAATAAAATGGCGCCCAAAGCGTGAGGCCCGATGCCAATTGGCAATACATAACAATTTGCCATGTGCAGCCTAGAAATGTTCTGTAAGCCTCAAGCAAAATACCAAAAACAAAACCTTTGTTCCCGCTCAACTCCCTTCATCAAGACATTCAATATCCAATCTTGTTATATTAGTAGTTTCAGTGAGTATCTCTTATTTTAAATGGAATTATTGGCTGTGGAAAACATTATCGGAGCCAAACCAGTAGATAAGATTTACTTTTGTTTTTGATAATTGTCGACATTATCAACATATGTATATGATATTAAAGTAGATTATTGCTTTGGAGTTTTTATTTGATTTAATTCGGATAAAACCAAGCAGTTGGTATTTGACTATAAATACATATATAAATTTTCAATTTATCTGGAATCGAGAATTGTTCATGTTGAAAATTTTTAGCACGCTCCTCTTCCAAATGGTATGTTGAAAACAAACAAGCTAATAAGTTTAGAGTTCCGAATTCAATATCGTTTTCTTTGAATCGAGACTGTTTCCAAGCTGAAAATTTTCGGCTGGTTCCTCTTCAACTGAAATCGAAACGCATCCAATTTTTGATAACAGTAAATGCAGAATAAAAAAAATATAAAAAGTTAAAGACTCGTGCCTATCAAGCAACGTGGTGTGAAGAGTACTGACGGAGAAGTCCCATTAGTTACTATCGCAATTATCGCCTATCTTTATCGCTTATCGTCATCAATTATCGTATTTCTTTTAGTATCGATTAGAATCAGTAAACATGGCAGTTGTCCGTAACACTGAAGACTGACTTGCTTTAAGGCCTGTTTACTCTCGACATAACTTAACATAACATAACTTAAGAGTCAGATGACTCAATCTACCTTATGGCTCTCAATGTTAGCGTTTACTCTCAACATAACATAACTTAACAGAACATAACTTAATTTTGAACCTGCAGGTTGCAGAAATAACTTAATTCGAACAGTGTTGATTTACGCGAATAGCGAACAGCTGTTCGAAATCAGTCTTGCAAAACGTTAGTCAACTACAATTAAACAACTTATTCAAAATGGATGAGCAGAAGTTAATAATTTTAGTGCAAAACCATAGTTTGATTTATGACAAAAAGTCAAAAGAGTTTAAAAATATAATTAAAAAAAAAGAAGCTTGGTCTACAATTGCCAAAGAACTTGATTGCAATGGTAAGCATATTGATTAAACTTATTGTATTTGGTTTTGCATTGATATGTTTGTTTGTTAAAGTTGATGTCTGTGAAAGGCGTTGGACTAGCCTGAGGGAGCGGTTTTCGAGGGAGTTGAGGATTGTGGAACCTTCAGGCAGTGGAGTTGGCATGTCTTCGGAATGGGTGCACTTCCAAAGTTTGCAGTTTCTCAAAAATCATTTGCACAGACGCCGGTAATTACTTATGTACACTTTGTTAGTTTTTTTTACAACAAAAATGTTTTTATTGTTTAGGCAAAAGTCAAATTTCACGTTGTCAGAGGAGTCACTGCCAACATTTTCTGAAAGTGATGACTTGTTCTCCTCAACCCTAAATGCTGATGACATTATTGAGGAATCGTCATCACCATGTTTTGATTTTTCCCCTGATGCTGTACCTGTACCTGTGGCATCTCAACATCCGTCCAAAAAACGAAAAAGCACAAACACCACCGCTGACGATAATTTGTCAATGGCAACCAATGCATTCATGGAATACATCGGTTCGATTAAAGAAAAGGAAGCAGAGGATGAAGTGGCAGTAAATGCGGCCAACATTGTCAAGAAAAGTTTGTCGGCAATGTCACCAGCCAAAAAAATTAGTGTTGTGGCAAAAATTATGCAATTATTAGCAGAAAATGAATAAATTAAAACAAAATTTAATTTTAATTATGTGATAAATTTTATTGTGGCTGGAACGTCACAGCACCTTCATTCATAAAATAGGAACGCAATTTGTTCCGCAGTAACATTGCATAGTTTGTGCTTCTGCGGCTGTGAGACACGTACTCGCGAATGCTGTTACAAGACTGAATTTCACTCCGCCAGCCACCCAATACTATGCTATTGTCCGACGCATCCTGGTCAACATAAGAAGGTGGACAATAATGCCGTTCCAAATCATTAAGCATAATAAAATTATGTAATGCAACACACGTGAGAACAATCTTTTCGGCGTTCTCTGGCATGAACTCCATCGTAGTGTTTAAAATTCGCCAACGAGCGGTCAAAATTCCAAAAGAATTTTCAATTGTTCGTCGTGCCCTTGAAATCCTGTAGTTGTATACATTGTCTTCAAGGGACAATGCAACCCCTGATCGTGCTGGCGAAATCGGTCTCATCAAATTTTTCTTTAAAGGAAAAGCAGCATCGCCAACAGAAAAGTGTGGAAATGGTTCCCCACAATTTGGTAGTGGCTTGTTTGGCGGCAATGGCAAAGTTCCATCTAAAAGTTTTCTCCCGAAATCTGACATGTTGAAAACACCTGTTAAACATAATTTGGTTATAATTAATAAGGTTTACACAAGAGATGAAACTGAATTAAATACCTGCATCATTTTCACTGCCATAGATTCCTACACTTGTTGCAGTGAATGTGTACCGGGCGTCGCAGGCAGCCATTAAAACAATGCTAAAGGTTTTTTTGTAATTAAAAAACATACTACCACTGTTTTTGGGGCACTTAATTGCGATGTGCTTCCCATCCACTGCACCAACGCAATTCGGCAAGTTCCATAAATTTTCGAAATCGGTCGCAATATCTTTATATTGCGACTCGGTTGGAGGCGACAGATATATCCCTGAAAAAACATATCGGACAAAAAAAAACATTTTAAGTAATAAATAAAGTACATGCATTATTGAATGACTACCTGAAAGCACATCCCATATCGCTTCACAAGTTTCAAAAACAATCTTCCAAATCGTTGTTTTGCCAAGCTTATGGCTCCAAGCAATCATTTGCATACTGCTTCCATGAGACAAAAACCTTTAGAATAAACAATTATGACAAATAAAGTCCATACACATAATTTATGTACTTATATCAAAATAAACTTACAATAATGTAATTTCGAGCCGCTCCTCTGTGCTTATGCGCTGTCGCGGCTTCCTGAGTTTGTCTTGCAGTAAGCACAGTAGCAACTGGAACAGTTTTTTATTCATCCGCGTATGGATAAAAAACTGCTCTTCGTCCCAATCTCTCATAGCTGAGAAGTTTTTTGTAAAATACCCACTGGTATGCCAGTTTCGATTTATTGGACGTACTGCCCAACGCCGCTTTCTTTTTTCCTGCTCTTTCTGCTTTTTGTACAATGCAATGATGTTCAAATACATTGCAAACCCTACTACTGCCTTCTCCATTGTTATAATTATTATTATTCACTTGATTATGTTAATACACGTGTTCTCAATGTTTGTTGATTTGTATTTGTTTAACAACACTGCTAACACAATTGTACAGCACTGCAAACTGATTTCTTAAGCTAAGTTATGTTGAGAGTAAACGCATACATTCCTTAAGTTAAGTGAGCTGCCTCTTACGTTATGTTATGTTAAGTTATGTCGAGAGTAAACAGGCCTTTAGCAAGTAACGTTAATGAAGCAGTGTCATGTGTCATCTGCAATGACACTAGCTCAGAAACAGAGTTTAGAGAAACCAGTTGTAAACATCGTTTTCATAAATTATGTTTATCACAGTGGTTGAGTAACAACAACGGATGCCCAATGTGTAGGCAGCCTCTTACGTTGTCGCAGAGCTTTGAAAATATTTCAGCTCGGCCTAGAGCCAATTCCGGTGGTGCAAGGGGAAGATCGCGTGCTACCGCAGTCAACAATCAAACAGGTGCTGTTCCACGTAGACCAGTAACGAGAACAAATAATCGTAACACTCCAAATGTGCGTCAGCAAACGACTTCGCAATTAGGTCGTAGTTCAGCTAATAATGCTGTTGAAAGTGCGGTACTATCAGAAGATCGCATTCAGCAGATTATTGCAAACTCCTTGGAAAATTATCGCAGTATTATAGCTTCGTCGGTAGCTGATCAAATCAGTGCCGCAATACAAAACTTAAATTTGTCTGCTCCCACTAGAGAGACTCGAGAAGAACCTCAGCTGGAATGGGATAATGACATTCAGCTTAGTGGTCGGCGTATGAGCCTGGAGCGTGAAAATCTCCCAAGAGATAGGCGAGGTCCATCTCGGGAGAACGCTAACAATAGTAATTATTCAATAGATCGCCCAGATAGAACTTCGAACGTAGTATCGAACTGGAAAATACAATTTTCTGGCGCGCCGAATGACATTCCCATTGAAGACTTTATATACCGAGTCAATTGTCTTACGGCTCAATATTTTAATAATAATTTTGATTTATTATACCAGTTCGCGAATCTACTTTTTAAAGGCCCAGCTCTTTCATTTTATTGGCGTGTACACAAAACTGTGGGTTGCATGGGATGGTTTGAGTTGTGCGACCGTTTAAGAGAAAGATATCAAGACCAGCGAACTGATCGAGATATTAGAAATGTCATGCGACGTCGCAAGCAAGGCGTTAATGAAAGCTTCGATGAGTTTCTAGATGCAATGCTAGCGATAGCTGATTCCCTTAGAGAGCCCATGCCAGAGAGCGACATAATTGTAGAAGTAAGGCATAACTTAAAGCCCGAATTAATTCATGAGCTTCTCCATGTAGACACCCCAAACCTTGCAATTCTTCGCAAGGAGTGCCATCGCCATGAAGAATTCTTTCGAAGCTTACGATCAAAGCCTTTAATGCGTTCGAATGTGCCAAAGCGTTATGTTAATTCTATTGTGCTGGAAGAAGATACTGAAGAGTTGACTGACACTGATATCAACGATGCTGATGAGATTTGTGCACTACGTTTAAAAGAAAAACTTAAATGTTGGAATTGCGATGAGCAAGGTCACAGATACCATGAATGTCTAAAGCCACGTCGAGTTTTCTGCTATGGATGTGGACTAGCAGATACGTATAAGCCTAACTGTGATCATTGCAAGGCAAAATCGGAAAACTCAGTGAAGGATGTTCACCGAGTTCCGAAAGTGGACATCCGACATTAACTTGGGAGCCAAACGCAAACTTACCAGATGTATCTTTATCTTTACTAGACAAACCCCAGTTACCGGATATGACAGATAATTCTAAGATCTTTAAGAACTTAGAATTTAAACCAGCTATTTCTGATGTGAACACTCTACACATTCAAAAGAAGCGTTCTACTGTACGTATGAGAAACTTTTGGCGTAATAAACGTCGTCTTAATGCCTTCACTATATCGTCGATTATGAGTAGACCTAACGATATTAGACCATTTACTCAACTGGAAATATTTGGTAAAGAATATTTAGCCCCGTTGGACAGTGGTGCCAATAAGAGCGTTATTGGTGCAGACTTAGCTAGACATATGGCCTCAGAGATGACAAAAGTCGATAAAGTAAATGGCGTCGTTCAGACAGCCGATGGTCATAAGCAAACAGTGACGGGTAGAATATTTATACCTTTAACCTACAATTCCTTTAAAATGGACTTCGAGTTCTTGATTATACCTTCCATCAAACAAAATGTTATCTGTGGAATGGATTTTTGGGAAGCCTTTGGCATTTCAATCCAATCTACAAACGTAATAAGTGAATTAAATAACAGTAGCGAAGAAGTTACAAACAAAACCAAACTTACTATGGTTCAAAGAGAAAAGTTACAATCTGTTGTCAATCACTTCCCTTCTTCGGAGCGTAGTGGTCTTGGTGAGACATCTTTGGTCGAGCATGCGATCGACACAGCTGATGCCAAACCAATTAAACAAAGGTTTTATCCTCTGTCCCCCGCTAAAGAAAAGCTGTTATGCGAAGAAGTTGATCGAATGATACAACTAGGCGTCATAGAAGAAGCTCCTACATCTCCATGGTCTTCGCCAGTTACACTCGTGGTTAAACCTGGAAAGGTTAGATTTTGTCTGGATGCACGAAAATTAAATGCGGTTACAGTAAAGGACGCGTATCCAATGCCAATTCTTGATGGACTTATAAGTAGACTTCCCCCAGTACATTGCATCTCCAAAATTGATTTGAAAGATGCATTTTGGCAGGTTCGTTTGGATTTAAATTCGAGAGCAAAAACAGCTTTTACTATTCCAAATCGACCCCTGTATCAGTTTAAACGGATGCCTTTTGGCCTAACTAATGCTCCACAAACTATGTGCCGGTTAATGGACCAAGTCATTCCATATCAGTTAAAATCTCACGTATTTATATACCTTGATGATCTCTTAGTGATGTCTTCGAGTGTTGACGAACACTTAGAGCATTTAAGTACTGTCTCAATGCAGTTGCGTAAAGCTGGACTAACGATAAATGTTAAGAAAAGTCAATTTTGTTTAAATAAAGTAGAGTATCTGGGCTTTGTGGTTGGAGAAGGTACCTTGCAAATTAACCCTGATAAGATTCAAGCTGTGGACGAATTTCCCGAGCCCAAGACGCGCAAGCAGTTAAGAAGATTTCTAGGGATGACAGGCTGGTACCAGCGCTTTATTTCCCAGTATTCGTCCGTAATTTTTCCGCTAACAGAACTGCTGCGAGGAAAATCCTTTGAGTGGAATGACCAAGCTCAACTAGCGTTTGGTGAAATTAAACGAAAGTTATGTACTGCTCCATTTTTGATACATCCGAACTATAAGAAGCCTTTTATCTTACAATGTGACGCTTCGCTGTATGGGGTAGGAGCTGTACTAGCCCAAGTTGATGAATCAGGATGTGAAAGACCCATAGCATATATGTCAAAAAAGTTAAATAAAGCCCAGCGTAACTATACCGTTACCGAGCTTGAATGTTTAGCGGTGGTCTTAGCAATCAAAAAGTTTCGAATGTATATCGAGGGTCAGTCTTTTAAAGTCGTCACCGACCATGCAAGTCTTCGTTGGCTAATGAACCAAGCAGATTTAAGTGGCAGGTTAGCACGATGGGCAATTAAATTGCAAGGATTTTCCTTTGATATTGAGCATCGAAAAGGTAGCGATAACGTCGTAGCTGACGCGCTATCCCGATGTTTCGAAGGGGTTGACGATATAGCCACCCTTAGTATTGATATTTTCCCTGAAATTGATTTACATTCAGAGGCCTTTCAATCTCTAGAAAATTGTAAACTGAGAGACAACTATCAGGAAGCAAATCTCCCAGATATTAAAATTATAGGTAAGTTTATATATCGGCGTAGTATTTTTTGTAAGAATGGAGATTCAGATGATTGTTGGAAATTGTACGTTCCCGAATCACTGCGAGAACAAGTAATCCGTTCAATCCATGATCAGCCTTCGTCTAGCCATTGTGGTATAGCCAAATGCTTAGAGAGAATTCGGCGAAGATTCTTTTGGCCAAAAATGGTTGTCGATGTGCGCGAATATATAGGCAATTGTGATATATGCAAGACTACCAAGTATCCTACATGTGCTTTAAAACCACCCATGGGTAGTCAAGTGTCTAGTGAAAGACCCTTTCAAAGATTGTACATTGATTTTATTGGACCATTTCCGCGTACAAAGAAAGGAAATGTTGGTATTTTTATCGTACTTGATCATTTTTCAAAATTTACTTTCCTCAAAGCGGTAAAGAAATTTAATTCGCAAATTGTAATTGACTATTTGAGAAATGATCTTTTTACATGCTTTGGGGTGCCTGAGATAATAGTGAGTGATAATGGCACTCAGTTTAAAAGCCATGATTTTTCCTCATTTATTTCGCAATTCGGTATTAACCACATATGCACAGGAGTATATGCCCCTCAGTCAAACGCAGCTGAAAGGGTAAATCGGTCAATAAACGCAGCTCTAAGAGCATACGTCCGTACCGATCAGCGGGCATGGGATGTATATTTACCCAGTGTCAGTTGTGCGTTACGAAATTCTCTGCATCAGTCTGTTGGGATGTCGCCTTACCGTATAATGTTTGGTCAATATATGATAGTGCATGGCCAAGATTATAAGTTGTTGAGAAAAATAAATGCACTTAGCGATGGTACACAACAGCTGAATCGAACGGATAAGTTTCATCAAATTCGCTCTGATATCGAAAAGGAGTTGACGAAAGCTTATGAGAAAAACCAGCGTACTTATAATTTACGTACCCGACCTAGATCATTTGACGTCGGTCAGAACGTTATTAAGCGTAATTTTGCTTTGAGTAACGCAGCAGCTTATTATAATGCAAAATTAGCGCCAGTCGGAACTAAAGCACGCATCAAAGCAAAGCTTGGGCAGAATATGATTAGAAGATATAAAGGGCAAAGAACTAGGAAAATTTCATGCCAAAGATATCTGGTAAAAATGCTGTGCAAGCCGCACCCTGTTATTTTTCTTCAGCTTTTATCTTAGCCTGGTAGTCAAAGATCAAACCTGTGGTGTGAGGGTGCGGATAAAATTTAAAAATAACGCTCGACCATTATCCGCTTTTATAAGCGTGCCGACGATTATACTCACCACTGTAGCCCAAAAGCTTTCTGACTCCAGCTAATGAGCTTTATTTTAGACAAGTGGATAGCGCTGCACATGCGCAGCTGATGCAGTCAAGCTTTTGATCTGTCATTAGAGAGCTTTCACCCTTGCATTCTTACTGTCGGAAGCCTTAGCAGATCATTCTATTTCCGTACATGTTTTAATAAAGACGTGCCAAAGAAAAAAAAAAAACCTTTAAGCCTAAAGGGAGAATATATATTAAGTGTGCAAAACGTGACGCGTGGCTCGAATCTTAATCTAACAGCATCCAACGCGCATTGCACAGATTTAGCCTTTATTGTAGGCTCATTTGCTTTCAATCTACACCCAAAACGAGGTGCCAGATTTATTTCGTGGATTTCTTGAATTTAGCGCGATTTACTTAAACACCAGGTAAGCCTTTTGAATTGCTTAAGTGCCGTGTTTAAAGTTTAAACTATCGCCAGGTTGCCGGCCTCGGAATATTCCAGTCTGTGGTTAGTCCAGACTACGGCCCAACCAACGGTGTAATGCCTAGCCAGGGCTAATACCAGACATAACCTAATTTTCGAATGCTAGGTTAACGTCCTATGATAGACGTCGCCAAAGGCCACATGGGGCAATGCTGATCCCTTGCGCTTCCGATACCGACATTTGTGTCTAGCCAAGAAGTCGAGCAACGGTCGGATGATCATATTGAAGTTGTAGTGCCCATCCTGACCAACCTGTCTTTATTTGTCGTCACGTGTCCACGCATGTCGGCTAATCATAATTAAGCCAGACCGAACCTTGTTGCGTGGGTGCTTCTCTACCAGTAGGAGTACTAAGGAAATGTCAACTACCGGATGAAGTCATTGGAATTTCTAATGCCAAGTGGAAAGAGTTTTTTTTAATTTATAAATTAAAGCCTTATTTAGTTGTGCAGTAAAGCTAATTCCAATTTTTTTTTGCCATTTAGCTTCGGACAAGTTTTTGTTGCGCATTTAACTTATGAAAAAGATTTAAAATCCACAGCAATACACATCAGCGTCAACAGGCCTGCTGACTTCGATGGACCCTGTATTATAGTGAGTACGGCATAGCCGAAAGTGTGTAACAAAGCAAACGCAACAAAAACGCAGCCGATCTAACGTAAGCTTAGAAGCAAGAAGCTTAATCAATACCCGCTCTCATGCATACACACCTACTTAAATAAATGCCTATATTTGAGTGCATTAGGGAACAGCTGTGCGTTCCGATTTTCTTAAAAGCTTTGGTGCGTATGTTGGTATGTATGTCGCGCTGAATTATTTGCACTGTTTAAGCTCCACTGCTTGCAGATTATCTGAAGTAACGTATCTTAGTAATATTTTATCTTTGGCTCTTGTCACGCCTTAATGATAACCTATGTTATAGATAATATCATCCATAATTCGATAATTAAACAATAAGAAGATAGTTTCTTAAAGATATACACCCTTAGGTTATATATATGTACATCTAAATTTTTTTGCGATTGAATACTGAAGTAATATAATTTGAATACTATTGACACAAATATGAATTGTCAGAAAATAATAATAACAGTTAAGTACACTCTTCAATTATAAATATTCTGAATATGGATTAATTTGTTCTTATTAATGGACACCGAAAGTCTCTAATCACCACCAGTAAAAAAAAGGGTATCATTGACTACTTCAAGTTAATGTTACAGGTAGGGAGGGTATAGATCAGAGGAACAAATACATCTGAGTTCTCAATTCACTGATAGCGCACTGGTCAACTCTTCTTGTATGAAGTACCCCCCCCCCTTTCCGTCTTTTCCCGCCACTGTCTACGATTTTTATTATATGTAGCACATTTGTATGAAGCAGCACCAAAACCCACCCCACTTTCCCTGAGCAAAGTCGGCAAAATTAGTAGACAGGGGTGCTGCCGATGCAACTCTTAATGAGGTTCGTTACAACATATAATGATGCTTCCCTGAGTAATTTTCTACAGTCGGATTTGGATGCATTGTCAGCCTGGTGCCGTACTAACTTACAAAATTTAAATTGTTGAAAATATGGAGTCATGTCTTTTTGTAGAAGTACCCCTCATACGGCTCACTACTTGCTTGATGCTTCACCACTTGACCGCGTGTTTGAAATTAAGGATTTAGGCATTATTCTTGATCCTAAATTTAAGTTTTACGCTCATATTTCGTCTATGGTCAATAAGGCCATTAATGTCCTTGGCTTCATCAAGCGGTGGTCGACAGAGTTTAACGATCCCTTCACCACTAAAACGCTTTATACATCCTTAGTACGTCCCATCCTAGAGTATGGATCTTGTGTGTGGTCCCCACAATACTCGATTCACCAGGATAGAATTGAATCTGTGCAGAAGAAATTTCTTCTATTTGCCCTTAGAAGTATTAACTGAGTTCCTGGAGTTGACTTACCCCCGTATTCAAGTAGACTCCTTTTGATAAATCTTCCCTTCCTGTTAAACCGTAGAACTATGCATGGAGTATTATTTATTACTAACTTACTTAATGGTGAAATCGACTCATCAGTTCTTTTGAGTCGCATTAAATTTAATGTCCCAATTAGATCTTCACGTAACTTTTTACCCCTTAGCCTTGATCGTTGGTTGAGCAACTATTTAATTCATGAACCATTTCGTGTTATATGTTTTGACTATAACAAACTTTATTCTCTTGTCTCCTTGGAGGCCTCAACTCCAGTACTAAAAAGATCGATCCTTTTTGCTTTATCTAATGTAACCACTAATTTCTAATCTAACGCTGGTCTGATTGGGTTTTTCTGGGTTTTTCCCAATCCACGCAACATATGTTGGACCACTAATTTTATTGTTGAATTTCGTACTGCTAGTTCGAAAGACGAAAAAATGCAAGAAAAGCATATACGAAAACCGTTTGTTGACAGTAAAATTTTGTTACACTAATTTTGTTTTTGTTATAACTTTTTTTTTCTACTTATTATAGTTTTGTTTTTTTTTTTTATTTATATATTTGTTAATTGTCAACTAAGATCAGCTGACATAAATCCAAATTAATTTAAATTAAAATTAAATTAAAAATTGAAATTAAAATTAAGTAAAATAAAATAATATATAAATCTGAAAGTAAATTAAGGTTAAAAATTTATAAAGTTAACGTTAAAGCTCTGAGAAATTCCACAATAAAATTAGTGGTCTAACATTTGTTGCGTGGATTGGGAAAAACCCAGAAAAACCTAATCACACCAGCGCAAGATAGAAGTTAGTGGTTACGATTAGATAAAGAACTAAGGATCGATCGTTTTATGACAGGAATTGAGGTCTCCAAGGAGACAAGAGAATAAAGCTTGTTATAGTCAGAACATATACAGTGAATCACTAAAGTATTCGTTGCGAAGCATACGGTGCATATTCCTTCAGTTTTCAACGATTTTGCAGCTACTTTTTTATGTTCTATGATTTGGCATTCGTTTATTTATGTTTACGAAAGACAACGCAAAAGAAATTACTTGGAAATTCCTAACGGTTTTTGAGATAAGGGAACAAAACTAAAAAAAAACGCATATTTTCATCTCACAAAAACATTCGTTGCGACTATTGCGTCTACTGTTTATTTATTTCTTAACGCAGTTTTTAGTGTGTAAATATGATTTTAGCTTTACTCGTTCAGTTTGACTATTATAGTTGTCGTAATTACATCAAAATGCCCAAGGGCAAATAATACTGTATCTGCACAATGAGGGCCAATAAACTGAGTACATATGCAAAATGTTCGACAGAAGTCCGTCCACAATCCGTAGTTGTATACAACGTTTAAGAAATCGTGGAAGCTTGGAAAATAATAAGCGTTCTGGTCGACCAAAGTCATTGTCCGTCAGAGAAGAGAGGAAAGTTCTGCAGGAAAACAGGATAAACCCACATCTATCGGCTCCAAAAATTAACAGCGTACTTCAGACATCTCTGAGCACAAGCGTCTGTGATGAAACTGTCCGCAGGGTGCTCCGCGCAAATAATATCCATGGTCGTGTTTCCAGAAAGAAACCGTTGATTTCAACAGTGAACGTTTTAAAGAGATTATCTTTCGCTAATAGCTACAAAACGCAACCATATTCTTTCTGGGAGACTGTCATATTCAGCGACGAGAGCAAGTTCAACATTTTTGGCTCTGACGGTCAACGTATGGTGTGGCGTAAGCCTGGCGAAGCGTTAAATCCTAAAAGTACAACAGCAACGGTCAAGCATGGAGGAGGTTCAGTGATGGTTTGGGCATGTATGTCTGCACGTGGAGTGGGCAACTTGGTTTTTATCGATGGCATGATGAACGCTAATATGTATCTGGACATATTGAAACAAAACTTAGCCGTAAGTGCCTCCAAAATGGGATTCGAGCCCAATAAATTTTTGTTTCAACAAGATAACGACCCAAAACACACTGCTTGGGTCGTTAAAATGTGGCTGCTTTATAACACAAAGCAACTAAAAACACCGCCTCAGAGTCCGGATACAAACCCCATTGAAAATCTATGGTCTCACTTGGACAGAAAAATCAGGCAGCATAATATAACTTCAAAACCAGTGTTAAAGCAGGTCTTACTGGATGAATGGGCCAAAATAGAACCCGAATATTGCCAAAAGTTGGTGGAATCGATGCCAAGGCGTTTGGAGGCAATACGTGCCAACAAGGGTCACAACACAAAATACTAAAAAGGTTATTTCTATTATCTATAATATAAAATGAATCCAAATGTGTTGGTAAGCGCATAACTCAACAACGCCTGGACCAATTTGGCCAAATCTTTTCAAATGTCGTTGAAGTTCAAGGATGTTTTACGGCGAAAAAATTAGAATTATTGTTTACTTATTAAGTTAGTGGCATTCATTTCAATAGCAATGCCCGAAGTCCCCGTTTTGTAACTTAAACAGCTGATTGAATGTGGTGGGATGTCAACTGCAAACAATCGATAGAGCTAGAACAGATTATCAATTCATCCAATTTATGCGATAGCGATAGTCATTTGGGAGACTCCTGAAATTTATTTTCGTATTCTGCAAAGCACTATAACTATAATATATATCTGATACTGAAGGTTGCAAGACTATATTGGTTTGCTGAAATTTATGTCTTTTTCCAAGCTCTCAAGGGCTTGCAAATATCTTTGTCTATGGGCGGGACAGATAAAGCGTGAAGATTGGGTTGCTACGCCTACTGCGGGCTGTGAAATCAGGAAAATGGTTTGTTACTTACTTCGGTATTATTATCGGTGACTGTTTTGCTTTTGCGTTGGAAAATTAAAATAATATACATAGCTTCGGTAAATAAGTTGCATGTGCCCTCAAATGAACGAACTTATAGTTTAGGCTTTTGAATTATATTCTCTAAGACATTAGAAAACTATTTTCACTATTGCACTAATAGTTGGGAAATTTCCTGGCTTTGTTGCAGTCCTGAAAGGACCTTAACTGCTCTAGCTGATTTTTGTTCTCCTGTTTTGGCAATATTTTATAGTTTAATTTAAGTCGATAACCTAACCAATCGACCAACTTATCTGTAAAACTTTCAAAATAATATGAACTGTTTGATAATTGAGAATTTTCAACTTACTGCGTATTTTACGAAATTTTGGCCTCAATAATTCAAATAATAGTACATAATTAGAAATATAGAAAAATGGATGTCCGTTTGTGTGAGGCTTAAGAAACCGTAAACTATGCATTTGATCATGTGATAATCTTTAGCAAAGTTGTTGTGCACGAGCCCACGAAGGTTTTTGAGTTGTTACGACCAATTTTACCGTGACATTTGGACATAGTTTTTCGAATAGTTTCATTGCGCATGAAATTAATTTAGATAAATATATGGTAGTAAAAATTCAGAGAATCTACTTGCTATAAAGACGGAAAGAGTAGCAAAAAATTCTCACATTCAGTCTTGCCAGTTATTTGTGAGAGGGTTCTCGAATTTTGATTTTTTATGTCGTTCAAATCGTCGTTCGGCTGAGACAACTGAACACCGGGACTCCCATTTATTCGATTGAATCAAACCGAGTTTCTGAGGAGTACATCCATTTTTAAACAAGAAATATTGTGAATCCCACAGAACTCAATAAATATCGAATTGAAACGAAGCGCTGCAAAATCACAATTGAACAAAACCAATAAAGTAACTCAATAATGTAATTAATGTCTTTCCTTCCGATTTAGTTTATTTGGTGGCGTAGCAACGCGCGCGGGGTACTGCTAGTTTAAAATAAATCTCAATAGTCGCAACGAATACTTTTGTGAGATGAAAATATGCGTTTTTTTTAGTTTTGTTCCCTTATCTCAAAAACCGTTAGGAATTTCCAAGTAATTTCTTTTGCGTTGTCTTTCGTAAACATAAATAAACGAATGCCAAATCATCTATATATATAAAAGAGTTTGTCCTAAGTGATTGTTGACATTGCCACAGCCTAAACGAAAAGAGCTACAAGGCTGAAATTTTCACACAATATTTTATGCAGGTTGAAAGTGAGCACTAAGAAAGGAATTTTTATTTGGACAACTCCTTCAAGTACCTCCCATACGATTTGGAGCACTTTTTACCCATTTTAAAAATCAAATTACAATTACAACAATTACCCATTCCACTACTGTCGCCTGATTGTCCCACAAGCTGAGAGCTCGATCGCGAGCGAGAATACAAAAACAAAACAATGGGCAATGACGCCTTTTAGTCCCGCAAACAAAGTGTCATAAAAAAAAGGTTCGTACACTTGCAAGAAGCGTTTGTTGTTGTTGTTGTTGTTGGGCCCGCACTGCTACTTTTTGTTGGTGTGATTGATTTAAAAAAACAACAAACAACAAAACAAAACTTGGTGCGTCTAAAAAAATTACCCACACCAGAATATTTTATGGGGGTGGATTTGCCTACTTGCTGCTTATATAACTTAGACAAAACTAACTAACATTATTAATATGTTATTGATATGCAATTTCGAACAAGCATAGGGCGTTCACATAAGTGCGCGTGTTGCTCTTAAGATAATAAAATAATTACAACAATTACCCATTCCACTACTGTCGCCTGATTGTCCCACAAGCTGAGAGCTCGATCGCGAGCGAGAATACAAAAACAAAACAATGGGCAATGACGCCTTTTAGTCCCGCAAACAAAGTGTCATAAAAAAAAGGTTCGTACACTTGCAAGAAGCGTTTGTTGTTGTTGTTGTTGTTGTTGGGCCCGCACTGCTACTTTTTGTTGGTGTGATTGATTTAAAAAAACAAAAACAACAAAACAAAACTTGATGCGTCTAGAAAAACTACCCACACCAGAATATTTTATGGGGGGTGGATTTGCCTACTTGCTGCTTATATAGTTTAGACAAAACTAACTAACATTATTAATATGTTATTGATATGCAATTGCGAACAATCATAGGGCGTTGACATAAGTGCGCGTGTTGCTCTTAAGATAATCAGGTAATTACAAATCTCGCTCCGATCATGTTCCTTTGATGTTGCTCATTTACGTTCACTCTCTATTTTATGTGCGCGCTTTGCATGTCAATCATAAAGTTTAATAACCCTAACTCCTCCGCACACACTAAATTAAAGCTAAAGGCAATATGCAATTCACTTAGCTGCAGCCTCTTAGATATGTTTTGCTTTGATTCAGTGCGTGTCCTCTTTGTTTGACTTGCAGAGCGCGCGCATACATAAGAGAGTTAGCCGAAAAAGACAACAACGAAGGCGCATAATCGGAGCGAGATTTAAAAATAATTTGTCATCTAGCGCCGAACATGAAGAGCGATGCGCGAGCGTGTTCAAGTTTTAAGCTGCCTCTTTGGTTTTGGGACCAACAGCGCTAATTGATGATGCAGGTGTTGAATTGCCGACTGTCAGCACAACACGAGAATGAGCGAATCTGCAAACAAGTAAGAAGGCTTTAGTCGAGAAATCCCGACTAAAATCGATTTGGATTATTAATTTTCACAGAATTTATAAAGTTATCCATTGTTTTAACTCCTATTTTTACATTTTCTAAACAACAGACATGTGGACTCGGCTGTTGAAGCTGATTTATGTGGTCTTTCTGCCTGTTACATACTTTTGCACAAATCAATTATACCCTTTTTTACCAATTTTATGAGTTCAGGGTATAAAAATAATGTAATATTTTAGGCATGCTTTCAAAACAAAGTTTTCTTATATTTTGTAGCCACATATAACAGAGAGAAGAATAAAGAAGAAGAAATATAACTGTAAATGGTACTCACTGCAAGCAGCATGCACAGCTGAGCGAATATATGCTGCAACACAAAGAGCGGCTTAAAGCTTGATCAGCGCGCGCGTCTCTCTTATGACTGCCGCTAGATATAACATAATTTGAATGCAATCATGCTCCTTTGATGTTGCTCATTTACGTTCACTCTTTTGTTTATGCGCGCTTTGCATGTCAATCATAAAGTTTAATATCCCTATCTCCTCCGCACTCACCAACAAGAATGGAACTTATATAGAGTCGTCATGAGGCCAAATTCTGACTGCCAGTTGGAATATGGAATCGTGGCGACACCTCTCTCTCTTTCGCTGTTTTTTTCTCTGCCAGCGCATTTCGTGCCCGAATATCAAGCCATTCGGCTGGTCGACTGTGCCATGATACAATTATACAAGGTAGTCCACTCGGCAAAATCATAGTCCCTTAATATAAGTGCGAGTGAAAGAGCGTTGAAAGCGTTGAAAAGTGAGTGTGAGTGAAACGGCTACACAGTGCGTCGATTAGCCCAGTTCAACAAGCAGGCACGCACTGAAAATAGGGGACCAAAACCGAATGACTTCTGCAGCCGAGTGGACTACCTTGTATAATTGTATCATGGACTGTGCTACGCTTATTTTCTCTCATAGCACAGCCAGCCAGCCATTCTCTGTGTATACGCCCATAGCCAGCGATTTTGCAGCGCACAGCTGCTTGTTATATTGCCTGTGTATGCATATGAGCGTCATATGATCATATGGTTTGCCTATTCCTTATCGCTTTTTTGCGACGTTGCCATAGTGAAGCTATGAACTATACCCACATACATATATGTTTGCAGTTTTGCTGGAATATATGTAGGCTTTCTACACATTTTGTTTGGGCTGGCTAGTGTTAGTGTGTTAGTGATTTTGTATTTCTACATGACATATTTAATTGTATGCGTAGCATTTTTAGGCAATTCATTGACCTTTCTCTACTATATTATCAATTCAATTTGGTGCAGAATTTGTATTTTGCCTACAAAAACTTAAAACCAAGACCTTCCAAGCAAGTAAAATATCATATTTTGTGCTGATCGACCATTTGCATTATCAGGCAAACAGCAAAAGAAACAAGCGTCAATGTAAGCTATGCACTAAGTCTAGGTTTTTGGTGAACATTGGCGATAAGCAGCAAAATGATATAAGTGTATGCAGCAAAATGTATATATATATATGACTATGCAAATGTATGTGAAACATTGGCCGACCCTTTATTTTAGTTCTTAGTTTATTTTCTTTCATTCTTTATTTTCTTATATTCCGAGTTTTCGGCAAATGAAATCGACATATGCACAGCTGAATACACTTACGCAATTTGTGCGCATCGCTGCATAACTGTGTGATAGTTGCGATGGCAAAATTGTTGGAAAGTGTCATAGAGCTAAAAACATGAAAGAGTATGAATGACCTGCAATGCGAAACTGATATTTGCCTGCCTATTTTACTAGACGCTTGTTTCTTTTGCTGTTTGCCTGATAATGCAAATGGTCGATCAGCACAAAATATGATATTTTACTTGCTTGGAAGGTCTTGGTTTTAAGTTTTTGTAGGCAAAATACAAATTCTGCACCAAATTGAATTGATAATATAGTAGAGAAAGGTCAATGAATTGCCTAAAAATGCTACGCATACAATTAAATATGTCATGTAGAAATACAAAATCACTAACACACTAACACTAGCCAGCCCAAACAAAATGTGAAGACGCCCTACATATATTCCAGCAAAACTGCAAACATATATGTATGTGGGGTATAGTTCATAGCTTCACTATGGCAACGTCGCAAAAAGGGATAAATAGGCAAACCATATGATCATATGACCTCCACACAGGCACACACAAGCAGCTGTGCGCTGCAAAACGCTGGCTATGGGCGTATACACAGAGAATGGCTGGCTGGCTGTGCTATGAGAGAAAATAAGCGTAGCACAGTCGACCAGCCGAATGGCTTGATACATGATGAAATAATGTAAGGTGGTCTCGTCGGCAGCAGAGGCTCGCTCGTTTTGAGGGCTTATCGACAGTGCATGCTTGCTTGTCGACGCGAAAGGTTGTGTGCGCACGAATTTTTTTCTGAGCGTTTAACCCTTTAGTGGACACAAACAATTTTAAAGAGCACTTTAATATAAAAAAATAATGTTATGCATAAATTATTAATTTCGGCGCAAAATGTTGACATTGATTTGTGTGTCAAAACTTTTTATTTTCAAATTAGATATTAGAATTTATTTTAGAATTAAGAACCTTAACAAAAAAATTTCCATTCAAAATCAAAAACAAGGTTAATTGCAAATTCAAAATTATTAAAAATAAAACTATAAAAAATAATCACTTTGTATTATAATTGGCTATTTTACAAACCACGGACCAGTCTAGGGTTAATCAACACACTGTACAGCCTTTTCGCTTACACTCACTGTAAA